>CM061749.1:224697841-225297841 GCA_030979885.1 Lolium multiflorum | reverse complement strand
GTTGCATATCCTCGGTAGCTGTTATTGGAGTAGCCATTGACCTGATCTTGACAGACTCTCCATGAGCTGTAGATTCCTCGAACCCGCCCGCGAAACACCATATACCACTAGCATGGCATAAGAAGATGTTAGCAATCACAACAATGAAGCAATTCAGAAATGAGCAATAGAACAAGACAAGTGTTGACAGCAAATCTGAAACTAACAGGGGCATGCATATCATTCCAAAAGTCAATCAGAAGTTTATCCTACACTACCGTGGTGTCGTCCTACCACCACAACAAAAGTGGGTGTCTCAACAGAACACCGCAAAGTTCACCATGACCTGAGGGGTTAGTATATACCACCTCATCATACTTACAAAAATGGGCCAAATGTTTTCATCCTAGCTATTGCCAGAATATCATCATCACATCATCATCATCATCATCATAATCATCGCCGCAGCCACCACCATGCATGCCTCCCTGAACCACCCCGTCAAGGGCACCACTACACCTTGTCGTGGTACTTGCCAAGGTAGTTCCTCAGCCAGAGGACGCGGTGTGGCTCGATCATGCCGACGAAGCTGGAACCCTGGGCCTTGTGGTCGACGAGGTGGCTGAGGGCGACCATCAGATCATCCTCGGTGAAGCCAAGCATGTCCATGACCGCATTTTAGAGGTCAGGGTGCATGTCCATCGGCTTGTTCGCCCTGATGGCCTGTGCGACCTCCTTCACAGCAACAGTCATGTTGGTGAAGGCCTCGTCGTTCGCGAAGGCACCTCTCTTCCTCTTGCCGGCGGTCGGCTTCTCAGGCGCGTTGGCGGGCTTGTCAGCATCGAGGTTCACCATGTCGGACTCCTGGGTGTCAGCATCCTCAGGTGCAGGGGCAGCAGAGCCTAGGGGCTCACTGGATCCCATGGCGTACTTGCCGGTGGCGAGGCCGAAGGAGAAGATGGTGTGCATCTCGTCGTAGTTGGCGATGGGCACATTGAGGAACTCCGCGTCATTTGGGTGATCCTACGATACGAAGGGACAATGATGTTAGTTGTGCTCATGGCTGATCACAAAAGTTAGTGAGGAGGACTGAGTTATTGAGGTGCTCACCGCGACGTGCCCGCAGTAGTGCTCACCCTCAAGGACGATGGATTTGGTGTCCTCGCACCACTGAGCACCGCTTAGATCGCGGAGCCTGCTAATGGTGAGCCACCTCTGCCTCCACTTCCTCAGGTGGTTGTACACCTGAGTGGAGCAGACGGAGACACCACAGTGCTCAGCTAGGCCCTTAGCCACGGAATTCAGATGGACTTCCTTGAAGCCTTTGTCAGTACGCACCCCGCTCTGGATCAAGCCACACATCTTCTCCAACACGAAGCTGGACATGAAAGGAAGCCATTTCATGGTGGCATTCCTTTCCTGCCCGGACTTCAGGGCCTTCTCCACTTCCCTCCGGTTCTTGTTCTTCTTAGTGGTGGCCAACCTAGCAGCCACCTCTGCCGCTACCTGAGCCACCAGGTCAGACACGGGCAGAGGGGTGACCTTGGACTCGTACGTGGGCTGCGAATCGGGAACTTGGGAAGGGATCTGTGAATCCCCAACGCAGACAAGCGCCTGGCTAAAGTCATCGCAGAAGGAGTCCTACACACATCAATGTACATCCTAAATCAGACAAGCAGTTCATGGCAACGTTAGCAACCAGAAAAGTTCATCCTAAATCACACAAGCAGGTAATGGCAACGGTAGCAACCGGACATGTTCATCCTAAATCACACAAGCAGATCATTCGAATAACCCCTGCTACAAGACCAAACCCTAGACAACACCATGGCAGTAACAACCGGAACTGTCGAATCCTAGCAAAATCATGATAGCTCACCACAAGACCAAACCCTAGACAAGATCTGACTAGTCCTAACCTAGATCGAAACATTGTCGTGGTACGGGGATAAAGGATGACTTACAGTCATGGCCGGAGGTGAACATGCGCTGGACCAGGAGGTAGCCCAGATGTACTTGACGCTGCCTCCGCCGCTTCTGCAATCGTCGCTGACCGGAGATTCGTGCGCCTCTTACCTGCTTGCCGACGGGAGGAGGAGCTCGAAATTTGGGGGGGGGGGCAGTGGAGGAGGGGGTAGAAATAGGCCATGGGGCGCGGGAGGTGACGGAATCCTTCCCGCCCCCCTTTTCGCTTTTCGCCGATGCGCGCCGCAGCTCCCGCCATCTCCATTCTCGTCTCCGCCCGTGCGCCGAAGATTCTCTTTTGCATCAGCGAGCGTGGAGATTTGCCTGCACCGCTGGAAACTGCCGAACCGGACGTTCCTCCAGGGCCTGGGCCGACACTATTTTGAGAACCGGTTCATGTGACAACGCGGCCTGGCCAGGCATCCAAACGGGCCGAGAATTACTCCCCCCATGCGAGGCAAGGGGATGCAGGCTACCAAACGAGCCACTTGTGCAGCCGTGTGCACCAACGCATACAGAATATCCATCACTAGTCGCTCTTAAAAAAATCCATCACTAGGGGAAATAGACAAGGTGCCGACGGTATTTTATTGGGGTTGTCGGTATAGGGCTAGAACAGGGCAGACCGTAGAAGAGGCCGTTGGCACAAGAAAATCGTTGGCGTAGGGCTACCTGTGCTGACGGTAAAGGCCGTTGGCACAAAAAAGCCGTCGGCATAGACTTGGATGCGTGGCCTTGGGGGTCCCCGCCGTGACACTGAGACAACGAAGTTAGACTAGCCGTCGGCACAAGTTTTTTTCTTTTCGTTTTCTATTCAGCCCTATGCTGACGACTTTGGCACTTTTTTTTTGCTCCATGGACCACCCGGGAATTACCTTTATATTTTGGCGTAGGGCTACTCGTGCCGACGGTAAAGTCCGTCGGCATAGAAAAGCCGTCGACATAGACTTGGATGCGTAGCCCCAGGGGTTTCCGGTGTGACACCAAGGCAACGATGTTAGACTAGCCGTCGGGGCACAAGCTTTTTTTTCTTTTCTTTTTTATTCAGCCTTATGCTGACGGCTTTGGCACTTTTTTTTGCTCCACGGACCCCCAGGAATTACCTTTTTGTTTTCAAAAAAATATAAGAAAATGTTAGCAATTTCAAAAAATAAAATCCTTTGAGATGACCATGTTGAAAGAGCAAGATCTATATCCCTTGTTTTGTGTGTTTGATAACAACACTCGAACAATTCTAACCGTGCACAAAGATTATCTTTGATGGATTTGTAGGTGTACGGTGCCCTCGCTGAACACACTATGATCGGAAGACTGAAGCGTAGATCTTAGGTTTTCTGGTTTTGTGTGTGTGTCGTGAGGTGACATGGTAGGAGAGGAAAGAGAAAAAAGCAGTTTCAGCCAAGCCGGTACTACCGGTACCGGAGCGGTAGTACCGCTGCCCTCTGGTACCGCTCAGCACCCTCTGGAGATTGCAGAAAATGTCCCAGAACGTGTTATGGTACCTTTATGGTACCTCGAGCGGTAGTACCGCTCCGGAGCGGTAGTACCGCCCTGGTACCGCTTAGGTACCGTAACTTAAGTTACGCGATACCGCTCGGTACCGCCTTGGTACCACTTGGCATCCAGTAAGCTCGGAGGCCATTACGGTACCTCGAGCGGTACCGCAGCGGTAGTACCGCTATGCTTCCACGTGGACAAAATCTGTGGGGATTTCGAATCCAGAGCGGTAGTACCGCTTCCGAAGCGGTAGTACCGCTTAGGCGAAACTGCACATAACGGTTGGATTTGGAGGGACCTATAAAAGGCCCCTTCTTCCCCAGCTCGTTTTTAGCTCTTCTCTCTCTCTCTCTCTCCTCCATTGCTGCTGAGCTCAAACTTAGTGGATCTCTCTCCCTACCCAATCAAACTTGCTGATACTTGGAGGAGTGGTGGAGGAGACCCCGATCTATCGTTCTACCGAGAGAAATTTCACCAATTCGTGGTAGTCCTTAGTGGATCTTGGTGGTAGAGTTCCTATAGTGGAATCTTGGAAGAAGTGCATCCATGGAGGCTAGCTTGGTGTTGTACTAGCCCCGTGGGTTGTTGGGAGCCTCCTTGTGGTGTGGAGCTCGCCCCAACCTTGTGAAGGAATCACCGCCTCGACCGGTGCCTTAGTGGAGAAGGGGGAGCACCTTTGTGGAGCTCTCTCGAGGAAGAAGGTGAGGCCTTCCTTCGTGGTGTGGCCGTCTAGCCTCTTGTGTGAGGTTAGCACCTCCTCAACGCAGACGTACTTCCTATTGTGGGAGGAACTGCGACAACAAACCCCGTCTCGTCTCCGCGCCCTCCGGTTGTCCCGCTCCCTACTCTTACTACCTTGTGTTGTTCCTTTGCTTGTTGTACTCGTCTAGGATCATTGTAGGATCACCCCCATCGCTAAAGCTATCACCTTTATCTTCCGTTGCACTAAAAATTGAAAAAGACTAAAACTTGACGTAGCGCCCATTCACCCCCTCTTGTTCGCTACGATCCATTCAATTGGTATCAGAGCAAGGTTTTCTTGCTCGGGCTTTACCGCCTAAGAAATGGCCGAACAAGATAATGGAGAGAATGGGTTCCTTCCCGGTGAGCAATCACCTCCACCATCAATAGTCGATAGCACTCCGGCTACTTTGGATGACCTCAAGAAATTGGAGTCATCCATTGTATCTCAAATGAAGGCTATGATGATGGAGTTGATTGCTCCCAAATCAACCCCCATTATAAATCCTAATGCTAGTGTCGATGTTCCTCCACTACAAGTCAACACTCCTCCTCTTGTTGATTTTGTCGCGCAATCGACAAAACCATCTCGAGAAGAGGAACTTGAGGACATTGGCACTTCATCAAAAGGGAAGGACGAATCACCGGTTGAGGGACAATTAGGAGGTTATCATGCGGTGCCCCCACCAAGTGATTACTCCCTAAATGTCCCAATACCCATGCCTCGTATCTTGACTCATGGGCCACCACCGCTACTCGATTTCAATACCTTTGAAAATTGGCAATTGTTGATGAAATCTCATGTATGCAGCGCGTCTACCGAACTTTGGCGCATCATTGAGGAAGGTTATTCACCAAGAGACCCAAAGAACTTGACAAGAAAAGAGGTCATGGATGATCAACTCAACGCCATCGCCATCAACATGATTCACATGGCCGTCACACCCAAGGACCACGCTCATATCCGCTCGCTCAAGACCGCCAAGGAAGCATGGAATAAACTCGACAAGCTCTTCCTCGAAAATGCGAGCATCCAAAGCTCTCGTTTCGATGAAGTGAACAATATGGCGGACAACTTCGTCATGAATGAAGGAGAATCACCCGAAGAGATGTACCGGCGCCTTATCGCTCTCGCCGTGAAATTGCAAGATCTTGGAGCAACATTGGTGGATGACTCTTGGGTCAAGCGAAAGTTCTATAATGCTCTTCTTCCTTATGAGGAAGTGAAGTTGATGGCCATCCGCCAAAATGCCTCCTTCCGTGCTATGACATCCGATGAAGTCCTTAGTGAAGTCATTGCTTTGGACATCTCCAAGAAGAATGCGGAAGATCTTGTTGCTCGTGCTCACAACATCCGTAAGCCCAATCTTGCGTTGAAGATGAAGGTGCATGAGGCTAGTGAGAGTGATGAGGATCCCATCGAGTGGAGTCCGGATGACTGATGACCCACAAGTATAGGGCATCGCAACAGTCTTCGAGGGAAGTAAAACCCAAATTTATTGATTCGACACAAGGGGAGGTAAGGAATACTTATAAGCCTTAACAATGAGTTGTCAATTCAGCTGCACACGGAAAAGCACTAGTAACAGGGGTGATGTGAAAGCAACAGTAATATGAGAGCAATAGTAACAGTAACACAGCAGCAGTAGCAGTAATATGAGAGCAATGGCACCACAAATAGTTGATACTACTTCCAATGACATGTAGAACGAGTATATGATGATGCGAGATGGACCGGGGTTCCCAGCTATCTACACTAGTGGTAACTCTCCAATAACAAGTGTTGGGTGAAGAAATTACAGTTGGGCAATTGATAGGATTGAAATAGCATTAAGATAGAACATCAAGTCTATTAATCATGTAGGCATGTTTTCCATATATAGTCATACGTGCTCGCAATGAGAAACTTGTACAACATCTTTTGTCCTACCAGCCGGTGGCAGCCGGGCCTCAAGGGAAACTACTAGCAATTAAGGTACTCCTTTTAATAGAGCACGAGCAAAGCATTAACACTTGGTGAAAACATGTGATCCTCATACCTACGCCTTCCCCTCCGGTTGTCCCAATTTCTGTCACTTTGGGGCCTCGGGTTCCGGACATAGACATGTGCAAACAACTTGTAGATACAATTTAAGCAATAAGTATAGAGCTTAAATCTAAGATCATGCCACTCGGGCCCTAGTGACAAGCATTAAACACAACAAGATTGCAGCAACAATAACTTCACAAACTTTATAGATAGACTAATCATAATGTAACAATCCATCGGATCCCAACAAACACAACACCGATTACATCAGATGAATCTCAATCATGTAAGGCAGGTCATGAGATCATTGTATTGAAGTACATGGGGGAGAGAATACCAACTAGCTACAGCTAGAACCCGTAGTCCATGGGGGAACTACTCACGGAGCATGATGGAGGCGGTGGCGTTGATGGAGATGGCTTCCGGGGGACTTCCCGTCCGGCGGCGTGCGGAACAGAGATTTTGTCCCCCAAATTGGAGTTTCGCGATGGCGGCGGCGCCCTGGAGTCTTTTAGTTTCGTCAATTGGTACTGCGTTTTTAGGTCGAAAGGGCTTAAATAGGCGAGGCGGCGCGGAGGGGCAGGGTGGCCCCACACTAGGCCCGCGCGCCCAGGCCTGGGGCCGCGCGGCCCTAGTGTGTGGTGGCCCTGGCTCTCCTCCGACTCCCCTTCGATGTTCTGGGAAAAATAGGATGTTTGGCGTTGATTTCGTCCAATTAGAATATTGCCCGAACAGCCTTTGGAACCAAAAACAACAGAGAAAACGAACGGCACTGTGGCATCTTGTTAATAGGTTAGTTCCGGAAAATGCATAAAAACATTATAAAGTGCGAGCAAAACATGTAAGTATTGTCATAAAACAAGCATGGAACATCAGAAATTATGGGTACGTTGGAGACGTATCAAGCATCCCCAAGCTTAGTTCTGCTCGTCCTCGAGTAGGTAAACGATAAAAAGAGTAATTTCTGTAGTGATATGCTACTTACATAACCTTGATCATACTATTACAAAGCATATGAAATGAATGAAGTGACTCAAGGCAATGATCTATAGTTGCTAACAAATAGATAACATATAGCAAAACTTTTCATGAAGAGTACTTTCAAGACAAGCATCAAAAGTCTTGCACAAGAGTTAACTCACAAAGCAATAAATTCAAAGTAAAGGCATCGAAGCAACACAGAGGAAGATTTAAGTTTCAGCGGTTGATTTCAACTTTCAACATGCATATCTCATGGATAATTGTCAACACAAAGTAATATGATGAATGCAAATAAGCAAGTATGTAAGAATCAATGCACAGTTGACACAAGTGTTTGCTTCTAAGATGGAAGGAAGTAGGTAAACTGACTCAACATAAAGTAAAAGAGTGGCCCTTCAAAGAGGGAAGCATCGATTGCTATATTTGTGCTAGAGCTTTGGTTTTGAAAACATAAAGAGAGCATAAAAGTAAAGTTTTGAGAGGTGTTTGTTGTTGTCAACGAATGGTAGTGGGCACTCTAACCCCTTGCCAGACAAACCTTCAAAGAGCGGCTCCCATTTTATTTTATTTTTGGGTGGCACTCCTTCCAACCTTTCTTTCACAAACCATGGCTAACCGAATCCTTGGGTGCCCAACAATCTCATACCATGAAGGAGTTCCTTTTATTTTAGTTTTATTATGATGACACTCCTCCACCTTTGCTTTTCAAGCATAACCGAATCCTTCGGGTTGAAAGGATCGTATGCCGCACCTAGAGGGGGTGAATAGGTGCTAACCAATTTTTAGTTCTTTTTCAATTTAGGTTTGACACAAAGGTAAATTCTCTAGATATGCAACTAGGTGAATTTACCTATATGACAAGGTTATCAACTAAGCAAGATATAGCTACGCAATATATAGGAGATAGAGTGGGATAGAGGTAACCGAGAGTGTAGCACGCGTTGACACGGAGATGATTCCCGTAGTTCCCTTCCTTTGCAAGAAGGTACGTCTACGTTTGGAGGAGTGTGGTTGCTACGCAAGCCAAACCAACAGCCACGAAGGCTTCACTCAGATCTCCTGTGAGCAACGCCACGAAGGCCTAGCCCACTTCCACTAAGGGATTTCCTCGAGGCGGAAACCGGGCCTTTACAAGGTTCTTGGGGCACACATCCACAACTGAATTGGAGGCTCCCAAATCTGTAACAATACAACAATCAACAACAACACATCAACAACAAATCAACTAGGGAACCAAATAGGAACACTAGCATGAGATCCCTCAAACAAGTGAGGGGGAAATGAAGAACGCTTCGGTGAGGATGTAGATCGGTGTCTTCTCCTTCGAATCTCCAAAGATCAAGAGCTTTGGTTGGGGGAGGAAGGAGATCTTGCAAATCTTGACTTTCTTGAGGTGGCTCTAATGGAGGTGGCTTGGCAGAATTCTTGTGTAATGATTGAGCAAGCAACCAAGGTAGAAGAAGGGGGTATTATATACCCCCTCCCAAATTGAGCCGTTGCTGCTTCCGGGGGGCCGGATAATCCGGTCCAAGTAGGGGCCGGATAATCCGCCCCCCCGGATAATCCGGCCTTCAGAACAAAACCGTGACAAAGTCCGGCCAAATATCCGGCCCACGTACAGAGACACATTTCTTCCAGTCCTTAGCCAAAATCGAGGGGGCCGGATATTTCCAAAATATCCGGCCCGGATAATCCGGCCCTGGTACAATACCGGGACATTATCCGGGCAAATGTCCGGCCCCCTTACTGCGCTGCTTTCCGTCGAAGACTTAGCCAAAATCAGGGGGCCGGATATTTCAAGAATATCCGGCCCGGATTATCCGGCCTGGCCAAACTTTTCCTGTTGCCTTTTGACAGATCGACCAAATCCAACACACGCAAATATGAAACTATGTAATCCCTGTACCACTTAATCAAGCATTAGTGTATCACATATATTGACATCAAACATACAAAACATAATGTGAGAGATGTTCTTTCAATCTCCCCCTTTTTGGTGTTTGATGACAATATACGGATTTGCAAAGGAATCACAATAGAGACAAGCATGATGGCAAAACATAGAGGCACTCCCCCTACATGTGTGCATATAAGTAGTTTGCATTTGAATACAAATACACAACACATAGGAGTATGGTGCCTCAACACAAGAGATATCCAACATGAGCTCTAACAAAAGACATTGACACATATGAAGTTGAGATAGGATGCAAGAAATCATACCCATGTGTAGATATAAGATACGGAGATATAACATCACACATAATATAGCATCCTTGATCTCAACATATAGAAATCCGAAAACCATAACAATGTCTCACACTTAACAATGTCTCACACCACATAGCACATAGTTTTAAACGACACAACCAAAGCAAATAGTGCAAATACGAGGGAACACAAGCAATAAAGGAATGGTAAACGCAAATGCTTGTGCCCAAACCATGCAAATCCCCGAGATAGTTCCTAATAGAACACTTCTCCCCCTTTGGCATCGAAACGCCAAAAAGGGGACAAGCGCGATGCTACTCGTCCCATGGGAATCACTCGGAGGCATAATCATCATCGGACTCGTCTGCCGCTACCTCTTCATCCTCATCCTCATCAGTGTCAGGAGCATCCGGGGAGCGGCGAGAGGTGTTGGTCCTTTGAAGGCAGTCATCAAGTTCACTCCATGGAACCTGTGCAGAGTGCCATGCACTGTAACCCTGGTGAGCTGGAGGCTGAGGCGGGGGTCCTTGATCACCACTGAGCTTGTGAAGAATAACCGCCTGAGTGTGCTTAATTTCAGAACGCTCTCGGCTAGCAGCATAGTTTTCCTTGTGTATCTCGATGTTCATGCACAAGATGTGACGCTGAAACCAACTAAGCCGGCTCACTTGCTTCTTCATAGCCGGGACATCAGGGTGACGAGCAGGAGCAAAGCCACTGGAGCGAGCATCATGCATGAAAGTGTCAGGAGCAGGTACGGCTGAAGAAACTGGCTTAAGCTTGTAGGGCTTCTTGACATGGTGCTTCACCAAAGGATACCCACTTATGTCTTCACCAACCTTAGCAACAGAGTTGTTGATGAGAAGCTGAATGTAGGGAGCATAGGGTATGGTGGTCCGGGAGACCATGGCATCATGGATCTCATGGAAGATAAAGTCCATGATATCAAGAGTGTAGTCCCGTTCTTCATTATCATCACGAGCACACTTATAGCTGAGGTGCATAAGGTCCACAAGGGTTCCCCGAAGAGCATCATTGTTGCCACCACTTGGGCAAATGGTGGCCCGAAAGAACCGAAGCAACTGACTGTATATGGGAAGCAGCCCCTTAGCTTGACCAATCTTTCCCGCTGAGGTGTAGAGATGCACAAGAGCATTCTTATCTGTCTGTTGTGGTCCATGAAGTCGACGACCCCCATCAACAGGAACTCCAAGAACACCAGCAAACTGACGCAGAGTGGCACTGCAGTGAGTGGAGCCAGTCATCCATTCCATGGTGTGTTCCTCATCTTTCCTGATTGCCAAAGTGGCAAAGAACTGCTTCACCAAAGCTGGGCTAAAGTCACACTGAATCTTCATGATATCATGCAGGCCCAACTTTCCAGCTACCCAGATAGCATCTTCAAAGTGATCGTTGACTGCCAGAATGTCCACATTGATAGCTTGCATGGGTCTCAGATTCTTCATGGGCTCATAGATGTCCATGAAGATGAACTCCTGCTCAGCGCACCAATATCTCCTGCCCGCTATGTCTTCATCCCTTGGGACATCATCATACCAGTTCTTCTGACGGATAGCGGAGTAAGAAACTGGGTCCATGGTCTTGTAGTTCTCCCTCACTTCCTTGTTCTTCCGCCTTGAAGTGACGGACTTGCGAGGTGCATTGGTGGCAAACTCATCACTAGATCGATCATGCCTTGGCCGTCTCCGACCACCCCGAGAAGCACCACCCACATCCATTGTGGAAACCGCTTGGAGGAGAAGGTAGCTAGGGAGGAGATCCACCCGATCCACCCAAGAACTCCGAGAGGGGGCGGACGGAGCGGCTCCGGCGAGGAGGAGGAACTCCGGCGGCTTGAGGAGGAAGAAGGGGGGCGCGTGGGGGAACTGATTGGTGAGCCAACCGTTCACCCCGCGGCCTCCCTTAGTCCTCCCGCAAAACGCCCAGGCCGGATAATCCGGCCCAAAGTGAGGGCGGATAATCCGGCCCGGCCGGATAATCCGGGGCACCAGGGGGGCGGATTATCCGGTGTTCTGGAAAATTCCAGAATACCGTAAATCCAGCTTATCTTTAGTTGGATATTTGCGAACCCATATGTGATGCAATATACTTATCACGTCATATATGAGATGCATATTTACCAATAAGATGGGGCAACCTAGATCATCCGACCGAGAAACCTCAAACTCCAAGTTTTTACCAAACATGACAAATGAGCAAGATGGAAGTGGTTTGTTGGAGAGGTAGGCTTAGGTTTAGAGAGTTCAAACTGTTAATGGTACATGATCACTTAAGTTTGCAAGATATGAGCAAATAAAGCCAAACTTGAGTGATTTCCCATAAGAACATGGAGTTGTCAAATAAGAGGCAATAAGATCCAAATAACTCCAACTCTTCACAAAGAAGAGTGTGGTGGCCTAGGCCACCATATATGAGTGTTATGGTATGGCACCGCGAAGATATATCTTGGGCCCAAAACCACTACTCATCATTGAAGCTCACATATCATTATATGATATAAAGAGAATGATTTTATTTAATGTTGGCATTATGGGGGGAGGGATAGCTCAATAGTTTAAACCGCACTCCCCCTATTTCCATGCCCACATCTAAACCAAATAAAGTTTTGAGACAAAGGTGTGTTTGCAAGATGGTCAAGCTATACTCCTTGAATCAATGATATTTAGCTCATTCCTCAAATAAGAGAATCTTGCTTCATCAAGAGGCTTCGTGAATATATCGGCAAGTTGATCTTTGGTAGGAACATAGATGAGCTCAATATCACCACGGGCAACATGATCCCTAATGAAATGATTCCGGATCTCAATATGCTTCGTTCTTGAATGTTGCACCGGATTATAGGCAATCTTGATGGCACTTTCATTGTCACATAATAGAGGCACTTTGTCACAAATGACACCGTATTCCTTTAAAGTTTGCCTCATCCATAACAATTGAGTGCATCCACTTGCGGCGGCAACATATTCGGCTTCGGCGGTGGAGAGAGATATACAATTTTGCTTCTTAGAAGACCAACACACCAAGGACCTACCAAGGAATTGGCAAGCCCCGGAAGTTGATTTCCTATCATCCTTGTCACCCGCCCAATCCGCATCGGTATACCCATTGAGAATAAAGCTTGAGCCCTTGGGGGTATCAACCAAATATCGAAAGATTCGTTTGAGAGCCATCATGTGGCTCTCCTTAGGAGAAGCTTGATACCTTGCACACACACCAACACTCAACACTATGTCCGGTCTAGATGCACAAAGGTAAAGCAAGGATCCAATCATGGAGCGGTATACCTTTTGATCCACCTCTTTACCATTGGGATCTAGTGCAAGATGACATTTGGTAACCATAGGAGTGGCCACGCCCTTCAACTCGGTCATCTTGAACCTCTTGAGCATGTCTTGGAGATATTTTGCTTGATTGATGAAGGTTCCTCCTCTCAATTGCTTGATCTCAAAACCAAGGAAGAACTTCATCTCTCCCATCATAGACATCTCAAACCTATCGGTCATAAGCTTTGAAAATTCATCATTGAAAGCTTTGTTAGTAGAGCCAAAGATAATATCATCAACATACAATTGGCAAACGAAAAGCTCCCCATTAACCCTCTTAGTAAAAAGAGTGGGATCGATTAACCCAACATCAAACCCACGGTCTACCAACAATTCTTTAAGGTGCTCGTACCAAGCTCTAGGAGCTTGTTTGAGACCATAAAGTGCTTTATCAAGCTTGTAGACATGGTTAGGAAAGTTGAGATCCTCGAACCCCGGGGGTTGCTTAACATACACCTCTTCATGCAAAGGACCATTAAGAAATGCACTTTTAACATCCATTTGTTGCAACTTAAAGTTATGATGCGATGCATAAGCAAGAAGGATACGGATGGACTCAAGACGAGCCACGGGAGCATAGGTCTCTCCAAAGTCAATTCCTTCAACTTGAGAGAAACCTTGAGCCACCAATCTTGCCTTGTTCCTCACAATATTTCCAAACTCATCTTGCTTGTTCTTGAATATCCACTTAGTGCCTATAACATTGCGGCACTCCTTTGGCTTCTCTACTAAGGTCCACACTTTGTTGCGCTTGAAGTTGTTGAGTTCCTCATGCATGGCTTCCACCCAATCCGAATCTTCAAGGGCTTCAAATACTTTCTTGGGTTCCACAACGGAGATATAAGCATGATGATTGCTAAAGTTAGCCAATTGCCTTCTTGTGGAGACCTTTGCCCTTACATCACCAAGAACCTTGTCATGTGTGTGTTCAAGACGTTCAAGTTGCCTTTCTCTTCTTGCTAGACGACGGGCCTCGATCTCCTCCTTGGTAGGCCTTGGAGGTATCACTTGATCAACTTGATCATTTGGGTCCCCGTCTTGACCTTCAATTTGAGCTTCCTCAATTTCTTGAGAATGCTCAACCTCATGTGCTTGATCTTGGACAATGTTTGGTGAAGTGCAAATATCAAATGGTTGATCTTGAATGCTTGGTTGATCTTGTCCTTGATCTTGTTCATGAGAGAGAGGGTTTTGTTCTTGTTCTTGGGTTGGTGCATCATTTGCTTCACTTGATGGGGTTTGTTGATGTTGAGAAGATGAGGGCTCCACCGTGGTAGAGCATAGTCCTTCCCGAGATGCCACACCGTGTCCCTCAATGGGGCGGAAAAATCCCACACCCATTCTTACTATGGCATCTTGAGGTATTTCATCACCTGCACATACATCAACTTGCCCCACTTGGGAGCCATCATTTTCTTCGAACTTCACACTACAAGATTCAATGATAATCCCGGAGGATACATCAAAGATTCTATAAGTGTGAGATTCGGCACCGTAACCAACAAATATACCCTCCAAAGCTTTAGGAGCAAATTTAGACAAACGAACTCCTTTGATTTTGTAGAAACACTTACAACCGAACACCTTGAAGTATGAGATATTAGGCTTGTTGCCGGTGAGTATTTCATATGGAGTCTTGTTCAATCCCTTGCGGAGATAGAGCCGGTTGGAGGAGTGACAAGCGGTGGAGATGGCTTCGGCCCAAAAGTTATAGCGGGATTTATACTCCGCCATCATAGACCTTGCCATATCCATAAGAGTCCGGTTCTTCCTCTCCGCAACACCATTTTGTTGAGGGGTGTAAGCAGCGGAATATTGATGACGAATCCCCTCATCACTAAGAAAATCATTGAGTGTGTAGTTCTTGAACTCGGAGCCGTTGTCACTTCTTATTGCCATAATGAGGAGGTTGTGTTGGCGTTGCACCTCGGTGGCAAAGTCAATGAATATTTGTTGAGTCTCATCTTTCGTCTTGAGAAAGTAGACCCAAGTGTATCTTGAGTAATCATCAACAATCACCAAGCAATGTTTCTTCGCACCAAGACTTGCATGAGTAACGGGACCAAAGAGATCCACATGAAGGAGCTCCAAGATCCTCTTGGAAGAGATGATAGTTTTGCTTGGATGCGGAGAGTCATGCATTTTGCCTTCAACACAAGCCCTACAAACACGATCTTTGGCAAAAGAAACACTTTCCATTAGTCCCACAATATGGTTCCCCTTGTGAAGACTTTGCAAAGTTCTCATGTTGACATGGGCTAGGCGGCGATGCCACAACCAACCCACATCCGCCTTTCCGAATAGGCACATCGCACTTGAAGTGGTGGTCCCCGAAAAGTCCACCACATACAAGTTATGTTCGCGATACCCAACGAAAGCGACTTTTAGAGTCTTGCTCCACAAGAGGACCACAATATCATTATCAATAAAGACGGCGAAACCCATCTTGCCAAGGGCGGAAACGGAAAGCAAATTGTAACCAAGGGTTTTGACAAGCATGACATCCACAAGTGTTATGTTGTGTGCAACCACAACCTTGCCAAAACCCAATACCTCGGATGTAGAATTATCGCCAAAGGAGACGGTGATATTGTTTATGTTGGGCCTCAACTCCTTGACGAGGTTCTTGCCGCCGGTCATATGACTTGTACATCCACTATCAAGTACCCATTTTGAACCTCCGGCGGCATAGTCCTACATGAGATCAATTCTTGGATTTAGGTACCCATTTCACAATGGGTCCTCTTTTGTTAGCAACAAGGGTCTTTGGGACCCAAATAGACCAAGCAACATAACCATCATATGGGCCAACATATTTAGCATAAACATCACCATAATAATCTTTAAATAAAACATAGTGAGGGTTAGCATTTCCCGCATTATCATCATTAGTGGTGTTGCCCTTAGGGGCTTCACCATTGGTGATATCTTTCTTCTTCTCTTGTGCGGGCTTGGCCTTTTGCTTGTTTGCCTTCTTCGCCTTGGCATTGTAACCAAGGCCCTCCTTCCCATTGTTTGATCTTTGCTTACTCAAAAGATCATCCAAAGAAAGTTTACTTTGGGGAGAGGAGGCCTTAGCAAGTTCATCCTTCAACCTAGCATTTTCCTCAACAATATTTGCATGATCACAAGAAGGAGTAGAGGAACTAGGCACATCATATGAAGCAAGCCTAATTTGAAGTTGCTCATTTGACTTGGATAGGAGAGAGTATTCACTCTTCAAAGCTTTGTGAGCTTTGTCTAGTTCATCTAGATCCTTCACAAGTTTCTCATGATCAACACCAAATTGGGCCTTTTCCTTTTTAAGCAATTTAGTCTTAGCCCTAGCATGATCTCTAGCTTTAGTGAGCTTGTTAATTTCATCTTGAGGCTCTTCAAGATTTTCTAGCCTCTCCTCAAGAGAGGCTATAGTTTCTTGACTTTCCTCAAGGGCATTTTTAAGAGCATGGATTTCAAGAGAGTCTTCTCTCTCTATTTGACCCTTTTTCTCAAGCATATCAGTTTGTTGAGCTAAACGAGACATGAGATTTGAAACATGCTTTTTGTTGATACCTTGTAGGTTAAGCAAGAATTCATCAAATTCTAGCAATTCTTGTTTTACTTTTAGACTAGCATCATCAACCCCTAGATCACTTGATATGTTAGGCATAGAGGGGCTAGGAGATGATACCTCGGAGGATTTGGCCATGAGGCAACTTTCTTCCTCCACATGAATGACTTCATTGGGGGATTCACTTGGTGATGAAGAGTTAGTGGAGAGGGAGGCAAGAGCGACCAATCCATTAGAGGTTGCATCTTCTTCATCATCAACATCATCATCTCCGGAGGAATACTCTTCTTGAGTTGATAGCACAATAGATGTGTCCAAGGAGGACCTTGCCATGAAGCAATGTGCATTCTTGTTATGGGGATTCTCATTGGGAGAGTCAAAGAGAGATGAAGAGGGAATGTTGGTGGTGACGATGGCGGCCAATTCCTTTGAGCTTTCTTCACTTTCCTCACTACTAGAACTTTCAACTTCATCGGAAGAATATTCTTCCCTAGTCACTAGCACAACTTTTGGGTGCCTCTTGCCCTTCTTGGTCTTGTTGTTGTAGAATTTCTTGTTGGGGGCTTTTGAATATTTGCCCTTTGATTCTTTGCTCTTGTCCTTGGGAATGAGCCTTCCATTATGAAGCTCTCTATTCTCATAGGGGCATTCGGCAATGAAGTGGCGCTTGTCATCACAATTGTAGCAAGATCTTGTCTTTGGACCAAAGCTAGTGAACCCACTCTTGTGGTTTCTCTTGATGTTGTCTTCCTTGGCCTTGGAGGGATCAACCCAAAAGGACTTAGCATGAAAGGCCATGTGATCATGGTAGTGGCATTGCAAATCTTCCGGATAGGACATACTCCAAGATGCCCTATATTGCTCTTGAGGGTGCACTTCATCTAAGGGGTTGACCACCAAGGCAAGATTGTTCCCTTTTGACATACCAATGGCACGATTGAGAGAATCATGAGAGTTTTGCTCGAGCACCTTGAGGGCTTGCATCTCGTGCACGGCATCTTGAGAAGAGAGAGAGGAATAGCATTCTCTCCCAACAAGGGTCTTGACATCAATGGGTACATATGGCATCATGCATTCAATGTACTTCTCCTTGATCCAAGAGTCATTGATGTGGGTGGCACCAATAAGACGGAAGTCATCGGCAACAATGAGGAGTCTTGAATACATGTCTTGATGATCTTCATCCGGTAGCCTCATGAATCCTTCGGCTTTATTCTTAAGAGCATTATACTTGTTCCTTCTCGTGCTCTCACTTCCAATGCAACTAGCGGCCAAACCATCCCAAGCTTCCTTGGCGGTGGTGTAGTTCCGAACACGAGGCAAATCCTTTGTCCCCACACTAGTTTGAATCATGTGCAAGGCGGTGTTGTTGAGTTGACTATCAACCGCTTCTCTTCTAGTCAACTTGTCGGGGTTGTAAGGTTTGAAGCCTTCCTGGATGATTCTCCAAAGTTCATTGGAGGCACTGCAAACATGAGAGCGAAACTCAAATCGCCAAGTATTGTAATTTTCAATGGAAAACTTAGGTGGGTCGCCCCGAATGTTCAAATGAGGATGGGGAACCGGTATATCGGGAGATAGAAAAGGTGGAGCTACTCGATTGTAGCTCTCACCTCCACTAGTATCCCTAGGAGATGCAATGGGAGATTTGTTAGTGTTTAAGTTATCACCTTCCACGGGTTTGGTAGAAGAGGGTGGTGCCGAAGCACCTCCCTCTTCTGACACACCCGCGTCCTTTACCTCTATACTAGGAGCCTTGGGACGGGCCGGAGCCAAAAGCTCGGCAATCATCTTTTTCATGCTTTCCATTTGGGCTTCCATTTTGGCTTCCATGAAGGACTTCAACGAATTGAATTCTTCCATGGAGACCGTATTGGCGGCCCCTTCCGAGGGCTCCTCGTTCGGCATACTCTTAGGCGGTTAAGCCCGAAATAAGAGCCGAGGCTCTGATACCAATTGAAAGGATCGTATGCCGCACCTAGAGGGGGGGTGAATAGGTGCTAACCAATTTTTAGTTCTTTTTCAATTTAGGTTTGACACAAAGGTAAATTCTCTAGATATGCAACTAGGTGAATTTACCTATATGACAAGGTTATCAACTAAGCAAGATATAGCTACGCAATATATAGGAGATAGAGTGGGATAGAGGTAACCGAGAGTGTAGCACGCGTTGACACGGAGATGATTCCCGTAGTTCCCTTCCTTTGCAAGAAGGTACGTCTACGTTTGGAGGAGTGTGGTTGCTACGCAAGCCAAACCAACAGCCACGAAGGCTTCACTCAGATCTCCTGTGAGCAACGCCACGAAGGCCTAGCCCACTTCCACTAAGGGATTTCCTCGAGGCGGAAACCGGGCCTTTACAAGGTTCTTGGGGCACACATCCACAACTGAATTGGAGGCTCCCAAATCTGTAACAATACAACAATCAACAACAACACATCAACAACAAATCAACTAGGGAACCAAATAGGAACACTAGCATGAGATCCCTCAAACAAGTGAGGGGGAAATGAAGAACGCTTCGGTGAGGATGTAGATCGGTGTCTTCTCCTTCGAATCTCCAAAGATCAAGAGCTTTGGTTGGGGGAGGAAGGAGATCTTGCAAATCTTGACTTTCTTGAGGTGGCTCTAATGGAGGTGGCTTGGCAGAATTCTTGTGTAATGATTGAGCAAGCAACCAAGGTAGAAGAAGGGGGGTATTTATACCCCCTCCCAAAATAGAGCCGTTGCTGCTTCCGGGGGATAATCCGGTCCAAGTAGGGGCCGGATAATCCGCCCCCCCGGATAATCCGGCCTTCAGAACAAAACCGTGACAAAGTCCGGCCAAATATCCGGCCCACGTACAGAGACACATTTCTTCCAGTCCTTAGCCAAAATCGAGGGGGCCGGATATTTCCAAAATATCCGGCCCGGATAATCCGGCCCTGGTACAATACCGGGACATTATCCGGGCAAATGTCCGGCCCCCATACTGAGCTGCTTTCCTCGAAGACTTAGCCAAAATCAGGGGGCCGGATATTTCAAGAATATCCGGCCCGGATTATCCGGCCTGGCCAAACTTTTCCTGTTGCCTTTTGACAGATCGACCAAATCCAACACACGCAAATATGAAACTATGTAATCCCTGTACCACTTAATCAAGCATTAGTGTATCACATATATTGACATCAAACATACAAAACATAATGTGAGAGATGTTCTTTCACGGGTGCCGTCCAACAATCACATACCATGGAGGAGTGTCTATTTTTGTTAATTAATTTGGGACTGGGAATCCCATTGCCAGCTCTTTTTGCAAAATTATTGGATAAGCGGATGAAGCCACTAGTCCATTGGTGAAAGTTGCCCAACAAGATTGAAAGATAAACACCACATACTTCCTCATGAGCTATAAAACATTGACACAAATCAGAGGTGATAAATTTTGAATTGTTTAAAGGTAGCACTCAAGCAATTTACTTTGGAATGGCAGGAAATACCACATAGTAGGTAGATATGGTGGACACAAATGGCATAGTGGTTGGCTCAAGGATTTTGGATGCATGAGAAGTATTCCCTCTCGATACAAAGCTTAGGCTAGCAAGGTTATTTGAAGCAAACACAAGTATGAAACGGTACAGCAAAACTTACATAAGAACATATTGCAAGCATTATAATACTCTACACTGTCTTCCTTGTTGCTCAAACACTTTTACCAGAAAATATCTAGACCTTAAGAGAGACCAATCATGCAAACCAATTTTAACAAGCTCTACGGTAGTTCTCCACTAATAGGTTTACACTACATGAAAAACTTAATCATGATCTACTTGAGAGCTCAAAACAATTGCCAAGTGTCAAATTATCCAAGACATTATGAGGCATTTTCTATTTCCAACCAAATACCAATAAGTATTGTAGCTTCCAACTTTTATCATTGAACATTAAAAGTAAAACGAAGAACAAGTGTTCATATGAAAAAGCGGAGCGTGTCTCTCTCCCAAACAAGAATTGCTAGGATCCATCTTTATTCAAACACAAACAAAAATAAAAACACACAGACGGTCCAAGTAAAGCACATAAGATGTGACCGAATAAAAATATTGTTTCAATAGAAGAAACCTGATAAGTTGATGAAGAAGGGGATGCCTTGGGCATCCCCAAGCTTAGACGCTTGAGTCTCCTTGAAATATGCAGGGATGAACCAGGGGCATCCCCAAGCTTAGACTTTTCACTCTTCTTGATCATATATCATCCTCCTCTCTTGACCCTTGAAAACTTCCTTCACACCAAACTTCTCATAAACTTCATTAGAGGGGTTAGTACTCAAAAAACTTTAATCCACCTTGGCCCTGTAGTGACACATTGCAAGAACTCAATAAAACATTAGTTACAGCTCTCCACGTCTAGAAAGCCTCACTTAAAGTCCACAAGAGACAATGCAAAAAACAGAGACAGAATCTGCCAAAACAGAACAGCCAGTAAACACGAATTTTAAAATGGTACTTCCGTTGCTCAAATCAGAAAACTCAAAACTAATGAAAGTTTCGTACATATCTGAGGATCACGCACGTAAATTGGCAGATTTTTCTGAGTTACCTACAGAGAAATATGCCCAGATTCGTGACAGATAGAAATCTGTTTCTGCGCAGAAATCCAAATCTAGTATCAACCTTCTATTAGAGACTTCACTTGGCACAACAATGCAATAAAATAAAGATAAGGAGAGGTTGCTACAGTAGTAAAACTTCCAAGACACAACAAAACAGTAGCAAAATAAAGACATGGGTTATCTCCCAAGAAGTGCTTTCTTTATAGCCATTAAGATGGGCTCAGCAATTTTAATGATGCTCATATAAGGATGAGAGTTGAAGCAAAGAGAGCATCAAAAAGCAAGTTCAAAACACATTTAAGTCTAACCCACTTCCTATGCATAGGAATCTTGTACACAAATAAATTCATGAAGAACAAGGTGACAAGCATAAGAAGATAAAACAAGAGTAACTTCAAAATTTTCAGCATATAGAGAGGTGTTTTAGTACCATGCAAATTTCTACAACCATATTTTCCTCTCTCATAATAATTTTCAGTAGCTTCATGGATAAACTCAACAATATAACTATCACATAAAGCATGCTTTTCATGATTCACAAACACATAATTTTTATCAAGCTCAGAAATAATAGGATTAAAACTTTGGGATTTCTATTTTCGTGCCCTCGGGTCGTTAGTTGTACTCAGTTTTCCCCAGCCCCTTAGTTTTTCCTCAGTTTTCCCCTCCCTCTAGTTTGAAACCCGCAGAACGAGCTCAGACGGAAGGAATCCGTTTATTTGGACGTTCTGTGCTGGCGTGTTGCGCCGCGTCGTCTGTGGGGCCGCGACGTGTGGGGCCGCGTCGCGTGGGGCTGGTAGAAAGGGACCGCGTGGGACAGGACGAGAAGCGTTTGGTTGCACGTGAGCAGGAGCTGGGTTTTGTCTCTCTCGGCCCAAATTGGCATTTTGAAGAGCACCTTTTCCCCTCTTTCTCTCTCTGTCTTTTTCACCAAATTAGTATCAAATCTAGAGAAGCTTCTATTTCTGTCTTTCTTCAATATGGCAGCAAATCTAGTAGCAAATCTCTGGGGTTATTTATGCCTTTTGGCCCTCGTTTTTTGCCCAATATGGCAGCAAATCTAGTACCAAATGTAGAAGCTAGTATATGATAAATTGACAACTGCATAATCAGAAAGCTAAGTATAATACATAGGGAAACTGCATACAGCAGCCAAAAGCAGCCAATAACGTTGTAATATACAAGACGCACGCAATGTATGGACAACAAGAAGATTAGGATGAATGAATTTGTTCTTCATTCCTCCTCATATATTTCGTCGTTCCTCCAGCCGTGCATTTCCCCAAGGAAATATTGATTGAACTCCCTCCGTCTGCAGTGTGCGGCCAATACATCCTCCAAACGGTATGGCTTGTGTTCATTTCTCATACCGTAGTTTCCTATTCTATCCACACGTTCTGGCCACTCCTCCCAGGCCTTTGTATCATGAGAGTACTCTCTGATATAACCCAAATCCGTGTAGTAGATGCAGCCAGGTCGAAGTGTCGGGTACACTCTGGTGTCGACGGAGATACACCGGATATAATTCACGAAGAAGGCATTACTGCCAATGTTACTGACCGGATGGAGAGAGCGGCTCTGAGTGTCCACACGGTACACCAATGGTCTGCCCGCCAAAGCCACGCTGACCAACAACACAAGCAGAAGATCACCATCCGACTTCACGAGGTAGAACTTCTGATGTCCAAGTTCTGGAAATGAAATTAGTGTCTCCATCTTGACAGTGCTCGCGCTGCTGCAACTGTACATTGGTGCACACTATTCTTCCGTGCTCTAAATTGTCCACAGCTAGTGCATACAGTTCACCATTGAACGGTGTAATGCAACGCAGACAATGGTTCTTGATCGAAAATCTGTTTTCCCAATCTTTATCTATATCCTTAGTTGGAGTGCTCTCATCGACCCAACCAATTTCCGACGGGTAATGTGCGGTAACGAAGACCATAGTCGGGGATTTGATCACAGCGACTGATTTCAGGAAAATAGATGGCATCTGCGCCTCAAACATAGTGTATTTCTTTGTGAGTGGGTTCAGAAGCCGTATCTTGTGCGGCGGGTTCTTCTGGGCAAGCACGATGACGCCACGGCAAAATCCGACGAAGTAGTATCTGGGCAAGCACGATAACATTCAGCACTAATTAAGATGTTTAAGATTGAAAATAAAGAGGTAGATATGGAGGAAGTTGAACCTTGTATGAACTTCGGATAGATCTATGGTGACGTAGCGTGATGTGCCGAGTTGGAGGAAGGTGAACTCAGCGACGTGTGGAAGGGCGTGGTGTAGCATGATCCATTCGTCCAGGTGCACGTCGGGCTCAGGCAAACCTGAGCGCCAATTTCTACAGACTTGCCTCATGGCAGAGTACGTGTCGGCGTACTCCTCGTTCGCCAGCAAGCATTCGCCGATCTGGTGAAGTGGTCCATCAGCCGAGAGAGAGGCTCACGCGCTTGGATGCGCCGCCCTCGGAGGCGACGCGCTCGGCGGCGACTGGCTCGGCGGCGACGGGCTCGGCGGCGACGGCTCGGCGGCGACGGGCTCGGCGGCGACTGGCTCGGCGGCGACGGGCGCGGAGGCGACGGGCTCGGAGGCGACGGGCTCGGAGGCGACGGCCGCCGGCGCATTCTTCTTCTCCATCGCCGGCAGGGTAGCGTGCGTACGGCGGTTGGGGTTTTTTCGATTTGGAGAAGTTGATGGGACGTGAGAGGGGTGGTTTCGTGCGTGAGCGAGAATGAGACGACTGTGTGCAGAGGGAGGGAGGGAGGGGCTTACGCGTCCTAAATGCGACCCGCGTCCTACGCGTCCACTATTTGCACGTCTGCACCGCGACACGCGTCAACAATGGCACGTCTTCCACTTCTGCACCGCAACACGCGTCCTCGAGTCTAACCCTGGAAATTTAGATATACTCAGGTATACCCTCGAGTCATATACTAGCATTTTTTGTGTGCTCAGTTTTCTCCTCGAGTGCTAATACTGGCTAGTGCAATATACTCAGTTTTACCCTCAAGTGGCTGGTCAACAGAGAGTCAACAAATGGGATTAACTAGTTAAATGAGTTATTTAATGTGCAAAAAAATCCGAAAAAGAGTGGCACTTACTCATGGAGTCTTTACCACAAATTGCCACTTCTCAAATCATAGATAAATCATAGATAAATCAAGTTTCACCACAAATTGCCACTTCTCAAATCACCTAGTAGCTATGAAGGTGCATGGTTTTCCATAATAAGCCCTACCCAAAACAGCTTTCCCCAAAACATACTTTGTCTAAATGAGGCCACAATTCTCACACTGATGTATATTGGTATTGCAAATAGTTTGAGGTAGGCCAAGATGGGTTTCATTGTACAAAACACGCATTTTCCATTTTTTAAATCTCATATTTGAATCCCTTAGTCTGTTTACTACTCACTTGCCCTTGGTTTCTTGATACTATCAGTTTTGCCCTCTCCCTTCACAAACTCTCACAGACGCCCAACATTGCCCTGATTGGTCTAGCCCATGTCACGCGGATCTTGCCCGCCGACCGTTGATCGTATGATCTAACGGGCAGGATAACCCCTATCTCTCTCTGGTCGGGGCCACCACCCTCTCTCTCTCTGTCGTCGGTTAGCTTCCACACTCTATGTATGCGAAAGGGCGGTTACCTAGTACGCTAAAGTTTGGTTTTCTGCATTATTTTTCACGAGCTAAATTATAAACTCTTTTTAGGCATTACTTTTCACGCAAAAAATGATAAACCATCACCGATTTGTTGTAGCCATTACTTTTCACGCAAACAATGATACACCATCACCCATTTCTTGTAGCCATTACTTTTCACGCAAAAAACGATAAACCATCACCGATTTGTTGTAGCCATTACTTTTCACGCAAACAATGATACACCATCACCCATTTCTTGTAGCCATTACTTTTCACGCAAAAAATGATAACCATCACCGATTTTGTTGTAGCCATTACTTTTCACGCAAAAAATGATACACCATCACCCATTTCTTGTAGCCATTACTTTCAACGCAAAAAACGATAAACCATCACCGATTTTGTTGTAGCCATTACTTATCACGCAAAAATATGATACACCATCACCCATTTCTTGGACCCATTACTTATGACGCAAAAAATGATACACCATCACCCATTTCTTGGACCCATTACTTATGACGCAAAAAAATGATACACCATCACCCATTTCTTGTACCCATTACTTTTCACGCAAAAAACGATAAACCATCACCGATTTCTTGTAGCCATTACTTTTCTTTTAGACTAGGCATAGTGGAGAGTAACATAGAGTAGTAACATGCACATGTTACTACTCTATGTTACTACCTTCATAGTGTGATGTTATGGTAACATAGCTCTATGTTACTACCCAAGTTACTCCCACTATGAGTAGTCTTAGGCATTACTTTTCACCGTAAAATGATAAACTAGTCAACATAGTCCGCATTACTTTTTTGTTGAGATATATACCCCCACAACGGTCGTCTCCTCCTTAATTTATTGTGTATAAACCCCCACAACGGTCATCTCCTCCTTATTTTATTGTGTAAACCCCTACAACGGTCATCTCTCCCTTATAAACACCCACACGGCCATCCCTTGTGTCAATAGGTTCTGCCTCTCTCTTCTTCGTTCACATACACTTTATCCATTGCCATGGCTTCCACATCTCGGACGCGGACCGGAAGGGGAAGGGGAAGGGGAAGGGGAATGGGAAGTGGATCATCATCATTGCTACCACCACCGTCAACACTGCCATTGATCATAGAGGAGTTCTTCATCGTCGTCTATGAAGACCCTTTGGTCAAGAAGGTACGTACGCGTTCCACATATATGATGCATGTGATTAATTATGGGCATGTTCTAAAAAACCTTTAATTTCAAGGGTTCCCTAATTTCAAACGATCGGCGCTCGATCTCTTTGCAGGAACTCCCAAAAAAATTTGCGGACTATCTTGACGGCAAGGAGCCAGCTAAGGTGTATCTGCGAGCAGCTGACTGCGGTCCTCGTCTCTGGACCGTGGAGGTCCTATTTGACGGACAAGGCCGGATGTACCTCGACAAGGGCTGGGAGAAATTCGCCATCGCGCACGGTGTGGATTTCGGCTGGTTCGTACACTTCAAATATGAAGGCGATGATGTGCTCACAGTGAAGGTGTTTGACGGAACAATGTGCAGGAGGTACTACTACTCAGACGACGAAGATACTGATGATGAAACGACGACGTGAAGCCATGCATCCATCCCCTTTAGATAATTAAGGGGATCATGACCAAGAATATATATGTAGCTTCATATGCATCGATTTAGAGATCTAGCTATTTTCTATATATTATGCATGTAAAAAATAATATCGCATTTCCACTATTATTCGAGCACCACATCCTCGCCGCCACTGCTAGGTCAACGCCGGGATGCACAATGTTTAGCATAAAAGTCACTTTAGATTAAGCTGCGAAAATAGTCACCTGCCATGGGCTGAGGCGGCCCCTACAGAGCGGCTCTATATTATATTCTCTAAATAAAATAGACGACCACAGCGGTCATTGGCTGCGGAGGCCCCACAGAGCGGCAATATATAATTTTCTATAAATAAATAGACGACCCACTGGTCATTGGCTGCGGCAGCCCCATAGAGCGGCCCCATTTGTCATTGGCAGCACCGCGTATACAATCAGTAAATAAAACGGCCCACGCGTCGGCGAGATGGATCCACCCGTCAGCACGAGACGGTCAGCGAGGAACTGACCTCACGGTAACGGTAAGGCCTCGACCTGACGGCAACCCGCGTCTTCGATGGGTTTCAAACTAGAGGGAGGGAAAACTGAGGAAAAACTAACGAGCTGGGGAAAACTGAGTACAACTAACGAAGCAGGGGCACGAAAATAGAAATCCCTAAAACTTTCAAACCCACTTTTATGAATAATATAACAAGATGATTGATCAATCTCAAAAGATATGGGACTCATAGATAAAGTCAAGAACTCTCCAATCCCATTTTAATTAGTAGTACAATTAATATTATCAAGTAACATAGGACCATCATCTAGAGATTTATCATAAACATTTGCCAAGCAAAACTCTTTAGTACCATGCATTTCGACATCAGGCACAAACAAAGCATTATCATAACATTTTTCAAAATAGCATGGATTATCATAAATGACAGTAGCATAATTATTCTCACAAGTTTTACTCATAGGTACTATTTCAAGAGAATCCACAGGAACATAACATTCAACCTCTTTCGGTAAGCATGGAGGACAATCAAATATTGTAAGAGATAAAGAGTTACTCTCATTAGAAGGTTGGCATGGGTAGCTAATCCATTCTTCCTCCTTTTGTTCATCACTCTCCTCTTCTTTTTCATCCAATGAGCTTTCAGGTTCATCAATTTCCTCCTCTTTTTCATCCAATGAGCTTTCAGATTCATCAATTTCTTCTTCCACAGGTTCCTGCAAATTGTGAGTGCATTCTTGTGCATTAATGTGTCTCTCTTTATAACCAATGATATAAGGATTATCACTGTAGCTTTCTATGCAAAAATTAAGGATAGAAGAGACATAATCTTTAAGGTCCTTACAAACAACACAAGTTTCATAATTTTTAGACATGAATGAGTCTATCTCAGAGGCTCCCATAAATATGACAAATTGTTCTACCTCTTCGAACCCAAAATGAATATAGCTATTCCAATTATAGTTCTTAATTAAAATTTCCTCACTAAAGCCACATTGGAATTTAAGATGTTTAGTATCATGTTTAGAGCAACAGTTTATATCATGGCGTTTAAGCAAGATTTTAGCAATTGTATTTAATTTTTCTATCACAGCACTCATAACTTCACCCTTTCTTGATTTTCTATAATTATTATATAATTCTATAAGCTCCAAATAGGTTGTAGGTTCTCCCATAATAGCAGTTTTTAATTTTTAGGTTTTTCAAATTTTTATGGATTTTCGGGTATATAGGGAAAATAAAACAAGACAAAAATAAACTAGACAAAAGTAAACTAAGCAAAATAAAACTAGACAGAAATAAACTAGCAAGACAAAATAAAATAAAGGCAGAGAGAGAGATGTAGAGTGTACTCCCAGGTGAACTTATGAGTAGAGCTATGCCTCCCAGCAACGGCGCGGAAAATAGTCTTGATGACCCACAAGTATAGGGGATCGCAACAGTCTTCGAGGAAGTAAAACCCAAATTTATTGATTCGACACAAGGGGAGGTAAAGAATACTTATAAGCCTTAACAACTGAGTTGTCAATTCAGCTGCACTGAAAAGCACTAGTAACGGGGGTGATGTGAAAGCAACGTAATATGAGAGCAGTAGTAACAGTAACACGCAGCAGTAGCGGTAATATGAGAGCAATGGCACCGAGAAAATAGTTGATACTACTTCCAATGACATGTAGAACGAGTATATGATGATGCGAGATGGACCGGGGTTCCCAGCTATCTACACTAGTGGTAACTCTCCAATAACAAGTGTTGGGTGAACAAATTACAGTTGGGCAATTGATAGGATTGAAATAGCATTAAGATAGAACATCAAGTCTATTAATCATGTAGGCATGTTTTCCATATATAGTCATACGTGCTCGCAATGAGAAACTTGTACAACATCTTTTGTCCTACCAGCCGGTGGCAGCCGGGCCTCAAGGGAAACTACTGGCAATTAAGGTACTCCTTTTAATAGAGCACCGGAGCAAAGCATTAACACTTGGTGAAAACATGTGATCCTCATACCTACGCCTTCCCCTCCGGTTGTCCCAATTTCTGTCACTTTGGGGCCTCGGGTTCCGGACATAGACATGTGCAAACAACTTGTAGATACAATCTAAGCAATAAGTATAGAGCTTAAATCTAAGATCATGCCACTCGGGCCCTAGTGACAAGCATTAAACACAACAAGATTGCAGCAACAATAACTTCACAAACTTTATAGATAGACTAATCATAATGTAACAATCCATCGGATCCCAACAAACACAACACCGATTACATCAGATGAATCTCAATCATGTAAGGCAGCTCATGAGATCATTGTATTGAAGTACATGGGGAGAGAATACCAACTAGCTACAGCTAGAACCCGTAGTCCATGGGGGAACTACTCACGGAGCATGATGGAGGCGGTGGCGTTGATGGAGATGGCTTGGGGCACTTCCCGTGGCGTGCGAACAGAGATTCTGTCCCCCGGGTGGAGTTTCGCGATGGCGGCGGCGCCTGGAGTCTTTCTGGTTTCGTCAATTGGTGCTGCGTTTTTAGGTCGAAAGGGCTTAAATAGGCGAAGAGGCGGCGCAGAGGGGCGACAGGGTGGCCCCACACTAGGCCGCCGCGGGGCCTGGGCCGCGCGGCCCTAGTGTGTGGTGGCCCCCTGGCTCTCCTCCGACTCCCCTTCGGTGTGGATGCTTCCGGGAAAAATAGGATGTTTGGCGTTGATTTCGTCCAATTAGAATATTGCCCGAACAGCCTTTCGGAACCAAAACAACAAACAGGAGGCACTGTGGCATCTTGTTAATAGGTTAGTTCCGGAAAATGCATAAAAACATTATAAAGTGTGAGCAAAACATGTAAGTATTGTCATAAAACAAACATGGAACATCAGAAATTATAGGTACGTTGGAGACGTATCAATGACCTCAATGCAAAGTATCATGAACACTTGGCCCTTGCCACCAAGAGCTTTTGGAGTGGGAACAAGACATGGAGCTCAAAGTTAAGAAGTTACTCTCCCACAAGTCCAAAGGAAGAGAAAAGGAAGAGATCATCTTGCTACAATTGTGGTGACAAAAGGCACCTTGTTGCGGAATGTATCTTTGAGAGAAGGGACGAAAATGATGGAATGCTCGTTCGCAAGAGCGGGTGTAAATCTTTCTCCAAAGGGCTCTCCAAGCTTTCCTCCAACAACGACAACATCAAGATCTCCTCCACCAATTTGGTGGACAAGCTCAAGGCAAAGAAGGGTTATCTTGAAGAAAATCAAGAATGGTCACGTGAGGATGTAACAACCTTTGCCAAGAAAAAGGAAGATGAAGTTAACCACTTGAAGTCCGAGATTGAGAGTCTCCAAGTTCAAGTCCAATTCTTGGAAGGAGTTATTGAAGCCTATGGGGACTTATGCAATGAAGGAGAAGTGGCAATCATGCCAAAGAAGATCGAGAGAGAAAGAAGGATCAATGAAAAGAAGAATGTGAAGATAGGGCCCATTGTAAAATGGGCTCCTATCTCCAACTCTTGATCCACGAAGATCCTTGCTTTCGGAGATGCTTATTGGGTGGTTAACTTTGAAGCCACAAGTCTTATGTCCGGAAGCAAGGAATTTGTTGTCGTCATATATTCACCTATCTCTATCTCTCTCATGACGACAACACAAGCAAGCTTAAAGGTATTGGGCCTTGACAAGGCGGTGGCAAGACCCGGCCTTGTCAAGACCCTTGTTTACAATATTCTTTCCGTTCATTGTTTTACATGCTTGGGTCTTTGTACCTACTATCATGAACATGTAGTGGTTCTCTTGCGGAGCTAGTCTCTTCAAGAGGCCACGGTCTAGGACTAATAGAAAATGCTTCTTTGTGTAGAGATCGTGTTTTGTAGGAATTGCGTTGGAGATAATGAATGAAGACTCTCACAAGATCAAGTTCAACGCAAACTCTATGCCATGATCCTTGCAAGAAGAAGCAACAATGGAATGGAGTTGGTGCTCAAGATTTTGGATATCTTCATTGGCAAAGAAGGAATCCATTTTATACTCCTTGCCATACTCTTCCCAACTTCTTGGGGTTGCCAGAATTGAGAGACAAACCTTAGTTGGAGACACTCAAACATGATGATGGAGTTTGAGTCTATTGTGTGATTGTGGTTTTGTGTGAATATATCTATTTGCATGGTACCAGGTATACCTGGAGAAATGAACAAAACGCTACGACGATGGTCAAGTTGGACCGTGTGCTTTTCAATGATCATTGGTATGCTTTGATGCCTAACTATATGTTGCGAGCCCTTTCTTCAAAGATGTGTGACCATTATGCAATCCTCCTCAACTGTGATGCCGGCTTCAGGCCGGTGCGACACTTTCGGTTTGATAAATCATAGGCAGCTCATGAGGATGTTGTTACCACTATCCAACTGGTTGGGAATTCTTTTCCGAATCATGTTGATCCTTTCATTAATTGGCATGTCAAACTAGGTGCCACGACAAAGGCACTTATCAGCTGCAGCTCACAACTCTCCTCTAGTTTGGTGCTTTGGGATACAATCTCTAGTGATCCGATATTAACACTAGACCAAGTATGGATAACAGGTAGTTGTCACAGAAGAGATGCAGTTCAGATGTCCGCCGAGGGTGAATTGCATGGGTATTGTGGTAATGAAACACACCATGTGGAGGCAACGTTCTAGGGTTCAGTGGCTTCACGAGGGTAATGCTAGCAGTCGTTTCTTTCGCTCAAAGGATTCAACGCGCTGGAGGAAAATCTTTATGCATCACATCTAGTCAATGACCAATCGTTCCCTTATGGAACTACTTCCAAAAATTGTTGGCTGAATTTCGGCACTGGCAACGGACAATCAAGTTTAATGCCTTGGGCATTCAACCAGTGGATTTTTCTAGCGAAGAGACGCCCATCTTAGCCGACGATGTGTTGGCTGATGTTATGGAGTTTTCTTCGTACAAGGCACCAGGCCTAGACGATTTCACGGCATTGTTTTTCCAGAAATGTTAGCCGTGAATTAAAGATTATTCCATGAACGCCATAAGGGTGCTAGAATGTGCCACCTCGAGGATCTTGCATCCGCTGAACACTGTCACAATGATATTGTTGCCAAAGAGCCCTGATGCCGCTAACCTAAGTGAATTCCATCCTATTAGCCTTGTGCATTTCTTTGGCAAGTTTGTTACCAAGAAGAGAGTCGTCCATGAAAACATTGTTTTCGTTAGAGCACAAGAAAGGCTTTTCAGGAAAAATAAATCCGTAACCCTACTACTCAAGCTTGACCTCCGGAAGGCGTTTGACTCGATTTCCTGGAAATAACTGCTCGAGGTTCTCGAGGAAAAGGTTTTTGGCCTCAAATGGAGAAACTACATTGCTTGTTCGTTGTTGACCACTTCAGCTAGGATTCTTGTAAAGAGAAATCTCAATGATTACATCTCCCACAGAAGAGGCCTCAATAGAGAGACCCCTCTCCCCTCTGTTATTCGTTATCAGAATGGAAGTTCTTGCTAAGATGTCCGAGTTGGCGGAAAGTTTGGGGACACATGAGAAAAATCCTCATCTCAGCCCAAGGCGACGTCTCTCGCTGTTTGCCGAGGACCTTGTGATTTTTGCGGAGCCTTGTCAGAATGGATTCTTTACAGTCAAACAGTTGTTGCTCTGCTTTGGAGAGGCATTAGGCTTTGTTCACATATTTCACAAAGAGTAGTATTAGTCCTATTCAATGCCAGCTCCTTGAGCTTTCACCATTAGAATTAAGATCTCCATGTGTGAATGCCCTTGTCTGATTGGCGCTTGTGGAAAGGTGACCAACAGCTGGCTGTTGACAAGCTCGCAAAGAAATTAAGGGATAGAACACGATGCCTTTTGTAACATCACATGATTAGAGGATACAAATAAAAGGAACATAGATGTGTGCATTGCATTCATGCATGTAAAATTCGGGGAAATTTAAGACTTTTTGATAGAACTTGTCAAAGTGATTGAAGTTTCACTTGAGGTGATGATTTAGGACTAGTTAATCTTCATGAGTGTTAATAATTTAAAATAGCCTTTGGTAAAATTCTATGTTAGGAGGGTAGGAGTAAGATTCTTAAATAAAAGGGATCAACATTCAACACATCCTTAAGAAACAAATAGTAACTTGATGCTTAACTCCCATCCTCTCCAATCATCAATTCACACATGTGATGAGTAATTCTCTAGCGCATGATCACTCCACCAAACACCCAATGAATTACATTCTTACCTTATTCTATTTGCTACTATCTTATCTTAATCATCCTCTTATAACTCATTACATGCGATTGAAAATTGTCAAATATAAAGTAAATAATAAAAGTCTATGACTCAAATCTTGACTTTACAAAACCTTGAACATCCTAAAAAATGATCCATTGAAATCTTTCTGTCTCAAGACTATCAGTCACAATCTTCTGAGGAAAGAGGTTTAGTAAGTCTAGTGTTATCCCTAACCCTAGGATAAAGATCCATTAAGAAGTTGGAAGATATGAAATCTATCCTATTTTGACTAGAAGTGTAATCTTGAAGTTAAGATTATAACAAATACTAGTAGAAATACCTAATGAGTAATTATCTTAGTCAAATGAACCTACTAAGAGAATAGTGTAGAACAAGTTAACCACAAATTCACTGTATTATAAGTGTGATACAACACCTAAATGTATGTAAGCCTAATTACTTGACTTTTGAAGTGCAAATCAACTTAAAACCTTCAAATAATGTTCTTCAAAAGTTATTATTTTAGATCATCTAAAACAAATCATTATAACCTTTCTTCCAAAAATTTAAACAATTTGAAAGGACCATTCTTTTTTAAGTAATACTTGTAACAAATTAGAGCACAAGCAAGGCTTTTCCGGCTAAAGAAATCCCTGACCCTACTACTCAAGCTTGACCTCCGAAAGGCGTTTGACTCGATTTCCTGGAAATTCCTGATCGAGGTTCTGGAGGCAAAGGGTTTTGGCCTCAAATGGAGAAACTGGATTGCTTGCTTGATCCTGACCACTTCAGCTAGGATTCTTGTCAAGAGCGATCTCAGTGATTACGTCTCCCACAGAAGAGACTTCCGATAGGGAGACCCCCTCTCCCCTCTGTTATTTGTTATCAGCGTGGAAGTGCTTGCTAAGATGTTTGAATTGGTGGACAGTTTGGGGCGCTGGAGAAAAGTACTCGTCTAAGCCTAGGGAGACGTCTCTTGCTCTATGATGAGGACCTTGTGATTTTTGCGGAGCCTTGCCAGAATGAACTCTTTACAATAAAATAGTAGTTGCCCTACTTTGGAGAGGCGCCAAGCTTGTTCACATATCTATTATATATTAAAAGTAAATTATGGGCTCACCAGAAAATAGAGAAATCGCTAGAAAATCCTACAAAAATCAGAAACATCCGACCATTAATTTGATAGACAATTTCTCTTTAGCCATTAGATTAGACTCAGTTAGATTTAAGTTAAAAATTACCCACCATTGCCATTATGTATGTCCCCTCACCGTTACCTTTTTATTTTTCTCCACAACTCATAGTCTTGAACGCATCGTGTGGTGGATCAGAGAAAAATCACAACCTTTTATGCCCTAGGCGCTATCGATCGTGTCCTCATGAGCGAAAATAGAGAAATCGCTAGAAAATCCTACAAAAATCAGAAACATCCGACCATTAATTTGATAGACAATTTCTCTTTAGCCATTATTAGATTAGACTCAGTTAGATTTAAGTTAAAAATTACCCACCATTGCCATTATGTATGTCCCCTCACTGTTACCTTTTTATTTTTCTCCAAAACTCATAGTCTTGAACGCATCGTGTGGTGGATCAGAGAAAAATCACAACCTTTTATGCCCTAGGCGCTATCGATCGTGTCCTCATGAGCGCCGCCGCCACCGTATTTTCCTGGGTGCCGTCGGCCGGCCGGCCGGCCTCCACCAAGTACATGCACATCAGCGGCATATGATCAATCGACCTTTCCTCATAGATGTCAGCAATGAAAATCAGCAACAAAGATACGCATCCTTATGTATTTGATGTGTATTTGCCTCAGTACGTCGGGCAGCCGGCCGTCCGATCTCCACTGAGTTCTTTGATAGCTCTTCCGGACCTACCTGGTGATTTTATTTTCCATCATCAATCTCACTCTCCTTTGCACCGTCACCGAAAATTCTTCTAGCCGGAAGTTAGGCGATGGTCACTCTCGCTGGGGCAAATGACCAGGATTCAAGGTGGATTGGTTCTAGATGTAGCTGCCCCCTGGAGTTTCTAAACCACTGTCAATCCTTCATATACCTATGTTCTCTGTCCACATAACATGGATGTTAAGGTAATCACTTTTCTCCCTCTTCTAACTTCTACAAAACCAAATCTGAACGTTTCTCATACCTGCAGTTTTATTCTCATACCTGCAGTTTTATGCTAACTCCCTCATAGATGTTGCTTCTTACATCTTACATAATACAAGGCTGTATTGTGAGAGTGATCACGTGCATAAATCTAGAATAGTGGTACCTGGTAGAAGTAATGATTTTCTTAATAGTTACTAGCTTTACTTAAAAGCCATTGGTAAGAATACAAAAAAAAATCGATGGCTGAACTTTTAGTAAGGTATAGGAGAGAGGTACACATACAAGATAATGACTGCAAAATGGCTACACTATGTTTTCTCTCATGTTATTCTGCCATTGTAAATTAAGAGACACGGTGTGTTTGTACCATCTATATAAATGCATTAGTTGGCTGCTCGACAATCACAGCCCATCATTCGGTGGAGCAAATGACCCACTCTATGCTAAAATGTCCAAACACCTAAAATGGCATGTGTACATCCAGCTATATGTAAATATTTATTTTGTTGTATCGCAACATGTCATCTCAAGTTTGGTCTTTGGAGGCGCCAATGTGCCTCTTGGTCGACCACTGCAGTGATGCAAGGTAGTCCGACATGATGTACAAATTGTGTACGGACGAACACCCAGTACCGTCTGAGAAAAAGTAGTATTCCTGCATGGTGCAGGTTCACTGAATACGGCTATTGCAAATCCATCTGAAGCAGTGCATGGTTTCAAAAGTTTAGATCAATATTTGTCATATTGTTATCACCCGATTTTGGCCAAATCAGGATGTGGGCCGTAAGTGAAGATGGGCTTGAGAGATATACACGTGGAGCATCTTTGAAGCGGCCCTGTGCGAGGAGTTTGGGCTAGATTGCCCATGTATCTGTAAATATAGTAGATCGTATTTTAGTTTAGATTAAAAGATAGAGTTTAACCCGTGCACGGTTAAGTGCACGCCCGAATTAGAAAGTCCCTTGGACTATAAATATGTATCTAGGGTTATCGGAAAAGGAGGACAATCACGTTCACAACAAACACAAATCAGGCGCATCGCCACCCCTTCTTTCGAGGGTTTCTCCCGGGTAAGCATCATGCTGCCTAGATCGCATCTCGCGATCTAGGCAGCACACGTTTATTCGTTTACCTTGTGCTGCTCGTACTGAAGCGTTGTTGATGGCGAGTAGCACTACTTATCATAGATGTTTTGGGGCTTGCATAGATGCTTTTCTTACGCATATCTGCTTAGCTGTGCCGTCCCTCGATATCTAGCTGCCCTTACACCTATCCAGGTGTAAGGGCAGCGTCTTGCTTGTTCGTTGTTTAGTAGATCTGATCCGTTATAGCTGCTCCTTGATTCTTCAAGGATTGGTTTAATATCTGTATGGTTAGGCCTTGCAAACGGGTTGAACGATCCGGTAGCACGGTAGGTATGGTTTGTTAGTCCTAAGAGGGATGTTCGGGAATTAACTTAATGTTGGTTTTTAGGCCTCTTTTAGGGTTAGTTTTCCATTATCTTTCGTGTCTATTAGGCTCAACTACGCGTAGGATGTTCCGATCATACGGTGAAAACCCTAAGCTGTCGTAGATTGGTTTAGCTTTATACTGATCAAGCAGGAGCCCCATGCCATCGTCAACCCGACGTAAACCATGGGGCGATCGGCTCTTGAGCCGATCCACGGGCAACCCTGAGAGCCGATCGGGCTCGTATTTAATGTCTACGTGTCTGCCATGCAGAAACTAATCGAAGCAATCCAACACCTTCCTGGCCAGGTATAGGTCAGGTGGCACGCCCTTGCAACCGCTAGGTCGTGTGCCGGAGCATTTGCGGGACGACGTCGAGGGACCAGGGCCTTCGCAGCCTTGGAAGCCTCCCGGCTCTTCGTGTTGCTTAACCACCTCGCCGGTGGGTTTTGGCAGGCAACACATTACGCACGCCCGGTGGGACCATCTTCTGCAACAACCACGTCAACATCCGAGATGGCGGAAGAACCGATCAAGTACGAAGATCTGCCTCCCGAGCATAAGAAGAAATATGATGAGCTCAAGGCTACCTTCGAGGCCGATCTCATCGGCTCTTTCGAGAAGACCCGTTCGCACGGGATCAAGTTCAAAGGGTTCCAACCCGAAGGTGCGTTAGAGGGGCTAGATCTATCTCTCCCTTCGGACGAACATACCAGAGACCTGCGACAGGAAATTAACTATGCCGTTGCTCACTCTTTTCATCGGCATTCTGAGAGCCTGGTGAACACTCTGGTGCGTGTTGCGCTCAATGTGGTGCAAGAAATCATGAAGCACAAGTACTCTCCGTCAGGACCTGCTCTAGGAACACCCAAGGGGAGATACCGCTCTACAAGGCCACCATTGCAATACACGTTTGCTGCTCCACAACAACAAGGTTCACCGGCGTACGTCATTTACAAGGTTGGAGGTGATCCTGGCGACTACCAATTCCTGTATGAGCCGCCCAAGGAGATTCCACATGGATACGTGTGCACATACGTGCCGGACTGCAACAACTGGATGACCCCGGTTATGGCAGGAAGGACTGCCACGGCGAGAGGAGTCGGCTGGAGAGCGCGGTCTTTGGAGCGGATGTTGAGAAACAGGCGTGGCTAGCTAAATATGCCACCGGTACAAGTCATGAACGATCAACCTCTGCAGCTCCTACGGTGGATGAGATCACCGCAATCATGAGAGATCAGTTCGGCATCTGCCGAAGAGAAATGATCGGCTATTCCAAGCCGTATCCCAACGAGTACGATCTGATCCGCTACCGCCTAAGTATCGGCTCCACGACTTCACCAAATTCAGTGGGTTAGAAGGAACCAGCTCAATTGAGCACGTGAGCCGATACTTGGCACGGTTGGTATGGTCTCAGCCTCAGACGAGCTACGTGTGAGGTTCTTCTGAGTCTCTCACGGGTCCGGCTTTTGGGTGGTACACCTCGTTGCTACCAGACTCGGTTCGGACGTGGAAGCAGCTGGAAGAGCAGTTTCACGTACGTATCACTCGAAGCTACGAGCTGGCATTGCCGATGACCCAGGTTCGGCAAAGGCGGAGAAGACGGTGTCTGAATACATTCAGCGCTTCAGACCGTCGGAACCGATGCTATTCGTTCGTCTAGCGAGGAGGAAGCATGCGGTGGCGATAACAGGCCTTTCAGCGCCGCTCAAAGATGTGACCTTCCAACGAGTACAATTCAAGCGCATATGGTTCAGAAATTAACACGTATGAACAGCGCCATCCAGAATTGTACCAGGACAAATAAGCGCGTCGCCCTGATCGAGATGGACGAAGATGAAGATTCTGCAGGAGATCAGGAGGTCGCTGCTGAGTGGACCCGGGGGGCAAAACCCGTGTCCTGCAAGTGTGTGAAACAACCAGGGCCTGCGAAGGGGTTCGACTTCGATTTGAGCAAAACGGAGCAAATTTTTGATTTGCTGCTGAAGGAAAAACAGCTGAAGTTACCCGAAGGCCACAAAATCCCCACGTCACAAGAGATGAACGGCAGACCATACTGCAAATGGCATCACACGTTCACCCATGCCACCAGCGCGCAAAGTCTTGCGCGGACAGATTCAAATGGCGATAGAACAAGGCCGATTACTTTTCGGTCAGTTTGCCGTGAGTTGACACGCAGCCGTTCCGGAAGTCAACATGGTCGATCTCGTCACTGCATAGGACGCGAGCCAGGTTTCTCGTTTGATATCAATATGACAGGGCTTGCAGATCGCCATGGCGAGGACAAGCGAGCGATCGCTCGTGGCAAAGATAAAAGGGAGGCCGATCCACGCGACCGGCCCCAGAATGATGACAAACGGTATTTGACTGAGGAAGAGGTGATCAGCGTGCGGTATCAACGACCACTCTCCGCACATCTCCTCAACAAATATGAGCAGCAATACGACCGACGTCGGCGCTACGACGTAGATGATGATAGACATCGTCGGTCTGATGCAGACAACAGGAAATATCGTCGACACGAAGGGTATGAGCGTCACGCTAGAGGGAGGTCAAGAGAGCAAGAGGACATGGATAGGCATTGGAACTGTCCTTTCTTCAAACACTGCTGGGACTCAGGAATGAGCCGATTGCCTACCATCGAGAACTGCCCAGTGTAGAAAGAGGAAGGGAACAAATGAAGTTTCGGTGTTCAACGTCTAGGACCTCTCCCACCTCGGAACAAACGAGCTGAGTCGTCTCAAGAGGAAGACTTCGAGGAGTGAAGAAGAAGATAGATATCACCGACCAAGGTGGTGTCCTGATGGACTCAGCCACTCCCAAAAGCGCAGAGTGCAACGGCTACGAAACTTGGAAGAAGCCGAGGCGCGACGTGTACACGTTGAGGAAAGCACGGTCCGATCTGGCCGTGAAAATTCAGCAGACATTGGAGACAGAGGCTCGCCCACCAAAGAAAGTGTGGCGACCCAAGCAGACAAAAGCCGATGCAGGGACATCGGCTGATACAAACATGGTGTTCGTTCTCCCGTCGAGTTTTGTGCTCCAAGAGATGAGGAAGTATCGGTGGCACAGTTTGATTGCGGGCCACGACCAGTTATCTTCGAGAAGCCAAGAGAAAGGAGCTACAGGCATCTCAAGGCTCTATACCTGAAGGGTTATATCAATGGGCAGCCTATTAGCAAGATGCTGGTTGACACGGGAGCAGCAGTCAACATAATGCCGTACTCCATGTTACGACGTTTGGGACGTTCTAATGAAGATTTGATCAAGACCAACGTCACGCTAAGCGACTTCAACGGCCAACCGTCAGAAGCCAAGGGTGTTCTGAACGTGACTTAATCGGCCGAAAAACCATCCCTACATCCTTCTTCATCGTCGACCAAGAGCACTTACGCTGTCTGCTAGGAAGGGATTGGATCCACACTAACTGTTGCATTCCATCCACAATGCATCAGTGTATCATACAATGGGATGGAGATGAAGTGGAGGTTGTGCATGCAGATGATTCGATCGACATCTCTTTGGCTGCCATGAACATCTGGGAAGCAAACGACCAAGAGCCGCTCTCTGGAATCAATCTGGACGGCTATGAGCGCATCGAAGCTACAAAAAATGGTGTGAGGCTGGTCTTATCCACTGGCCTGACAGAGTAGCAAGATCCGAGTCTATGGACGTACGTGGCAAGGCCGATCCCTGTGATCGGCCCCAAAAAATAAAAAGTAAGGATTTCACCTCAAGCAGGCCACATAGCTATATAAGAGAACCAAGAAGTTGTAAACCCTCAGTAAACATTGCAATGGAAAAGGAGGCCGATTCTAGCAATCGGCCAAAATCAACCTCACCATGCCTTCTGCCGGTGTTCACCATTGATTTGGCAGGCGATAGAAAGCTGGAGTATGGGTTTACAGCAGCTGATGGGCTAGAAGAGATCGACATTGGTCCTGGGGATAAGCCACGACCAACATTTATCAGCAAATAGTTGGATCAGCAACTGCAAGGGAAGCCGATTCCAGCAATCGGCTAAAATCAGTCTCACCACATTTGCTAGTCGCCGTGTTATTTAGCATGGTGAGTTGCATGACAGGCTTCGAATTGGCTGAAAAGCCGATATCTTCAATCACTTGAAGGATTCGGCTCGGGGGGCATACACAGAGAAGGTACAAGGCGTACAAGGCCACGAAGTATGTACCCAGGGGAGCCGATTCATGAAATCTATCGGCGGATAAAAAATCGAAAATACAAAAAATTTAAGCACAGCCGATGCTTGGACATCGACTCAGGATAAAAAGCCGATGCGTAAGCTCAGGAGAACCTCTAACGCACAGAAATCCATGTCTGTGATCCCGGCCTCATCATCATCCCATGTGAAGAAAGCAGGGCCTTGAAGCATTGGAGTTCATCACAACCCTGACACAAGAGCAGCGTAAGCATGCAGATCGGGGTAGGGATGAGCCCAATAAAGGAGCATGCTTCTCCTAGGACCATGGGAACAACCGATGACGACGCTATCGGCTGTGGCGTTTCTGCCTGGGGTTTGGCCAAAGTGGTGACTTGGTTAACATCACCGTCAGTGTGGAGGGCATCAGAACTTCATCAGTATCCCCACTGGAAGATTCTTGCAAAGATGATGCCCTATTTTTGATGAGCTAGAGGGGTAGCAAGTTCAGGGACTAACCTCTTCTTGGAGGCCGATGATGGCACATCTGGCCGGTTTTGCGTGGTGATACCCTCAGAGGTGCCCGAGCTGGAAGCTTCGTCGGCTGGATTGCGTGCCCTCGCTGATATTATCTTCAGTAGAGGTCTACAAGAGCAGGATTACTGGACTTAACAGGCTGCTGAAGCCTAGAGGGGTGTTTGCCCTTCAAAATTGTCCTGGCAGCCATCTATTTCACTACCGCCGTCGCCCTGATTGAGGCTCGGGGGGCAGTGGCCCTGAAGATTCGTGACCAGATTCTATGGTCTGGTTTGAGGTACTCATACCAACTGGGAAGCAAGGACGGATCATGAGTGCAGTCATAATCGGCAAAGCTGTCTAACCTGAAGGAGACCCGATTTTCAGAAATTTTCAGACTCCTGATATAAAAAAAGGGGAGGGGGTCATCCGGGCCTTGTTAAAAAAGTTCTGAAACATCCTGATACTTCCTTGGGGTTCTTTGATGCCGGGAAGATTGTACAAAGTTACCCAGTGATTTGGAACGGTTAAAGATCACCGTTTGAGGATCGGAATTGGGACAAGGGTTGCAGGTTACTATTTGGGGGATAACTGAATTAACCTGTCTCGCAATTTACCCTAAAAGACTGATGCGTTGCCATCGTCTCTTTGAGGCGTTGACCACCTTTGACAATCGGAAAATGGCAAGATAATGAAATCAGGTGATTGGAAATTAAGTTGGAGGAACGTCTTCATCTTCATTGATTGAAAAGATGATTTCTTACAAAGAGAAGCCGATTGCTCAACAAAAAGGGAACAGCTACTACTAATCTTATGCTAGTAAATTCCTATTCTAATGGTTGTTGCCGTCTTCATCATCGCTGGGGTAGCTGCCGTCATTGCTACTGTCGACGATTTCCTCGTCGCTGCTACTGTAACCTTCAGCGGGAGTTTCTTCCTCTTCATCGTCGTCGTCCTCATCTGACCAAGCCCAGCCCCGGATGCGCTTTGGCGGCGGTTCGTCGGAGGAGGTGTCGTCCTCCTGTTCTTCCTTCGTGTCAGAGGAGACGTCTTCGTCTTCATCATCCTCTTCTTCTTCTTTGGTGGAGGAGGTGAATTTTCCCCGGAAGGGAGGATCGTCGCTGTCGCTCTCCGCCTCCAGTTCTCCGTCAATCAAGAACCGGAGGTCCTCTTCAGTCAGGGGCATGTCGCCATCTGACCAGACAAGGTCCTCGGGTCGGCCCTCTGGCACGAAGTCAAAGTCAAACTCCTGCTCATCCCAATGCTTGGGAGCGCGCCTATTGTACGCTTCCATCTGGTTGTGCTCTGGCTCGCTTGAGGAAGAGGATTGGAGAGAAACAGAAGAGGAGGAAGAGGAAGACATGGTTCTGGAAGAAGAGGGTTTTTGGCTAATGGCTGGTTTGGAGCAAGGGGATGAAGAGGTGAACTGTTCGATGTGGTTAAATAAAAGGAGATATGGTGAAGATTTAATGCTCGAACAGTTCCCAAGGATGTGGTGCCAAAGCTGTCAAATCGTGCAGAGAAGTTGAGAAGGCAAGACGTCATGATGAAGAATACTGCGACGGTTCTGCTCTGCCACGACATGACCCCTCGAAGAAAAACAGAGTGGTTTTGAAATTATCATTACCAAAACCAGGGGGCATGTGTTATCACCCGATTTTGGCCAAATCAGGATGTGGGTCGTAAGTGAAGATGGGCTTGAGAGATATACACGTGGAACATCTTTGAAGCGGCCCTGTGCGAGGAGTTTGGGCTAGATTGCCCATGTATCTGTAAATATAGTAGATCGTATTTTAGTTTAGATTAAAAGATAGAGTTTAACCCGTGCACGGTTAAGTGCACGCCGAATTAGAAAGTCCCTTGGACTATAAATATGTATCTAGGGTTATCGGAAAAGGAGGACAATCACGTTCACAACAAACACAAATCAGGCGCATCGCCACCCCTTCTTTCGAGGGTTTCTCTCGGGTAAGCATCATGCTGCCTAGATTGCATCTTGCGATCTAGGCAGCACATGTTTATTCGTTTACCTTGTGCTGCTCGTACTGAAGCGTTGTTGATGGCGAGTAGCACTACTTATCATAGATGTTTTGGGGCTTGCATAGATGCTTTTCTTACGCATATCTGTAGCTGTGCCGTCCCTCGATATCTAGCTGCCCTTACATCTGGATAGGTGTAAGGGCAGCGTCTTGCTTGTTCGTTGTTTAGTAGATCTGATCCGTTATAGCTGCTCCTTGATTCTTCAAGGATTGGTTTAATATCTGTATGGTTAGGCCTTGCAAACGGCTTGAACGATCCGATAGCACGTTAGGTATGGTTTGTTAGTCCTAAGAGGGATGTTCCGGGAATTAACTTAATGTTGGTTTTTAGGCCTCTTTTAGGGTTAGTTTTCCATTATCTTTCGTGTCTATTAGGCTCAACTACGCGTAGGATGTTCCGATCATACGGTGAAAACCCTAAGCTGTCGTAGATTGGTTTAGCTTTATACTGATCAAGCAGGAGCCCCATGCCATCGTCAACCCGACGTAAACCATGGGGCGATCGGCTCTTTGAGCCGATCCACAGGGCAACCTGAGAGCCGATCGGGCTCGTATTTAATGTCTACGTGTCTGCCATGCAGGAAACTAATCGAAGCAATCCAACACCTTCTGGCCAGGTATAGGTCAGGTGGCACGCCCTTGCAACCGCTAGGTCGTGTGCCGGAGCATTTGCGGGACGACGTCGAGGGACCAGGGCCTTCTGCAGGAAGCCTCCCGGCTCTTCGTGTTGCTTAACCACTGCTCGCCGGTGGGTTTTGGCAGGCAACACATATATGAAAGCAAAATCGATTTTAATTTGCACATGTCATATTGCCATCTAATACACGTGTCTGCTGCCTAGGAATTTCAAAAGATTTTACATATTCAAGGTGGCATCGTTAGACGAGTTGATGACATTTAAAATTGTACTGTAGAACGTTAGAAGGCATTACCGGACTCTTTCTCTTATTGTGCTATGATATGGAACTCCAAAATTGAACACAAAGACTAGGATATGCTGTGAGGTGGAATTGAAAATTCTCAACCAACCCCATGAGGTTTTTCATATCAAATTGGGTTTAGTATATGATAAAAATAGTGCATAGAGATTTATTACCTAATCAATGAAAGTGTGTCCGTGCTATCTTAGCTATTCATATGCACCACGCATGCTAGCAAGAGGATGTCCTAGGTCATGTACGTCAATCCTTGATGTAGTGCATCCGATTTGTATTCACTTGATATGGTGTGGTTCAGTACAGTTAATGGAATCATTATCTTGGATAGGATTAACAATCAGTTTACTTCTATAAAAAAATACAGTCAGGAGTTGCATTTTATTGAAATAAATATATATACTGACATAGAAAGAAATGTAGCTGCAGTGATTCATGTCTAATTCTTCGGATTTTTGTTCATTAAATATCGCTCAACAAAGTACTGTCTTTTTCAGGGTTAGCATCTCCTGTTGAATTGTACTTGCTCATTTATCATCTATGTGTCAATTTATCACATGTTTACAAGTTCTCAAAAAATTGCCAATTCATATCCACGTTATATATACAACCCAAAAAGTTATGGTTTGATTGAGGCTATTGTAAAAGAAAAATGATGCAATTCGGCAAACACACACATGCTATCAAATATTTAAAAGTTTTAAATATTTCGCATCTAAAGCATGTTTGTTCTCATAAACTTTATGATTTAATTGGTTATAGTTTCATCTTGGGTCTAGCAATCTGTTCCTTTAAATGTATTCATATTTTCTGTTGACTTTTTTGGTTCGTATTCTATAGCCAATGTAATATGAGGATTTAGTTAGAACATCTTTATTTTTTTACTTAGGTACGACGCGCCTGAGTCTGTACTTTGGAACTGCCTATGAAGGTACTTATCACTCAAATTGCTTCTTCACTGGGTATGGACAGTGCACCATGTTCGTATTCAGTTCAAATGTAATGCGCACCACACTAGCATGGTGTAAATATTAAAAAAAAATCTGCATATAAATTTTCTAAGTATCCTCAATCTTTCTATATTGAGTTGGCTTATTATGCATCTTTCTATATGCCCACTTGGATTTTGGAGTAGAAGATTAGTAAGAAAATGCGTCCATTATTGGAATTGCCAAATATGTATATGGTGCAACCATCATTTTGTATGTTTCAACTTGCCTCGCATATCCAAATGCGAAAAATTTAGTGTAAAATAATTAAGTGCATTCATGTACTTCAGTGAAATTTCTGTTGTTGTTTGACATCCAATGTAACATGGCGATTTAGTGACATGAAATACCATCTGACTGAGCGAGTTTTTTTTAAAATAATACGATTTCATAACTAAGTTTACAAATAATATGTTATAATAATCGGCCGACCGGCCAACTACCGATCAGCCAACAAGCTGCCCACCAGGTAGCTCATTTCTCCAGATCGGTACTTCACAGACTAGCTACAATAAGCAGCTACAGTAGCGATTAGCTGGCCGGCCAGCGGCTGGCCGATCGGCAGCTCAGCCGCCGACTGAGTCTTAGATTCGAAAATTTCAAAAATCGCATTATTTACAAGATTGATTTTAAAAAACGTAATATTCTAAAGAATAGGCTCTGACTAACTCATGACTTGAACTTATATGATAGTATGTAAAAAAAGACCAATAAATCGTGTCACATTCAAATAATTGATAGATTGATATACTTTGATGCTTACAATAATGTGAGATCGTTACTTCATCGTACCGATCTGATGTCGTATACAAATGAAACAAGGATTTTTTACGCAAATTTCACCGATCTATTAATAATCACCAACATCAGTACAAATATATCAAAAAGTAATAAAAATTAGAAATATGTCATTGGATCACCTAGCGACGACTACATATACTAGAACGAGGCAAAGGGGTGCCACCGTCCTCGCCCCTCCATCGATCACCATATAATTTGGCACTCTTGCAAATGGCAGATAAAATATTTATAACTAAAAGAGCAAATGCACGCCAGTTAAACGTCCATATGCTATTTTATGATATTAAGAGTCATTTCAAGAAACAATGGCTCTAAATATAATAGCACCGAATACCTATAATATTTCACAGCATAATGTTATGAAAGAAGTTGTAGTGATACCCACACAAATATAGACATGCGTATCAATTAAATCATCAAATAGTTAGAACACACTAAAGATGTTGCCCTCGGATTTGCGAGGGCCACTTTGCTAGTTTCACAAAGAGTATTATTTCTATTCAATACCAGCTCCTTTACCGTGCAACATTAGCTGCAACCTTCCAATGGGGAATTAAAATTTCCACATGTGAATGCCCTTGTCTGATCGGTGCTTGTGGAAAGGTGACCTGCAGCTGGATGTGTACAAGCTCGCAAACAAATTATGGGATGGAACAAGATGTCTTTTGTAACATCACAGGATTAGAGGATACAAATAAAAGGAACATAAATGTATGCATGGCATTCATGCATGTCAAATTCAGGGAAATTTAAGAAATTTTGATGTAACTTCTCAAAGTGATTGAAGTTTCACTCGAGTTGATGATTTAGGACTAGTTAATCATGTTGAGTGTTAAACATTTAAAATAATCTTTGGTAAAATTCAATGTTAGGAGGGTACAAGTAAGATTCGTAAATAAAATGGAGTCAACATACAACACATCCTTAATAAATCAATAATAACTTGATCCTTAACTCTCATCCTCACCAATCATCAATTCACACATGTGATGAGTAATTCTCTAGCACATATCAATCAACCAAACACCCAATGAATTATATTCTTACCTTATTCTGGTTGACACTATCTTATCTTAATCATCATCTTACCACTCAACACATGTGATTGACAATTGTCAAATATAACGTAAACAATCAAAATATATGACTCATATCTTGACTTTACAAAACCTTGAACATCCTAAACCATGATCCATTGAAATCTTTCTATCTGAAAACTATAAATAACAATATTCTAAAGGAAAGTGGTTTAGTAAGTCTAGCGTTATCCTTAACGGTAGGATAAAGAGCCATTAAGAAGTTGGAAGATATGAAAGGTATCCTATTTTGACTAGGAGTATAATCTTTGAAGTTAAAATTATACCAAATACAAGTAGGAATACCTAATGAGTAATTCTCTTAGTCAAATGAACCTACTAAAAGAATAGTGTAGAACAAGTTTAACCACAAATTGATTGTTTTATAAGTGTGATGCAACACCTAAAAGGGTATAACCCTAATTACTTGACTTTTTGAAGTGGAAATCAACTTAAAACCCAAAAATAATGTTCTCCAAAATTTAATCTTTTGCTCATCTAAAACAAATCTTTATAACCTTTCTTCCAAAAATTTAAACAACTTGAAAAGAACATTCTTTTGTAGGTAATAGTTGTTACAAATCCAAAGTAATCATTCCATGTCTTGCCTTGTTAATGTTATATGAGTGTGAATCTTCATTTATTAAGCATTACCTTATGTGTGAAGTAAACATGAACCTAACCCAAATATCTAAGAAATCAGCAACCAAAAACCTAAGTCAAATATGTAAACGTGACCGGTGGGGCTTAGTTTCGGGGTTTAGAACACTTCATATCATATCTTATGCATAATATCATATTGATAATCTTTTAAACAATAGTCATTAACGGACCAATGATGCTCTTCCATTCGGATCTTATTATTATGTAAAGCATGTGGGTTGCATAATCTTGCACTCGGGAGGAAAGTTCAACCTTGCATGTCACTTGTTGTTTTACTTTATTTAAAACTACTTTTCAAAAGAAGTACATCATCATTTGCATTAAAAAATGAAAATAATATTTTTCATAAATATAAAATGCGGGTTACCGGCCCAAGGGTCAAGTAATCTATTTGGTGGGAAGTGGAACCATGGTTGACTATAGAGTGAAATTATGCGGTGGAGGTTCCACTGTATTGACAACACCACATGACTAAACAACAAATGTATTCAGTCATTCTAAGCGTCATATAAACAACGCTAACCGCTGATCCTAGCATGGGACGAATAAGTGATGCATACATGAAATTTGTACTTTATTGATACATATTCCCACGTATTTGCAACTTATATGATATTATATCCATGTTTTATATGATTTATGGGGATTTACCAATGATCTCCTTTATTTGGGTTATAACTCAGAACAGGAAAACCCTGTTTTGTCTATTTTTCACTTTCAGGGACCTATACGGAGTCAAATTAAGCTAGGATTTAGGGTACGTCAATATTTCACCGCGAGAAGCTTCTGGAGCGCTTGGACCTCACAAGTGAGAGCCTGAGGCCCAAAAGAGAGGTGGTGGCATTCCCAGTAAGGGTGGGTGCGCCACCCACCCTCTTTTCGCCATTGACCATCCGTTTCGCCTGATTCTTTCGCCCACGGACTCCGTTGACCCAAAACCCCCTATATATATAACTCCCTCAGGGTTTCCTCGAGGAGAGAGCCGCCAAAAGACAAAAAAACCAAAATAGAGGCTGCAACAGCGCAGATTGGAGGGGGAAACTCCGTCAGAGCCACCGCTTGAGGGATATCCACCTTCTCCAACGTCTTCCACGTCAACACCATGATGAAGGGGGACTAGTCCACCTCTGTACTATGGCTTTGAGGCACTAGCTTGATCTATTTCTCTCTTGTTCTTCATAGATCTTAGTACCATATGAGCTACCTAACATGATTATGGTCATATATGTAATTCCTATGTGTTGGATCTTTATTCTATGATATTGAGATATGAGATTGGAATCTATTATGTGTAAGATGTATTGATAGATGCATATTATGTACCCCATTCTTAAGGGCTTGTTATGATCCAACTTTTATGCAAGAACATGTGTGGGGAGATGTGTGTATTAGATGGAACAACATGGTTTTAATGATTGAATAGTGACAACAAATTCATGATTTATTATGGTTTTAACTTTTCCTTTGCAGCCTCTTATGTGAAAAAGTGATAATATTGTTTGCTCAAGGTAGCATATTTGATATTCAGACATCATGTAAAAGTACTTAAAGCTATGCTCTGTTAGTTCTACATGATTTCTTGGAGTTTTTCCTTTCTTGTGGAGTGTAAGAGAGATGTGTTGCATCATTTCTATGTTAGGATGTGATGCCCATATGAATGCTTATCAAACACATATTGAAGGTCCACCTATATTACCTTTTTAATGAATTGTTAGTATCCACTACAACTTAAAAAAAGAGTAGACAAGTGAACCCATGAACCCTGGTCCAATTTTAATCATAAGAAACACCTTTCCATTGATTTAATCATACTTTCTACTTGAAGCACTATTTTAATTTGAAAATACAAAAATACCTTGTTTACTTAATCACACACAAAACCAAAAAACAACTATCTCTTTACTGCTTTTACTTAGTTTATATTGTTTATTTACTTTACTTTACTTTTATTACTTCTTTTATCTACAATCGCTAATACGAAACCTTGTGCTTGACAACCACACGATGGAGTTAGGGACACAAGGCAAAACTTTGCTTTGTAGGATTGCTAGAATAAGAGAAAAATAGATACCTCTAAGCCAATTCCTTGAGAGTTCGATATAAACCGCGAGTCACCCTTGTGGGGAAAAAGGTTCTCTGACTACGACACTTCTCTCTTAGAGTCCCAACGTCATCAGTAAGCCAGATGTACCTTCTTCCTTCCATATATCCTCATATTCTTATGTGGGATGTTTCCATTGAGGAATCAACTTTTGGGACCCCATAATGTCCCCATTACATGTTGCGGAGTGAAAGGCTTACTATCGATGAAGAGAGGATAACTGAGTGTAGGTTTCTTAACCGAAACTCGTTAAAAAGGGTGGATTGTGGGGGCGCGGAGAGGCCATCGCTTGGAAAGTCTAAATGGGAATAAGATGTCCGGTTGTGCGATACGTCCAAAACGTATCTACTCTCCCGAACACTTTTGATGTTGTTTGCCCTCTATCTTGTGTGTTTTGAATACAACTAAGGCGAACTAACGCTGTTTTCAGCAGAATCTGGTGTCTCGTTTTTGTGCAGAAATTCAATTTTTGGGAAAATTCCCGGAAAATATCGCAAAAATCATATTTCACCTGAAGACTCACGAGCCAGAAGACGAGACCGAGGGGGGCCACGAGGGGCCCACACCTACCCTAGGCGCGGGCCAGGCCTTGGCCGCGCCTAGGGGTGGTCTGGCCGACTCGGCCACCCCCTCGACCTCTCCTTCGCACTATAAGAAGCCCCTGACCTGAAAACCAAGGGGGGGGGGTTCAATGTTTAATCCAGAAAGAGTTCCGCTGCTCCGCCGTCACCATAAACCCCAATCCGGGGACTAGAAACTCCGTTCTGGCACCCTGCCGGGACAAAGATTTGGAGGAGATCATCACCATCACCATCACCGACGCCTCTCCATCAACCACCCATGATTCCCCCATCCATGTGTGAGTAATTCCCCACTGTAGGCTGTAGGGGATGGTAGGGATTGGATGAGATTGGTCATGTAATAGCTATAAGATTATTATGGACATAGTGCCTAGTATCTGTCGTTAGTATTTTTGACATTGTTGCAACTTGTTATGCTTAATGCTTGTCACTTTGGGCCCGAGTGCCATGATCTCAGATCTGAACATGTTATTGATTCATGAGGATAATTATTGTTTTTGATCATATCTGCAAGTTGTATACACATATTGTTGTCCAGGATCTGAGGCCCCAAAGTGACAATAATTGGGATAACTAGAGGGGGTGGCTATGATGTGAGGATCACGTGTGTTCATGGAGTGTTAATGCTTTGCTCCAGTACTCTATTAAAAAGAGTACCTTAATTAGTTTCCCTTGAGGCCCCGCTGCAACGGGTTGGTAGGACAAAAGATGTCGTGCAAGTTTCTCATTGTGAGCACGTACGACTAAATAGGAACACACGCCTATGGTTATCTTATACTAGGATGCTTATATGATTATTACTTGCAATGCCTATGTCTTGCTATTATATAACTCTCTCATTCATGCAACGCCCGTTCATCCATCCCTGTGCCTACAGTATTTTAATCCTGCTGTCTACTCCAATCATCGTTACTGCTATTTTCATTTCATTACCGTTGTCGTTACTTCACTACTACCACTGCTATAAAACTGTTACTACTAATAAACTGTTGCGAGAAAGTCTATTTCCAGGTGCAGGTGAATTTACAACTCATATGTTAAAGCTTATAAATATTCTTTGGCTCCCCTTGTGTCGAATCAATAAATTTGGATTTTACTTCCCTCGAAGACTGTTGCGGTCCCCTATACTTGTGGGTCATCATTGTGCAACAAGGATAAAGAAGTTTGTGAGAAAATTAGCACACCTCACGAGAGTATATACAATGTGACATCATATTCCCTATTATGGGAAACAACTACAATCACAGTGGGAAAGGAACTCCATGGAGTTCTCGCAACCTGTGAAGGCTGATGAACATAGATTTTCTAAACTAAAATTTACCTTTTCGAAAAAGCCCATTTTCAAAAACTTGCATAAGCCCAAGATTCCATAATCCACGGCTCTAGATAGTGAATTAAACACCCTCATAGTAGAATGAGTATGCCCGTACTCAATCTATCCTATCCCTTGCTACCTCTGGAGAAGTCGAAGGTGCCATCCAAACCCGATAAGACGACAAGTTGGACCACAACAAGGAGCTAAATTTAGGCAACATGAGTACAGTAGTCAACAAGTGGGATTAGAAATAGTAGAAACTAAGATGAAGAATAGGAGGGGACCAATCCCCATATCATAGAGCCTATCTCTGTAGAGTATTATTGTAGAAGCAATCACAAGCCTAGTAGTACTCGAGATAGATCTCGTCGTCGAGTAGTCGATGATTTTTTTCTTCTAAATCTGGATTTTATTAGGAACTTACATGGCAGACCTCTGCCAAGGAAGTGTGTAGATATTTTATAAAGGATCTTTGTTATGAAATGGTGTTCCGTGAGTGTTATGCCAACGACTTGCGCACTACAACATGCATGTTGTGCGGGTTAGAACATCTTTCTCTTTGGATCCTAGGCTGATGTTGGTCAAGCATGTGTTGTCTACCATGGCTATCGTTTGGCTTCTAGCCATTGACCCACCCATGTGTCTCCTTAGAGCAATAGATAAACTACACCGTGGATTTATTTGGAAAAATGACAAGCTTGCTTCTGACGGCAAGTGCCTTGTGAGATGGGCATCAATCTATAGACCTATTGAGTTCGGTGTCCTCGGGATCCCTGATCTTCCAGCTAGAGGCATCACTATCAGAGTTTGATGGTTGTGGCAATCCTGGACCAAAGGTGACAAGCCTTGGTCCAATATGACCATTGGTATTGACGACCGCTCTCGTGCACTCTTCAATGCTGGTGCTTAATTTATTATAGGGAATGCCCTAAAGATTAACACTTGTTGTGACCCTTGGATTGACAACATGTGCCTCACCGCTATTGCCCCAGATCTATTCCAGTGCTGCACCAAGAGTAACATCTCGGTTCAGCTAGTTTTGCAACAATGAATGTATGTGCTACTTCAAGCGCAACCTCTTGCACACAACCCTTAATCAGTTCATGTGTCTCCTCGATTGGCTGTCGGAGGTGCGCCTGAGCCAGGGTATGGCGGACAAAGTGGTGTGGAGATGGACGGCTGATAGTGACTACTCTGCAGCCTCGACTTATGCTCTGCAGTATGAGGGTTCTGCTTGCTTTGGTTTCCATGACTCCATCTGGAACTGTGGGGTGCCACTCAAGTGTCATGTCTTTGCTTGCCTCACCATTCTTGGAAAGTGTCACACCGCATATTGTCTAATCAAGAAGGGGTGCCTCATAATCCCAATTGTGTGCTCTGCCTCAGTGATCAAGAGACAACGATGCGCCTGCTGGCTTCCTGCAACTTGACCCAGATGCTTTGGGAGAAAGGGCTGGCTACAACTTAACTCCCCGCGAATTGGTGCATAGTCATGACGCCGCCAATTTACAGGACAGGTTTATCTCCACCCAACTAGCCCTTCCCACCTCCAAGCACAAAGGTTGGTATGTATTCGTGCATCTCACGTGGTGGTTTATCTAGAAGGAGCCACTAGTGGAAAATAGGCTATCTGTGGCGCACCAAAATAAAATTCTGTGGCGCATATCCAGGTCGCCACAGTTGCTATGCGACTAGTATTTGAATTATGTGGCGCACATATACATGCGCCACAGAAATTTTGAAACTTCTATGGCGCACTAGGCCAATATGCGCCACAGAATTGTCTGTCAAACTTCTGTGGCGCACCATGCCAATATGCGCCACAGAATTTTTTTTAAATTTTTTTAAAAGTGGCGGCCAGATCTAGATCTAGATCTAGATCTGGGGCCGCCGGAATTTCGCCGGTTTTTTGGAATCTCGCCGGAAGGTGAGTGGGGTGGGGTGGGGTGGGTGGAGGAGGAGGAGGCCGGCCGGAGGTGGTGGTGGTGGTGGTGGTGGAGGAGGTGGTGGTGGTGGTGGTGGTGTTGACATAGGCATCCCCAATGGGCCTACCGAAAGTGGTACCCGGGGTTTATTGAAGGCCCAGGACTCGAAGAATAAGAAGATTTGGAAGCCCATTTAGTGTTAAGGAAAGATAGATTGTATTAGGAAATATAGAGACTTGTAATCTTACGGGATGGATAAACCCCCCCGAACTTTGTAACTTGTGTATTACGAAAACCCTCGGCTCCACCTCCTATATAAGGGGGAGTCGAGGGACAAAGAAAGGATCGAACCTATTGTCAACAGAAACCTAGTTTTCATAATCAGCGAGTACTTTCGGCTGAAACCTTCGAGATCTACTTGCCCTCTACTTCCAGCAAAACCCTAGTCTACAATCTGTAGGCATTGACAAATTAATCCTTTGTCAGCGGCGCCGTTTGTGGGAATTAGAGGTTGCAAGGAACTGATCTCGATGGCACGTCCAGAATCGTCGACTTCGTCGGTGGCTAGCAATATGATGGATCGAGGTAAACGGGAAAAAACTGATCTAGTCGATTTTATTCCTCACCCGCCCTCCCGTTTGGATGCATGTGCCTATCTGGAGGAGCCCATCGTCATGACATTCGGAGAATTCCGATTTGGCGTCAACAAAGAAGGATCTGATGCGCGTAGATGTACACGTCCGTTGGGAACCCCAAGAGGAAGGTGTGATGCGCACAACAGCAAGTTTTCCCTCAGAAAGAAACCAAGGTTATCGAACCAGTAGGAGCCAAGAAGCACGTGAAGGTTGTTGGTGGAGGAATGTAGTGCGGCGCAACACCGGTGAAACCGGCGCCAACGTGGAACCTGCACAACACAATCAAAGTACTTTGCCCCAACGTAACAGTGAGGTTGTCAATCTCACCGGCTTGCTGAAAACAAAGGATTAAGCGTATCGAGTGGAAGATGGTGTTTGTTTGCAAAGAACAGTAAAAACAGTAGAATGTATTCAGATGTAAAAGAATGGACCGGGGTCCACAGTTCACTAGAGGTGTCTCTCAATAAGATAACTAACATGCTGGGTGAACAAATTACAGGCGGGCAATTGACAAATAAAGATTCAATACATATCAACGATGATTACTATGTGATTTAATCAGGCCATTACGACAAAGTACATAGACCTCTATCCAGCATGCATCTATGCCTAAATAATCCACCTTCAGGTTATCATCCGAACCCCTTCCGGTATTAAGTTGTAAACAACAGATAATTGCATTAAGTATGGCGCGTAATGTAATCAACACAAATATCCTTAGACAAAGCATTGATGTTTTATCCCTAGTAGCAACAACACATCCACAACCTTAGAACCTATTGTCACGATCCCAGATTCAATGGAGGCATGAACCCACTATCGAGCATAATTACTCCCTCTTGGAGTTACAAGTATCAACTTGGCCGAGCCTCTACTAGCGGAGAGCATGCAAGAACATAAACAACACATATATGATAGATCGATAATCAACTTAACATAATATTCTATATTCATAGGATCCCGCCAAACACAACATGTAGCATTACAAATAGATGATCTTGATCATGTTAGGCAGCTCACAAGATCTAAACAATGATAGCACAAGCGGAGAAGACAACCATCTAGCTACTGCTATGGACCCATAGTCCAAGGATGAACTACTCACGCATCAATCCGGAGCGGGCATGATGATGTAGAGCCCCTCCGGTGATGATTCCCCTCTCCGGCAGGGTGCCGGAGGCGATCTCTGAATCCCCGAGATGGGATTGGCGGCGGCGGCCTCTCGTAATGTTTTCCGTATCGTGGCTCTCGGTACGGGGTTTCGCGACGAAGGCTATTTGTAGGCGGAAGGGTAGGTCAGGGGCGACGAGGGGGCACACTGGCCGGCGCGGCGGGGCTTGGGCCGCGCCGCCTGGTGTGTGGCCACCTCGTGGCCCCCTCGTTTCCCTTTCGGTCTTCTGGAAGCTTCGTGAAAAATAGGACCCAGGCGTTGATTTCGTCCAATTCCGAGAATATTTCCTTACTAGGATTTCTGAAACCAAAAACAGCAGAAAACATCAACTGGCACTTCGGCATCTTGTTAACAGGTTAGTGCCGGAAAATGTATAATAATGTTGTAAAGTATGTATAAAACATTCAAGTATTGTCATAAAAGTAGCATGGAACATAAGAAATTATAGATACGTTTGAGACGTATCAAGCATCCCCAAGCTTAGTTCCTACTCGCCCTCGAGTAGGTAAACGATAACACAAATAATTTCTGAAGTGACATGCTACCAACATAATCTTGATCAACATTATTGTAAAGCATATGAGATGAATGGAGTGATCTGAACAAAAGATTGCTAACAAAGATTATGACTAAACAAATGAATCATATAGCAAAACTTTTCATGAATAGTACTTTCAAGACAAGCATCAACAAGACTTGCATAAGAGCTAACTCCTAAGCAATAAATTCAAAGTAGAATGCGTTGAAGCAACACAAAGGATGATTAAGTTTCAGCAGTTGCTTTCAACTTGTACATGTATATCTCATGGATATTTGTCAACATAGAGTAATATAACAGGTGCAATAAGTAAACATGTAAGAATCAATGCACACAGTTAACACAAGTGTTTGCTTCTAAGATAGAAAGAAGTGGGTAAACTGACTCAACATAAAATAAAAGAATGGCCCTTCGCAGAGGAAGCATGGATTACTATTTTTGTGCTAGAGCTTTTATTTTGAAAACATAGAAACAATTTTGTCAACGGTAGTAATAATTCATATGTGCTATGCATAATACTTCCTACAAGTTGCAAGTCTCATGCATAGAGTACTAATAGTGCTCGCACCTTGTCCTACTTAGCTCGGAAAACACGGATTATCATCTCATAACATATGTTTCAACCAAGTGTCACAAAGGGGTACCTCTATGCCGCTGTACAAATGTCTAAGGAGAAAGCACGCATTGGATTTCTCGCTTTTGATTATTCTCAACTTAGACATCCATACCGGGACAACATAGACAGATAATGGACTCCTCTTTTAATGCTTAAGCATTCAACAACAGTTAATATTCTCATAAGAGATTGAGGTTGTATGTCCAAACTGAAACTTCCACCATGATACATGGATTTAGTTGGCTGCCCAATGTTCTTCTCTAACATATGCATACTCAAACCATTTGATCATGAAATCGTACTTACTTCAGACAAGACGAACATGCATAGCATCTCACATGATATCCAACAAAGGTAAAGTTGATGGCGTCCCCAGAAACATGGTTACCGCTCAACAAGCAACTTATAAGAATTAAGACACATAACTACATATTCATCACCACAATAGTTTTTAAGCTATTTGTCCCATGAGCTATATATTGTAAAGGTAAAGGAATGAAATTTTAAAGGTAGCACTCAAGTAATTTACTTTGGAATGGCAGAAAAATACCACATAGTAGGTAGATATGGTGGACACAAATGGCATGGGTTTTGGCTCAAGGTGTTTGGATGCACGAGAAGCATTTCCTCTCAGTACAAGGTTTGGGCTAGCAAGGTTGTTTGAAGCAAACACAAGTATGAACAGGTACATCAAAACTTACACAAGAACATATTGCAAGCATTATAAGGCTCTACACTGTCTTCCTTGTTGTTCAAACATTTTACCCGAAAATATCTAGACTTAGAGAGACCAATCATGCAAACCAAATTAAACAAGCTCTACGGTAGTTCTTCATTAATAGATTAAACTACATGATGCAAGAGCTTAAACATGATCTATGAGAGCTCAAACAATTGCCAAATTGCCAAATCATATGCAGCATTTTCCGATTCCAACCAAATAGCAATTTAACGAAGCAATTTCAGCCTTCGCCATGAACATTAAAGCACAATTAAGAACACAAGTGTTCCATATGAAAAAGCGGAGCGTAATATCTCCAATATAAGGATGGTGGGATCCAACTTTATTCAAACCAAAACAAAAATAAAAGCAAACCGACACTAAGTAAAGAACATAAGATGTGATGGAATAAAATATAGTTTCACTAGAAGTGACCTGATAATGTTGTCGATGAAGAAGGGGATGCCTTGGGCATCCCCAAGCTTATATGCTTGAGTCTTCTTAAAATATGCAGGGATGAACCACCAGGGCATCCCCAAGCTTAGACCTTTCACTCTTCTTGATCATAGTATATCATCCTCTTCTCTTGACCCTTGAAAACTTCCTTCACACAAACTTCAAGTAAACTCATTAGAGGGTTAGTGCATAATCAAAATTCACATATTCAGAGGTGAAACAATCATTATTAACACTTCTGGACATTGCACAAAGCTTCTGAAAGTTAATGGAACAAAGAAACTCATTCAACATAGCAAAAGCGGCAATGCGAAATAAAAGGCAGAATCTATCAAAAACAGAACAGTCCGTAAAGATGAATCTGGCAGGGGCACTTAACTTGCTCAAATGGAAAAACTCAAAACTAATGAAAGTTGCGTACATATATGAGGATCACGCTCGTAAATTTGCAGATTCTTTCGATTTTTTTACATAGAGCTCTGCGAGAATTCGTGACATACAGCAATGCTGTTTCTGCGCAGCAATCCCAAATATAGCATCAACTTTAACATAGAAACTTTACTTGGCACAAAAACATGATAAGGAGAGGTTGCTACAGTATCAAACAAATTCCAAGACTCAACAATACAGTAAATAAAATAAAATATGGGTTATCTCCCAAGAAGTGCTTTTCTTTAACGCCTTTCAGCTAGGCGCAGAAAGTGCAAATCAAGTAACATCAAGAGAAGAAGCATCAACATCATAGCTTGTTCTAATAATAGAATCAAAAGGCAACTTCATTCTCTTTCTAGGGAAGTGTTCCATACCTTTCTTAAGAGGAAATTGATATTTAATATTACCTTCCTTCATATCAATAACAGCACCAATAGTTCGAAGAAAAGGTCTTCCCAACACAATAGGACAAGATGCATTGCATTCGATATCCAAGACAACAAAATCAACGGGGACAAGGTTATTGTTAACCGTAATGCGCACATTATCAATCCCCCCCAAAGGTTTCTTTTTAACATTATCGGCAAGATTAACATCCAAATAACAATTCTTCAATGGTGGCAAGTCAAGCATATCATAAATCTTTTTAGGCATAACAGAAATACTTGCACCAAGATCACATAAAGCATTACACTCAAAGTCATTGAATTTCATTTTAATGATGGGCTCCCAACCATCTTCTAACTTCCTAGGAATAGAAGCTTCAAGTTTTAATTTCTCTTCCCTAGCTTTAATGAGAGCATTTGTAATATGTTTTGTAAAGGCTAAATTTATAGCACTAGCATTGGGACTTCTAGCAAGTTTTTGTAAGAACTTTATCACTTCAGTAATATGACAATCATCAAAATCTAAACCATTATGTTCTACAACAATGGAATCATTGTCACCAATATTTTGAAAAATTTTAGCAGTTTTATCACAAGCAGTTGTTTCAGCAGTTTTAGGCAATTTTGTACGCTTTGCACTAGGAGTATAAACATTGCCAACACCAATTATTTTACCATTGATAGTAGGAGGTGCAGCAACATGTGTAGAATCAACATTACTAGTGGTGGTAATAGTCCATACTTTAGCTACATTATTCTCTTTAGCAAATTTTTCTTTTTCTTCTCTATCCCACCTAGCATGCAATTCAGCCAACAATCTAATATTATCATTAATTCGAACTTGGATGGCATTTGTTTTAGCAAACCTAGCATCTTTAACTTCCTCAGGCATAACTTTCAATTTTAAAAGATCAACATCAAGAGCAAGACTATCAACCTTGGAAGCAAGAATATCAATTTTACCAAGCTTTTCTTCAACAGTTTTATTGAAAGCAGTTTGTGTACTAATAAATTCTTTAAGCATCACTTCAAGACCAGAGGGTACACTCTTATTATTGTTGTAAGAATTACCATAAGAATTGCCATAACCATTACCATTATTAGAAGGATATGGCCTATAGTTGTTGTTACCATAATTATTCCTATAAGCATTGTTGTTGAAATTATTATTCTTAATGAAATTCACATCAACATTTTCTTCTTGAGCAACCAATGAAGCTAAAGGAACATTATTAGGATCAATATGAGATCTACCATTTGCAAGCATAGACATAATAGCATCAATCTTATCACCCAAAGAAGAGGTTTCTTCAACAGAATTTACCTTCTTACCTTGAGGAGTTCTTTCAGTGTGCCATTCAGAGTAATTGATCATCATATCATCAAGAAGTTTAGTTGCGGCGCCCAGGGTGATGGACATAAAAGTACCTCCAGCAGCTGAATCCAATAGGTTCCTTGAGGAAAAATTCAATCATGCATAAAAGGTTTGGATGATCATCCAAGTAGTCAGTCCATGGGTTGGGCAATTCTTTACCAAAGATTTCATTCTCTCCCATGCTTGAGCAACATGTTCATTATCAAATTGTTTAAAATTCATTATGCTACTTCTCAAAGATATAATCTTAGCAGGAGGATAATATTTACTAATAAAAGCATCTTTACACTTAGTCCATGAATCAATACTATTCTTAGGTAAAGATAGCAACCAATCTTTAGCTCTTCCTCTTAATGAGAAAGGAAACAATTTCAGTTTTATAATATCACCATCTATATCCTTATACTTTTGCATTTCACAAAGTTCAACAAAATTATTAAGATGGGTAGCAGCATCATCAGTACTAACACCAAAAAATTGCTCTCTCATAACAAGATTCAGCAAAGCAGGTTTAATTTCATAAAATTCTGCTGCAGTAGCAGGTGGAGCAATAGGAGTACATATAAAATCATTATTATTTGTGCTAGTGAAATCACACAACTTAGTATTTTCAGGAGTACCCATTATAACAGTAATAAAGTAAACTAAGCAAATAAAGTAAAGACAAGTAACTAAATTTTTTTTGTGTTTTGATATTGAACTAGTAAGTAAGACAGAAAGTAAAGTAACTAATTTTTTTGTGTTTTTGGATATGAAGCAAACAAGACAGTAAATAAAAATAAAGTAAAGCAAGACAGAAAGTAAAGAGATTGGAAGTGGAGACTCCCTTGCAGTGTGTCTTGATCTCCCCGGCAACGGCGCCAGAAAAATAGCTTGATGCGCGTAGATGTACACGTCCGTTGGGAACCCCAAGAGGAAGGTGTGATGCGCACAGCAGCAAGTTTTCCCTCAGAAAGAAACCAAGGTTATCGAACCGGTAGGAGCCAAGAAGCACGTGAAGGTTGTTGGTGGAGGAATGTAGTGCGGTGCAACACCAGTGAAACCGGCGCCAACGTGGAACCACAACACAATCAAAGTACTTTGCCCCAACGTAACGTGAGGTTGTCAATCTCACCTTGCTGAAAACAAAGGATTAAGCGTATCGAGTGGAAGATGGTGTTTGTTTGCAAGAACAGTAAAAACAGTAGATTGTATTCAGATGTAAAAGAATGGACCGGGGTCCACAGTTCACTAGAGGTGTCTCTCCAATAAGATAACTAACATGTTGGGTGAACAAATTACAGGCGGGCAATTGACAAATAAAGATTCAATAAATATCAACGATGATTACTATGTGATTTAATCAGGGCATTACGACAAAGTAGATAGACCGCTATCCAGCATGCATCTATGCCTAAATAATCCACCTTCAGTTATCATCCGAACCACTTCCAGTATTAAGTTGTAAACAACGAGATAATTGCATTAAGTATGGCGCGTAATGTAATCAACACAAATATCCTTAGACAAAGCATTGATGTTTTATCCCTAGTAGCAACAGCACATCCACAACCTTAGAACCTATTGTCACGATCCCAGATTCAATGGAGGCATGAACCCACTATCGAGCATAATTACTCCCTCTTGGAGTTACAAATATTAACTTGGCCAGAGCCTCAACTAGCAACGGAGAGCATGCAAGAACATAAACAACACATATATGATAAATCGATAATCAACTTAACATAATATTCTATATTCATCGGATCCCGCCAAACACAACATGTAGCATTACAAATAGATGATCTTGATCATGTTAGGCAGCTCACAAGATCTAAACAATGATAGCATAAGCGGAGAAGACAACCATCTAGCTACTGCTATGGACCCATAGTCCAAGGATGAACTACTCACGCATCAATCCGGAGGCGGGCATGATGATGTAGAGCCCCTCCGGTGATGATTCCCTCTCCGGTAGGGTGCCGGAGGCGATCTCCCGAATCCCCGAGATGGGATTGGCGCGGCGGCCTCTCGGTAATGTTTTCCGTATCGTGGCTCTCGGTACGGGGGTTTCACGATGAAGGCTATTTGTGGCGGAAGGGTAGGTCGGGGGCACGAGGGCCCACACACTAGGCCGCGCGGCCGGGGCTTGGGCCGCGCCGCCTGGTGTGTGGCCACCTCGTGGCCCACTTCATTTCCCTTTCGGTCTTCTGGAAGCTTCGTGTAAAAATAGGACCCTGGGCGTTGATTTCGTCCAATTCCGACAATATTTCCTTACTAGGATTTCTGAAACCAAAAACAGCAGAAAAACTGGCACTTGGCATCTTGTTAATAGGTTAGTGCGGAAAATGTATAATAATGCTGTAAAGTATGTATAAAACATTCAAGTATTGTCATAAAAGTAGCATGGAACATAAGAAATTATAGATACGTTTGAGACGTATCAATCCTATCGTCTCGAAGTTCCGATCTCGTCGGAATTTTCAGCGATCGATTCTGGCTTTTCATCGAGTGATGAGGAGTTTTCGTCGCCACGCTTCGTTGACACCAAGGCAAGCGGAAAGTTCGCCAAGATCTTCAGCGACACATCTTTCGAGTCGTCTGCGGACTCCGTTATAGCAGCGATTCCAGCGCGTCGCTTCAACTTCATCGACAAATCTGCTGCCATCGGAAGGTCTTCACCAATCTGTATGATGGTGTCACCAATCCCGACAAAAATCAATACTCAAAATATCATCAAGTCTATGCAATTGAAGAGGCAAGCCGAGCAGAACCAGAGACGTCAGAGGCTTTCGATAATTTGGGAAACCCATACGTCGATCCGCTGATCTTAGAAGAGGCCTTGGCACTAAATATGTCGGGTCTTCACCTCGCGAAAGAGTTCAACTCCCGCAAGCAGCGTGGGATAGGGCCGCAAGAGCCATGGATGGTTCAGAACCAATGACCACCACTGCTACTGCAGAAGAATTACAAGCCTATCAATATAGACTTGCTCGTGTGAGTAGGGAGCTGGAAAAACAGACAGCATCCCTGAATAGAAGAAAAGAGGCAGCCTCAAGCAGGCGTCGAGCAGAGCTTGGTCGACAATCAGGAACTTCGGGAGATAGTCACAGAGAAGCTCGGAGGAGGGTAAGATCTCGGCTGCAAAATATACCTGAAGCGAGAGAGGCAACATAATTCAAAATCTCGACATGTCCTTCATGACAATTGATACAAGGGGAAATATCATCCCAAAAACACCGAAGCTGGATACATGGCAACGCAAGCTTATATCCTTGCGTCCAGACCACCTGGGGACCCGAGAGAAGCATTGTTTAATACGGCAATGGCTGGAGTTGGAGTCATGGGAACGGCGTTTGCAAGTACACCTCCCGAAGGAACTCCAAGACAAAATAGTCCACGACACACGACAGCAGTGGAAGATCCACCAAGGACAAGTGGAGCAAGAGATACGACGACACAAGCAAGGGTGGATAGAGCGCGACAAGAAAGAAGAGAACATCGGCAGTCACCAGAAGTGATGAAGATATGTGCGGGTTACCGTGCTTTACGAGACGAGTTCGAAAAACTCGAGTCCCGAAAGGGTTTAAGTTACCGAAAATTTCAAGAAATTCGACGGCCTACAAGATCCCGAGGATTGGCTCGTTGATTACCTCGAGATGGTGAAGTTGGTAGGCGGAACCAGAGCAACAGCCATGCAAAGCATCCAAGTACACTTGAGCGGTGCCGCGCAATCTTGGATAAAGAAGCTTCCCCAGGTTCAATCGACAGCTGGGATAGTTTCGAAGATATCTTCGTGAAGAACTTCCGATCCACAAGAAACCCGCGTCATTGGAAGAGCTGAGGGCGTGCGGCAGAAACACGACGAATCGATGAGAAAGTATATACAGAGGTGGAACATTATTAAAAACTCGGCGGAGGATATATCTGACGAGAGAGCAATAAACGCGTTCGTGGCAGGAATTCGACGAGGAGATTTCATCGAGGACTTAGGGAGAACCAACCCTAAGACAATATCAGCACTGATGGAGATAGCAAACAAGTGGGCAGATGGGGAAGACGCGATATACAACAAGCGACATAGGTCACCAAAGGAAGATTGCGGTCGAAATTTTCAAAATAGAAGGCGATTTTCTCGCTAGTTTTACAATAATGATGCTCCTGGCCACATATCGACTGGTTTCCGAGGAAATCCTGGAGGGAATAGTCGAGATGATTACCAAAGGAGTAATGAGCAGCAAAGCGACTCGAGAGGTGATTTCCGTGGTAACAGGCAAAATAGTGGACCAAGGTTCCAAAGACCTTATGTGTCTCCCGAAGAAATGATGAACGGGCCCTGTCAGATGCACTTCTATCTCGACAATAATGGAAAGAGGCAGTCAGGTCATCTCCAGAAAGATTGTCGCAATTTCCAAGCAATGTTGCGAGCCGCAGGGATCGCCAATGCCCAAGCGATGAATAGAAACCCCCAGGGGCCAAGGAGTGAGATTCACCTCCCACCTCCTCCCGCAATTACGGACGAAAATCGGCACCAGCTTAGAATAGCGGCAGCACCACATCCACCTCCATATGTTGACCCCAACTCCAATGGTGCGGTATCGATGATTCGGGAAGCTAGGCCATCTAACGGGCGCGAAGGTAATCTCGCGGCAAGTGTTCATGGCAGAGAAGATGCCTCCACCAACAGTTGAGTACCTAAATTGGTCGGGGCAAGACATTGGCTTCACAATTGTGGATCATCCGCAGCAAGTTCCTCGACCAGGGCAATCTGCACTTATCTTACCCGCAGTAATCGCTGGTTTTGATGTGTCGAGAGTTTTTATAGATGGTGGCAGCAGCTTAAACCTTATGTATGCAGATACATTGAGGAAGATGAACATATCCCTGGCAAATCTAAAACCAACCGATACACGTTTCCATGGGATCACGCCAGAGCCAAGTTATCCGCTGGGCAAGATCAATCTCGACGTTCAGTTTGGGACCCGAGAGAACTACAGGATAGAGAATGGAATTTGAAGTTGTGGATTTCCCGTCGCAATATCACGCCTTGTTGGGACGACTAGCATATGCCAGGTTTATGGCGGTACCTCATTACACGTACTTGTTATGGAGGTTGCCTGGACCTAAAGGAAAAATCACAATTAAGGGAAGTTTCGCGCTAGGCGATAAGTGCGACAAGGATTTTCATCGACTGTCAGAGACCTTCGGGATGCAAGCAGAATATATGGCGCCAAGGCTCACTGATTATGATGTGCTGCCAGATACAGGGAGGCCACTCAGGGAACCAACCTTCAATACCACCAAGGATTCAAAAGAGGTGCAGATCCACCCGACAGACCCAAAGAAAACGACATCCATTGCAGCAAACATGGATCTCGCATAGGAAAGCGCGCTCGTCGAGTTCCTCCGTGAGCAAGAAAATCTTCGCATGGTGTCCAGCTGACATGCCAGGAGTACTTGCCGAGCACCACCTCAACTTGGATCCTCTTGCGAGACCAATCAAACAACCTCTGCGGCGTTTTTTGGAACCAAACCGCAAAGCTATGCTATCAGAAATAGATCGACTCAAAGATGCTGGTTTTATTAAAGAGATATCTACAAAAGCCACGTGGGTAGCTAACCCAGTGATGGTGCCGAAGAAAAACCCGAAAGTCCTTCGCATGTGTGTCGACTTTACGTGTCTCAATAAACACTGTCCTAAGGATCACTTTCCCCTCCCAAGGATCGATCAAATCATCGACTCCACGGCAGGATGTGAACGTCTTTCCTTCTTGGACGCGTACTCTGGTTATAACCAGATCAGATTAAAAGAGGATGATGAAGCAAAGACAGCGTTCATAACACCTTATGGCGTGTTCTGCTATAGAACAATGCCCTTTGGTTTGAAAAACGCGGGAGCAACATATCAGCGGATGATGCAGAAGTTTCTTGCGACACAGATTGGAAAAAATGTACAAGTATATATTGACGATGTCGTGATAACATCAAAAAAGGGACAACACTGATCGAAGATTTGAAAGAAACCTTCGACAACCTCGACAAGTTCTGCCTTAAGCTGAACCCGACAAAGTGCTCTTTTGGTGTTCATGCGGGAGAACTTCTCGGGTTCTTAGTATCAGCAAGAGGGATTGAAGCCAATCCAGAGAAAATATAGGCCATCGTAACTGTGAGGAAGCCGACAAAGTTGAAAGAAATACAAACTGACGGGCGAGTCGCAGCTTTAAGCATTCGTCGCCCTGGGAGAAAAAGCGCTGCCGTTCTATGCATTGATCAAACAAGGAGAGAAATTTCAATGGAACGAGGAAGCAGATAGAGCCTTTCGAGAATCTCAAGCGCACAATTTCGACACCACCAATCTTGGTGGCGCCTAAAGAGAAGGAACCCATCCTGCTATACATTGCAGCCACGCCTCAAGTAGTCAGCACGGCCCTGGTAGTCGAGAGGGAGGAAGAAGGAAAGCTCCATGGAGTACAGAGGCCAGTATATTTCATCAGTGAAGTACTGTCGCCCTCAAAACAGCGGTACCCCAGCCCAATACCAGAAGTTGGCGTATGGAGTATTTACGATAGCAAGAAAATTGCAACACTATTTTTCTGCGCACCCGATAATAGTGGTCAATGAAGCTCCTCTGTCAAATATACCAAACAACCCAGAAGCTACGGGTCGTGTCTCCCTTTGGGGAATAGAGCTTTCCCCTCGGGACATCTCGTATGAAAAAAGAAAAGCAATAAAGTCTCAAATCCTACCAGATTTCATCGCAGAGTGCATGGAGCTACAAAACACAGGGCCTCCAGATTTATCGAGAACCTGGACTATGAACTTTGATGGGTCCAAAAGGTTAGAAGGCGCTGGAGCAGGCGTAATACTAGTATCGAAGGCGACAAATTGAAGTATGTCTTACGGATGACGTTCCCAAACACGTCTAACAATGAAGCAGAATATGAGGCTCTCATACACGGGATGAAGATGGCGAAGGCCTGCGGTGCAACTCGACTGAAAATCTTTGGTGACTCACAATTGGTAGCACAGCAAGTTATGAATGAATGTGATGCAGTCAACGAGAGTATGATAGCATACAAGGAGATGTATAATGAGCTAGAAAAGCTGTTTGATGGATGCGAGGTAAACCACATCAGCAGGTTGAGCAATGATGAAGCCGATGTTCTTGCAAACATCGGGTCGCAATGTCTCGCGATTCCTCCATGCGTGTTTTGGGAAGAAATAAGCGAGAGATCAACGAAGCCAATGAAAACAAAGAAGGAGAAGAAAGGAAAACCTTCGAATGTCACCAAAGAATCATTGGAAGAAGAAGAAGTGGAACAGGAGCTAGTCATGATGGTGCAAATTCCATGGATGCAGGCGTACATATCATACATCTTAAGGAAAACAATACCCGACGATCCGTTGAAGCAAGGCGAGTAATCGGACGATCTAAAGCTTTTACTGTGATAAAGGGAGTTGTACAAGCGAAGTATTTCGGGTGTGCTACAGAGGTGTGTCACACCGAAGAAGGAAGGATCATCTGAAAGATGTACACGAAGGAATATGTGGGCATCACGCAAGCAGTCGAGCTATCGCGGCTAAAGTCTTCAGGGCAGGATTTTATTGGTTAACAGCAATTGAGGACGCGAAAGAAATAGTGCGAACTTGCGATGCGTGCCAGAGATTCGCCGCAAACCTCACCTCAGCAGAACTGATGCCAATCCCATTGTCTTGGCCCTTTGCTCAATGAGGTCTCGACATGGTGGGAAAACTACACAAAGCTTCGCCAGGAGGATATGAGTATATGCTCGTTGTTGTCGACAAACTTACCAAGTGGATAGAAGCAAAGCCGATAAATTCACCGGACGGCGCGTCGGCAATCAAGTGTGTGAAAAGCATTGTTTTTCGATTTGGAGTTCCCCATAGCGTCACAGACAATGGCGGTAATTTCACATCCAAGGAGTTCAAAGCGTATTACAGAAGTGGGCATTAAATTGAGTTTTGCGTCTGTCGCACATCCACAGACCAACGGTCAAGTCGACAAAGCCAATGGCATCATCTGCAATGGTATCAAGAAGCGCCTGTTAGGACCATTGGAAAAAGCTCGGCATACTTGGCTAGAGGAGCTGCCAAGTGTGTTGTGGAGTATTCGGACAACACCAAATACGGCGACGCAGGAGACGCCGTTCTTCCTGGTCCATGGAGCTGAAGCAGTATTGCCGATAGAAATAGAGCATGATTCTCCAAGAGTTACAGAATATGATGAAGAAACATCGAGAAGAGCTTTGGAGGATGATGTCGATGCACTTGATGAGGCTCGAGATGAAGTATTGTCACGAGTCGCCAAATACCAACAGGACCTGAAAAACTACCACAGTCGACGATTGCGACCAAGATCTTTTCAAGTGGGGGACTTGGTTTTACGACTCAATCAAAAAAGCCATGAAAAACTCGAGCCACCGTGGCTTGGACCTTACATCGTCACAGAAGTAATCGAAGGAGGAGCATATAGAATCAAGGACAAGAAGACGGGGATTGCTGAGCCAAACCCTTGGAACGTGGCGCAGCTCAGGCGTTTTTACGCTTAGATGCTGAAATATAGTCTCCTTTGTAAACATACAATGTACTGAAACGCCCGCGATTTCAGACGCTCTTTTCCTTTTCGAGGCACCGAGTGGGGCCGAAAGGTTTTTAATGAGGCGGGCTCACGGTGCTGCAATATAATAAAGATAGTGGAATTATATATCTTTTCGACAGGATCGGGGGCTTCTACCCAGAAGATACAATATATATATACACAATGCCGACAAATACAACCTGCAAAATATCTCGCCTTGGTATAAATTACCTCGCCAAAATAAAAATATGTCGCCAAATAGCGATCAACATAAAGCTCGGGGGTTCGCGCCCGCAAAAATAGTGCACAAATATAATTTATCTTGCCTTGGGACAACCTCGCATTATAAAAAGAAAACATCGCCATCAAAACGCCCGGGGGCTTGGCATTGAAAAACAAAAATATAGTAACCTTACAATGTAGATTATGTTTACTACATACAAGACACAATCTTTGGAGCAACAAAACTTCAAGGGTTGCCAAGTATATTATCTATCGTCAACCGTTCATTATTTATAGCGTGAGTGCTATGTTCAGCATAGATGCCCTTCACAAAGAATTCGGCGTCCATCCGAAGAAGTTCATCCATCATATCTTCGGCAACAGGGGTCACAACGTCGTCCTATTTGCTAAAGTTCTTCCTCCTCTTCGCCATCTTGGCCAGGCACTTTGGAACAACCTGACCCACGTCTAACTTCGGGTAGCAGATTTTTATCATGATCATAGCAAACCTTGCGCCAGCATAATTGGGCCCGCACAAAGCCGTGGATTCGAGGAGCATCCCGAAATTTGTCCATTAAAGCAGGAAGAGTCTCTGGCATCTTATTACGAGGAAACATGGTGTCATAGACCAGAGACAAGGTCCTTGTGCAAAAATCGAGATAATCGCGAACCTGAAGCGCGCGATCCTGAAACCGACGATGGCGAGTCCGTTCAGGCGTGCCCCAAAAATTTGAACCATGATCACGCGCAAGCCTGAGAAGTGCATTGGATCGAGCTTCGACACGTTCATCTTCGGTAGTAGCATCCAAGAAGGAACCTATTTTTGAAAGAATCAGTGGGCAACGAGGAGACAAGCAAAAAAGAAAAACAAGGCATGAAAAAGTTAATGAAGCACACCTGCCATATCCAAGCTAGCATCCGTCAGCAGCTGAAGCATAAAATTCTCTCGAGATGAAGCTGCCTCAGCAACCGGAGATCCTTTTCGGCTATGGCATCTTGAGCCTGTTGGAGTGCAACCTTTTCCCTCTCGGAGGATTTTCGAGATTGTTCCATGAGCATAAGTGACTGCCTCTTCGTGGATTGGAGTTGTGGCGAAGCTCTTCCAAATCTTGTGCTGAGTCTTTACTCGAAGAATCCTCAATAAATTCGACAGCGACAGGCGTTTTCTTCAAACGGGATGAAGGAAAAACCTCGGAAGGACCAGGAGTTGCAGTATAGTTGTCAAAAATCAACTGAAAACAAAATTTTCGACATCAATCATTAAGCAAAGGTAGATTTCCATTCATTCTGAAAGTATGTACATGTCTATTACAAAAGAAGGACCTATAGACAACTACTGAAGCAGCCACCGCCAAGAACACTATGGCGACAGTGCCAAAAGAGGGGAAAAACTAAAAGAAAAAAGCAAAGTGGTCTACTTGACCTCCGGCTTTGAAGAACTCGGAGCAGGCGCTGGCTTATATCCAAGGGTGGCGAGGATCTTCTTCGAGTTGGGTTTCGCCGCTTTAATCAGCGACTGCCATTTCTTCGTCTCGATATCCTCTGCGTCGCCAACCCTTGCCCAGTCGACGTTTTGTTGGCTATTAGCAACCAAGGCAATTGTACCTTCGACTCCAACTTTTAACCCTTCTTGGCAAAGTTGGAGTCCAAGGTCTTCTTGAGAAGTGAAGCACTTGGCGAGATCAATAAAAATTGGGGGTTCCTCCTTCTTCTTGAAAAATAGGGGAAAAGCCGTGACATGCCAATCTCAGCTTCAGCAAGGCCGTCACGAGCTTCAGTACCATGGATTTCAAGGAGAGAAAGCGCATCAAGGAGCTGGTCACCTTCAGGATTCTCCAGCTCATACTCTTGGTGTGTTCTCCCTGCTTAAAGCATAAAAAAGAGTTACTCAAAGGGAAAAAAGGGACCAAAACATGACGCAAGAAAGCAGCAAGGGTGTGGACACTTACAAACAAAACGTCGACTCTGCGATTCCAGTCGACTAAGGATTTCTTCTTCGCGAGCAGAATGCTGAGCTACATTTTCACTCAGAGCATTTTTTGCGTCGTCGAGTCTCTTTTGAAGATCCTCGACGGTAGCAGCATCTGCTTCAGCTTTCATGCGTGTCGTTTCGCTTTGCTCTAGCTCAGCAGCAAGAGCGTCAGCACGTTTGTTGGCTTCCGCAAGTTTTTCTGCCAGCATAAAATAGGCGAGTAAAGTACTGCAGCAAAAAATAGTGATAGAATATATTCGACAAGGGAAAGAGAGGGTACCTTCAAGTTTGGCGGCATATTCGCGGTACCCGATAAATTGGGTACCGAAATGGATAAGCTCCTTCATGAAAGGCTAAAGAAAGATCATAAAAAAGAGGATCAATATAAGAAGGGAAAAAGTTCGACATCATGAAGAAACAGGGAAGTTCAGAAAAATGAAGCCAATACAGGATAAAGAAGATAACTTACCTCTTCCATCAAAGGAGTCGAGGAACAACCAACTAATATGGTTGGTTCCTTGGTTGATTCCACCCTGGATCTCTTCGGGGAAGGAGCCTGGGGGCTCACAGCTGGCGTTGGATGTTCAGGGTTTTGTTGAGGAGGTGAAGTTTCGTCGCCATCAGGACGAGCTTCTGAGACAACTAAAGTACGAGACGTGCTCGTTCGAGCAGTCTCGTCAATAGGTGCATCCTCCTCTTCATCGCCACTGCAACAAATACAGCGACAGGATAAATAGCAATTTCAAAAAGCATCGACAAAGAGACAAATATAATGCATTAAAAACTTACGAGCTAATGAGAGCAGCTTCGTACAGATCCAAAGCTTCTTTCTTAGCGTCAGGCACAGTTTCTTCGGCACGGGCAGCACCGGCTTTGGAGGTACCGGTGTCAACAGCATCGTCTCTTTTCCTTTTGCTCCTAGGAGAAGCAGCTGAAGGAGGCGAGCGTGTCGAAGAAGTTGCCTCGGCCTCGGCGTCCTTTTCAGAGGATGCCGCAGATTTTCGAGAACCTGCGGCCTCACTCTCAGGGCGAGACGTACCCTGGTTGTCGTCAGTGACAACGGCCCTTTCTTCAACCTCTCCACCTTCGGGAAGGGGAGGAAGAGGTGACGCAGTTGCGTGGTTCTATTCAAAGACAGGAAAAATATCGGCATGAAGTGTTTGAAGGTAAAAGATAGAAGGAAAATAAAGACGTGAACAAAAATATTACCTGCGGGAGTGCGTTGGTGGCGCTATATGGCGTCACCCCGCAAGATGTCGGGACGCTGTCTTTCTTGTTCAGCGACGAGATCTTGCGGACAAGTTTCGCCAAGTCATTGACGGACAAGTCAACCGACAAGCGATCCACGTCTTTATCGCCAGCGTACATCCAAAGGGGTTTTTGCGAGCTTGAAGAGGCTGCACCCTAATCCTAAGGAAATACGCCGTGATCTGGATACCTGACAATTCTTGTCCACGAGTATTCTGGAGCTCATGGATGCGAGTCATCAGGGCATCTGTCGCCACTTTTTCTGCGTCGGTAGCTCTGCATCCCAGGATCGGCGGCGACAAATTTTCTCGGCACCGTCAAAAGGAGGAATGTTGTCTTCAACAGAGCCGTGGTTTTCCTCGCGGATGTATAACCATTTCTTGCGCCACCCTTGAACTGAATCAGGGAATTTGACGTCGAAATATTCGACGTCAGGGCGGACGCAGATTACACACCGCCTATGTTGTAGGCGACGCTGGAAGAGCCATTACGGCGACATAAGAAGATACGTTTCCATAGGGACCAATTGGGCTGGACCCCAAGGAAAGATTCACACAATGTGATAAAAATAGAAAATGTGGAGGATGGAATTGGGGGTAAGATGGTGAAGTTGCAGTCCATACATGAACAGCAACCCACGAAGGAAATCATGGATGGGAGTGGAAAGACCACGGATAAGGTGGTCGACGAAACTAACCCGATATTGCATCGGCGGGGCTGGTTAGCTTTCTTCCTTAGGGAAGCGCAGTGCGTCTTGCTTCCCGCTGATGCCAAGCTTCTTCAGCAAGTTGACATCTTGCTGGGAGATCTTGGATCTCTCCCACTCCAAGTTCCCCAGATCTTCGGTGGCCATCTTTGCTTCAGGAGCGCTGTGCTTGGTGAGTTTGCGCGGTGGCATCAACAAGAGTGGAGGCGAAGAGCGCACGAGCGGTGGAGCACAAGGAATTCTAGGGCGCAATGGAGAGCTTTTGCAGAGGAGAGATGGGCGGCGCGAGCGAAAGTGACAGAGGAAGAGGACGATGGACTTAAATAGAGGTGCGGTGAATCGACGCAACCGTTGGATGGAAATATTATGGAGCAGATGGAGTACACGTGGACAAAGGGCAAAAATGGATTTTCACTGAGAAAAGAAGAGACAGGCGGCACAGTGCGTGCGCCGGAAAAAGTGGAGGACGTGTGTCCCCCACTTGCACGACGTGTCCATCAGATAAGGAATCTGGACCCACGAGGCAGCGAGAGAAGCAGTTTCCGCATGTTCCCAATACAGTAATCGTGGCTATCATCAGCAATGATGTCACTTTGGCCAAAAGAAAAAAACTCGACTATGAAGCCTAGTAAGAATATCGACAACATAAGATTATTTTGAGAGCCTTTGATCAAATACAAGTTTTTGCCCAAATGCTCGGGGGCTACTTTGGAAAAAGAGAAAACTTCGAGTATGATAAAATAGAAATGGCGAGAGCCTATGACCAAATGCAAGCATTTGTTCATAGCCTCGGGGGCTACTCCCATCGGGAGCGCTGGTCGCGCACCCGATAGATATGAAAAAGCTCGAGAAGGATTACCAATATAGTGGCAGAAGATATTAATCTGTGGAGCCTACAACCAAGTACAAGTCCTTGGCTGTAGCCTCGGGGGCTACTCCCATCGGGAACGCTGTTCGCGTGCCCGATGAATTTAGACCAAAAGAAAAAGAAGTGAGTATATTTCGAGTTATACAGATAACTCTACATATACTCCCATCGGGAAGACAAAATAAGTCATCAAATATGACTCAATAAAATGTGCTATTCCAACAGCCGAAAAGCACTCGACAATATATTCTCGAACGCTAGAAGTCGCGAATAAATCTCTGAATGCCGCAAAACTTTGCGAAGGTAAGACCCCAGATCCGTTCTGAGTGGCGTGGCACCGTCTCTGACGGCGGATTGCTACTTTTTTCCGTATCAACAGATACGAAGAAAAATCCTAACGGACGCGTTAGGTACCCGATAAAATATGACTGGGACTCGACAGAATGGTAAGACCTTAGCGGCTGTCGAAGTTTACCAGTATCCCGAGATCATGTCCGGGGACGTGATCTTGAAGTAGGTTTTGCGGATTGCCACTAGAGCAGTTAACTAGTACCTGATCCGTCGGATGAACTAGCCCCAATTACCGTTATCCCTGTACAAAATAATATTTGCATATCGAAAAGTTATGCATTAAATTCGACAAGATTATTGAATGATTAAAGTTGGAGATTTTCCTGATTCTTCGATTCAAGAAAAATCTCGGGGGCTACTGACATAGGCATCCCCAATGGGCCTGCCGAAGGTGGTACCGGGGTTTATTGAAGGCCCAGGACTAGAATAAGAAGATTCGGAAGCCCATTTAGTGTTAAGGAAAGATAGATTGTATTAGGAAATATAGAGACTTGTAATCTTACGGGATGGGTACGAAACCCTCCCGAACGTTGTAACTTGTGTATTACGACAACCCTCGACTCCACCTCCTATATAAGGGGGAGTCGAGGGACAAAGAAAGGATCGAACCTATTGTCAACAGAACCCTAGTTTTCATAATCAGCGAGTACTTTTCGGCTGAAACCTTCGAGATCTACTTGCCCTCTACTTCCAGCAAAACCCTAGTCTACAATCTGTAGGCATTGACAAATTAATCCTTTGTCAGGTGTTGGCCGGAGGAGGAGGAGGAGGTGGTGGTGTTGGTGATGGTGGTGGCCGGAGGAGGAGGAGGTGGTGGTGATGGTGGTGGCCGGAGGAGGAGGTGGTGGTGGTGGTGATGGTGGTGGCCGGAGGTGGTGGTGGTGGTGGTGGTGGTGTTGGAGTCGCCGGAGGTGGTGGTGGTGTTGGTGGTCGCCGGAGGTCGCCGAAGGAGGTGGTGGTGGTCGCCGGAGGAGGTGGTGGTGGTCGCCGGAGGAGGAGAAGGTGGTGGTGGTCGCCGGAGAAGAATGGAGGAGGTGGTGGTGGTGGTGGAGAAGAAGGGAGGAGGAGGAGGAGGTGGTGGTGGTGGTGGTGGTGGAGGAGGAGGAGAAGTGAGGAGATGGAGAAGTGAGAGGATAAGTGGTGGTGGAGGAGAAGTGGAGGAGGAGATTGGCGCATTCGAATTTCAAATTTTTGGCCAAACTTCTGTGGCGCATGGACCATTCGTGCGCCACAAGAATTTGTTTCTTTTTTTTATTTTGCAGGAAAAAATCTTTAACTGGCCGTATTTTTTACTCTTTTCGAATTTGGCGATTCTAAAAATTGTCCAACCGGGCAAGCTCGGGTGAATTTGAATGTAGAATTTTCGTGGGAACATTTTAATATATTGTGCGTTTTTTTTTCGAGTTCGTATGCAACCAGAAATCCAGTTTGATGATTTTCCCACGTAATTTTGCAAAAAAAGTCGAAATTCATGTTTGTTAAATTTCAGTGGTGCTAGATGACATAATATATGGGAATCTCGAAGGATTTTATTTTTTGAAATTTCTATCTATTTCTTATATTTTTTACAAAGGTAAAAAAGGCGATCCACGGGGGGTGTGGAGTTGCGTGGGGAGAAAAAATCCTGCAGAATTCTGTGGCGCATATGCCTAGTGCGCCACAGAAAGATGAACTTCTGTGGCGCATATGCCCATATGCGCCACAGAATTCTCTTCCCCATCTTCAGTGCTGGACCCCGCGTGGGCCTCATGAAAATTCTATGGCGCATCCCTCCACATGCGCCACAGAAAGTCGAAATTCTGTGGCGCACCATGCCAATATGCGCCACAGAAAGTCGAAATTTCTGTGGCGCATGTTTTTGATGCGCCACAGAAATAATTTTTGTGGAGCATATTTTTAGGATGCGCCACAGATGTCATTTCTACCTATAATGATTTTCCTACTAGTGAGCGGAACACTAACGTGTTCCAGAACATATCACGATCTCTTAGCAGGATCCATTCTTGTATCATCGATGAAGTGAATCTATGATGTGATGCAGGAAGACCGGGAGCTCATGTCTTTTGTTTAGACCCGGGGAACATGACTAGATGTGCTCTAGTTTTGACCGCACCTACTAGTTGTTTTTCCCTAGTTTTCTTTCATTCAATTTTTTCAGCACGTCTTGTACTCTTCTCTAATTAAATGAAAAGTTGGTTAGGCTGCCTTTTCGTCAAAAAAGGAAAATATGTCCTCCACGCTAATGCTCTATGCTGATGCATGTAAAATGCATGCATGAACTTTATAGTTTGTTGACACATATTCCAACATATTTGCAACATATATGATGTTATATTCATGTTTTATATTGATTTTTCGGGATTTACCAATGATCCCCTTTATTTTGGGTATAACTCAGCAGGACATTATTCCTTGAGAAGAGCGCCGCAAAAACACCGAAATAGAGCCAGAACCAACAAAGATTGGACGGAGAAACTCTGCCGGAGCCGCCACCAGAGGGATCTCCACCTTCTCCAGCGTCTCCATCATAATCACGATGATGAAGAGGGAGTACTCGACCTCTGGACTATGGGTGTGTAGCGGTAGTTTGATCTATTTCTCTCTTGTTCTTCATAGATCTAGTACCAAATGAGCTACCAACATGATTATGGTCATATATGTAATTCTTATGTGGTGGATCTTTATTCTATGATAAATATATATGAGATTGGAACCTATTATGTGTAAGATGTATTGATAGATGCATATCATGTACCCCGTTCTTAAGTACTTGTTCTGATTCAAGTTGTATGCAAGAGCATGTGTGGGGAAAGTGTGTATTAGATGGAGTAGCATGGTTATAGTGATTGAATAATGACACCAAATTCAAGATCTACTACGTATTTACCTTTCTTTTGATGCCTCACTAGGAATAAAGTGAATACATGTGTAATAATTATCATGTGACAGCTTGATAATCTTGTTTTTTCAAGGTAGCATATTTGAGATTCAAGCATTATGTCAAATTACTTAAGGCTATACTATGTTGATTCTTAATTCAAGATTGCTTGGAGTTTTCCCTTTCTTATGTAGTATAAGAGAGATGTGTTGCATCATCTCTATGTTAGGACGTAATGACCATATGAATGCTTATCAAACACATGTTGAAGTTCCACCAATATTATGTCTTGATGAATTCTTTGTGTCCACTACAACTAAAAAGAGAGTAGAAAAGTGAACCCATGAACCCTGGTCTATTTTAAATCATTAGAAACACCTTTCCAACATAATTATCACACTTTATACTTACTTCTATTTATCCAAAAATACCAAAATAATTTCTTCACTTGCTTGCACACACACAAAACCCAAAAACCACTATCCTTTTACTGTTTTTTTTATTTTGCTTGCTTAGTTTATTTACTTTACTTTAGTTATATTTATATTTCCTATTACTAACACGAAACCTTGTGCTTGAGAACCACACGGTGGAGTTGGGGACACATGACAAGTTTGCTTTGCAGGTTGCTAGAAGAAGAAAAGGAGAAATAAACTCTTTTCTAATTCCTCGAGAGTTCGATATAAACCCTCGAGTGACCCTTGTGGGGAAAAAACGCTTGCTACAATACTCTGCACTTGGAGTCCCAACGAGTTGGTACACACAGAGTTCATATGCACACAAACATAACTTCTAACTTACAATTTCATACTCATAATGAATAGTGAGATGAGTAGATTACCGCACGTCATCAACATCATAATGCACGCTCTGAATTCCCTCGAACACATGGCAGGAGATGAGTGGATTTTATGTAGTAGGGTTTTAATCCTACTTTTTCATTACAAAATCTCTCATCATATCCTCCTTCTAGCAATTATTATGTCTTAAATAATGCATGAACCCTAGTTTAATGGATGACTAGTTTAGTTGGGAATATGGATGAACCCTAGTTTCATTACGGATTGAAATAAAAAATTGTGATGACTTCATTTGTAAATATGGTGCAGTGGTATTCTTCAATGATGTTGTGTGTTGTGCACTACATAATATTTAACTTGGAAATATTGGAGGAAATTATCGTTATATGTAGTTGGTGGTACGTGTGTGTAAATTAGAGATAAGGGCGAGACTATGTGTTAGTAGATATATGGTGCAATGCACCATGCATGCATGCATCTACAGTTACAAGACCTCGAGTCAATCAAACCCAATCCATATTTCCATCTCAAACGCCAACGGTTGCCAATTTTCCATTACGGCTGTCTTGGACCAAAATTTCGTCCTCTCTCTCTCCCCTCTCCCTCTGCAACTTCTTTCCTGGTCTTCTTGACCTTCCAAAGCAGCAACACACATGCAATGCGTGCGTGCATGCGCACAGTGCACTGTACGTACGCAGCCTCGCGGCCAAAATGTACGGTAGTGTACACCATTTACTCCATGCAACAGTTTCTCATACTCCATTAGAATAATCATCTTCAACTGAATGCCAATTCAACCCCAGCAAGCCAACCAATGAAAGCCCACCGTGAAACCAGAGAGAAAGAGAGAGATGGCATGCAGCCAGTAAACACATGTCGTAGTCGTACAGTCAACTCCCAGTGGCAGTTAATTCCACCTTTTTGACCGGATAAAATGGGGAGTAAATTGTGGTTAGATCATGTCCCCCAAAACTGCGACGAAAAAACTGGAGAAAAAGCCCGGGCGTTTGCAGCATTTTGGCACAGGGGCGAGCCATTTAATTTCCTCTTTTGACCGGATAAGGTATGCGAAATTGCCAACACTCGTTCTCAAACAAAAAGTCCCTGGGCACTTGGGTAAATTGCACTTCGAAACGCGTGAACGTTCATTTACTAATAAGTTGCAATCAAGATCGCATGAAATGCGCGAACACTAACTGAGGAGCAGCTATCTTTGCATCAGTGCTAAGCCAGGCATGCATGGGTGTATTTTTCTTTGGGGTACAGAGGGAAGCGTACACAACTTTTCTTTAACCTAAATGGCTATTTTCTAAACTTTAGACCATGTTTGGCCTCTATCAATACTTGAAAACTTCTATGGATATTTTTTTAGTCACACCATGTTGAATGACTTAACTTACGTAAACAACACAAAACGTCGGTTTGGGTGGTTCGACTGAAATGACTTGACCATTTTTTGTTCCAAAATATTTAGGTCAAGCCATTTAGGTTGGCTAGTTTGCAAACATCATGGATGATCTGAGAATTTTTCAAACTCTCCGGGTAAGAAAATACGTAGGGGTGCCACTTGGTATGGTTAGATTCAAATGACTTATCATTTTTAGGACACATTTTGAAGAAACTTGCCAGCCAAAGTGGCCTTATCAAGAAAGGTCAAAGAAGTTTTAAGGTTTTGAAAGGGGCCAATAATAGTCTAAAGTTTTTAAAATAGCTACGCCCTCCCGTATCGGTTTAACAGGCACGCACGTAATTCAAGAAAACACTTTGACCATTAATTTGGTCAATAAAATATAGAAAATATGTCATAAAAATTATATCACTGGAAACCTTATTTGAATATGAATCTAATGGTATAAATTTTATAGACATATAATTTATATTTTATTGACAAAATCAATAGTCAAACTTTGTCTTAAACTGCGTGCGCGCCTGTTAAACCGGTACGGAGGAAGTATCTAGGAACAATAACACTCGATTCCTCTATCTGTAACATACCCATAGTTTTGGCCCTACGGAACATAGCTCCCCCTACGTGTTGACTCTAAAATGTTATATTACCTCCGTTGCGATGAATAAGACACGCACGAATTCCAAGACAACTTTTGACGAAAAAATAAAGCAATAAAATCTCGATTATTTTTTATGTAATTTGATGCCAATTTTAAGAATCTTTATACATTTGGAGCAATTTTTGTCAAAGAAAAACACGGAAAACAAGGACGCCTTATTTATTGAAATGTTGAAATGAATGGAGTATTGTGTTCCAAACTTATATAAAGGTAAGTGAGGCATGTCGCCCAGAGGGTTGGGCCAAGTGGAGCAGTTTCTCAACACGAGTGTTTTTTTTTCCTCTCTTTATTGGAGAGGTTTTTTTACGCGTTAAAATTCTTGTGTCCTTGGGTTGGTTTGATATATCTTCTTCCTCTATTTCCTATAATGATTATAAGAAGTGGTATAAGTGTCCATGTTTTACTTTCTAGGGTTTCGACGACATGGCCTCGATGATGTTTGATCTGCCGTTGCTGGACTACAACACAACGTTCACCTTGTGAAAAGTGAAGATACACGCAATCCTAGCTCACCTCGATCTGCATGATGCACTGGATGAACTCAACAAGGACTCGAAAACATGGAATGAGGAAGAGAAGCGGAAGGACCGTAAGGCTTTGTCATTGATTCACCTTCATCTATCCAATAATATTATGCAGGAACTAATGCATAAGAAAACCGCTACAAGTATGTGGCTCAAGCTCGAGTCAATCTACATTTCCAAGAATCTCACAAGCAAGATGCATGTGAAGATGAAAATTTTCTCGTACAAGCTTCTTGAGGGAGGTTCGGTACTTACTCATCTATCTACCATTAAGGTGGTCCTTTTTGATTGAAATCTACGGAGGTACAATACAAAGATATATATGTTTATACAATAGGCTCTAAAAAATCTGCTGGCTGTTAATATCATGGAGCTTGTTTTCTTTCCATGGTGCTGGCGGAGAAGGTCATGAAAGTCAAGATTGGTGGAAGAGCAATGGTGGTTGGATCTTGGTGGTGAGATGGAACTGGCTTGGTGTTCCGGGCTTCACAGCAGCGGTATGAAAGTGGGGGCGACAACACAGGTGAAGTTCAGAGTCCTACCTTTCAGGATGAAAACCCAAGGTCTGGCCTTAACTGGTTGTGCCTGGCAATGACCTTGTTGGAGGCATTGTTTTGAGAGCGGGGACTATCTTCAGGGTGAAAACCTAAGATCTTTGATCGGCGACGACGGTGTTAGAGCATTGTTCCCTTCTTGAAGGCGTCATTTTGGAGAGTCTGTATTTCAGGTGTTGTCTTGGTGGTGGATCTATTGTTGTTGTTAGGCCCGAGATACTGTAGCGGGACTTTTGTTTCTTAGTTTTCTTTTCTTTTTTTGGCTGTGTGCATCCGTAGTGCCATTAGGGTGGTGCGTTGTTGCAGAGGCTGGGTGTAATTGGTATCTTTTGATATTAATATATTCCCTTTATAAAAAAAAGGCTCTAAAAAATCTTGGCTTTAAATTAATGAAGCCATCAACCGGCTATGATACAAGGAACTAATTACACAAGATTGAACAAGTCTAGAAAGAGGCAAAGCAGTAGAGAACGTCCAATGTATTTTTTTTTCGAAATGGGGGAATATCGCCCCAGCTTCTGCATCCAAAGGATGCACACGGTTTTTTATTAGATTATTCATGTCAATGATACGTCCAATTTGCATCACTATTTTGTATCATAATTTGTTGTTATTCATTGATATATTTCATATTGGGACACAATACTTATGTTATTTCATCTATTTTGCATGTTTCATCATCATTGGAGGATCAGGCAGCCAGGATTCTGCTGGAAAAAGCACCGTCGAACGCAATATTTCGGAAGATCAACTGTGGAAGGGAATTTCACGTAAATTCCTATTTTTCCAGATGACGGAGGGAGCCGGAAGAAGAGAGGGGCCACGGTGGGCCAGACCATAGGGCGGCGCGGCCCATGGCCTGGCCGCGACACCCTATGCTGGGGGGCCCACGACCTTTTCGCCTCCTTTTCTTCGCGTACTCCTTCGTCCCGAAAACCTAAGCCACAGAGGGGACCTCACGAAGGGTTACAGCCGCCTCTGCGGGGCGGAGAACACCAGAGAGAAAGAGCTCTCCGGCGGGCAGGAATCCGGGGAAATTCCCTCCCGGAGGGAAATCGACGCCATCGCCATCGTCATCGAGCGGGACATCATCTCCATCATCATCATCATCATCATCTCCACCATCTACACCGCCATCACCACCGCTGCACCTCGTCACCGCTGTAGCAATTCGGGTTAAATCTTGATTGTTTGATAGGGGAAACTCTCCGGTGTTATTCTATACTTGTTGTAGATGCTATTGAGTGAAACCATTGAACCAAGGTTTATGTTCAGATTGTTATTCATCATCATATCACCTCTGATTGTATTCCATATGATGTCTCGTGAGTAGTTCGTTTAGTTCTTGAGGACATGGGTGAAGTCTAAATGCTAGTAGTGAATTATGGTTGAGTAATATTCAATGTTATGATATTTAAGTTGTGGTGTCATTCTTCTAGTGGTGTCGTGTGAACGTCGACTACACGACACTTCACCATTTATGGGCCTAGGGGAGTGCATCTTGTATTCGGTTGCTAATTGCGGGGTTGCCGGAGTGACAGAAACCTGAGCCCCGTTAGTATATCGATGCAAGAGGGATCGCAGGATCTCGAGTTTAAGGCTGTGGTTAGATTTATCTTAATTACTTTCTTGTAGTTGCGGATGCTTGCAAGGGGTATAATCACAAGTATGTATTAGTCCTAGGAAGGGCGGTGCATTAGCATAGGTTCACCCACACAACACTTATCAAAACAATGAAGATTAATCAGCTGTATGTAGCGAAAGCACTAGACTAAAATTCCCATGTGTCCTCAAGAACGTTTGGTCATTATAAGTAATCAAACCGGCTTGTCCTTTGTGCTAAAAAGGATTGGGCCACTCGCTGCAATTATTTCTCTCGCATTTTATTTACTTGTACTTTATTTATCTGCAATAGCAAAACCCCCTGAATACTTGTCTGTGAGCATTTACAGTGAATCCTTCATCGAAACTGCTCCCAACACCTTCTGCTCCTCGTTGGGATCGACATTCTTACTTATCGAAGATACTACGATACACCCCCTATACTTGTGGGTCATCAAGACTATTTTCTGGCGCCGTTGCCGGGGAGTGAAGCGCTATTGGTAAGTGGAATTGGTAAGGAAATTTACTGTTTGTGCTGATTTTATTTCTGCCTGCTGCTATAAATCATTATGGAGAGATCTTCTCTTCAATTTCTATTTGGGAAATCTACTACTGCAACGGTAGTGGATGAAGCGCCAGGTGAGGAAGTATTACCATATAAAATACCTATGAAAATTATTGAACGTGTTATGGATAACCGCTATGAAGGGGATGGAACTGTCCATCCTGGTGACCATTTATTGTTTTTGCATGAATTATGCGGGTTATTCAAATGTGCAGGTATTTCTATGAATGAAGTTAGGAAGAAACTATTCACTATATCGCTGTCTAAAGCGGCGCACTGGTATAAATTGCTGAAGAATGGTGATTCTATTGATTGGGAGGACATTGTGCCTTTATTTTATTCCAAATTTTATCCTCCAAGTGAAATTCACAAAGATCGGAACCGCATATATAATTTCTGGCCTCATGATGGAGAGAGTATCGCCCAAGCTTGGGGGAGATTGAAGTCTTTAATGCTCAAATGCCCCATTCATGAGCTTCCTGGTAATGTTATTATTGATAATTTCTATGCAAGACTTTCTTTTCAAGACAAGACCTTGCTGGATACTTCTTGTTCTGGATCATTTACACGCAAGAATGAAGAGTTTAAAAGGGACCTTCTTGATCGGATCCAAGAAAATACTGAAGGATGGGAGAACGACAAAGATAGAGAATCAGGTATAACTTATGATTATAAATGCATTGAAGCTTTTATGAATACTGATAAATTCCGTAATATGAGTGCTACATATGGTCTTGATTCCCAAGTTGTTGCAAATCTTTATAAAGCTTTTGCCTCTCATTATGAACTGCCTAAGAAGAATTTTGATAAGTATCATGAACCGTATAAAGATAAAGTTGATTCATCTGTAAACAAATGTGTAGTGGTTGAAACTGTTGATAATGTTATTCCTGAAGCTTATATTGAAAAAACTCCTTTCCCTGCTAAAATGAAGGAGTACTCTGTCATATCTAGTGTGGTTAATAAAAGTGAAAAGAAACCTAAAGAACCTGAAGAACAAATTAAAATTGAACCTGCTGTTGCAATAGTTAAAGATCTTGTGACTGAAAATGTGGAGGATGGTCATATTATTTTCTGTGAAGATGCTTCTAATATTGTTTCACATCCTAATAAATCCAAACAAGTTAGTGTTCCTATGCTATCCGTTAGAATTGGTGATCATTGCTATTATGGTTTATGTGATATTGGTGCAAGTGTTAGTGCTATTCCTTATGAGCTTTACGGAGATTATGCACGAAATTGGTTCTTGTGAACTTGAAGATATTGATGTGGTTATTCATCTGGCTAATAGAGAAACTATTTCTCCAATTGGTATTGTTCGAGATGTGGAAGTTCTATGTGGTAAGATTAAATATCCTGCTGACTTTTTGGTACTTGGTTCTGCTGCTAGTGATCATTGTCCTATCATTTTTGGTAGACCTTTTCTAAATACTTGTGGAGCTATTATAGATTGTAAGAAAGAGAAAATTTTGACTAGATTTGCTGGTGAACCTTATGAATTTAACTTTTCTAAATTTACCAAAACTCCTTATAAAGCTGACTTGCCTAGTAATGATTTTAAAATGGAGCAGTGTGCATCTATTGTTCTTGTTCCTAATAATCCTTTGCAGCAACATTTGGAGAATAGTGAAAGTGAAGCCTTTAGGAAAGAAAGAGATGAGCTTGAGGAAATTTTTCGTCGCCAACCTATTCTCAAGCATGACTTACCGGTGGAAGATTTGGGTACAACACCGCCACCAAAGGAAGATCCTGTTTTTGATTTAAAGCCTTTACCTGACAATCTTAAATATGCTCATATTGATGATAAGAAAATATATCCTGTTATTATTAGTTCTAAGCTTTCAGAGGTGAGGAAGAAAGGTTATTGGAAATATTGAAGAAACACCGAGGAGCTATTGGCTATACTCTTGATGATTTGAAAGGGATTTCTCCTTCTATTTGCCAACATGCTATTAATATGGAAGATGATGCAAAGCCTGTTGTTGAACATCAACGTCGTCTAATTCCGAAGATGAAGGAAGTGGTAAGGAACGAGGTATTAAAACTCCTTGAAGCTGGTATTATATATCCTATTGCTGATAGTAGATGGGTTAGTCCTGTGCATTGTGTTCCTAAGAAAGGAGGAATGACTGTTGTGCCTAATGATAATGATGAGCTTATTCCTCAAAGAATAGTTGTAGGTTATAGAATGTGCATTGATTTTCGAAAAGTTAATAAAGTTACTAAGAAAGATCATTACCCTTTACCCTTTATTGATCAAATGTTAGAGAGGTTGTCTAAAAATACTCATTTTTGCTTTCTTGATGGTTATTCTGGGTTTTCACAAATTGCTGTTAAAGCTAAAGATCAAGAGAAAACCACTTTTACTTGTCCTTATGGAACTTATGCGTATAGGCGTATGCCTTTTGGTTTATGTAATGCTCCTGCTACTTTTCAAAGATGCATGTCTGCTATTTTTCATGGTTTTTGCGAAAGTATTGTAGAGGTGTTCATGGATGATTTTTCTGTCTATGGGAATTCTTTTGATAATTGCTGCGAAACCTCGATAAAGTTTTGCAGAGATGTGAAGAAACTAACCTTGTTCTTAATTGGGAGAAATGCCACTTTATGGTTAATGAAGGAATTGTATTGGGACATAAAATTTCCGAGAGAGGTATTGAAGTTGATAGAGCTAAAGTTGAAGCAATTGAGAAGATGCCCTATCCGAGGGATGTTAAAGGTATTCGTAGTGTTCTTGGTCATGCTGGGTTTTATAGGAGATTTATTAAAGATTTCTCTAAAATTTCAAAGCCTCTTACTAATCTTCTTCAAAAAGATGTACCTTTTGTTTTTGATGATGATTTTAAGGAAGCTTTTGAAACTCTAAAGAAAGCCTTAACAACTGCTCCTGTAGTTGAACCTCCTGATTGGAATTTGCCTTTTGAAATTATGTGTGATGCTAGTGATTTTGATGTAGGCGCTGTTCTTGGACAGCGGGTAGATAAAAAATTAAATGTTATTCATTATGCTAGTAAGACTCTTGATGCTGCTCAAAGAAATTATGCTACAACTGAAAAAGAATTGTTAGCTGTAGTCTTTGCTTGTGATAAGTTTAGACCCTATATTGTTGATTCGAAAGTTACAATTCATACTGATCATGCTGCAATTAGATACCTTATGACAAAGAAAGATGCTAAGCCAAGGCTTATTAGATGGGTACTTCTTTGCAAGAATTTGATTTACATATTATAGATAGGAAAGGTGCTGATAATCCTGTTGCTGATAATTTGTCTAGATTGGAAAATATTGCTTATGATCCTGTTCCTGTTAATGATAGTTTTCCAAATGAACAATTGGCTGTAATAAAGGTGAGCTCGCGAGAGAGCCCTTGGTATGCAGATTATGCTAACTTTATTGTTTCGAAGTATTTGCCTCCAACCTTTTCAGCTCAGCAAAGGAGGAAATTCTTTTATGACTTGAGGCATTATTTTTGGGATGACCCACACTTATATAAAGAAGGAGTGGATGGTATTATGCGAAGATGTGTTCCTGAATATGAACAACAGGAGATATTGAATAAATGTCATGGAAGTGTTTATGGAGGACATCACGCTGGAGATAGAACCGCGCAAAAGGTTCTACAATCAGGTTTTTATTGGCCAACACTCTTCAAAGATGCAAGGAAATTTATTTTATCTTGTGATGAATGTCAAAGAGTTGGTAATATCTCTAGACGCAATGAGATGCCTATGAATTATACTCTTGTTATTGAACCATTCGATTGTTGGGGATTCGACTTCATGGGACCTTTCCCTTCTTCAGACGGTAACACTCATATACTTGTCGCTGTTGATTATGTTACTAAATGGGTAGAAGCTATACCTACAAAAAGTGCTGATGGTGAGACCTCTATAAAAATGCTTGTAGATATTATATTTCCTAGATTTGGAGTACCTAGATATATTATGACTGATGGAGGTTCTCATTTCATTCATGGAGGTTTTAGAAAAACTCTTGCTAAGTATGGTATTAATCATAGAATTGCTTCTGCTTATCACCCTCAAACTAGTGGTCAAGTAGAATTATCAAATAGAGAGATTAAAGCTATCTTAGGTAAGACCGTTAATAAATCTAGAAAGAATTGGCCTAGCAAATTGAAAGAAGCATTATGGGCTTATAGAACTGCTTATAAAAATCCTATGGGAATGTCACCTTATAAAATGGTTTATGGAAAAGCTTGTCATTTACCTCTAGAACTAGAGCACAAAGCTTATTGGGCTGTTAGAGAACTAAATAAAGATCCTAAATTAGCCGGTAATAAGAGGTTGTTGCAATTAAGTTCTCTAGATGAATGGAGAAGTGAAGCTTATGAAAATGCTAAACTCTTTAAAGAAAAAGTTAAGAAATGGCATGATAGAAGGATCATCAAAAGAGAATTTAATGTTGGAGATCAAGTTCTATTGTATCGGTCTCGTCTCAGATTCTTTGCAGGGAAATTACTCTCGAAGTGGGAAGGACCATATGTTGTTGAGGAGGTGTATCGTTCAGGAGCAATTAAAATTAGCTCTCTCCAAGGCAATGCCACACAAGTGGTGAATGGACAAAGACTCAAGCATTATATCTCGGGGGATTCTTATAATGTGGATGTTGATATTATTCAAGTGGAAACACCGGAGGCTTTCATCAAAGGACAAATTGACAGTCCGCCAGAACTGGACTTTGAATAGGTAACAGTATAGGTAATAAAAAGTCCGCGTTTACCTTTCCGAACATTATTTTTGTTGTTTTTGGAAAATATGAAAAATTACGGAATCGAAACGGAGTGGAAAAGACGCGCGAGGGCGTGCCACCATAGGCCGGCGGGGCCCCACCCTGGCCGCGACCTATGGTCTGGCCGCCTCGGCGTCCCGTTTCCACTCGTTTTCGGCCTGGAACCTTCCTTTTGTCGTAAAAATATTTGCTATATAATCCCCGGACCCCTGGAGGTCCGTATATCGTTTTCTCGTCGTGTTTTGTTTCGAGCTGTTTTCTGCCAGGATCTGCTTCGGATCTAGATCCATCATGTCTTCGTCGGGAACTCAGAAGGACAGCTTCTTTGAGGACGTCGTCAACCCGTACATGAACGAGCTGAAGATGCACCCCAAAGAGTTGCAGCTCGTGGATGGAGAGTTGCAGATCAAAGATGTCCAGGGTCCTAAGGGAGAAGGGAGCTTGGAAGACAGGATGGAGAAGCTGGAACAAGAGGTTTTCAACTACAAGAAGATGGCTGAGCGTGAAGTGGATATCTTTCACAAGATTGTGTCTGAACTCATTGATGGACACAAGAAGGAGACTGCGAAGCTGTGGGACGATATCTTCTCACTTCACGACACCACCAACAAACTCCAAGCTCAACTCTATGATGTCCATAATCAGAACTGTGAGTATGAAAACAGGTTTAAGCGCATAAGTCATGCTGCTAGTTTCAGGTTTCCGGAAACCAAGATGTCTTTTGTTGATGGAGGGCCTCTTCCATGGAAGTCTGATGACGACAAAGATTCACCATCATCGCCGAAGGAGTAATTCATCATCGGTATTGGCATCCCCTTGGTTTGTTCCAAGCTTGGGGGAGTGCCGCGGTATCACATCACCACCACCTTTATCTTTTACTATCAAGTAGTGTCATATCATGAGTAGGGAAGTTATCATATGGAATAGTATGCAATGTGGAAGTATCTCTCTTAGTTAGTTATCTATGTATCCGTTGGTGTGAGTTATCGTTATGGAATATTAATGAGAAGTCTTATCATTTACTTTTTGCACACCTTATTTTAGTTTGCAATCTCCATTATATGATTACTCTTGACATGAGTATTGATATCACTTTGGGAGCATCAAGTAAATCTATTTGGTTTTGGCAAACTTAGCATTGGTCAATAGCAACAACATCTTGATGTTTAATAGAAGATAGAAATACACTTAGATATATTACTATTATCTCTATGCTTAGTATTCTGAAGTTAAAGTTGCTTGTGCTTATGAGAAAGATGCATGATTGTTTCTATCATATGTATATTTGTTTGTTTCCCTCAACCTTTATGCTTGCTATTAAACCTTGCTAGCCAAAGACCTGTATCGAGAGGGAATGCTTCTCATACATCCATAACCTTAGACCAAACCTATGCCATTTGTGTCCACCATACCTACCTACTACATGGTATTTTCTGCCATTCCAAGTAAATACTTCATGTGCTACCTTTAAATTATTCAAACTATACTACTCCTTATTTGTGTCAATGTTTTATAGCTCATGAGGAAGTATGTGGTGTTTTATCTTTCAATCTTGTTGGGCGGACTTTCACCAATGGACTAGCGGCACATCCGCTTATCCAATAACTTTAAGAGCTGGCAACGGGGTTCCCAGCCCCAATTAATAACTTTCATTAATAATTCTCTTCACATGTTTTGCTCTGAGTTATCAGTAAGCAACTTAATTTTGCAAAAGACACTCCTCCATGGTATGTGAATGTTGGAAGGCACCCGAGGATTCGGTTAGCCATGGATTGAGAAAGCCAAGGTTGGGGGGAGTGTCATCCTAAATAAAACTAAAATACATGTGTAAACAAAAGAGAAGGGGGATGATCTACCTTGCTGGTAGAGATGTCGTCCCTCATGGGAGCCGCTCTTGGAAGGTTCGTTTGGCAAGGGGTTAGAGTGCCCGCTACCATTCGTTGACAACAACAAGCACCTCTCAAAATTTTACTTTTATTCTCTTTATATGATTTCAAAACTTGAAAAGCTCTAGCACATGATTTAATCCCTGCTTCCCTCTGCGAAGGGCCTGTCTTTTACTTTTATGTTGAGTCAGTAAACCTATTTCTCTCTATCTCAAGCAAGCAATTGAGTTGTTGTGAACCAATCATTTATGCTATGATTCAGTTGATCATGTCTTTTATACTTTCTTGTTTAGTACCAATTTTATCTGAATGAATATGACTTTGAAGTTATCAATAATTATGAGGAGATTGTTATGCTTAAATATGAAGGCTCAGCTATAAATTCTAATATGAAAGCTTTGTTTAGAAGTACAATCCGTTAGTAGTTCTCTGACCAAGAACAAAGTTTGCCATCACCAATTATGATTTCTTATGCACCTTTACTTGTGATTTCTCTTTACTTATTTCAAGATGAGTTATATGAGGAAGTTGTTTACTAGAATGTCTTGTGTGAATGAATATGATGCTTCTTGTCCGTATTTTATTTATCGACTCTTCACTCCATAAACATGTGGTCTTGTTTATCGAGCTCAGTTTCGCTTGGGGACAAGCGAGGTCTAAGCTTGGGGGGAGTTGATACGTCCAATTTGCATCACTATTTTGTATCATAATTTGCTGTTATTCATTGATATATTTCATATTGGGACACAATACTTATGTTATTTCATCTATTTTGCATGTTTCATCATCATTGGAGGATCAAGCACCGGAGCCAGGATTCTGCTGGAAAAAGCACCGTCGAACGCAATATTTCGGAAGATCAACTGTGGAAGGGAATTTCACGTAAATTCCTATTTTTCCAGATGACGGAGGGAGCAGAAGGGGAAGAAGAGAGGGGCCACAGTGGGCCCAGACCATAGGGCGGCGCGGCCCATGGCCTGGCCGCACCACCCTATGCTCTGGGGGCCCACGACCCTTTTCGCCTCCTTTTCTTTGCGTACTCCTTCGTCCCGAAAACCTAAGCCACGAGGGGACCTCACGAAGGGTTACAGCCGCCTGCGCGGGCGGAGAACACCGGATAGAAAGAGCTCTCCGGCGGGCAGGAATCCGGGGAAATTCCCTCGGAGGAAATCGACGCCATCGCCATCGTCATCGAGCGGGACATCATCTCCATCATCATCATCATCATCTCCACCATCTACACCGCCATCACCACCGCTGCACCTCGTCATCGCTGTAGCAATTCGGGTTAAATCTTGATTGTTTGATAGGGGAAACTCTCCCGGTGTTATTCTATACTTGTTGTAGATGCTATTGAGTGAAACCATTGAACCAAGGTTTATGTTCAGATTGTTATTCATCATCATATCACCTCTGATTGTATTCCATATGATGTCTCGTGAGTAGTTCGTTTAGTTCTTGAGGACATGGGTGAAGTCTAAATGCTAGTAGTGAATTATGGTTGAGTAATATTCAATGTTATGATATTTAAGTTGTGGTGTCATTCTTCTAGTGGTGTCGTGTGAACGTCGACTACACGACACTTCACCATTTATGGGCCTAGGGGAGTGCATCTTGTATTCGGTTGCTAATTGCGGGGTTGCCGGAGTGACAGAAACCTAAGCCCCCGTTAGTATATCGATGCAAGAGGGATCGCAGGATCTCAGAGTTTAAGGCTGTGGTTAGATTTATCTTAATTACTTTCTTGTAGTTGCGGATGCTTGCAAGGGGTATAATCACAAGTATGTATTAGTCCTAGGGGCGGTGCATTAGCATAGGTTCACCCACACAACACTTATCAAAACAATGAAGATTAATCAGCTGTATGTAGCGAAAGCACTAGACTAAAATCCCATGTGTCCTCAAGAACGTTTGGTCATTATAAGTAATCAAACCGGCTTGTCCTTTGTGCTAAAAAGGATTGGGCCACTCGCTGCAATTATTTCTCTCGCATTTTATTTACTTGTACTTTATTTATCTGCAATATCAAAACCCCCTGAATACTTGTCTGTGAGCATTTACAGTGAATCCTTCATCGAAACTTGCCAACACCTTCTGCTCCTCGTTGGGATCGACATTCTTACTTATCGAAGATACTACGATACACCCCCTATACTTGTGGGTCATCAGTCAACACCCGGATTTTTAAGTCCAGATGCCTATTATGCCATTCATCGCAATCCTAGGAATATTGTTTTTGCGAGACATAATAGATTGATATCACAACACATCATTCATTACAACACATAAATTGTCTTACATAGAGGGATCACATGATCCAGTCTTAATACATCATAGTGGATCTAGAGATCCTATTACAAAACACATGGCGGAAGCGAAGTAACGGTTGCGGTCCATCTATTCCACATGCAACTGTTGACGTCAGGAGTGATCCTAGTTGTCGTAGACGTCCTGCTGTCCATCTTCCTCGTACTGCTGTTCCTCTTCATAGTCTGGCCATTTGAATAGCCAGGGACAATGCCATGAGTACTTTAAAGTACTCGCAAACTAATACTAATGTAAGCAATATCAACTATAGTAAGGGGGATGCTAAGCTCTAGGTTTATTTGCATAAAGCCAAGTTTATTTCATAAACATTTAGTAAAGATGCTTGAGTCGCTAGACTAACTCAAGTGGGAACATTAGTGTCATTCCCACAACTCTGTTGTGATTCAAGTCAAAGTCACCATTTCAAGTTCAAATCACAAGTCACCCTTCACATGTCACATTTTTGAAAATGGTCTGATGACGGAACAGTATGGCCTTTCCAATCGTCCGTAACCGTGGACACGGCTATTCGAATAGTTCTACACTCTGCAGAGGTCGTACACTTGTGCCACAATATTTGCAATAATCCGTCAGGGTTAACTGGCCCTGATTTATCACACTCCGTGTGCGGACTACCAACCATAACCTTTCACTTACATATCCTAGTATAGGCACCTCTCCCCATGAGCTTGGCCTCCTAGTGAAGACAAACAGTCAGCCTGGGAACTGCACAGGGCTTGGGCCGGACATTCACCTCATTTCACGTCATTTCACAACATTTCATATTTCTTTGGAGGCAGCCCTTGGCATAACCCCGATGACGCTTGTTTAGAGGGAACCCATACTAAGATACATAACTTTCTAGTTAAGCCCTACCCATATCAGGTATTGTGGGGGTACTTGCAAAATTGGAATGGTATCGCATCCGAACCCAACCATCAGTTTTTGTAAAATTCACCATGTCATTCACAAGTCATAGTCACCTTCAAAATCTTTCAATAGAATGACTCATCATTCCAAGGTTTTCAAAGTCATTTCATTTCACCTGTTTCCATCTAGAGTAGTCAATTTTATTTGTTAGCACTAGCAACTAATCATGAGGGATGCTATCTAGCTTTCATTGCTCTAGGCTAAATTTGCTGATCTTGTTCTACTCTAGACCAAGTGAAACATGAACCAAAAAGTAACTTTGATAAACAAAACTCAAAAAAAAAACTTGTAAGGTAAAAACTTGGGATAGGATCGTTAAACATAAAGTATGATGTAGTGGTGCCTTGCTCCATTAGAGCTTTGCACTTGGGTAACTTGCAAGAATATTAGCTTGCCTTGATTGGTGTACTGATCAAAGTGGTCTTCCTCTTCCTGGAAGTAGACCTCCTCCTCCTCGGTGTACTCCTCGGTACTAGCGTCTAAATACGAGTATAATACACACAATTACCACACAAAGCCTAAGTACTAGACTAAGCACACACATAAATCACTCCTACTAAGCTATCAATCAACATGCTTATTAGGTGAGTTGATTTAATTTTATTCTTAAGAAAAATAATTTCCTCTCATTATAAATATTAATTAGAGTTTCTATTTATTTCTTGAGAGAAAATAATATCCTCTCATTGAATTAAGATTTAATTTCCTCAATTAATGTCATATGACCTAGGTTGACCAAAGTCAACCTCTTCATAAGTATTAATTGGGAAGTGATTTAAATGAGGTACACCACCTCATGCCTTTTTAATACTCATGATTAATGATTTAATATCATCAACTAATTTAATATGAGTTTAAAATTGACCATAGTCTCTACCCCATATTAACTTAGTTGAGACAAGATTTAAATGAGACCAAAACCTCTCATATGATTTAATAGGTAGTTTTGAACAATTTTAAATACTACTATGAAAATGATTTAATATTTTCAAATAAGAACATATGGGTCCTTAATACATGTGTCATCAACTCACATTGAATTACTTGGAGTAATGGTTTAGGTGAGAAGCTATACCTCATATAATTTAAATACTATTTTTGAAATAGTTTAAATGAGCTAGAAATGGCTACATAGCCACTATTTGAATCTAGCCCATGATCATATACAGTACCACTATCATATTTTTACAGAAACAATTAGAGTATTTGAATTGTGATTTATGAGAATTTGAATCATCTCAAAATAATTTATGGTTGATTTTAAATAATTATTTGAAGTTGAAAAAGTCCCTGCCTTGTTATTTTTATCGTTTAAATTCTATAACAAATCTAAGGTTGAGGCTAGTGTAGTCTTGTAGATAATTTAACAAGGTTTCCAAATATATAAAATTTGTTCAATTTGGTTTGGTAGATTTTATTCTATTTAATTTTCAAAACAGCATCTGAGAGGAATTTGATTTAATTCGAAAAATTCAAATTCGAACGGTTGGGCTCGCGCGGGAAAGGAAATGGGCCAGTGAGAGGGGGAACGAGTTGGGCCGGCCCAGCTATGCCACGCACGCAGCGGGCCGCCTGACAGGTGGGGGCCACGTCAGCGGCTTAAACCCGAAGCGGTACCTTTGATCGTGGGCCGCTGGATTAGAACGGCGATCGACGGTCGAGCTTCGTCGTCGTCGTCGACGAGAAGGGCGGTGCTGGCACGGCGGAGTAGGGGGTCGGAGAGCGCTCCAGGCCGCCGGCGGTCGAGGGAGAGGGTCCAGGCGACGTTGTCGACGACGGCGATCCTCCTGGTACAAGCGGCGGCTCCAGGGGTGGCGGAAATCGACGGCGAGCTTGCGGTGTACTGGCGGGCTACTCCGGTGAAATTGGGCGGCGCTGGTGACTAATCGAAGAGGGAAGGTGGTCGAGGAGAGTGAGAAGAAGGTGGGGAGCAAGATGGTGTGAAGAGAAATGCAGGGGAGGGTCTCCTTTTATAGCTGGCGATCGAGGCCGAGGCGGTGGCTCAGGTCGTCCATGGCGACGTCGCTACAGGGGCGGCATGGCTCGGGCGATGACGCAGGGACGTTCCTGGCGTCATGAGGAGTACGACGGGCATGGCGGTGAGGCAGGGGGTAGACGGGAGCAGGCGGGCAACGGGTGTACTGCCGCGGGTACCGCGGACGTCGTCGATGAGCTTGTCGCCTACAGGGCTCGCGCGGGCTAGAAAGCTTGTCTAGGAGGTAGCTGGTACTGGGTTGACGTTGGGTGAGAGAGGAGAGGGCAGGAGGTGGTCAGCATCGACGGGGAACGTCGACGTTCTGGCGCGCTCCGGTGTGTGCCCGTGCGCGTCCTGGCGCGTGCGGGACGTCACTGGACGCGTGTGTGCCGGCCAGTGCAGGGCGTCTACTGGGTGAGAGATGGCACGAGCGTGACGTGGGGAGTGTGAGGGAGGGCCAGGACATGCTGATGCACGCTGGAAGTGAAGGGAGAGAAAAATGGCATGATGGAGTGCATGGCATGCACGGCATGGTGGTGTACTCGAGTATTTTGTGCAAAATCCAAGTCTCAGAGGCTTGGCAATGTCTACTGGGTGTAAGAGGGTGCTAATGTGGACCAGAGAGGGGAGAGTGTGGGTTTAGAACCTCTGGATATATGAGTGTGTGGAGTTGGTAGATTCATGCCCACCAGGTGTTTGATGATATGGCCGTAAGAGAAAAGTTTTTGAATTTTTCAAAAATATTTGGTGGAGTTGATTTAAATAATGTTTAGAGCACAATGGTGGTGGTGGTGTTTCAAATGAGGTTGATTTGTGAAATTTCAAAATGAGGATGATCTTCTCTTTGTTTCAAAGTTGCCACTTGTCACTCTCATACTGGTCAACCTAGTCAACTCTGACCTTGGTGGTCAACATGAAAGTTACTCACCTTGACATGGTCTTGGATGACATGGCTTTGGTTTACCAAGTTTAGTTTGAAGAAAAGTCAAAACCAGGGGGTAAAGTGGGGAACATTTTATAAAACTCCATTTTGACCATTATCACATGTATGTAGGTTTTGAGATTTGCCTTGGGTTGATTCTTGTTTCTTTGATGAAATTGTGTTTGTTTATCATATATAAGTATTCTACAAGCAAGAGAGCAAGCAATTTTGGCCTAGAGTGAAGATTTGTAATTTGGCCTAATGTGTATGTGAGTGAAATTGGGATTTTCTCCCTATTTAATTTCTCTCCATTTAATTTGACTTTTGTTGACTCTAAGGTGATTCTTATTAGTTTAGAAACCTTTCCAAACCATTGAGTCCATTTAAAAAGGTCTTGTGTAAAGATTTGCAAAAATGGCCATATCCACATATGTGTATTGGAAAATCTTCTTATTTCCAATTTGATTTGGTTTTTCTTGATCTCATTGATGTGGTTGAGGTTTAATATGATATAAGAAAACAATCCAAGCAATGGAAACAAGTTTGATGGTCTTTGGCTCAAATTTGTATTTTTGGCCATATGCACATAGGTGCATTTCATATTTTTATTTCCTTTTCTTTATTTTAACTAGGATGGTGAAAAGAGGGGTGAGGTTTAGGGTTTAGTGGAGTATCACAATGGTTCACCTCTATTTTGAAGAGTAAGAATGTCATTAGTCAATATTTGCATGTTAGGGTTATAGGCCCACATATTTTATTTTATTTTAGTTCCTTCTTATTTGATACTATTTTATTGTGAGAAGATTAGGGTTTAGGGTTTTGGAATTAGGTTCAATGCAATAAATAAACAATCATGGCAATATCACAACATATAAGCATGCTCACTATGTACCAAACTTAATTTAATAAAAGTTTTTGTTGGTTCTCATTTTTGGAAAAAGGGAATTCATTTTCTCTTTGTTTTAAATTTTTGGGATGTTACAAACCCTTCCCCCTTAAACAAATCTCGTCCCGAGATTTTAAGAAAAGTTAGGTTCCTAAGAAAGATTGAGCAATTTGATTAACAGAAAAACATACTTGGTATGGCCTGAGGTGCTTCCTGTGCTTCTGCTGCATTCATGTGGTAGCGGCCGTTATTGTTGTTCTGGTTCTTTCTACCTGCGGCGGCGTTTTCTTTGGCAGGTGCAGCGGTGTTGGCGGCAATCTGGCAAGCTTCTTGGGGCACTCATTGGAGTAGTGACCCACAACTCCACATTCATAGCAGTTGACGGTGGACTTGTCCTTTGGGGTGACGGGGATGGCATTGCTTCCAGTCCTCGGGCCAGTATTGGGGTTGTTGTTGTTACCATTGGGGTGGTTGTTGTTGTTGTTGGGGTGGCTGTTGTTGTTGTTGCTGTGGTGGTTGTGGTTGCCTCCGGGCTTCGGGGTCCTCCGTTGTTGTTGGAGTAGTTGGGGCGATAATTCTGAGCAGGGGGCTTGTTGTGTCTTGGGGTGAATCCTCCAGTTGAGTTGTTGCGGTGCTTCTGTGCATGGTGGGGTCCATTCTGGTTCATCATCCTGCGCTTGCGGTTCTCATTGGCCTGATGCAGCTTTCCTTCCATCTGTATGGCTGAGTCTACTAGGGCTTCGAGGTCAGCGAACGGAATGTTCACTAACACAGTTTGCATTTCATCATGCAGTCCGTTCAGAAATCTCTCCTTCCTTTTCTCGTTGGTGTCGGTCTCATCCGGGGCGTACCTTGACAGTGTAAGAAACCTGTCGCGGTATTCCACCACGGACATCCTTCCTTGTTTGAGTTCGCGGAACTCGTCTCTCATCTTCTTGATCAGTCCTTGGGGCACATGATATTTGCTAAACTTCAGCTTGAAGTCTTCCCATTCATCATTTGTCCAGCATTCATTGCGCGGGCACTTGTCCACCAGGCTCTTGCAGGTCCTGACAGGTAGTGTGTGGCGAATAGTACTTTCTCTGCGGCTTCTACTCCCGCAACTTCTAGGTTGTTTTCCATTGTCTGGAGCCAGTCATCTGCGTCAAGTGGCTCTTCGGTCTTGCTAAACATCGGAGGGTTGGTGTTCTGAAAGTTCTTCAGCTTTGATCCTGGGTGATCATGGTTTCCATGGCCTTGATTGTTCTGAGCTATCTGTTGCAGTGCAGCAAGGTTGGCTTGGCGTTCAGCTCTTTGATCTTCCTCACTACAAGAAAAGTTGCCATGGCCGACGAAGTTGAAGTCGCGCCGTGGTTGCTGGTGTACCATGGCCGACGATTTTGGTCCCTCCGTGGTGCATGTCAAAACTTTTTTTTTCGTTTTTGAGGCCACCTAGCCCGACGAAAGCGGCCAAAACGTGGCGTATGGTGGCCGGGACGTGGTGCATCTCGAAATCTCGGGTTCGCCGGCCGAGTCAACGCAAATCCGCACCGCCGAGGGATGTAGGGCCCAGATGGCAGCCTCTCTGGCATTGTTTTTTTTCTAGATCGCGCCATCTCGTTCAACGTTCTCCGATCGAGCCGTTTACGATGCAGGATCATGGGTCCCGCATGTCATCCTCTATGAACCAAAATTCTTTCTATTCTTGGATTTTTTTGACCCCTGATTTCTGGCTACTTCCTTTTTCTTTTGATCCCTTGCCGCCTTGAAACGTTGAGACCACTTGCTAAATGGGACCCGCATGTCATCCTCTATGTGCAATCAACTTTCTTTTCTTGGAGTTTTTTTGGCACCTCAAATTTGGTCACTTGCCTTTTTCTTTCGATCCCCTGCCGCCTCTCAAACGGTGATACCGCTGCTGCTAAATGGGACCCGCATGTCATCCTCTATGTACTATAAAACTTTCTTTTCTTGAATTATTTTTGGCACCTCATATTTGGTCACTTACCTTTTTCTTTCGATCCCCTGCCGCCTCTCAAACGGTGAAACCGCTGCTGCTAAATGGGACCCGCATGTCATCCTCTATGTACTATAAAACTTTCTTTTCTTGGATTTTTTTGGCACCTCATATTTGGTCACTTGACTTTTTCTTTCGATCCCTGCTGCCTCTCAAACAGTGATACCGCTGCTGCTAAATGGGACCCGCATGTCATCCTCTATGTACTATAAAACTTTCTTTTCTTGGATTTTTTTTGGCACCTCATATTTGGTCACTTGACTTTTTCTTTCGATCCCTGCCGCCTCTCAAACAGTGATACCGCTGCTTGCTAAATGGGACCCGCATGTCATCCACTATGTACTTAAAAGTTTCTTTTCTTGGATTTTTTGGCACCTCATATTTGGTAACTTGACTTTTTCTTTCGATCCCTGCTGCCTCTCAAACAGTGATACCGCTGCTGCTAAATGGGACCCGCATGTCATCCTCTATGTACTATAAAACTTTCATTTTTTGGATTATTTTTGGCACCTCATATTTGGTCACTTGACTTTTCTTTCGATCCCTGCCGCCTCTCAAACGGTGAGACCGCTGCTGCTAAATGGGACTCGCATGTCATCCTCTATGAGCAATCAACTTTCTTTTCTTGGAGTTTTTTTTGACACCTCATATTTGGTAACTTGACTTTTTCTTTCGATCTCATGCCACGTTTGAAACGTTGAGGTACCTGCTGGCTCATGGACCCGCATGTCATCCTCTGTGTGCTATAAAAGTTTCCTTTGTTGGAATTTTTTTCACCCTCTGATTTTTGGCTTGCCTTTTTCTCTTGATCCCCTGCCCCCTTTGAAACGTTGAGTAAGCTGTTGGTTCAAGGGACCCGCATGTCATCCTCTATGTCCATCAACTTTCTTTTCTTGGATTTTTTTACCCCCTAATTACTAGCTACTTTCTTTTTCTTTTGATCTCAAGCCGCATTACAAACATTGAGACCGCTGCTGCAAAATGGGACCCACATGTCATCCTCTATGTACAATAAATCTTGGATTATTTTTGGCTCCTGATATTTGGTCACTTGCCTTTTTCTTTCGATCTCATGCCGCCTTTGAAACGTTGAGTAAGCTGCTGGCTCATGGGTCCCGCATGTCATCCTCTACGAACAATAAAAGTTTCCTTTCTTGGAGTTATTTTTACCCCTAATTTCTGGCTATTTGCCTTTTTCTTTTGATCCCTGCCCCGTTGAAACGATGAGGACGCTGTTGGCAGGTCGGTCATCCTCTATGAACAATAAAAGTTTCCTTTGGTGGATTTCTTTTTGACCCCTAATTAATTTCTGGCTATTTCCTTTATTTTTCTTTTGATCCCCTGCCGCCTTGGAATTGTTGAGAATGCTGCTGCCTCATTTTTCTTTTGGTCCTGTGCCGCCTTGGAAACGTTGAGACCGCTGCTACAAAATGGGACCCGCATGTCATCCTCTATGTACAATAAAGTTTCTTTTCTTGGATTATTTTTGGCTCCTGATATTATGTCACTTGCCTTTTTCTTTCGATCTCATGCCGACTTTGAAACGTTGAGGATGCTGCTGCCTCATGGGTCCCGCATGTCATCCTCTCAGAACGATAAATGTTTTCTTTTCTTGTATTTTTTTACCAACTAATTTTTGGCTTTTTTTATTTTCGATCCCCTGCCGCCTTTGAAACGTTGACTCTGCTGGCTCATGGGTCCCCGATGTCAGCCTCCCCGTACAAGAAACATGTGATATTTTATTTTGCAGACAATAAACGTTGTATTTCGCTCTGAGCTATTGCAAACGGATAAATTAAATCTTTATATCTACATAAACAAACTTATATGTTGAATCTCCTTGTTTTTTGTTTTTGCGAAGCATAGGACTTTCCTGTTTTTTGAGAAAAATCCGACCTTTCTGTTTTGGAGTGGGCTGAAATTGTACGAGTCAAAAGGCCCAGCAGTATAGTTCGAAGGCCCAGATGTCCAGATCAGCCCAATTGAAATCTTTCTTTTCTTGGATTTTTCACCCTGATTTCTGGCTACTTCATTTTTCTTTCGGTCCTGTGCCGAAACGTTGAGACCGCTGCTACAAAATGGGACCCGCATGTCATCCTCTATGTACAAGAAAGTTTCTTTTCTTGGATTATTTTTTCTGATATTATGTCACTTGACTTTTTCTTTCAATCTCATGCCGACTTTGAAACGTTGAGGCTGCTGGCTCATGGGTCCCGCATGTCATCCTCTATGAACAATAAAAGTTTTCTTTGTTGGATTTATTTTTCCCCTAATTTCTGGCTATTTGTCTTTTTCTTTTGATCCCCTGCCCCCTTTGAAACGATGACGACGCAGCTGGCAAGTCGGTCCCACATGTCATCCTCTATGAACAATAAAAGTTTCCTTTGATGGATTTATTTTTGACCCTAATTAATTTCTGGCTATTTCCTTTTTTTTTGATCCCCTGCCGCCTTGAAATAGTTGAGGATGCTGCTGCCTCATGGGTCCCGCATGTCATCCTCTCAGAAAGGTAAATGTTTCTTTTCTTGAATTTATTTACCAACTGATTTTTGGCTTATTTTTTCTTTCGATCTCCTGCCACCTTTAAAACGTTGACGACGCTGCTGGCTCATGGGTCCCCAATGTCAGCCTCCCCATACTGCAAATCCTCTTTCTGCAAAGGTTGTATTTCTAGATAGATAAGGTGGATTCGAATCTGCCATGGTTCAGGCAGCTCAGGTAAGCCTTCTTGCACTAATTAATGGAAGTAGTGTATCGCAAGGTCAAGACATGTGGCTCGGTGTAATGAATCTATATGAATCATGTTGTGGGTTCAATCTGATAGTTCTCTAACAGGTCAGCCAAAATAGAAATTAAGTTTTTTTCTAAAAGAGAAATGCAAATTAAGATGAACACAAACATTAGTTATCATAATAGCTGATCATACATACATACTTGCTAAGAGCAAAAGCTTGCCAGAGTTTTACCACCCATACAATTAATTAGCAGTTCAGATAAGATAACCTTATATAAGTATAACTACAAATGCATTTTCTAAGGGCTCATGGGACAACAGAACTAGACAACCGCGAACTTTATGACCAGCATGTCACAGCGGCATCGAAAGATCTTGACCTTCAACTTTGATCCAATGCGAAGTTTGGCACCGTCAATGAACTTTTTCCACCTGGAAGTAACAGCCAAGCGGCCATCTGTGGGACTGACAGAGTACCGTCCCTCCACGGTGAGACCTTCACTCTCCATGACGAGGGATATCTTGCCCCTTCGGCCAGCATTGAGATCCTTGGAGATACTTTTAGGCAATTTCTGATTCAAAGCAAGAGATACCACCAAAAATTAGTCAATGGCACCAATGCACTGAACCATGTGAGACTTTGAGCAGAGAAGACATCAAGATAAGAGCAGTTATGTTGTCATATACTCACGAACATAGCCTTCAGATGCGTCTGGTCACCACACGGGTGGCCACAGCAATGAGCTGAGACCTCGGTGATCGGCTGGGGCAGTGCATGAGCCGGCTGGTACAGCTGGTGCGATGCGGAGACTGCTGGGCAGGTGAACGGTGCCTCTAGAGGAACCGGTGCGAGGCAGGAGGCTGTTGGGCAGGTGCGTAAACGGTGCAGCTAGAGGAACCAGTGCTGATGCAGGAGCCTGCTGGGCATGTGTAGTATATGGGGCCTCTACGGAACCAATGCTGATGTAGGGGACTGCTGGGTAGATGCGAGTAGTACAGGAACCGGTCTGATGCAGGAGAGTGGGAAGCCGGTGCCGGTGCTGGTGTGGTTGCCCTTTGTGACATCCGCTCCTGTTCCGTCAGGGGATCTGCAGCTTTGATCATGTTAAACCCAGCAAGCGAGAACAGAGGGAATGGTTTAGAACAACTGCTCAGAATGCAGTTATCAAAAGATATGAGTAGAAAAAAGTTACATATTATATATTTGGAAGTGTCTCCAACTCTGTAAGCAGTTACGTATATCTGCCCGTTTGAGTTTCTGATCCTCAGCTCGTCGCCCTTCTTCAGACCGTAGTCAAAAGCAAACTTTCTCCAATCATGTCCATACAAATATGTGATGGCCTGCGTCTTGTAGACATACACCTCATAGACCGTGTAGGTGTTCATCAATTTGCCATTGCCATGCATAGTGAAAGATCCTTCATGCGGACACATCTGGTTAATCATTGGACGAAGTTCACAAGGTACAGTCTGCATGTGAAAATTGATACAAATGTAAGAAGCGGGAAGACTAAAAACAAGACTTTACTATATGCCAATTCATGCTAAACCACTGAGAATACATACCTGTAACTCTGTGAAGGAGCTACTAGAAAGGTAGATAGAGCCATAGGAGGTGTTATATGCGGGGTATGTACATGGGCCCGCCATATTCCCGCAAGCTCGGCATCGGGATGGTGAAGGAAACATGGGAGGTACTACTGGTGCGTAGCGCTGAACGTAAGTGGAAGAATTAGGTTGTGTAAAGTGCATAGTTCAGAGCAATGCAAATGTTGACAAGCAAGTGCATAACACTATGTTACAAACTGAACAGTGAAAAATTAGTGTATGATGAATATAAGCATGCTAATTTGGTGTTTCCGAATTCCAAAAAGCATTAGACAGAGCCAGTGATAATATCAGACATAAATCATGGCATGTATATGTGGCTTAAGAAAATATACCCGAACCCTTGGATGGTTACGGCCCGGCTGATCCTTGGACTTGAGCTTATATAAGCATCCAGAAGGTGGGGCTGACAGTAACTTGGTGGCAGCCTCTGCAGATGCCTCATCAGCAGCAGTTGCAATCCTTTTGACCAATGAAGGCTTAGCAGTTTCAGTCTGCATATAAAAATTGAAGAGCAACAGACATCAGCAGTGATATATAAAATGAATCTATGAGACACTGATGCATATAGTGCTGGATGTAAGTGGAAGAATAGGTGTGTGTGTTTCTGAACTATTGGTAAGCATTAGACAAAGCCGGCAATAAACAGACAAAAATCAAATCATGTATGAGGATTAAGAAAATATACCTGCTTACTGAAAAGGGTACCACCCAGCTGGCCCGTGGCCTTGTGCTTGAGGAGGTTTTCAGAAGATGGTGGCAGCACCATCGTCTTCACAGCAGCCTCATCAGGATCATTTTTTATCCATTTGAGTAGAGGAACAGAAGTTTCATCCTGCATATGAATAGCAACAGAACTCATCATTGATATTTAATAAATCTATGAGATAGACTGATGCAAATAGTGCGGGGTGTAAGTGGAAGAATAGGGTTGTGCATAGAGAACAGTTGACAACAATGCAAATGATTACAAAAGAAGCCAATGGAAATCAACAGTTTATATACTGGATGAGACAGACTGAAAAGTGAAAAATTAGTGTATGATGATTGTAAGCAAACGCAGTGTTTCTGAACTTTTGGTAAGCATTAGACAAAGCCAACAGTAATTAAACAGATAATAATGAAATCATGTATGTGGATTAAGAAAATATACCAGATTCATTAAAAGGTCACCACCCAGCTGGCCCATGGCCTCGTGCTTGTAGAGGTTTTCGGAAGATGGTGCCGGCACCATCGTCCTCACAGCAGCCTCATTAGCCCCATTTTGCATCCACTTGAGTAAAGGCGCAGCAGTTTCAGCCTGCATAAGAATGGGAACAGATCTCAGCAGTGATATTGAATGACTCTGAGACAGACTGATGCATATAGTGCTAGATGTAAGTGGAAGGGTATGGCCGTGTATGGACAACAGTTCACAACAATGCAAGGGTGTGTTCGGTTCTGAAACAACGTGGAATGGAATGGAATGGTTCCATTTCAGAGGAATGGAATGGTTACATTTTTGTTCGGTTGGGAAAAATGGAGAGCAGAAGAGATCGAGGTTAAACTAACCAATTGTCTCAAAATTGTAATTAACAATTGCAAATGACATTTTAATCTCAAAGTCGTAATTAACAGCGCCTAATGGTGCTCTTTTAATCTAAAAATCGAAATTAACATCATTTTATGTTGGGTTAGGGGAACTGGAGTAGATGAACATTATTGTATGATGATTGTAAGCAAACGAATTTGGTGTTTCTAAACTTTTGGCTTCGAGATCTTATGGGTTTCAACTCTAGCCTACCCCAACTTGTTTGGGACTGAAAGGCTTGGTTGTTGTTGTTGTTGTTGTAAACTTTTGGCAAGCATAGAAAAAACCGACAATAAACAGAGAAAAATCAAGGCATGTTTTGTGGATTAAGAAAATATACCATATTCATTAAAAGATCACCACCCAGCTGGTGCGTGGCCTTGTGCTTGTAGAGGCATTTAGAAGATGGGGGCGGCATCAACATACTGGCAGCCTGATCAGCCGCAGTTTTGATCTTCCTTTTGAGTAAAGGCCCTAAAGTTTCAGTCTGCATATGAATAGCAAAACAAAAGGCAGACCTCAGCAGTGATATTGAATTACTGTATGAGATAGACTGATGCATATAGTGGATGCTCTTAGCCTTTTGCAGCGTGAACACTAGCTATGGACAGACAAAAAAACTAGTTAACTCAGCTTTGTCTAGATATGAATGTACTACCACCATCCAAAAGCTTAAGCCTTATTTATTTTTGAGAAATCAAAACAAGCAAAGTTTGACCAAAATTTTAGAACATTCTATCAACAAATATAATACTGTGTAGATACCGTAGGAAAATATATTTTATTATCTATTTAATGATATTAATTTTGTATTTTGCATGTTACTGATTTTTGGTAAAAGCTTAGTCAAACATGGTATAGTTTGACTTTCTAAAAATAATATAAGCCCAAAGCTTTGGGATGGAGGCAGTAGTATCTAGAGCTAAAACACATCTAGATACATCCGTATCTACAGATAGTTGAGTCAATTAATTTGGATCTGAGGGAGTATCAGATTCAAACTACATCATGGTAAGTTGGTTAAAAAAAATTACCCCTGGGCGGTCCCTGCCCAGCTCGGCAGTGGCATTTCGCTTCTTGTGCTGCAGATCGGGCCATGCTCCTGCAGCAGGTGGGGCGCTATTCTCGTTCCCCATAGCCTCAGCACGGAACCTGGAGGTACCAACCTGATACAGAGAATATAGAGCATGGTGTCACAGAGGCTTTACGCACAAACAGCTGAAGACATGTGCTACTTTAAGCATATTCCAGAACAGGGATTGAGGATGCAGAGACCAGAGAGACACTTAAAAGGTAAAGAGTGGATAAGCAAACGGAGTACCTGCTTCGCGGGGCTGGGGACGCAGCTCAGGCTCAGCCAACTGCCCACATGCGTGGTGGCCTTACGCTCCATTGCCCCCACCGCCGAGGTCTTACTTTCCTGTACAAGCTGACAAAAGATACAGTGAGGATCAGCAGAAACTACAAAGGTTGCAAATGTCGACAAATAAAGGAAGAACACCCCAATCCAAGCAAAGGTAGCCCCCGCTCCCCACCCCCATCAATCACTCCCAGCTCGAGGGTGACCAGAAAGACACCCCTTTGCCCAGAATAGGAAAGAGATGCGCAAGATATCGAGGAGAGGAAAAAAGAACCGATCTCGAGAAAGGAGAGAACATTACTAGTCCTACCTAATCCGCTTGGGCTAGATGCAGCTTGCCCCTCCAAGCTGGATGCCTGGACGGTGGAGGCGAAAGGAGGGGATCGAGCTAGCGGCTTGCATCCGTCGGCAATCGGCACTCGATCGGGAGAGAAGGGGTGCTACATAAAGGGGAGGGGTAACATATTTTATTACACAGTGAACTTACTGATGTGACTAGTCATTACATGTCTCACTGAAACTAGGGCCCATAGTGTGGCACCCCAAATTTACTTGAAGCTGCCCGGCGGGACGCATTGGCGCGTCAAGAAACCCCCGAATTGTAGCGGGGAAATGAAACATTTCACAAAAATTCGAAATTCAAGCACACCGCCACGCGCCAAGCACGCGGCTGTTCCTTCCTCTTCCTCGGTTCCTCCTCCCTTATCCGAAAAAACCCCAAATCCCAAGCTCAAACAAAAAAAAACAAAAAACAAATCCCCTGGCCGCCATGCATGTCCTCGTTAACCCGCTGGAGATCGTTCCCGGACGATGCGGACCACCCGCCCTGAGATCCAGAATTCCGTCCACCTCGAGGCACTGCGTGCTGTCTCGCAGCAGCGGCTTGAGGGCGCTGAAGAGGAAGTTCCGCCGGAAAGTGCTCATGGCAACCGTGCAAGCTCACCGGCGTGCTGTATCCCGAGAGGAACTGGTCAAAGCTTTGCTATTCGCCACACAAAAAAAATTGCGGGCCAAGATCTGGTCAAAGCTTCGTCGATGGCTTGCCGCGAGAGGCTTGGAGTCCAGAGTCAATAAACTAGCTGCTCGAGGACTTGGGCGGTTTACACGGATTCATATTAACTGACTCAAGTTTGTTAGTCTAGTTAACAAATGCATCTAGATACATCCATATCTAGACAGAATTGAGTCAATTAATATGAATCAGAGGGGAGTACCTGAAAGTGTTTCATGCTACCAACTAATGCGCTGGCAGGAATCGCTGTAGAAGTAATTGTGCTACTACTCGTACGATGAACTGATTGTGTGGGTGTCGAATTTTGCAACGCGATCATCCACTGAATGCTTAATCTAGCGCCAAAGGCGTACAAATCATAACATACTACAACACCAGAACATAAGAGTACGAATCATAAAGTAGCTCAACATTTTGCATCAGGGCTGGGTGGTCCTGAGACTACCGGGACGCCCCTGATGATCTCCGGGTGTGCATCCTCTTCAACGCAAAGCTGTGTACTCGGTCCACGGCCTCCTTCTGTAGGCTGGATAATCTCAGGTGCAGGACCTTCGTCTATGAGGCTCGTCATCAGTACCATCCTGGTGCATCAGGGCTGGGTGGTCTTGAGACTGGACGCCCGTGATGATCTCGGGCGTGCATCCACTTCAACGCAAAGCTGTGTACTCGGTCCACGGCCTCCTTCTGTAGGCTGGATAATCTCAGGTGCAGGACCTTCGTCTATGAAAGGCTCGTCATCAGTACCATCCACAGGTGCATCAAACTGAGATTCATCTTCAAATCTCCCATCAAACTGAGAGACCTCTTTAACTCTATGCTTCTGCAATTAGTACATCAACCAATTAGACAAACATCTAAGGGATGCAACTTGAACAAATGCCGTTTTACATATTTACCTTCTCATCTGGCACAGCACATGTCCCAGAGCTGAAACCCGTTTCCTGAAGCAAGCGCTTTTTCTCTCCTTCCCGTCCATCCATCTGCAACAAGTTAAATTTGAGTACAGAACCTTGCACAGCAATGCAAACTATTGATTGAAACAGCGGCAGCATCAATATAAATAATTAACTACATATGCCAGCACACATACAGTGTGAGCAAGATCTGCTTCTCCTGCTAAAGGATCATTATATGGTTCACCATGCTAAACCCGCCTAACATATGTGCGGTCCATCCCAAAAATGTGTAAATGATCTGCCACTACAGGGTGAGGCCTCTTCTCACCATTCATACATGTGCAGCGCGGGCAATACACGTCCAGGTTGTGACCATCATGAGCTCTAATAAACCCCATAAAGGGTTGAACACCATTTATATATGAAGGGGAACATAAGTGTCCATGCAGTATCCAAGTTCTGTCCATCTGTTTAATTATGAGATACAGTGGTTGGTGATTAATTTAAGGCGAAGTAGGAAATGTATATCCATCGAGTACAAAACTATACTACATGATTATGCATTTCAGCAATCATGTCGAGTACAAAACAAAAAATGCCCATCGACATTTTAGCAAACAGATCGTGTACAAAACTCTGCCATGGCATTTCAGCAAATTAACGGATCGAGTGCAGAACTGACTCTATATGCCCACGCAAATGAACAAATTGATCGATGACAAATCGAGCGGAAAACTATAAAGTGCCAATTAGTTCGAGCATACGACAAATTTTTTAAGCATCAAGAAAATATAAATCGTTAGGCTGTCTTGCCCGATACATGATTGAGCTAGAGATAGCAGCCCTACCGTGGATCAACTTGACCGCCGGTGCGTCTCGAGAAGAACGACGGGGAGGGGAAGCTTCTTCTTCGCACGGACGGGACGGGGAGGGGAAGCTCTTCGCACGGACGGGGATAAGTTGTGTACGGGTGGGTGGGGGGTCATGCGGCCGGGCCGCCGGGTGATAATTAAGGTCGGTAGGTGGCGTTTAATGGAGTTGCGTGTGTAATTTGCCGTGCACAAGGTTGAGGAATAGGCGGTTCCCTTTGCCGCGCGCACAATTCAAACTATCCCGCCCATGTAGTTTAAATTCGCCATATTTTCGTTAAATCGACATAAAGTCATGTGAGTGGGGGAAAATTAGCAAAGTTGCTTGAAAAATAGTAAAACTCTGGAATTATCCTTTAAATATGCTCTACTTCGTGTGAAAATCGGGGTGTGGAAGCATGTTGAGCTGTTTTATTTGTACTTTCTTCATTAAAACTCCCATTTTATGCACTTTGGATGGAAAGAAATCATTTGTACATAAATTTTGACAACACCATTTGCAAACACTAATTGTTTACATGCCAAGATGCACCCATCCACCAAATATATATGTGGCAAAAGTTTATCACAATCTAGCAGATATGCATAATTAGTGAGGGACCCCTTTTGATTTTGTGCAATTTCCACTAATTAGGTAGAGATCGAGAAGGGTTAATTAATTAGGCCATGTTAGGGGTTATGTGTTTTAGATTAGGTTGTGTGGATTCAAATACAACTTCTTTATTTGTGTGCTATGATTAATCAAAACTAGATCGATCGACTGCGCACACATTATTAGAGGCGCATGCCTTTGCGCACAAAGTGCATGTGTGTGCATGAGCGAGAGAGAGAGAGAGAGAGAGAGAGAGAGAGAGAGAGAGGTAGAGAGAGCTACATATGAGAGAGCGATTGAAATCCCCAAATTAAACACATATATATGCATGGCACATTTAATTTAATTAGAGGACCGCGAGGCACCCCTGGCCTGCTTGATGCATAATTAAGTGTCATTGGCCTATATATATAGGGTTTAATTAGGGTTTAGGGTTTAGGGTTAGGAGGTTAGGGTTTAGGGTTTAATGTTTATGGTGTTTAGGGTTTAGGGATTAGGGATTAGGGTTTATATAGGGTTTAAGGTTTAGGGATCATCGATCGAGTGCGCACACACACATTATTAGAGGCACACGCGCCTTTGCGCATAAAGTGCATGCGTATATGTGTGTGTTTTTTGGCCACCAACGACATATAGATGATCGAGAGAGAGAGATTGAAATCCCCAAGAATATGTTCAAATATATATTAAAATATATGCGAATTAATGCATGCATGGTAGGCCATGCATGCACACTAATTATATATATATTATGAGGAAACTTAATCAAATGTGTTTTCATTAGAGAACTTGTCAAAATTCAAGTTAATTAATTTATCATCGATAATTATATAATTAATTAATGAATCTCGGGAGATGTTATACAACATATGATCGATATATAGGCCATGTATATATTAATTGGTTTTAATCTACCGTTTTTGCTAGCTAGCTGCATGCTATATATAGAGCATGTTTTTATTAGATCGGGTTATAGCTAGTATAGTTTAGGGTTATGTGTTTTAATTAACTAGGTTTGATTAGCTAGGGGTTAGTTATATATATATGGTTTAGGGTTAATGCATGTCACATTTAATTTAACTAGAGGACCGCGAGGCACCCCTGGCCTGCTTGATGCACAATTAAGTGTCGTTGGCCTATATATATAGGGTTTAATTAGGGTTTAGGGTTAGCTAGCTGGGTTTAGGGTTTAGTGTTTTGGGTGTTTAGCTAGGGTCTAGGGTTTAGGGTTTAGTGTTTACTGTGTTTAGAGGGTCTAGGGTTTAGTGTTTAGGGTGTTTAGGGTCTAGGGTTTAGGGTCTAGTGTTTAGGGTCTATGGTTTAGGGTTTAATTAGTGTTTAGGGTGTTTAGGGTTTAGGGTTTAGTGTTTACGGTGTTTAGGGTCTAGGGTTTAGGGTTTAGTGTTTAGGGTCTAGGGTTTAGGGTTTAATTAGTGTTTAGGGTGTTTATAGGGTTTAGGGTTTAGGGTTTAGGGTTTTAGGTTTAGGGTTTAGGGTTTAGGGTTTAGGGTTTAGGGTTTAGGGTTTAGGGTTTAGGGTTTAGGGTTTACGGTGTTTAGGGTCTAGGGTTTAGGGTTTAGTGTTTAGGGTGTTTAGGGTCTAGGGTTTAGTGTGTTTAGGGTGTTTTGGGTTTAGGGATTAGGGATTAGGGTTTTAGGGTTGTTTAAGGTTTAGGGATCATCGATCAGTGCGCACACACATTATTAGAGGCACCCGCGCCTTTACGCATAAAGTGCATGCGTATATATGTGTGTTTTTTGGGCCACCAACGATATATAGATGATCGAGAGAGAGAGATTGAAATCCCCAAGAATATGTTCAAATATACATTAAAATATATGCACGAATGCATTGTAGGCCATGCATGCACACTAATTATATATATATTATGAGGCAACTTAATCAAATGTGTTTTCATTCGAGAGAACTTGTCAAAGTTCAAGTTAATTAATTTATCACGATAATTATATAATTAATTAATGATTCTCAGGGATATGTTATACAACATGATCGATATAGGCCATGTATATTTTAATTGGTGTTAATCTACGGTTTGCTAGCTAGCTGCTATATATATATAGAGAGCATGTTTTTATTAGATCGGGTTATATCTAGTATAGTTTAGGGTTATGTGTTTTAATTAAGTAGGGTTGATTAGCTAGGGTTAGTTACATATATATGGTTTAGGGTTAATGCATGGCACATTTAATTTTATTAGAGGATCGCGAGGCACCCATGACCCGCTCGATCGATGCACAATTAAGTGTCGTTGGCCTATACATAGGGTTTAATTGGGGTTTAGGATTAGCTAGGGTTAGGGTTAGGGTACGTTTAGGGTTAATGCATGTCACATTTAATTTAACTAGAGGACCGCGAGGCACCCCTGGCCTGCTTGATGCACAATTAAGTGTCGTTGGCCTATATATATAGGGTTTAATTAGGGTTTAGGGTTAGCTAGCTGGGTTTAGGGTTTAGTGTTTTGGGTGTTTAGCTAGGGTCTAGGGTTTAGGGTTTAGTGTTTACGGTGTTTAGAGGGTCTAGGGTTTAGTGTTTAGGGTGTTTAGGGTCTAGGGTTTAGGGTCTAGTGTTTAGGGTCTATGGTTTAGGGTTTAATTAGTGTTTAGGGTGTTTAGGGTTTAGGGTTTAGTGTTTACGGTGTTTAGGGTCTAGGGTTTAGGGTTTAGTGTTTAGGGTCTAGGGTTTAGGGTTTAATTAGTGTTTAGGGTGTTTATAGGGTTTAGGGTTTAGGGTTTAGGGTTTAGGGTTTTAGGGTTTAGGGTTTAGGGTTTAGGGTTTAGGGTTTAGGGTTTAGGGTTTACGGTGTTTAGGGTATAGGGTTTAGGGTTTAGTGTTTAGGGTGTTTAGGGTCTAGGGTTTAGTGTGTTTAGGGTGTTTAGGGTTTAGGGATTAGGGATTAGGGTTTTAGGGTTGTTTAAGGTTTAGGGATCATCGATCGAGTGCGGACACACATTATTAGAGGCACCCGCGCCTTTACGCATCAAGTGCATGCGTATATATGTGTGTTTTTTGGGCCACCAACGATATATAGATGATCGAGAGAGAGAGAGAGATTGAAATCCCCAAGAATATGTTCAAATATACATTAAAATATATGCACGAATGCATTGTAGGCCATGCATGCACACTAATTATATATATATTATGAGGCAACTTAATCAAATGTGTTTTCATTCAAGAGAACTTGTCAAAGTTCAAGTTAATTAATTTATCACGATAATTATATAATTAATTAATGATTCTCAGGATATGTTATACAACATGATCGATATAGGCCATGTATATTTTAATTGGTGTTAATCTACGGTTTGCTAGCTAGCTGCTATATATAGAGCATGTTTTTATTAGATCGGGTTATAGCTAGCTAGTATAGTTTAGGGTTATGTGTTTTAATTAAGTAGGGTTGATTAGCTAGGTTAGTTACATATATATGGTTTAGGGTTAATGCATGGCACATTTAATTTTATTAGAGGATCACGAGGCACCCATGACCCGCTCGATCGATGCACAATTAAGTGTCGTTGGCCTATACATAGGGTTTAATTGGGGTTTAGGATTAGCTAGGGTTTAGGGTTAGGGTTAGGGTACGTTTAGGGTCTAGGGTTTAGGGTTTAGTGTTTAGGGTGTTTAGGGTTTAGGATTAGGGATTTAAGGTTTTAGGGTTGTTTAAGGTTTAGGGATCATCGATCGAGTGCGCACACACATTATTAGAGGCACCCGTTCTTTACGCATAAATTGCATGCATATATATGTGTGTTTTTGGCCACCAACGATATATAGATGATCGAGAGAGAGATTGAAATCCCCAAGAATATGTTCAAATATACATTAAAATATATGCAGAATGCATTGTAGGCCATGCATGCACACTAATTATATATATATTATGAGGCAACTTAATCAAATGTGTTTTCATTCGAGAGAACTTGTCAAAGTTCAAGTTAATTAATTTATCACGATAATTATATAATTAATTAATGAATCTCAGGGATATGTTATGCAACATGATCGATATAGGCCATGTATATTTTAATTGGTGTTAATCTACTGTTTGCTAGCTAGCTGCTATATATAGAGCATGTTTTTATTAGATCGGGTTATAGCTAGCTAGTATAGTTTAGGGTTATGTGTTTTAATTAAGTAGGGTTGATTAGCTAGGGTTAGTTACATATATATGGTTTAGGGTTAATGCCACATTTAATTTTATTAGAGGATCACGAGGCACCCATGACCAGCTCGATCGATGCACAATTAAGTGTCGTTGGCCTATACAGAGGGTTTAATTGGGGTTTAGGATTAGCTAGGGTTTAGGGTTAGGGTTAGGGTTAGGGTACGTTTAGGTCTAGGGTTTAGGGTTTAGTGTTTAGGTGTTTAGGGTTTAGGGATTAGGGATTTAGGGTTTTAGGGTTGTTTAAGGTTTAGGGATCATCGATCAGTGCGCACACATTATTAGAGGCACCAGCGCCTTACGCATAAATTGCATGCATATATATGTGTGTTTGGGCCACCAACGATATATAGATGATCGAGAGAGAGAGATTGAAATCCCAAGAATATGTTCAAATATACATTAAAATATATGCACGAAATGCATTGTAGGCCATGCATGCACACTAATTATATATATATTATGAGGCAACTTAATCAAATGTGTTTTCATTCGAGAGAACTTGTCAAGTTAATTAATTTATTATCGATAATTATATAATTAATTAATGAATCTCAGATATGTTATACAACATGATCGATATAGGCCATGTATATTTTAATTGGTGTTAATCTACGGTTTGCTAGCTAGCTGTATTATAGAGCATGTTTTTATTAGATCGGGTTATATCTAGTATAGTTTAGGTTATGTGTTTTAATTAAGTAGGTTGATTAGCTAGGGTTAGTTACATATATATGGTTTAGGGTTAATGCATGGCACATTTAATTTTATTAGAGGATGCGAGGCACCATGACCCGCTCGATCGATGCACAATTAATGTGTTGGCCTATACATAGGGTTTAATTGGGGTTTAGGATTAGCTAGGGTTTAGGGTTAGGGTTAGGTTAGGTTAGTTTAGGGTCTAGGGTTTAGGGTTTAGTGTTGGTGTTTAGGGTTTTGGGATTAGGGATTTAGGGGTTTTAGGGTTGTTTAAGGTTTAGGGATCATCGATCGGTGCACACACATTATTAGAGGCACCGCGCCTTTACGCATAAATTGCATGCATACATATATATGTGTGTTTTTTGGCCACCAACGATATATAGATGATCGAGAGAGAGAGATTGAAATCCCAAGAATATGTTCAAATATACATTAAAATATATGCACGAATGCATGGTAGGCCATGCATGCATACTATTATATATATATATTATGAGGCAACTTAATCAAATGTGTTTTCATTCGAGAGAACTTGTCAAAATTAAAGTTAATTAATTTATCACGATAATTATATAATTAATTAATGAATCTCGGGATATGTTATACAACATGATCGATATAGGCCATGTATATATTAATTGGTGTTAATCTACGGTTTGAGCTGCTATATATAGAGCATGTTTTTATTAGATCGGGTTATAGCTAGTATAGTTTAGGGTTATGTGTTTTCATTAAGTAGGGGTGATTAGCTATGGTTAGTTACATATATATGGTTTAGGGTTAATGCATGGCACATTTAATTTAATTAGAGGACCGCGAGGCACCCCTGGCCTGCTTGATGCACAATTAAGTGTCGTTGGCCTATATATAGGGTTTAATTAGGGTTTAGGGTTAGGTTAGGGTTTAGGGTCTAGGGTTTAGTGTTTAGGGTGTTTAGGGTTTAGGGATTAGGGATTAGGGTTTAGGGTTGTATAAGGTTTAGGGATCATCGATCGAGTGCGCACACACATTATTAGAGGCACCCGCGCCTTGCGCATAAAGTGCATGCGTATAGTTTAGGGTTATTTGTTTTAATTAAGTAGGGTTTGATCAGCTAGGGTTAGTTACATATATATGGTTTAGGGTTAATGCATGGCACATTACATATAGTTTAAATCTCAAGAATGTTTATACATGATAGGCCATATGTCCAAAATTTTTTTCCTCGTGAACTTGTCAAAATTCAAGTTTATCGCCAATGGAAACTAGTCCAAAAAATTACATAGAGGACCAAAAGTACTAGACAATAACTAATAGAACCTGCAACTTTACAAAAGGACCCCAAAACATATAGAAAATCAATCGAGTCCTTCTCGACCGCACATCAGATCTCTGCTCCGCATCCTTTCCAGCAACTCCGTCGCACGGACGCACCACTTGGTGTCGCCGGTAGTCGCGAGGACGAAGGAGAAGAAGGGCCTCGGCAACGGCATATTGGCTTTGAGAAGGGTCGCTGAAAGTCCAAGATGTGCACGGCAAGAGGAGACGCCGTCATATGCCCCGAGCTTGTGAACTTTAGCAGCTTGACTTCCCCATTGGCCAGATCGCACTGACCAAAGCAAGCCTCACCGTTAGCGCCATCACATTGATGGCACGAGATCGGGTTTGGCCGGCAAGATCCGTCACCATAGGCCAGATCTGAAGCCGATGACGAGATCCCCGACTCCATTGCGCCATTCTGCTCATGGGAAACACTGGATCTAAGCTTACAACAACACTAACTCCCTCGGATCCAAATTAGCTTCAACTTTGCTTATCTAAATATGGATGTATCCACACATGTTTTTACTCTAGATACATACACGTCTAAGGAAAGTTGAATCAATTAATTTAGTTCGGAGGGTGTACAATCTACAGAGAGAAGTCGGCCTCGTCTCCGGCCTGCGGGCGCAGGAGAGAGGAGAAGGAGGGGAAGTGAGAGAGGAGAAGAAAGAAATGAGGAGCTACACTGGGGAAGAACATTATTTTTTCACGCTCTGCTGTAGCTTGAAACTGAAAATTTCGACCACGCGCCAAATCATCCCGCCGCATCCATTGAAAATCCCGTGACCAGTTTTACCCTTTTAGCCGGTCCGGAAGCTACAACCCACCGACCATGGAGGGCTCATTCGGTAACAATGAAATATCTTGCCTAGATCCCGAACCCTACAGGCCCAAAACCCCCACCAACCATTCCATTAGCTCAAATTTCTCACACGCCAAAGCTCGACTCTCTACGGTATTTCGCCGCCGCATTACTCCACTCCAGAGCGTAACTTATGTGGTGTCCACCCACACGATCCGCTCCCCGCCGCCCTCGTCACGGACGCTTCACCGCCCGACCGCCACCGGCACGGATCTGCTTCACCGCCGACCCGCGCGACGGATGAGCTACCGCGACCCGCGCCACCGACTCTGCGCAGCGGCTGTATCAACTTCACCGAATACTCGGCCAACCAGATCAGCCTACGCCCGCTTTCATCGAAACAGAGTCGACCATCGTCTCCGCGTTCGCCGCCGGAATGCAAGTTGCTCGTCCACCCGCTGCCTCTATTAATACGCGGCCACGTTAGATGGTGTTTCTTTAACCATGTTTTGTAGTTATTTGCGATCTCATATGCCGTTAACTTTCTTGTGTATGTTGCTTCGCATGAAGTTTGTTTAAATGTTTGTGATTACAAGCATTATCCGGTCGCTACCATCCTGTTCATTCTACTGACACCTGTGTGCATCCACATATTTATAGCCTTGTACCCATTCATTTGCTGCCAACTGTTTTTGTACTGCATGCTATTGTCGCACTTTTTATAGTCGTGCTATGGGCATTTCCAATGGCTTGTTCTTACACCACGTCATTAGCTCTTGTATTTGTTTCGGTATACTCACACTTGTTTTATAATCATGCTATGTGCATTTCCAATCTGCCTCTTATATACCGTCTTTAGCTTATATAGTTATTGCCGCGTGCATGTCTGGTCTTTGTATTATCGTAGTCGACTTGTCAATGTTATTTTCTCATGGGATTGATCATGCACCACTTATTAGAACATCCAACATTGACAGCGGGGACGCTAGGTAAGGTTGGAATCTGAGTTCGTGGTTGTAATTTTAGCTTTACTTCGTTATTATATATAACCTATATGCATTGTTCCTTATGCAAGAGATTAACACTTGGAACCTACCATGGCAATGCCATTCATGCTTTACTATGTTTCCGCCTATTTGATATGCTTGTCTTGGAGAAACTTGGTGATTTGAACTTGACATTTGGTCATTCTTAATGCAGTTTTTTTTATGTGTAAAACCTTGGCATTACCCCTACTCTATCTGATATGTCTGAAATTCGTATCTCATGCAAAGCAACATCTAGTTGGTTTTAATCTGATATCTGGTAACCATTGGCTTATTCATTTGGCAGCTCAAGTTTTTTGTTATTTGAAACCAGCTGACTTTGACTTAAATGTGATATCTAAACACAGATTAAGGACAATGGAGCAGGAGGATTAGCATTTCACTTGATGGCTGAACCTAAAATGATAGGCATGTTGACCACGACAGTGCACGCAAGAGAAGGATTGCAGGTGAGCGAGTATGTGCTTAGTACATGCATCTTATCTTATCTTGTGCTTATTCCTGCTACATGCTGTTATCTGATCTCTACATTGCGTAATACATGTTTGAATAGTTAATTGTTGTAACTATGTTTACAATGTTACTAGAATGCAGTTTTAATGAAGCAGTCATCATTAGAAGATAGTCGCCAAAAAGGATCTGTAGCGACCTGTGCAACATTATGATGTAAGTTTGTGCTTAGTACAAGTTCCTTACATGTCTTATTTATGCAACTTGTTATTATCTTATATACATTGCATAATAAATGTTTGCATAGTTCATCGTTTAACTCTTTTTGCATTATTATCAGAATGCATTGTGATGAAGCAATCTTCATTACGGTAAAAAGGCCATGAAAGTCTAGGTCTTTCCAACCTAGATGTTTCATCAGCGAGACATGGTAGCTGCTCAGCTGATATGTTGATGAGTGATTCAATCAAGGCCATTGCCAAATGTCAACGTGTTAATGATGCTAATAGAAGTCCTCAATGATTCTATGTAATTTTTTTTTGGGCATATTAATTTGCCTTGTAATTTTCCTATTTGTTTTTATTTGTATGTACTTGTGTGTATCATTGAAATCAGATTTTAGGCTCATGAAATTTAATGCAAGTTGACTAGTCAAACAAGTAGGGCCCTAGCAGTTGGGCCGCCCACTTACGTTGATGTGGGACCCACCTTCTTTAGTAGCCCAAAATTGGCTCTGGTTTACAGCAAAAAGGCATGCTTATTAGGTGACATACCTTAACATGGTGGTCCCACATGGTAAATGGGAGCCTTTAATAGGAAAGTGGGACCCACTGTGTTTTGGCCCCGCCCACTTGTTGGTAAAACCCACTTATATGGTGGACCCACATAAATGGGCCGACCCACAATGTGGACCCACTGTGGGACACTTTAATGTTGGAAGCACAAAAAAGCTATCTTGTTGGTAGACCCACATGCTTCCTGTATGTGTGCCCACTGGATGAAGACCATGGTGCTTAACTTTTTTGGCTGCCCAGTCTTATGAGGGACCCCATGTTAAATGGTAGGCCCATTTAAGTTTTGACCGACCAACCTTAGAGTTAGGCCCGACCACGTAACTAATGGACCAGCCCAGCTATAGAGAACGGTCAAACTATGTCATCTGCCCCAAACAAAAACGTGGCAGGCCTCGTTGGCCTACCATCTACCAGGGTTCGTGGGTTAAGCGGTTAGCGGCTGATTAAAGCGTGCGCCGTGTGGGTTTGCATGGCGTCTGCGTCAGCGGAACTCCGAAACTTCCGCAGCGGTCCGATTTTTCCAGTGCGGAAAGGCGCCAAGCGCGACGGACAAAAATCGTGTTGGACTTTGCTCCGCAGTTTGACAACGAACCCATATCGTGGGTTAGGCCCATAGGCGACGAAATGCCCCTTAGTTGACGATTTTGGGACGTTGTCTATCAGAACTTTTCTTGTAGTGCCTATCGGTCATCAGGGTCTGTAGTAGTTGCATCATGGCATCCTGGTTGGCGTTGTGGTTTGGTGGGGCCATCTGAAGATTGAGATAGATGATAAGATAGAGAGGAAATTTCTATGGTTTTTGTTAAATTCAAAAAGTTTCAAAACTTGAGTAGTGTTGAGGGGGTAAACCAACAACACTTTTTCATTCATACCAATCATCAATTATTACAAAGCTAACACACCGTTGGTTTAAGAACCATTCATTCGCTCTATGATACAAAGGGGCAGATACAACTCACACCTACGATAGTGCTTTAATAATACTACTTTCGTAGGGAATTCTTGCGTCTTTACGGTTGAGGTGCTTGGCGAAGAGCGAGGGCATTGTCCAAATCCCTGCGGGTTTTGTACTGCCTGAAGTCCTGGTGTGCTACATAGGGGTTCATCTCAGTGTGTGGTGGCATGGTCATCGATCTTCCCATGGAGTCATGTCTTGGTAGTAGATAAACGAGTGTTCAGGATCTTGTTCTCTTTGTCTGTTTCTTGAGACGGGTGATTGCTTCTAACATAAGCAACTAGGATACCTTCCCTTCGGTGTTTCCGTTAGAAAACATGTTGGTTTTTCTCTGATATTGATCACTCCCTTACAAGGATCAAGTGAGAATAATTTTATGCATAAATGATTTCTTCATTTGTCTTTAGTGAGAATAATTTTTCATAAATATTCACTTCATTTGTTTTTGAAACGTCCATTTTCCATTCTAACTAGGGTCTCCTAAGGTCAACAATGGCTGATACCAACTTGTCAACACCCGGATTTTTAAGTCAGTGATCTATTATGCATTCATCGCAATCCCAGGAATATTGTTTTTGCGAGACATAATAGATTGATATCACAACACATCATTCATTACAACACATAAATTGTCTTACATAGAGGGATCCCATGATCCAGTCTTAATACATCCTATTGGATCTAGAGATCCTATTACAAAACATGGCGGAAGAGCTAAGCGGTTGCGGTCCATCTATTCCCAGTTGACTGCGTGAGTGATCCTAGTTGTCGTAGACGTCCTGCTGTCCATCTTCCTCGTTCACTGTTCCTCTTCATAGTCGGCCATTTGAATAGCCAGGACATACATAGTACTTAAAGTATTCGCAAACTAATACTAATGTAAACATACTAATAACTATAGTAAGGGGATGCTAAGCTCTAGGTTTATTTGCATAAAGCCAAGTTTATTTCATAAACATTTAGTAAAGATGCTTGAGTCGCTAGACTAACTCAAGTGGGAACATTAGTGTCATTTCACAACTCTGTTGTGATTCAAGTCAAATCACCATTTCAAGTTCAAATCACAAGTCACCCTTCACATGTCACATTTTTGAAAATGGTCCGATGACGGACAGTATGGCCTTTCCAATCGTCCGCCGTGGACACGGCTATTCGAATAGTTCTACACTGCAGAGGTCGCACACTTGTGCCACAATATTTGCAATAATCCGTCAGGGTTAACTGGCCCTGATTTATCACACTCCGTGTGTGGACTACCAACCATAACCTTTCACTTACATATCCTAGTATAGGCACCTCTCCCCATGAGCTTGGCCTCCCAATGAGAAGACAGACGTCAGCTTGGGAACTGCACTTAGGCGGGACATTCACCTCATTTCACGTCATTTCACAACATTTCATATTTCTTTGGAGGCAGCCCTTGGCATAACCCCGCTTGTTTAGAGGGAACCCATACTAAGATACATAACTTTATAGTTAAGCCCTACCCATATCAGGTATTGTGGGGGTACTTGCAAAATTGGAATGGTATCGCATCCGAACCCAACCATCAGTTTTTGTAAAATTCACCATGTCATTCACAAGTCATAGTCACCTTCAAAATCTTTCAATAGAATGACTCATCATTCCAAGGTTTTCAAAGTCATTTCATTTCACCTGTTTCCATCTAGAGTAGTCAATTTTATTTGTTAGCACTAGCAACTAATCATGAGGGGTGCTATCTAGCTTTCATTGCTCTAGGCTAAATTTGCTGATCTGGTTCTACTCTAGACCAAGTGAAACATGAACCAAAAAGTAACTTTGATAAACAAAACTCAAAAAAAAAACTTGTAAGGTAAAAACGTGGGATAGGATCATTAAACATAAAGTATGATGTAGTGGTGCCTTGCTCCATTAGAGCTTTGCACTTGGGTAACTTGCAAGAATATTAGCTTGCCTTGATTGGTGTAATGATCAAAGTGGTCTTCCTCTTCCTGGAAGTAGACCTCCTCCTCCTCGGTGTCCTCGGTACTAGCGTCTAAATACGAGTATAATACACACAATTACCACACAAAGCCTAAGTACTAGACTAAGCACACACATAAATCACTCCTACTAAGCTATCAATCAACATGCTTATTAGGTGCGTTGATTTAATTTTATTCTTAAGAAAAATAATTTCCTCTCATTATAAATATTAATTAGAGTTTCTATTTATTTCTTGAGAGAAAATAATTTCCTCTCATTGAATAATATTAAGATTTAATTTCCTCAATTAATGTCATATGACCTAGGTTGACCAAAGTCAACCTCTTCATAAGTATTAATTGGGAAGTGATTTAAATGAGGTACACCACCTCATGCCTTTTTAAGACTCATGATTAATGATTTAATATCATCAACTAATTTAATATGAGTTTAAAATTGACCATAGTCTCTACCCCATATTAACTTAGTTGAGACAAGATTTAAATGAGACCAAAACCTCTCATATGATTTAATAGGTAGTTTTGAACAATTTTAAATACTACTATGAAAATGATTTAATATTTTCAAATAAGAACATATGGGTCCTTAATACATGTGTCATCAACTCTCATTGAATTACTTGGAGTAATGGTTTAGGTGAGGAGCTATACCTCATATAATTTAAATACTATTTTTGAAATAGTTTAAATGAGCTAGAAATGGCTACATAGCCACTATTTGAATCTAGCCCATGATCATATACAGTACCACTATCATATTTTTACAGAAACAATTAGAGTATTTGAATTGTGATTTATGAGAATTTGAATCATCTCAAAATAATTTATGGTTGATTTTAAATAATTATTTGAAGTTGAAAAAGGCCCTGCCTTGTTATTTTTATCATTTAAATTCTATAACAAATCTAAGGTTGAGGCTAGTGTAGTCTTGTAGATAATTTAACAAGGTTTCCAAATATATAAAATTTGTTCAATTTGTTTTGGTAGATTTTATTCTATTTAATTTTCAAAACAGCATGGAGAGGAATTTGATTTAATTCGAAAAATTCAAATTGACGGCTGGGCTCGGCGGGGAAATGGGCCAGTGAGAGGGGAACGAGTTGGGCCGGCCAGCTATGCTCACGGTGCACGCGGGCCAGCTGATAGGTGAGGGGCCACCCGTCAGCGTCGTTTAAACGCCGAAGCGGTACCTTTGATCGTGGGCCAATGGATTAGAACGGCGATCGACGGTCGAGCTTCGTCGTCGTCGTCGACGAGAAGGGCGGTGTTGGCACGGCGGAGTAGGGTCGGAAGCGCTCCAGCCGCCGCGGTCGAGGGAGAGGGTGGCGACGTTGCGACGACGGCGATCCGCTGGTACAAGCGGCGGCTCCAGGGGTGGCGGAAATCGACGGCGAGCTTGCGGTGTACTGGCGGGCTACTCCGGTGAAATTGGGCGGCGCTGGTGACTAATCGAAGAGGGAAGGTGGTCGAGGAGAGTGAGAAGAAGGTAGGGAGCAAGATGGTGTGAAGAGAAATGCAGGGGAGGGTCTCCTTTTATAGCTGATCGCGAGGTGGCTCGGGTCGTCCATGGCGACGGGCTCACGTGGGCGATGACGCAGGGACGTTCCTGGCGTCATGAGGAGTACGACGGGCATGGCGGTGAGGCAGGGGGTAGACGGGAGCAGGCGGGCAACGGGGTGTACTGCCGCGGGTACCGCGGACGTCGTCGATGAGCTTGTCGCCTACAGGGCTCGCGCGGGCTAGAAAGCTTGTCTAGGAGGTAGCTGGTACTGTGTTGACGTTGGGTGAGAGAGGAGAGGGCAGGAGGTGGTCAGCATCGACGGGGAACGTCGATGTTCTGGCGCGCTCCGGTGTGTGCCCGTGCGCGTCCTGGCGCGTGCGGGACGTCACTGGACGCGTGTGTGGCGGCCAGTGCAGGGCGTCTACTGGGTGAGAGATGGCACGAGCGTGACGTGGGGAGTGTGAGGGAGGGCCAGGACATGCTGATGCACGCTGGAAGTGAAGGGAGAGAAAAATGGCATGATGGAGTGCATGTCATGCACGACATGGTGGTGTACTCGAGTATTTTGTGCAAAATCCAAGTCTCAGAGGCTTGGCAATGTCTACTGGGTGTAAGAGGGTGCTAATGTGGACCAGAGAGGGGAGAGTGTGGGTTTAGAACCTCTGGATATATGAGTGTGTGGAGTTGGTAGATTCATGCCCACCAGGTGTTTGATGATATGGCCGTAAGAGAAAAGTTTTTGAATTTTTCAAAAATATTTGGTGGAGTTGATTTAAATAATGTTTAGAGCACAATGGTGGTGGTGGTGTTTCAAATGAGGTTGATTTGTGAAATTTCAAAATGAGGATGATCTTCTCTTTGTTTCAAAGTTGCCACTTGTCACTCTCATACTGGTCAACCTAGTCAACTCTGACCTTGGTGGTCAACATGAAAGTTACTCACCTTGACATGGTCTTGGATGACATGGCTTTGGTTTACCAAGTTTAGTTTAAAGAAAAGTCAAAACCAGGGGGTAAAGTGGGGAACATTTTATAAAACTCCATTTTGACCATTATCACATGTATGTAGGTTTGGAGGTTTTCCTTGGGTTGATTCTTGTTTCTTTTATGAAATTGTGTTTGTTTATCATATATAAGTATTCTACAAGCAAGAGAGCAAGCAATTTTGGCCTAGAGTGAAGATTTGTAATTTGGCCTAATGTGAATGTGAGTGAAATTGGGACTTTCTCCCTATTTAATTTCTCTCCATTTAATTTGACTTTTGTTGACTCTAAGGTGATTCTTATTAGTTTAGAAACCTTTCCAAACCATTGAGTCCATTTAAAAAGGTCTTGTGTAAAGATTTGCAAAAATGGCCATATCCACATATGTGTATTAGAAAATCTTCTTATTTCCAATTTGATTTGGTTTTTCTTGATCTCATTGATGTGGTTGAGGTTTAATATGATATAAGAAAACAATCCAAGCAATGGAAACAAGTTTGATGGTCTTTGTCTCAAATTTGTATTTTTGGCCATATGCACATAGGTGCATTTCATATTTTTATTTCCTTTTCTTTATTTTAACTAGGATGGTGAAAAGAGGGGTGAGGTTTAGGGTTTAGTGGAGTATCACAATGGTTCACCTCTATTTTGAAGAGTAAGGATGTCATTAGTCAATATTTGCATGTTAGGGTTATAGGCCCACATATTTTATTTTATTTTAGTTCCTTCTTATTTGATACTATTTTATTGTGAGAAGATTAGGGTTTAGGGTTTTGGAATTAGGTTCAATGCAATAAATAAACAATCAGGGCAATATCACAACATATAAGCATGCTCACTATGTACCAAACTTAATTTAATAAAAGTTTTTGTTGGTTCTCATTTTTGGAAAAAGGGAATTCATTTTCTCTTTGTTTTAAATTTTTGGGATGTTACAATTCACAACACCTTACAAGAGCAATACAAAACATCAAACTCGAAGCCACCTTGCTAAAGCTACAGAGGGATGAAGGGGGTGACAATTCACCAACTCACATCAACCAAAAACCAAATGCCTTCCCAGCCCAATAGCAGATGAGAAGCACATCCAGTCAAGCAGACTCCCAGCATACGCCAACGCCTACGACATAGAAGTTGCTACCGTTGTCTTCCTCGACTCCATCTTCAAGAGAGATCATCGCATTGACCATGCCAGGCCTGCCATCGATGCCGCCACGGCGCCAGACGACTCCACCATCCCCGCGAGTCCATCACACCGCATTGTCCGAGACACCACTGCACCATGCCGCGGCGACTCGACGACGCCGACAGAGCAAAAGCACACCGCTCCACCTCAGCACCACCGACATCCGTTGTCTGCTCCAAAAATGATGCCCCCAACAGGGAGAACAGCGTTGCGCGCCGCCATCGTTCGATCCGGGAGACCCGGTTCTAGGATTTCCCCCGGAGCAGCCCAGGCGAAGAAACGCAGGCTGCAGAAACAATGCCTTCAACAAGGTAACGACGAAGCACGCCGCCATCATCCGCCATGACCGAAGTCCGGCCGGCTTTCACCGGGCTGCGCCTCGCCATCGGGGCTAGGCGACGGATCGCGAGATCCGCCACGGCTAGCCACACAACTAGCCGATCTCCTCCGGCGAGAGAGAAGACCACCACCACGGTGCCACGGACAGTGGCACCAGATGCCCGCCACCTGCCACCAGGTCGACGGCGTCACGCCATCCAGGGCCGCCGCCCTTGGTGCCGTGGTACCAAACCTTGAGGAGGAGCAGTGCGAGATCCGTCTCCATCACCGCTGGCCCGGTGATGCCAAGGCTAGGACGGAAGGAGAGGATCGCGTCGCCAGGTTCCGGGTTTGCTCCGCCGCCCCCATCACCGCCCGCCCGAAGGCCGCGGCGAGGAAGAGGAGAGTCGCGCCCCCAGATCATGGCCACGCCGCCGCCACCATCACCGGCCGCCCGGCGAGGGGCCGCGCCGCCAACACCCTCCACGGGCCGGGGCCATCCCCCCCGTGCGGAGGCTAGCCTCCATCCGCCGCACGGAGGGATCACGCGAGGAGCCCCGCCGCCCCCATCACCGGTCGCGCCTGGCTTCACCGGCGACGGCCTCCGGGGACGACGAGGAGGGCGGGAGGGGGAGGGGAGGACGGAGGCGGCGGCTATGGTTTGCCGCCCCAGATCGCCCAGGAGGGGGACGACCCGAGCGGTTCCTCCGTACAATGTTAACTTAGCTGAAGTCCAATGTATGGCGCCAGCAAAGAACCATCTTGAACAAACCACGAAGAGCTTCCACAGATGGATAGACGAAGGGGCTTCATTGAAGAAGTTTCCATGTGTTGGGTTGATCTATCTTCTTCCTCTATTACCTATCATGATTATACAAGTGGTATCAGTTTCCGTGTTTCAGTTTCTAGGGTTTCGGTGACACGGCCTCCAAGATGTTTGATCTACCGTTGCTCGACTACAACACAAGGTTCACCTTGTGACAAGTGAATATGCGCCCAATCCTATCTCACCCCCATCTACATGAAGCGCTGGACGAATGCAGCGAGGACACAAAACCATGACCAACGAAGAGAAGCGGAAGAACCGTAAGGCTTCGTCATTGATTTACCTTCATCTATCCAATAATATTCTGCAGGAAGTGATGCATAAGAAAATTGCTACATGACTGTAGCTCCAGCTCGGGCCAATCTACAAGTTCAAGGATCACATGATCAAGATGCACATGAAGATGGAATTGTTCTCGTACAAGCTTATTGAGGGAGGTTCGGTAATTACTTATCTATTTGCCCTTAAGGTGATCATTTCTGATTTGCATTCTATGGAGGTATAATATGAAGATGTAGATTTTTATACAACATGTTCTAAAAACCTCGAATTTAAATTAATGAAGCCATCAACTAGCTAGGATACAAGGTGTTGAACACACAAGATTGAACAAGTTTATAAAGAGGCAAAGCACTCGAGGAAATCCATAGTGTGGCGCCATCAAAGAACCATCTTGAACAAACCACGAAGAGTTGTTGCAGACAGAAAGACACATGGGCTTCAATAAAGAAGAGATGAAGAATAGGCTCAATGACCACCTCGTTGTGTTCCTACCGGAGGAGGGATCCCTTCCCTCTCCACCCATGCTTGAGGGTGTCGTCCCACCAGAAAACACACAACAAGTGGATGAGCACCGAAAGAAAATCTTGAACTTACCGGTCTCCACCATTGAGTCATAGCCACATGAGTGCGGTTGAGGTCGAGGATAGGAACTACCAGGCCGCCAAGCATGGACGAGATCTCCAACAATGTGAAACAAGAGCCACCGATCCGAGAGAGCGTCAGATCATGCTGGACATTGCATAACTCCTCAGCCGATGTTGCTGGCGATCGAGATCGTAGAGGTGGCCGCGTGCTCGTGGACGGGACCGAGCTTGTCGATGAAGTGTCGGGGACGACACCGCCTGCGACATGGCCCATGGCGGTGGTGAGCGCTTCTTGCTTGATCATGATAACAACATGTGCAATGGCTTGGTAGGCGAGGATGACGGTGTTGGCATTGGCCTGAAGCGCCAAGATGAGCTCTGCCTTTGGCTGGGCGGAGGCTGCTCCTTCAGCCGCCCATGCCTTGGAGGCCTTGCGCCGATCGATGCACATCTTGGTCTCATTTTGTCGCTCCACCGGCATGAGGTCTTTCTTCAACTTGACCAGAGCCTTGGCCTTACAGCCGAAGACGGCGGCGGTGGTGGCGGAGTCGTCGCCTCGATCGCTTTATAGGGCTTGCACAACTACGTCGGTGAAATTCGTGATGTAGTGGAGAGAAAGGGAGTGGTTTCTGTGGCACAAACGGGTGGCCCTGGGGAGGACAAGGTGAGGACGCACGCGGACGTTTGCACTATCCGTGTTACCACATTTGGAAGTGGGTCGCCGCTAACTAGTCTATGTCACTAGGGCCATTTGGGTCGCACCGTTGGGCCGCCTCCCCTGTCTGCACGTTCGAATCTATACAGTGGAGTGTACGTACTCCTCCGTCCACAAATAAATGTACTTCTGCCTCTTATCGTAAGTCAAACTTTTTAAATCTCTGACCAATTTATCCAAGAGGACAACAATATTTATGACACCAAATTTATTGCTAGATCCATTTTGAAATGGAGTTTCATAATATAGAAACATGATGTCATATATGTTTTTACTATTTTCACTAACATTGGCCAAATTCAAAAAAAATGCGAGCAAATATTTGACTTTGAACAAAACCAAAGTACACTCGTGGACGGACTAGGGAGTAGTACCTTTTTGACTTTTTAAGACGCGTATACTTCTATCGATTTTAAAAGAAAAGTTTACCAATCGGTCCCTAAATTAGGCGTAGAAGCGCTGAACATTCTGTCAATCTGGTATATATTACTGCACACATATACGTACGTATAGTATATATATAATCTCCAGTTGGGCCTGCATGCATAGATAGATGGAGTAATATAAGAGTATAATAACGTAAGTACAGTTTCGCTCCTTCTGTGTTACTGTGTAGTGTCTGCAGATGCGACGATCAGAGATAGTTAACCTGCGATCCCCAGGTGAGCATCACGCAGAGAGCACAGCTAGCGGCCCCGCCGTGATCGGTGCAAAAAGGCGCTAACAGTAACTGAGAGGCAGGGAGGCCGGCCAGAGTCATGGGGGTTCCGTGTCTTCCTTGCTTGTCATACCTAGGGTAAGCTCCAGTACTTGCACTTGCACCCATCAGGCATCGGTGGCCCAGAGTTGGGCAACCGTCCATCAGTCCCCTCCTGATGCAAACCCATCAAGCTACCTAGCTTAGCTAGCTGCTCTCCCATAGTCCCATGCACGTATCTCCAAGAGCAATGGGAGACCGATGGGGGGTCGTGCTGCTTCCTAGCGCTACTATGACTGTATTTATTGTGACACCGAGGGTCGGTGCGGCCATTATAAGAGGCAGCAAGAAGCAAGAATGCATATGCAGCTTTGCTTGCTAGGTGAAAAACCATAGGGAGACCTGAGCAGGGCATAGCGGCAAGGCGATCCACATAGCTAGGTCTAGCAGATAGATAGAGGTAGCTCATCTCCCCCCCTCCTGTTCCTCAGTTGATCGAATCCCTAGCTACCTTCACTCTGACTGGCCGGTCATCGTTGTCGATCGCTGGGGAGAGCGAAATCGATCGAGATCATCAAGGCCCGGCGGCGAGAAGCATGGCGGCGCCGAACAGCAGGCAGCAGTGGACGAGCATGTTCCGGTCGAAGCACGGCAGCCAGATGTGGCAGTCGCAGGCCGACATGAGCGGCTCGCCCCCCTCCCTCGTCTCCGGCCACTCCTTCAAGTCCTCCTTCTCCGCAGGTAAGAGATGATGCATGCTACTGTTAGTCTGTGTCATATGTCTTTCTTTCCATGCACTACCCGACGATCGGTAGGGTATTTGTCTTGTAGAGCGGAGCGGGGGATCGATTTGATTAACTCATGATCATGGCTCGTTTGTTCTTATAGGGCCCGATCTGGGGAGGAGCACGGAGACGAAGCCGCGTTGGAACCCTCGGCCGGAGCAGATCCGGATCCTGGAGGCGCTCTTCAACGCCGGCATGGTCAACCCGCCGCGCGACGAGATCCCGCGCATCCGCATGCGCCTGCAGGAGTACGGCCAGGTCGGCGACGCCAACGTCTTCTACTGGTTCCAGAACCGCAAGTCCCGCTCCAAGAACAAGCTCCGCAACGCCGCCGCCGCTCGACCCGCACCCGCGCGGTCCTGCGCACCGGCCCGACACAACCAGGCCGCGCCGCCGTATATGCCCCCAACCCCTCCCAAGCAGTTCCAGCCGCAGCAGCAGAAGCAGCTACTCTTCTCGCCGGTGGCGCCCACGTCTTCCTCCTCTTCCTCTTCCGACCGGTCATCCGGATCCAGCAAGCCGGTGAAGCCAGCCGCCACGCAGGCCATGGACCTGCTCTCGCCGATCGCCGCGTCGTGCCACCAGCAGATGCGGCACCAGCTGGGCCTGGACCAGGGCCAGCCTGCGGTGTCGGCTCCGCTCCCAGCTCCTGCACCGACGGTGAACGAGCCCACCCCGGCAGCCGAAGGCGAGCCGATCTTCCTACAGTACCCGCAACAAGGGAACTGCCTGCCGGCGGGCGATCTCGCTGCCATCCTCGGCGCCCAGTACATGCCCGTGCCCGCTGTGCAGCAGACACTGCCGGCGTCCATGCTCTCGGGGCTTTACAACGAGCTATCTCCAGCACCCACCAACACGAGCCAGAGGAACAGCGGCTGGGCCGGCGGGCTTGGCCAGTACTGGCCCAGCGGCGCTGACCAGCAGCTCGGCCTCGGCAAGCCGTTGAACGCCTCCCTCGTCGCCAATGAAGAGGCGCACGAGGACTTCACCAAGCTGGGGCTGCTGCAATACGGCTTAGCCGTCACTACGGCACCGGCCACCTCTTCGGCTGCCGTTTGGCCGCTTCAGGCTTCGCCGGATCCAACCTCCGTCACCGTTGCGAGTGCGGCTGCTCCAGCAGCTGGGTTGACCAGTTTATTTGCAGCTACTGATGCGGTCAGCTACAATCACTTGCAAGGTATGTGATGACTAACTTCGTTTATTTTGGAGCACCGTTTTCTTGAATTTATTCATCTTCACCTTCTACTTAGTATCGCATGCATCCGTATGTTCATGTTTTAAAGGCATAGATGTGTCACGTTCTCGCATTTCTCCTGTAATGCCGTGTCTCGATTTCAGTTACTTTTGGATCTTAGCTTGCCTGCTGCCATTATTTAGATATCCATATACACGTCCAGTCTTTGTATGCTTCCGTGCATGAGTTTGTGCAATTTTCCTTTAGGCCCCCCAATCTATATATAGAATCAGTCATAATATACCGTATGTTCGATTCATTATTGCCATGGAAATGAGACAATGATGAACCATGTAAATTCTCTTGTACTACTTGCATGCAATTTTTTGTCAGTCAAAGCTGTTTGTGCAAGCATGGCTTTTCTGTACATGCTAAAAATAGGGAATATTTCTTAGTTTGTAATCACACTGGTTTAAAACAGGACCAAAACATATATAGAATTATATTCTCATGATGGGATGTTACAATAATATATGAACTATTTCATGGTGGCAAAAACATCATGTCAAAATGTATAGATTCATTCTAGCTAGTTGCAAGTATGAACCATATGCATCAATGCATGTGCACACTGGGTTTAGCTATTTCACACATGTTCATGAAAAGACTAGAGTTGGAAGAATGGAAGCATATAAGATTCCAAAATGGGACTTTGGATCCACAGATATACTACATTGTTTAGCTATATGATTCTAAAATGGGACTTTGGATCCACAGATACATTGTTTAGTTATGCGAAGGAACAGACTGATCTTACTATCATGCACACATGCGGTAGTAGCAATCTAAGCACAAAGTCATGTAGTATGTACTTGTCAAAAAAGAATAGATTTTATCTTATGATGACAGATAAAAAAGGATGAAATCATTGCCAGGAATGCAAATCCAAAATGGGAAGTTTTTTTGTTTGTTTGGATGAATTGGAGTAACTAGCTTGGGGCTCCAAACTTTAGGTCATGTCATTGTCACAAGTCATAACTCATAAATTGTGCCTCTTCTGTATGATCTTGTCATAGTAACTTATCAGTCAAGAGAGAGAAATGTAGAAGAAGGGGATGCGTGTGTGTGTGATGAATTTTCACAGCGTACGTATAGGAGTGATCGAGTACGCACGTACGTTTATGAAAAGACTGAGGTGATGGCGGTCAAAATTTCTCCTTTCTGCGCGGCGTGCGTGCAAGCAAACGCGCGTTCAAAGCTGCTCTTTCACATTGCAGGGCGTTTTTACCCAGAGCGACCGTGCGCATGGCTGAAGGCTGGCAGTCCATGACTGCCAGTCACGCTTGCTCGCTCGTCGCGCGCTTGGATTTCCTCGTAGTCTTCCAATTTCTCAAGTCACGGGTCACAATAACTCTCCTCTCTGCACTGCAGTTACTCCCGTTTGTTTCTTTTTGACCGTGTGCGACACACATTTGCATGCAGGACCAGCGGGTGATGTTGGGTTCGAGGGCGCAGCCGGCGCCGGAGCCGGCACGGCGGGCATCGCGGCCAGGGGCGCCGCCGTGGTGTGCTTCGCGGGTACCAGCGCCGCGTGCAGCGTCCCGGCCGCACACCTCGACGTGAAGCTCTACTTCGGCGAAGCGGCCGTCCTGTTCCGCTTAAACGGTGACCGGCCGGAGCCGCTCCTCGTCGACGAGACCGGCCACACCGTCGAGCCGCTCCAGCACGGCGCCGTGTACTACTGCGTGCTGATATAGCACCGAAAATAAAAGGCTGCGTCGTCGTGCTAATTACTGTAGTACATAAGGGGTCTATGTGACCGGCATTGCTAGAACAATATTAGCTAGAGTAGTTTCCTATCTACTCCCTCCATTCACTAATGTAAAACGTTTTAGCAAGCTAATTTAGTTTGCTAAATGTTATATTAGTGAACCGAGGAAGTAGCGTATTATTAGTATGGACATCATCGTCCTATTGGGATGGCCAATGTTTCTATATTCTAAACCTTAATCAATTCGTATGACTATGGTGTTTGCAGTAGCTAGACATGAAAGCTTCAGCATGAATGTTGAATCAGCACCAGTAACATAATATTGTGATCCTAATGTATTTTCATTATGTGTTTTGAATCTATCAATTGAGTTCAAAATGCTTACTATTGGTAGAAGAGCGCTTACATAACTTAATTTCTTGCCCTATATGAGCCCCCTAGATGTTCACTTTGGTTCTGTACGTACGATCAAATCTACTGTTTCCTATTTGAAAGTTGGCCAGTGAACTGCAGTTAAGCAGCTAGCTAGCACATATATAGGCTGATAGAGAGCCTTCATGGTGTACAGGAACATGACATAAGAAGACTACAGTAAACCGACCAGGAGTCCAGGACAGTGATGTACATGCACGAAGGTGTCCCATTGCCCATAGCTGAACATATTAACTACTACTTCCAAAATCAGTAAAATAGGATGGTTTACTTGTTTAACTTATCTTTAGGTAAACTAACTATATCATGAGGTTTTAGGGTCTTCCGCACTATGCTAGTTCCGTTGAGAAATTTGGAACGAAATAAACATGTTTTCCGCGACATATCATCCTCTCCGAGGTGCCAAGCAAGTGAGTTGCATATTGTTGTGTGAGTAGACCTTCATGATTTTGTTTCGCGTTTTCCTTTGAAATTTATGGCTCTCTTTTAACTAAAAGGAATGATGCAAAACAATTGTCTCCATTCTATTTCACGATGCTTTCTATATGTTTTTTTTTTGAGAAACACAGTACAAACGCAGCATACACTCACCCCTATGAACGCACACACACACCCTACCCCTATGAGCACCTCCGGAAGACTGAGCCGGCGGATTGGATCTTGAAATTGACGAAGTCACCACAGGCGCCTCGCTGTCGACGGGAACGTCGCCTCCCACTGAATGAATATTCCGCCTTTATGAGACACACAGATGTCAAACCTGGGGTTTGAACTCTGGTGGGCTAGGGATACAACCATCCTCCTAACCACCCAACCTCGGGTTGGTTCTCTGTTTTTGTTTTGTTTTTTGTTTCTGTTTTTGTTTTGTTTTAGGTTGCCTGGAAATTGATATTTCTTCTTTCCAAAAATATTCATTGCTATTTCAGGTTAACTAAGTTTCACAACTTGGAAACTAAAGTTGCACATAGATTTCATGTCTACATGGTGGCTCGCGCGGCAGGCAACCGGAGTGTGGCTAGGATGGTTAAGCCGCACGCCGTGCCACCCGAACCGCCCCAACGCACACCAATTTGTGGCCATATCGTACAAACAAGCTCGCTAAACATTGCTGGTCATGCGAGGATCAATAACAAGGAAGGACCATCGGGCATCCAATATCACACCCTTCTTTTTGGTTTCTTGACATAATAAACAAAAACGTCGATACCGCTCCTTCCATTGTCGCTTACATTGGTGTTAGTTTTCCTTAACCTAATCCAAACTCGAGTCGTTGAGAGGAATATGGAGGATGTTGCTCGTGTGTGGCTTAAGTTATTATTGTTCTATTACAATCAACACATAATAGGGGTATATGTTGAATACGATATGAGCCTATGTATACCACACAAATTAATGTTGGATACACGATTATGATACATGTTTGACATTAATGGTATCGAATAGCGGAGGAACCTTAATCATATCTTGAAGCATGACTACCCCTAGAGAGGATGCTATGAAATTCCATATAGAAGAGATGCATGGCTCCCTCTCCTCTGCAAATCTCGTGTGGAGTTGTAGATTTAGGTGTAGGTGTAGGGATGAGTCTATGTTTGCATATATGGAGTTTGGAGGTACGCCGGTCTCCTCGTATCCATCTCGGTCGCCCGGGAGCAGCGACATGGGAGGGCCAGCGAGCACCTCTGCCTTTTCTCCATGGTGGAGGTTGAAGAATAGGTCTCGATCCAGTGATGGATTTGTTAATAAGCTCGGTGGAGCTCCTTTTTCTCGTGTTCTTGCCCGACTAGCTGTTCTGGTAGCGGAAGAAGGGCTAAAGGAGCGGGATTTTTTCAATATGCCAGCTGTTCATCGACGGTTGTGTTGGTACATCCGTGTTTTGAATTCATATGGAAAACATCGAGAGCTACTCTCAAGTGAGACTTCTCCGACGCGCGACCTGAGTTGTGTAACGGAGAATTCGAGTCTGCCTCGAGTTGCTCCAACTTTGATTTTCGTCTACAAGGAGCTCTGGCGCCAGTCATATTATTTAGAGGCAGTTCTTGAACACGAGGATCTCTCGCGACTGAAGTTAGCGGCATCACCATGTCCGCGTCTTCTACATTTTGTTCACCGTGATATTGATCTCCATCATAGTGTGCGGCAACCTCTTCGTCGTCGTCAATGTCATGATGCCCTTCTTCCCCATTGCCAAATGTCACCTCCGCATCATCATCTTCACCACTCATCCAATGAGTGTGGCCCTACATGAAACCACTCACGAGCAGCCCCCCTGCAATCTTCTTGTAAAGGTGCCGAGCAATTTTCCTAGTTTGCATCTTCGACACGGACACAATATCTCTGTGTGGATATTTCGATACATGTCGACCGCCGCGTGTTTCAGATATCTAGCCAAGACACTTTCTCTCATCTTCATGACCATTATCGCCTGCACGGCAAGAGAATTTATTAAAACCATCGATCGGTTTTCACGTAAAATATCGGCATGACCTTGCTAGAGAATAGGACCTAAAAGGAGCGCCAGAAATTTGCTGAAACGTAAACTTATCAAATTAACATTTTTGTAACATTGGCAACTCATTTTCGTGTCATCACATCCTTTCGTCACAAACACAAAAATCCTATATATGTGCAATTGGATTCGCCAATTTCAAAATTTCATATGCATAAACGATTTGATTCATAAATGCTTGATTTTTTATTTTTTTTGAACAGATAAATGCTTGATTAGTCACCTATTAGGTTGATATATAAGTAGACGAGATCGATGATCACCGAGACGTCAAGTTGATGTTATTTTCTAGATCTAGATCTAGATATTGGAGTGGTCCATGGGGGATAGATCTAGATCAATATAGAGATTGTGGTGCATGTAGGAGAGGTAGATTTGATATAAAAAAAAATCAAATAGTGTTGGTTAAATTGGCTAAAATAGGATGATGGGAGGGGAATGAGCTGGGAAGGGAGGAGGGTCTGGTTTGAGTGAGAAGTGGTGTTGTGTGGGATGATGAGGGTGAGTGGAAAAAGATGTATAAAGCCCAAGTTACCGCTGCACTAGAAAGAAGGTGCACCGGTGGGAAGGGGTGGCTCCAGTGCCTGCTGTAGCCAGGCTAGGCCAAGCCCAGGAAATATTGTCGGCGCACCGGCCCGCAGGTGCGCTAGCGATAACAAAATACCTCGGCGCATCTGCAGGCCGGTGCATCGGCGGTGTATTTCCTAGGCATGGACCGGACCGAGCCCAACGTTACCTCCGGCCGGAAAGTTTGAGCGTGCGCCGGTTATATAAAGTTACCTCCAGTGCACCATGAAGCACGTGCGTCGGCTAAAAATAGCACCGTCGTGCATGATTTATGGTGCGCCAGCAGTAACCATGCGCCTATAGCTGTTTTCCTAGTAGTGTATGCAATTTTATTCAAGGAGAGAGGACTGCTTCAAGATAGTATCCACACATCTATGAAAGAGCAAGTCTCCATGTTTCTTTATGTTGCAGGTCATAACCAAGGGTTTAGAATGACCCATAGCACATTCAGGATATCAATGGAGACTATTTCTTGCTACTTCAAGAATGGGTTGTTTGCATTGGGGAGCTTAGAGGACAAATGATCAATCCACCAATGGGTAGCACACCTTCCAAGATCAAGAATAAATACAGATGGTGTCCATATTACAGGGTGATAAGTTGATACCTTTGATGCAGATTATGGATTATAGAATTGTAAGCTTTTTCCCTATAAGACCTACGTTTAATCAAACCTTGGGAAACACTACTAAATGGATTTAAGGAAACTTCTACAAGACTTACTACTTAGTTTTATTCTACAAGATAAAAATGAAGAAAAATATTGTGTAGGGGACAAAATAGTGATAAGAGTTGTGAGCAACACATCCGTAAATACTATTGTCCCTAAAACCAGAGGTAACAATAGCCTCTTGATCCAATCGTTATACCCACAACCGCGAGTTACAATCGTTATTAAGTAAAACGGACCAAAGTATTAAGATAGATGATATTGTTGTTTATCCCAAGGTAATCACTAAGCGAATACCGCTACTTCCCCCTTTTGTCATTGGGGTTTCGAAGTAAAACGTCATTCTCCACTTATCTCACCTCTTCCTTTGATCGATCCAAAGTGGCTCGGGTACCTACAAGTCCTCGGATCGAGGCAAAGGGACAAAGATACAAGATAACAAAGCTCATGTTCAATCACTACACAATACTCCCATATGATAACATGCACATGAACGTTGCGAGGATTCACCTTACCCGGCAGCCCATAAGGACTAATCACACATAATAACAAAATCTAAGATAGAAATCATTGTTGTAAATACTTAGATTGAAATCAAATATTCTTACAATGGTCTCCAATTCTCAAGGAGATCTTTATTAAAAGGTGATGGCTATGTCTATGGAGGGGATTGGAGAGGACGTGGATGAATGGATTTGGTGGATGGCGGCTCTGTTTGGCGTAGAATGGATCTCCCTCTGGAATGGGTCCCTTCACAACAGTTATAGGGTTTGACATGAGGGGTCCTCCAACGCACCGCATGGGCGGAAGGTACGGGCGGGGCTTGCCCGTACCGATGCCCTCTATTGCTCCTGGAACGGACCTTTGGAGCCTAGTTGACTTTGTTGTAATTGTGACGAGATTATCTTCTGTAATTGCAAGTATATTTGCCTTAAAAACGTGATTTGCGGCACATCACATTAAAAGAAAACGGATTGCACATCTTTGCAATAATTAGTCATTAGTAGAATACTTAGAGAGATATTCACTTAATTACTTGACTTATCAAAGGGTTTAAACGTGAGGAGAAATGGCGTACTTCACATCCATCAACCTCCCCAAGCTTATCATTGATCGTCCTCGAGCAAGAAATCAAAATCATAAGGAACTCTGCGTTTAAACCAAAATAACGATAAGGTAACTTCACTTACAAGTTGTAGCCTTATGAGTCCAACACTTCTTCCATTTGAAAGCTTAGTATAGTTAGATAAGTGCCAAGAATATCATACGAGGTTCGTTAACTCGAGACAATCACAATAAAGATTCTAAAAACATGGATAACTAGTTGTAAAATCAATGATCCTAATTCATCTAGTTAACTCTCATTATGCCAAGGAACACTAGGAAGTTTATTATCATCAAAGTTAAGTGTGAGAATTCATGTCAAACGTAGCACATAAGCAGTGAAGTGTCTTACCCACATCAATAGATCAAGGCTATCAAAACACTACTATTCATTCATTGCTTTTCAAGAAAATTTATCTAGTAGTAACAAGTCCATGCCAACAACTTATAGGTGACCCATTTTGGATTCCAATGATAGTCTCTAATTAAAAGTCATTGATGACCTTTTAGCAATATTTTGCACAACTCTCAAGAGTGCAAATTTTTTCCCACAAGTAGGTTGCTACTCATGTCTACAACTCAATAGCTAAAATTTGGACGTTGAATCCGCAAATCATTCGTAAGCCAGCAGAGTTGTTAGCATCCCAAGAGTGTGCACCAAAATTTGTAGATAAGCTTTAAGCAATATCATCCTTTGGTGAACAACATTTCAGTTTTGGCATGTGTCTCAGTCACCACTAGACTTTATTTCAATCAAACAACTCCTTTCAAGAGTGATATCAAGTCTATCACTAAACATATGGGGTTAATTATCTTTAAAGTTAAACTCTTAGGACAATTGGTCATCACACAAGTCATAATTGTAGACTTTTTCTTGTTGTACTTGTTTGGCAATATTATTTTCAAGTTAAGACTCGGTTAACTAAATGAACTAGAACAAGAGCTATCGCAACTAATTAAACACACAGATAAAAAGCTCTACTCCAATTGTTTCGAATCACTCACACTAGCATGATATCATGACAAACTACTAACTAGCATAAACATTTCAAATTTCAAAAGTGGGAGACGTAAGAAATACCTCTTATAAGTGACTTCACACTTCTCTTCCTTAGGATGTATTCCTTCAAAAGTCATAGTAGATCACTCTCATTAATAGTATCAAACCAAAGAGGCAAACGACAATCCACTTTTTCACGAATAAGGATACACGGAAAAATCTTTTTGTATTTTGTAATATGGGGTTTAGATGGGAAAAGAAAAGGATTGGCGACAAACTAAGGAACTAAAAACAAACAAAAAGGAAAAAAAAACTAAACAAAAGCAAAAGCAAAATCAAAAGCGAAGTGTTGGAACAAACCAATACGGGTGTTTCAAAGCTCTCGAAGAGCTGAAGTACAAACTTATTTAACACAACTAAAATGCTTAAGGAACATCCCCAAGCTTAGGATTTTGCAAGCCCTATTTATGCTTGTTGTGGCGGTGGAGGATAGTTTCCAAAGTTCCATTGGCTACTCCAATGAGTGAACTGGGATGAGAGGTCCGCGGTGGTGTCTCGAAGGTTTATGGCGAGGTTGCTCATGTTCTCAATGCTTCCTTCGAGCTTGTACCAGTCCTCATAGGTGGTGAAGTTGTTATGCGGCTGCTGCTCCTATTCGGGCCCTTGATGCTCTTCTTCTACTTCTTCTTCTCCCTCGGGTTCATTTCGTGGTTGCGGTAGACTTGCCTCAACCTTTACGTCATAATGCAAAGACCCATCCTTGATAGAGAATAGAACATTAGGCAGCGGGGCAGCCATCAAGTAATCAGCTCCCGGTATGTTGAAGTAATATCCACCATTAATTTTTCTTATCATGCCACATGCATTAAGAGTAGAAAAACCAAGACGATGAGGTCCTTCCAATGCTTTAAATTACTCACATTGATGTGAAGTGCTCGTGCGAGAATGGTGATGACTTCCCCTCCGCGTATGGGACTCTGAGCTCCGATTGCTTGGTGCTTCAAATACATCACGAGAAGAGCGCCCATATTTGGCGTTAAGTTGCAATTTGGAGAAGAAAAACAGCTTTTGCGAGGACCATCATTTCCTAATTAACTCTTGTAAAATCACCTCATGCGTGCAAGGTGTTAAAATTACATAGTACAAATAATGAATAGCAGGACACTCAATATCATTTCCTTAGGGAAGTGTATCGGGTACTTTCATTCTACTAAAATAACTTAAAGGTGAGGGGTTCAAAGTATCACGTATGGTGCAGGTGCTATTGTCAAACCGAAAGTGGTGGCAACACTCATCAAGAGTTAAGAAATACTCACGTTTCATCAAACAGAAAGTTATCCGATCGACTCTGGGTAATTCTTCCTCCGGGGCGTGGAACCTTCCCACCGTGTTGCTACAGAAGAAAATTGTGAATCATCATCATCAGGCTGCGAGGTGGTACAGGCTTGCGGTACAGGTAGATCCCACCGTACCGGCGGTCGCTATTGTCTCTGTAACCTGCAAAACTAAGAATTTATTTTGCATCTTTTGCACACGCCTTTGCACATCAACATTACCTCAAAAAATGCCTAAGGAAAAACAACAATATATAGTATTGAAAAATGCTCGTGTGTTAGTATATCAAATCAAAAGGGATGTATACCTATTTCTTCTCCTATTTTCCAATGGAACTCATGAACACTCTTTATTAAAACAAACAAAAAAAAACTAGAACAAGCAAAAACTTTATTAAACATGGGTTGCCTCTGATGGTGCTTGACGTAGCGTAGATTGCACACCGTTGGGGAACCCCAAGAGGAAGGTGTGATGAGCACATCAACAAGTTTTCCCTCAGTAAGAAACCAAGGTTTAATTGAGCAGTACGATAAAGGCGTGACTTCTGAAGGTGTTGCTAGCGACTAGTGGCAGAGGGCACTACCGGCGTCAGCAACAACGTGGAACCTGCACACAACACAATCAAAATACTTTGCCCCAACTTACAATGAGGTTTTCAATCTCACCGGTTTTGCTGAACACAAAGGATTAAACGTTTCGCGTGGAAAGAGATGTTTGCAGTGCAATTAAAGAGACCATTGTTTGCAGTAAGTAAACAGAACATGATTGCAGTAGATGAATTTATCAGTGTAAAAGAAAGGACCAGGATCCACAGTTCACTAGAGGTGCCTCTCCATAAAGATAAATAACATGCTGGGTGAACAAATTACAGCTGGGCTATTGACAGAATAAATACCATACATGGATGATTACTATAAGATTCGTTTGGCCATTACAACATAATACATAGCCGTAATCCAATTGCGTCTATGACTAATAATCCACCTTCATCGTCGAACCCCTTCTAGTATTAAGTTGCAAACAGATTATCGCACTAAGTAATGTGTGTAAAGTAAACAATAGAATTACCCTTGGATAAAATGTTGTTGTTTTCTCCCTAGTAGCAACAAACATCTACAATCTTAGAAGTTATTTTCACTATTCCAGAAAACTAGAGGCATGAACCTACTATCGAGCATAAATACTCCCTCTTGGAGTCACAAGCATTTACTTGGCCAGAGCAACTACTAGCAACGGAGAGCATGCAAGATCACAAATAACATACGACAAGAATATATAATCGATCTCAACATAGTATTTAATATTCATCGTATCCCAGCAAACACAACATGTAGCATTATATAAAGATGATCTTGATCATGTTAGGCAGCTCACAAGATCTAAACATGAGACACAAATTGGAGAAGACAACCATCTAGCTACTGCTATGGACCCATAGTCCAGGGATGAACTACTCACACATCACTTCGGAGGCGGGCATGACGATGTAGAGGCCTCCGGTGATGATCTCCTCCTCCGGCAGAGTGCCGGGAAGAGCTTTAGAACCCTCCCGAGTTAGGGTCTGCTATGGCGGCCGCGACGGAACTTTTCGTGGATGGAGGGTCGGGTGTTTAGGTTTTTCCTGAGATCATGAATAAATAGGCGGAAGGGCGAGGTCGGTGGCCGCCTGGGGGGCCCACACCACCCCTTGGCGTGGGCCCACCCTTGGCCACGCCATGGGGTGGTCTGGCCGCCCTGTGGCGCCTCTTCGACCCCCCTCTGGAATATGTCTTTGTTACGGTAAAATATTGACTTCGGCTTTTGTTTCGTCCAATTCCGAGAATATTTCTTGTAAACTTTTCTGAAATACAAAACAACAAAAAACAGAGAACTGGCACTGTGGCATCTTGTCAATAGGTTAGTGCCGGAAAATGTATAAAAGTGCAACTAAGTGTAAGCAAATCATATATAAATTGGTGTAAAATAAGCATGGAGCATCAAAAATTATAGATACATTTGCAACGTATCAGCATCCCCAAGCTTAACTCCTGCTCGTCCTCGAGTAGGTAAGTGATAACAAAATAATTTTTGACGTGACATGAAGCCAACACAATGTTGATCAAGTTATTGTAAAGCATTATAAGCTAGGATCAAAATACTCTAAACATAGGCAAGATAGATATAATTCTAACCATAGAACTTAGAAACTATGTCATAACATGAGAAGTAACTCAAACAAAAGATCATGAATAATTGTGCATTGAAAGCAACTGTTTGTTTATGAGCATAGAGAAAACATAGCAAAGGGTAGTCAGCTTGTCCTTTATGAAGTAGCAAACCATAAATGCTAGGAGACCTTTAAAGTTCAAAGGGTGATTAGATACAAGTAATTTGAGAACAAGCAATAGCATAATCATGAATCAATCAATAATAATTTTGGGAGTATGCACATTATACTAAGAATGACAACTATGCTCTCTTACTTGGTGCATAAATAATAAGGTGGAGACTCAACATAAAAGTAAAAGAAAGACTCTTTGCAGAGGAAGCAAGATTAACAATTTTTATAAACCTTTCAATAAGTATGGTACTTATTAGCTTTGAGCTCTCATTGCCCCTTTCATAAGAATAGCACACTTTATTGCCACGATTGCATTTTTGTGGCAATAACCTATTACCATGCGGCCAATTGCAACGGGTGCCAACGAATGTCATTTCGTGGCAATAGATACATATTGCCACAATTCAGTACGTATTGCGACAAATAATTTTGTTGCAATAGATCCGAATCTTTGCAGTGAATCTCGAATGGTTAAAGTTAATATGAGGGCAAATATGAGTTATATGCTTGACCAATCTCAAGTTGAAAATCTCGTGCCCCTTAAATACGAGTACCTAAACCTCATGCTACTCAAATTAGGTTCCAAATAAGTTCTTGTCATTGTAAGCATACATGTATCATCGAGAACGCCAATGGGGTACCTCCTGCCCCATGATATAGAAGTACTCCTGCAGAGATAGAAGCAATTCCATGCTAAAATGACAAGACAAACAGACAACAAGCATCTCAGCAATCCTTTTATTTACTATGGGCATAGCTTTTTATTGAAGATGCTTCATAGAATGCTCACTATGGTTCGCTGTAAATTCCCACCATGAATGATGCATGGCTTAAATTGGCCGCCCAGGCGTTTCTCTAACATATATACAAACTCCATGGACTTACAAGTTTCCATTTTATTTCACACCGCTAGGCATCCATAAACAAAAGAACATGATATCAACTAAATAGGAATAAGTGCAATGTTGAAAGTGTGCCCCATGAAAGCATGGTTGTGCTAACTCCCAACTTGCAATTTGCAAGCATATAAACTTCATAAGATAGTCACAATGGCTCAAATTTATTAAGTGCAAGAAAGTAAATGTACCATCAAGTTCGTGTGAGCTTTACTAACTAATTTTCTCATGACAAAATTCAATTTGAAAGATAAATAAAAGCATGATGGATATACTTGGAATAGCAATAATGCTAATAGGTAGATATGGTGGACACAATTGGCAAACTTTGGTTTTTGGTGGTTGGATGTACGAGTAGAGCTCATACTCAGTACGGGCGGAGGCTAGCAAAAGACTGGGAGCGACCAACTAAGAGAGCTTAATAGCCATAATCATGCATAGCGACAAAACATTATTAATCAAAGCATAAAGTGATATTACAAGTCAAAACCTAAATGATCATAGAGGCTTTAGTTGACTGATTGTAGTCATAACATGATGTAAATATGTGCCAAGTCAACCCAATAAAACATCAAAGAAGAATACCACAATATTATGCTTTGTATAATGGAAATAACACATGATTCTTTAAATAGCACATTATGCACTCTCAGCTATTTGAGACAAGTCATGCTACAACAATAAATACTAAGCATATAAAAAGAATAACATCCAACATGACATGCCAAAGTCTATGCCACAGTCTAGGCAAGCTTCCTTTTGCATCGCTATAAGCATGAAATATTTTACTCGTCTCCAACACCAATCAATTTATTTGAAACAACTTTCAGAGATGAAAATAAATATGGACCAGAGAGCTAATCATACATAAGTAAAGAATACTAACAAGCTCTGAACAAAATTAGAGTGAAAGAACAAGAGCTAAACGCGGTACTAGCAAACTAGAACACTCGCAGAACAATAAGAACGAAAACTAGAGCGTTCTATGCAATTAAAATGGAGTGTGCCATTCTCCAAAATAAATATGCCGGTATCCAACCATATTCTACAGAAAACAAAACAAAACAAAATTAAAAACAAAAATAAAGATGCTCCACGAACAACATATAGTGTATGAAGCAATAAAAATACAGCGCATAGAAAGATGACTTGTTGCTTTGTTGATGAAGCAGGGATGCCTTGGGCATCCCCAAGATTTGACGCTTGTACCTCTTGTATATTTCTTGGGGTGACATGGGCATCCCCAAGTTTGAGATTTTGTCCATTCTTCATCTCATTACATCATTCTTCTCTCCCTACACTTGAAAACTTCCTGATACGTCTCCAACGTATCGATAATTTCTTATGTTCCATGCTACTTTATTGATGATACCTACATGTTTTATGCACATTATATGTCATATTTATGCATTTTCTGGAACTAACCTATTAACAAGATGCCGAAGAGCCAGTTGCTGTTTTAGCTGTTTTTGGTTTCGAAATCCTAGTAAAGAAATATTCTCGGAATTGACGAAACTTTCGCCAGGGTCCTATTTTTGCACGAAGCTTCCGGAAGACCGAAGACCTAACGAAGTGGGGCCACGAGGCAGCCAGGGGGTGGCCGCGCGGCCAGCCCTTGGCCGCGCGGCCCTGCCCCTGGGCCCTCGTGTGGCCTCGCGTTGACCTTCCGCCTACTTAAAGCTCCCGTCGCGAGCCCGATGCGAGCCACGATACGGAAAACCTTACAGGACGCCGCCGCCGCTCATCTCGGGGGATTCGGAGATCGCCTCCGGCACCTGCCGGAGATTCATTCTCCCGGAGGACTCTTCATCGCCATGATCGCCTCGGAGTGATGAGTGAGTAGTTCACCTGGACCATGGGTCCATAGCATAGCTAGATGGTCGTCTTCTCCTTGTTGTGCTTCATTGTTGGATCTTGTGAGCTGCCTAACATGATCAAGATCATCTATCTGTAATTCTATATGTTGTGTTTGTCGGGATCCGATGGATAGAGAGTACTATGATTATGGTGATTATCAATCTATTGTTTATGTGTTGTTTATGATCTTGCATGCTCTCCGTTATTAGTAGAGGCTCTGGCCAAGTTTTGCTCTTAACTCCAAGAGGGGGTATTTATGCTCGATAGTGGGTTCATGCCTTCATTGATATCTGGGATCGTGACGTAGGTTCTAAGGTTGTGATGTTTGTTGCCACTAGGGATAAAACATTGATGCTATGTCTAAGGATGTAGTTGTTGATTACATTACGCACCATACTTAATGCAATTGTCTGTTGCTTTGCAACTTAATACTGGAGGGGGTTCGGACGATAACCTGAAGGTGGACTTTTTAGGCATAGATGCAGTTGGATGGCGGTCTATGTACTTTGTCGTAATGCCCAATTAAATCTCACTATATTTATCATATCATGTATATGCATTGTTATGCCTTTCTCTATTTGTCAATTGCCCGACTGTAATTTGTTCACCCAACATGCTTTATCTTATGGGAGAGACACCTCTAGTGAACTGTGGACCCCGGTCCTATTCTTTACATAGCATACAATCTACTTGTTTTACTGTTTTCTTTGCAAACATCTTCCACTCGATCGTTTAATCCTTTGTTACAGCAAGCGGTGAGATTGACAACCTCACTGTTTCGTTGGGGCAAAGTACTTTGGTTGTGTTGTGCAGGTTCCTAGTTGGCGCGGAATCCCTGGTGTTGCGCCGCATTTCGCGACCATCAACCTTCAACGTGCTTCTTGGCTCCTACTGGTTCGATTAAACCTTGGTTTCATACTGCGAAACTTGCTTCTATACGCATCATACCTTCCACTTGGGGTTCCCAACGGACGTGTGCATCTACGCGTATCAAGCTAAATTTCTGGCGCCGTTGCCGGGGAGATCAAGACACGCTGCAAGGGGAGTCTCCACTTCTCAATCTCTTTACTTTGTTATTGTCTTGCTTTATTTTATTTACTACTTTGTTTGCTGCACTAAATCAAAATACAAAAAAATTAGTTGCTAGTTTTACTTTATTTGCTATCTTGTTTGCTATATCAAAAACACAAAAAAATTAGTTACTCGCATTTACTTTATCTAGTTTGCTTTATTTACTGTTGCTAAAATGGCCAACCCTGAAAATACTAAGTTGTGTGACTTCACAAATGCAAATAATAATGATTTCCTATGCACACCTATTGCTACTACAGCAGAATTCTTTGAAATTAAACCTGCTTTACTAAATCTAGTCATGAGAGAACAATTTTCTGGTGCTAGTTCTGATGATGCTGCTGCCCATCTCAATAATTTTGTTGAACTTTGTGAAATGCAAAAGTATAAAGATGTAGATGGTGATATTATTAAATTGAAAGTGTTTCCTTTCTCATTAAGAGGAAGAGCTAAAGATTGGTTGCTATCTTTGCCTATGAATAGTATTGATTCATGGACTAAATGCAAGGATGCTTTTATTAGTAGATATTATCCTCCCGCTAAAATTATTTCTTTGAGAAGTAGCATAATGAATTTTAAACAATTAGATACTGAACATGTTGCTCAAGCATGGGAGAGAATGAAAACTTTGGTAAAGAATTGCCCAACCCATGGACTGACTACTTGGATGATCATCCAAACCTTCTATGCAGGACTAAATTTTTCTTCGCGGAATTTATTGGATTCAGCTGCTGGAGGTACCTTTATGTCCATCACATTGGGGGCGGCTACAAAACTTCTTGATGATATGATGATAAATTACTCTGAATGGCACACGGAAAGAGCTCCACAAGGTAAGAAGGTAAATTCTGTTGAAGAAACCTCTTCCTTGAGTGATAAGATTGATGTGATTATGTCTATGCTTGTGAATGGTAGATCTAATGTTGATCCAAATAATGTTCCTTTAGCTTCATTGGTTGCTCAAGAAGAAAATGTTGATGTGAATTTCATTAAAAACAATAATTTCAACAACAATGCTTATAGGAACAACTCTGGTAATAACTATAGGCCATATCCTTCTGCTAATGGTAATGGTTATGGTAATTCTTATGGGAATTCTTACAACAATAATAGGAGTGTACCCTCTGGTCTTGAAGCCATGCTTAAAGAATTTATTAGTACACAAACTGCTTTTAACAAATCTGTTGAGGAAAAGCTTGATAAAATTGATACTATCGCTTCTAGAGTTGATAGGCTTGCCTCCGATGTTAATCTTTTAAAGTTGAAAGTTATGCCTAATAATGATCTTGATAATAAGATTACTACTACAGCAAATGCCATCCAAGTTAGAATTAATGAGAATATAAGATTAATGGCTGAGTTGCGTGCTAGGTGGGATAGAGAAGAAAATGAAAAACTAGCTAAAGAGAATAATGTAGCTAAAGTTTGGACTATTACCACCACTAGTAATGCTAATTCTTCACATGTTGCTACACCTCCTACTATCAATGGTAATATAATTGGTGGTGGCAATGTTTCTACTCCTAGTGCAAAGCGTACAAAGCTGCCTGAAATTGCTAAAACTGCTGAAACTGCTTGTGATAAAACTGCTGAAATTTTTTTCAACCTTGGGAATAATGATCCCATTGCTGTAGCTCATAATGATTTAGATTTTGATGATTGCCACATCTCTGAAGTTATAAAGTTCTTGCAAAAACTTGCTAAAAGTCCTAATGCTAGTGCTATAAATTTAGCCTTTACAAAACATATTACAAATGCTCTCATAAAAGCTAGAGAAGAGAAACTAAAACTTGAAACTTCTATTCCTAGAAAGTTAGAAGATGGTTGGGAACCCATCATTAAAATGAAATTCAATGACTTTGAATGTAATGCCTTATGTGATCTTGGTGCAAGTATTTCTGTTATGCCTAAAAAGATTTATGATATGCTTGACTTGCCACCATTAAAGAATTGTTATTTGGATGTTAATCTCGCCGATAATGTTAAAAAGAAACCTTTGGGGAGGATTGATAATGTGCATATTACGGTTAACAATAACCTTGTCCCCGTTGATTTTGTTGTCTTGGATATCGAATGCAATGCATCTTGTCCAATTGTGTTGGGAAGACCTTTTCTTGTTGTTGGTGCTGTTATTGATATGAGGGAAGGTAATATTAAATATCAATTTCCTCTCAAGAAAGGTATGGAACACTTCCCTAGAAAGAGAATGAAGTTGCCTTTTGATTCTATTATTAGAACAAGCTATGATGTTGATGCTTCTACTCTCGATGTTACTTGATTTGCACTTTCTGCGAAGGCGTTAAAGAAAAGCGCTTATGGGAGACAACCCATGTTTTTACCTACAGCAATTTTTTGTTTTATTGAGTCTTGGAAGTTGTTTACTACTGTAGCAACCTCTCCTTATCATGTTTTTGTGCCAAGTAAAGTTTCTATGTCAAAGTTGATGTTATATTTGGGATCGCTGCACAGAAACAGCATTGCTGTCTGTCACGAATCTGGGCATAATTCTCTGTAGAAAATTCGAAAAAATCTGCCAATTTACGAGCGTGATCCTCAGATATGTACGCAACTTTCATTAGTTTTGAGTTTTTCCATTTGAGCAAGTCTGGTGCCATTTATAAATTCGTCTTTACGGACTGTTCTGTTTTTGACAGATTCTGCCTTTTATTTCGCATTGCCTCTTTTGCTATGTTGGATTTATTTCTTTGATCCATTAATGTCCAGTAGCATTATGCAATGTCCAGAAGTGAAAAGAATGATTGTTTCACCTCTGAATGTGTGAATTATTAATGATGCACTAACCCTCTAATGAGTTTGCTTGAAGTTTGGTGTGAAGGAAGTTTTCAAGGGTCAAGAGAGGAGAATGATATACTAAGATCAAGAGGAGTGAAAGCTCTAAGCTTGGGGATGCCCCGTGGTTCATCCCTGCATATTTTAAGAAGACTCAAGCGTCTAAGCTTGGGGATGCCCAAGGCATCCCCTTCTTCATCGACAACATCATCGGGTTCCTCCCCTGAAACTATATTTTTATTCGATCACATCTGTGTTCTTTACTTGGAGCGTCGGTTTGTTTTCGTTTTGTTTTTGTTTGAATAAGATGGATCCTAGCATTCACTTTGTGGGAGAGAGACACGCTCCGCTGTTGCATATGGACACATGTGTCCTTAGGCTTTACTCATAATGTTCAAGGCGAAGTTTCTTCGTTAATTTGTTATATGGTTGGAATTGGAAAATGCTACATGTAGTAATTCTAAAATGTCTTGGATAATGTGATACTTGGCAATTGTTGTGCTCATGTTTAAGCTCTTGCATCATATGCTTTGCACCCATTAATGAAGAAATACATAGAGCTTGCTAAAATTTGATTTGCATATTTGGTTTCTCTAAGGTCTAGATAATATCTAGTATTGAGTTTTGAACAACAAGGAAGACGGTGTAGAGTCTTATAATGTTTACAATATGTCTTTTATGTGAGTCTTGCTGCACTTGTTCATCCTTGAGTTTGCTTCAAATAACCTTGCTAGCCTAAACCTTGTATTGAGAGGGAATACTTCTCATGCATCCAGAATCCTTGAGCCAACCACTATGCCATTTGTGTCCACCATACCTACCTACTACATGGTATTTCCATTCAAAGTAAATTGCTTGAGTGCTACCTTTAAAATTCCATCATTCACCTTTGCAATATATAGCTCATGGGACAAAATAGCCTTAAAAACTATCGTAGTATTGAATATGTACTTATGCACTTTATATTTTATTAAGTTGCTTGTTGTGCGATAACCATGCTTCGGGAACGCCATCAACTATTGTTGAATATCATGTGAGTTGCTATGCATGTCCGTCTTGTCTGAAGGTCTATCATTTTAGTGGTTGGAGCATGCAAAATTGTTAGAGAAGAACATTGGGCCGCTAACTAAAGCCATGAATCATGGTGGAAGTTTCAGTTTTGGACATATATCCTCAATCTCATATGAGAATAATAACTTTGCTACATGCTTATGCATTAAAGAGGAGTCCATTATCTGTTGTCCATGTCCTCGGTATGGATGTCTAAGTTGAGAATAATCAAAAGCGAGAAATCCGAAATGCGAGCATTCTCCTTAGACCTTTGTACAGGCGGCATGGAGGTACCCCTTTGTGACACTTGGTTGAAACATGGCATGCAAAGATCCGGTAGTCCAAGTTAAGTAGGACGAGGTGCGGGCACTATTAGTATACTATGCGTGAGGCTTGCAACTTGTAAGATATAATTTACATAACTCATATGCTTTATTACTACCGTTGACAAAATTGTTTCATGTTTTCAAAATAAAAGCTCTAGCACAAATACAGCAATCGATGCTTTCCTCTGCGAAGGACCATTCTTTTACTTTTATTGTTGAGTCAGTTTACCTATCTCCTTCCACCTTAAGAAGCAAACACTTGTGTGAACTGTGCATTGATTCCTACATACTTGCATATTGCACTTGTTATATTACTTTATGTTGACAATATCCATGAGATATACATGTTACAAGTTGAAAGCAACCGCTGAAACTTAATCTTCCTATGTGTTGCTTCAATACCTTTACTTTGATTTATTGCTTTAGTTAACTCTTATGCAAGACTTATTGATGCTTGTCTTGAAGTACTATTCATGAAAAGTCTTTGCTATATGATTCATTGTTTACTCATGTCATTACCATTGCTTTGATCGCTGCATTCATTACATATGTTTACAAATAGTATGATCAAGATTATGATGGCATGTCACTTCAGAAATTATCTTTGTTATCGTTTTACCTGCTCGGGACGAGCAGAACTAAGCTTGGGGATGCTGATACGTCTCCAACGTATCGATAATTTCTTATGTTCCATGCTACTTTATTGATGATACCTACATGTTTTATGCATTATATGTCATATTTATGCATTTTCTGGAACTAACCTATTAACAAGATCGAAGAGCAGTTTGTTTTGCTGTTTTTGGTTTCAGAAATCCTAGTAAAGAAATATTCCGGAATTGGACGAAACTTTCGCCCAGGGTCCTATTTTTGCACGAAGCTTCCAGAAGACCGAAGACCTAACGAAGTGGGGCCACGAGGCAGCCGGGGGGGCCGGCGCGGGCCTGTGGCGCGCGGCCCTGCCCCTGGGCCCCTCGTGTGGCCCTCGCGTTGACTTCCGCCTACAAAGCTCCGTCGAGCCCCCGATGCGAGAGCCACGATACGGAAAACCTTACGACGCGCCGCCGCGAATCTCATCTCGGGGGATTGAGATCGCCTCCGGCACCTGCGGGAGAGGGGATTCATCTCCGGAGAACTCTTCATCGCCATGATCGCCTCGGAGATGATGAGTAGTTCACCCCTGGACCATGGGTCCATAGCAGTAGCTAGATGGGTCGTCTTCTCCTTGTTGTGCTTCATTGTTGGATCTTGTGAGCTGCCTAACATGATCAAGATCATCTATCTGTAATTCTATATGTTGTGTTTGTCGGGATCCGATGGATAGAGAGTACTATGATTATGGTGATTATCAATCTATTGTTTATGTGTTGTTTATGATCTTGCATGCTCTCCGTTATTAGTAGAGGCTCTGGCCAAGTTTTTGCTCTTAACTCCAAGAGGGGGTATTTATGCTCGATAGTGGGTTCATGCCTTCATTGATATCTGGGATCGTGACAGAGGGTTCTAAGGTTGTGATGTGCTGTTGCCACTAGGGATAAAACATTGATGCTATGTCTAAGGATGTAGTTGTTGATTACATTACGCACCATACTTAATGCAATTGTCTGTTGCTTTGCAACTTAATACTGGAGGGTTCGGACGATAACCTGAAGGTGGACTTTTTAGGCATAGTTGGATGGCGGTCTATGTACTTTGTCGTAATGCCCAATTAAATCTCACTATATTTATCATATCATGTATATGCATTGTTATGCCTTTCTCTATTTGTCAATTGCCCGTGTAATTTGTTCACCCAACATGCTTTATCTTATGGGAGAGACACCTCTAGTGAAGCTGTGGACCCCGGTCCTATTCTTTACATAGCATACAATCTACTTGTTTTACTGTTTTCTTTGCAAACATCTTCCACTCGATACGTTTAATCCTTTGTTACAGCAAGCCGGTGAGATTGACAACCTCACTGTTCGTTGGGGCAAAGTACTTTGGTTGTGTTGTGCAGGTTCCACGTGCGCCGGAATCCCCGGTGTTGCGCCGCATCACATTTCGCGACCATCAACCTTCAACGTGCTTCTTGGCTCCTACTGGTTCGATTAAACCTTGGTTTCATACTGAGGGAAACTTGCTTCTATACGCATCATACCTTCCACTTGGGGTTCCCAACGGACGTGTGCATCTACGCGTATCACTTCCTTCATACAAAACTTCACACAATTCTTATTAGCAGCATTAGTACAATAAAAATAACAAATTCACTTGGGTTCAGTTCTAACATATTTCAATCATCTATTAAAGAATTAGCTACTGTAGCAAACTCTTCAAAAAGCTCTTTGCTCAAAAGAACTAAAAAAAGAGATTAAGAGGCAAATGCAAATAGTGGCAGAAATCTGACAAAACAGAACAACGGGTAAAGATCGAAAAGTGTTAAACTAACGAAAGTTAGATAATAACCTGGGGCATATGCAAAAAAATTGGAAGCTCAAAATTCTGCTCTGGCTGTGAATACAAATTTTTATGGTGAATGCACAAAATCTGTTTTCAGGACAGCAACTTCCCCAAATCTTACTTTCTCTCTATTAGAGGCTATTCTTGGCACAAAAACGAAATAAAAATGCAAGGAGAGGTTATTACAGAGGTAATAACTTCCAAGACTCAACCAAAGAAAAATTACAGAAATAAACATGGATTATCTCCAAGAGTGCTTTTGTTTAACGCCTTTCAGCTAGGCGCATAAAAAGAGCTAGCATCAAGTATTTTTAAGTGAAGAAGCATCAACATCATAATTTGTTCTAATAATAGAATCATAAGGTGACTTCTTTATTTTCCGAGGGAAGTGTTCCATACCTTTCTTAGGTGGGAATTGATATTTAATAATCTCATCTCTCATATGAATAGCAGCACCAACAGTTCCAAGAAACAGTCTTCCCAAAATAATTGGACAAGAAGCATTGCATTCAATATCCAAAACAACAAAATCAATGGGGAAAGTTATTATTAACCATAATAAGAACATTATTAACTCTCCCCAAAGGTTTCTTTGTAGCAATATCAACAAGATGAACATCCAAATAACATTGTTCCAACGGTGGCAAATCAAGCATATCATAGATTTTTCTTGGCATAACAGAAATACTTGCACCGAGATCACATAAAGCATTGCAATCAAAGCCATCTACTTTCATCTTAATGATGCGCTCCCAGACATATTCTAACTTTTTAGGAATAGAAGCTTCACGCTTTAATATCTCTTCTCTAATTTGCATGAGAGCATTTGTAATACGCTTTGTAAAAGCCATATTTATAGCACTAGCATTAGGGCTTCTAGCAAGATTTTGTAAGAACTTAATTACTTCAGAGATATTGCAATCATCAAAATCAAAGTCATTTTTATCAAAGGTAAAAGGACTATTGTCTCCCATACTCCAAAAAATTTCAGCACACTTATCAGAAATAGTTTCAGTGGTTCTAGGCAATTTTGTAGAAGGAGTGGAGACTTTTCCTACAACAATTATTTTACCATTAATAGTAGGAGGTTTGCTAGCATTTGAGACTTCATTACTATTGGTGGTGGTGATGGTACAAATTTTAGTCAAATTATTATTTCTAGCAATTTCATCTTCTCTTTCCCACCTAGCATGCAATTCTGCCAACATCCTAACATTTTCATCAATTCTAACTTGAATGACATTCAAAGTTTTACTTTCTTTAACATCATGAGGCATAAATCTTAATTTTAAAAATTCAACATCATGAGCAAGGCTATCAACTTTAGAAGAAAGAACATCAATTTTTCCAAGCTTTTCCTCAAAAGTTTTATTAAAAATAGTTCGTTTACTAATAAAGTCCTTAAGCACGACTTCAAGATTAGAGGGTGCACTTTTATTGTTGTTGTAGTAATTACCATAAGAATTTCCATAAGCATTACCAAAATTATTCATATAAGCATTGTTGTTGAAATTATTGTTTTTAATGAAGTTCACATCAACATGCTCTTCTTGAGTAACCAAAGAAGCTAACGGAATATTATTTGGATCAACATGAGCTTTACCATTAGCAAGCATAGACATAATAGTATCAATCTTATCACTCAAGGAGGAGGTTTCTTCGATAGATTTTATACCTTCTTACCTTCTGGAGCTCTCTCGGTGTGCCATTAAGAATAATTTATCATCATATCATCAAATAGTTTTGTTGCAGCCCCAAAGTAATGGACATAAAAGTACCTCCAGCAGCTGAATCCAGAACGTTTCTTAAGGAAAAATCCAGTCCTACATATAAAGTTTGGATGATCATCCAAGTAGTCAGTCCATGAGTGGGACAATTCTTTACCAAAGATTTTATTATTTCCCAAGCTTGAGAAACATGTTCATTATAAAATTGTCTAAATTTCATTATGTCACTTCTCAAGGATATAATCTTAGCAGGAGGATAATATTTTCCAATAAAATCATCTTTGCATTTAACCAAAGAATCAATACTATTTCTAGGAAAAGATAGCAACCAATCTTTAGCTCTCCCTCTTAAAGAGAAAGGAAATAATTTTAGTTTTATAATGTCACCATCTACATCCTTATACTTTTTCATCTCACAAAGTTCAAAAAAATTATTAAGGTGAGAAGCAGCATCATTAGTACTAACACCAGAAAATTGCTCTTTCATAACAAGATTTAACAAAGCAGGTTTAATTCATAGAAAGTTGCTTCAGGAGCAGGTGGAGCAATAGGTGTACAAATAAAATCATTGTTGTTTGTGCTAGTAAAGTCACACAACTTTGTATTTTTAGCAGAACCGATTTTAGCAAAATTAAAATAGAACAATAGAAATAATAGCTATAATAGAAACTAATTTTTTGTGTGTTTTTGATATAATGAAGCAAATAAGACAAAGTAAAATAAACTAAGAAAAACAATAACAAAGTAAAGAGATTGGGGATGAGATACTCCCCTTACAGAAATCCTCTTTCTTCCCGGCAACAGCGCCAGAAAATCTTGATGGTGCTTGACGTAGCGTAGATTGCACACCGTTGGGGAACCCCAAGAGGAAGGTGTGATGAGCACAGAAGCAATTTTTCGTAAGAAACCAAGGTTTAATCGACCAGTAGGAAAAAGACGTGACTTGTGAAGGTGTTGCTAGCTGACTAGTGGCAGGGCGCACTACCGGCGTCAGCAACAACGTAGAACTTGCACACAACACATCCAAAATACTTTGCCCCAACTTACAGTGAGGTTGTCAATCTCACCGGTTTTGCTGAACACAAAGGATTAAACGTGTCACGTGGAAAGAGATGTTTGCAGTGGAATTAAAGAGAACGGTGTTTGCAGTAAGTAAACAGAACATGATTGCAGTAGATGAATTTATCAGTGTAGAAGAAATGACCGGGGTCCACAGTTCACTAGAGGTGTCTCTCCATAAAGATAAATAACATGCTGGGTGAACAGATTACAGCTGGGCAATTGACAGAATAAAGATCATACATGACAAGATGATTACTACGAGATTCGTTTGGGCATTACAATATAATACATAGACCGTAATCCAACTGCGTCTATGACTAATAATCCACCTTTTGGTTATCGTCCAAACCCCTTCCAGTATTAAGTTGCAAGCAACAGATTATCGCATTAAGCAATGTGTGTAAAGTAAACAATATAATTACCTTTGGATAAAACATTGTTGTTTTCTCCCTAGTAGCAACATCACATCTACAATCTTAGAAGTTATTGTCACTCTTCCAGAAAACTAGAGGCATGAACCTACTATCGAGCATAAATACTCCCTCTTGGAGTCACAAGCATTTACTTGGACAGAGCAACTACTAGCAATGGAGAGCATGCAAGATCACAAATAACATAGGACAAGAATATATAATCGATCTCAACATAGTATTTAATATCCATTGTAGCATTACATCAAGATGATCTTGATCATGTTAGGCAGCTCACAAGATCTAAACATGAGGCACAAATTGGAGAAGACAACCATCTAGCTACTGCTATGGACCCGTAGTCCAGGGATGAACTAGTCACGCATCACTTCGGAGGCGGGCATGACGATGTAGAGGCCTCCGGTGATGATTTCCTCCTTCGGCAGGGTGCTGGGAAGAGCTTCAGAACCCTCCCGAGCTAGGTTCTGCAATGACGGCAGCAGCGAAAGTTTTCGTGGATGGATGCTCGGGTGTTTAGGTTTCTCCCACGACCATGAATAAGTAGGCGGAAGGGCGAGGTTGGTGGCTGCCTGATACGTCTCAAACGTATCTATAATTTCTTATGTTCCATGCTACTTTTATGACATTACTTGAATGTTTTATACATACTTTACAACATTATTATATATTTTCCGGCACTAACCTATTAACAAGATGCCGAAGCGCCAGTTGCTATTTTCTACTATTTTTGGTTTCAGAAATCCTAGTAAGGAAATATTCTCGGAATTGGACGAAATCAACGCCCAGGGTCCTATTTTTCCACGAAGCTTCCAGAAGACCGAGGGGGAAAGGAAGTGGGGCCACGGGCGCCGCCACACTAGGGCGGCGCGGCCTAGGGGGCCCGCGCGGCCCTAGCGTGTGGGGCCCCGTGACCCCTCCGACTTCGCCCTTCCGCCTACTTAAAGCCGTCGCGAAACCCTCATGCGAGCCACGATACGGAAAACCTTCCAGAGACGCCGCCGCCGCCAATCCCATCTCGGGATTCAGGAGATCGCCTCCGGCACCCTGCCGGAGAGGGGAATCATCACCGGAGGGCTCTACATCATCATGCTGCCTCCGGATTGATGCGTGAGTAGTTCATCCTTGGACTATGTGTCCATAGCAGTAGCAAGATGGTTGTCTTCTCCGCTTGTGCTATCATTGTTTAGATCGTGTGAGCTGCCTAACATGATCAAGATCATCTATTTGTAATGCTACATGTTGTGTTTGGTGGGATCCGATGAATCTAGAATATTATGTCAAGTTGATTATCAATCTATCATATATGTGTTGTTTATGTTCTTGCATGCTCTCCGTTGCTAGTAGAGGCTCTGGCCAAGTTGATACTTGTAACTCCAAGAGGGAGTATTTATGCTCGATAGTGGGTTCATGCCTCCATTTAATCTGGGACAGTGACAGAAAGTTCTAAGGTTGTGGATGTGCTGTTACTACTAGGGATAAAACATCGATGCTTTGTCTAAATATATTTGTGTTGATTACATTACGCACCATACTTAATGCAATTATCTGTTGTTTACAACTTAATACTGGAGGGTGCGAATGCTAACCCGAAGGTGGATTATTTAGGCATAGATGCATGCTGGATAGCGGTCTATGTACTTTGTCGTAATGCCCTGATTAAATCTCATAGTAATCATCATTGATATGTATTGAATCTTTATTTGTCAATTGCCCACCTGTAATTTGTTCACCCAGCATGCTAGTTATCTTATTGGAGAGACACCACTAGTGAACCTGTGGACCCCAGTCCATTCTTTTACATCTGAATACAATCTACTGCAATCATTGTTCTTATTGTTCTTTGCAAACAAACACCATCTTCCACTCGATACGTTTAATCCTTTGTTTTCAGCAAGCCGGTGAGATTGCCAACCTCACTATTACGTTGGGGCAAAGTATCTTGATTGTGTTGTGCAGGTTCCACGTTGGCGCCGGTTTCCCGGTGTTGCGCCGCACTACACTCCTCCACCAACAACCTTCACGTGCTTCTTGGCTCCTGGTTCGATAAACCTTGGTTTCATACGAGGGAAACTTGCTTCTATACGCATCATACCTTCCACTTGGGGTTCCCAACGGACGTGTGCTTCGCGCGTATCAAGCTAAATTTCTGGCGCCGTTGCCGGGGAGGTAAGGTAAAAGGCACTCATACTCCGGTCCCAGGTAACTAAGTTATTTTCTAGTGCCGTTGTAAGTGCTCGAAGGTATCTCCTTTAGACTCTGCAATTGCGACTTTTTGTTTCTTGTTCACTAGTTAGGCATAATGGAAAATAACAGTGAGCTTCTTAATCTATTTCCTGAGTTAAGACATGGACTGTTTGCTGCGAAAATTAAAAAATCTATAAAATTTATTTGCATGCTAGTAGCAATGATATTAGTATGAACGCTTTGAACACCATTGTTGCTAATGATATGGAAAATTCTAAGCTTGGGGAAGCTGATTTTGATGAGCATGTCATTTTTAGTCCCCCAAGCATTGAGGAGAAAATTTTCTTTGATGATACTTTGCCTCCTATTTATGATGATTATAATGATGGTGGTCTTTTGGTGCCGCCTACTATGGAGAGTAAATTTTATTATGATTATACTATGCCTCCTACACTTGATGAGAATAATAATAGCTACTTTGTTGAATTTGCACCCACTATAACTAATAAAATTGATTATGCTTATGTGGAGAGTAATAATTTTATGCATGCGGCTCATGACAAGAATGCTGTATGTGATAGTTATATTGTTGAGTTTGTTCATGATGCTACTGAAAGTTATTATGAGAGAGGGAAACATGGTTATATGCATCTTAATAATATTAAGTTTCCCCTCTTTATGTTGAGAATCTTGAAATTGCGCTTGTGTTGCTTTTCTATGCTTACCACTTTGTTCTTCATGAATTTATTTGTGTACAAGATTCCTTTTCATAGGAAGTGGGTTAGGCTTAAATGTGTTTTGAATTTGCTTCTTGATGCTCTCTTTTGCTTCAACTCTTAATTCTTGCGAGAGTATCATTGAAATTACTGAGCCCATCTTAATGGCTATAAAGAAAGAACTTCTTGGGAGATAACCCATGTGTTTATTTTGCTACTGTTTTGTTGTGTCTTGGAAGTTGTTACTACGGTAGCAACCTCTCCTTATCTTTTTTTTCATGTATTTTTGTGCCAAGTAAAGTCTCTATGGTAAAGTTGATGCTAGATTTGGATTGCTGCGCAGAAACAGAATTGATGCCTGTCACGAATTTGCGCAGAACTCTCTGTAAAAAAACCAAAAAAATCTGCCAATTTACGTGCGTGATCCTCAGATATGTACGCAACTTTCATTAGTTTTGAGTTTTTCCGTTTGATCAAGTTAAGTGCCCCTGCAAAATTCGTCTTTACGGACTGTTCTGTTTTGACAGATTCTGCCTTTTATTTCGCATTGCCGCTTTTGCTATGTTGAATGAGTTTCTTTGTTCCATTAACTTTCAGAAGCTTTGTGCAATGTCCAAAAGTGTTAAGAATGATTGTGTCACCTCTGAATATGTGAATTTTTGATTATGCACTAACCCTCTAATGAGTTTGCTTGAAGTTTGGTGTGGAGGAACTTTTCAAGGGTCAAGAGAAGAGGATGATATACTATGATCAAGAAGAGTGAAAGGTCTAAGCTTGGGGATGCCCCGGTGGTTCATCCCTGCATATTTTAAGAAGACTCAAGCATCTAAGCTTGGGGATGCCCATGGCATCCCATTCTTCATCGACAACTTATCAGGTCACTTCTAGTGAAACTATATTTTTATTCCGTCACATCTTATGTTCTTAACTTGGAGCGTCGGTTTGCTTTTATTTTTGTTTTGGTTTGAATAAAGTTGGATCCCACCATCCTTATATTGGAGATATTACGCTCCGCTTTTTCATATGGGACACTTGTGTTCTTAATTGTGCTTTAATGTTCATGGCGAAGGCTGAAATTGCTTCGTTAAATTGCTATTTGGTTGGAATCAGAAAATGCTGCATATGGTTTGGAATAACTGGGCAATTGTTTTGAGCTCTCATAGATCATGTTTAAGCTCTTGCATCATTTAGTTTAATCTATTAATAGAGAACTACCGTAGAGCTTGTTAAAATTTGGTTTGCATGATTGGTCTCTCTAAGTCTAGATATTTTCTGGTAAAGTGTTTGAACAACAAGGAAGACAGTGTAGAGTCTTATAATGCTTGCAATATGTTCTTGTGTAAGTTTTGATGTACCTGTTCATACTTGTGTTTGCTTCAAACAACCTTGCTAGCCCAAACCTTGTACTGAGAGGAAATGCTTCTCGTGCATCCAAACACCTTGAGCCAAAACCCATGCCATTTGTGTCCACCATATCTACCTACTATGTGGTATTTTTCGCCATTCCAAAGTAAATTACTTGAGTGCTACCTTTAAAATTTCATTCCTTTATCTTTGCAATATATAGCTCATGGGACGAATAGCTTAAAAACTATTGTGGTGATGAATATGTAGTTATGTGTCTTAGTTCTTATAAGTTGCTTGTTGAGCGGTAACCATGTTTCTGGGGACGCCATCAACTTTTTACCTTTGTTGGATATCATGTGAGATGCTATGCATGTTCGTCTTGTATGAAGTAAGTGCGATTTCATGATCAAATAGTTTGAGTATGCATATTGTTAGAGAAGAACATTGGGCCGCTAACTAAAGCCATGTATCATGGTGGAAGTTTCAGTTTGGACATACAACCTGAATCTCTTATGAGAATATTATTTGTTGTTGAATGCTTAAGCATTAAAAGAGGAGTCCATTATCTGTTGTCTATGTTGTCCCGGTATGGATGTCTAAGCTGAGAATAATCGAGAAATCCAATGCGTGCTTTCTCCTTAGACCTTTGTACAGGTGGCATAGAGGTACCCTTTTGTGACACTTGGTTGAAACATATGTCATGCAATGATAATCCGTGTTATCCGAGCTGATTAGGACAAGGTGCGAGCACTATTAGTACTCTATGCATGAGACTTGCAACTTGTAGGAAGTATTATGCATAGCACATATGAATTATTACTACCGTTGACAAAATTGTTTCTATGTTTTCAAAATAAAAGCTCTAGCACAAAAATAGTAATCCATGCTTCCCTCTGCGAAGGGCCATTCTTTTTACTTTATGTTGAGTCAGTCTACCCACTTCTTTCTATCTTAGAAGCAAACACTTGTGTTAACTGTGTGCATTGATTCTTACATGTTTACTTATTGCACTTGTTATATTACTCTATGTTGACAAATATCCATGAGATATACATGTTACAAGTTGAAAGCAATTGCTGAAACTTAATCATCCTTTGTGTTGCTTCAATGCATTCTACTAAGAATTTATTGCATATGAGTTAGCTCTTATGCAAGTCTTATTGATACTTGTCTTGAAAGTACTATTCATGAAATTTTTGCTATATGATTTATTTTTTTAGTCATTATCTTTTGTTAGCAATCTTTTGCTTCAGATCACTCCATTCATCTCATATGCTTTACAATAATGTTGATCAAGGTTATGTTGGTAGCATGTCACTTCAGAAATTATTTGTGTTATCGTTTACCTACTCGAGGGCGAGTAGGAACTAAGCTTGGGGATGCTTGATACGTCTCAAACGTATCTATAATTTCTTATGTTCCATCCTACTTTTATGACAATACTTGAATGTTTTATACATATTTTACAACATTATTATACATTTCCGGCACTAACCTATTAACAAGATGCCGAAGCGCCAGTTGCTGTTTTCTGCTGTTTTTGGTTTCAGAAATCCTAGTAAGGAAATATTCTCGGAATTGGACGAAATCAACACCCAGGGTCCTATTTTTCCACGAAGCTTCCAGAATACGGGGGAAAGGAAGTGGGGCCACGGGGCGCCACACTAGGGCGGCGTGGCCGGGGCCCGCGGCCCTAGCGTGTGGGGCCCCCGTGACCCCTCCGACTCCCCTTCCGCCTACTTAAAGCCTTCGTCGCGAAACCCTCGTACGAGAGCCACGATACGGAAAACCTTCGAGACGCCGCGCCGCCAATCCCATCTCGGGGATTCAGGAGATCGCCTCGGCACCCTGCCGGAGGGGAATCATCACCGGAGGGCTCTACATCATCATGCCCGCCTCCGGATTGATGCGTGAGTAGTTCATCTTTGGACTATGGGTCCATAGCGTAGCTAGATGGTTGTCTTCTCCGCTTGTGCTATCATTGTTTAGATCTGTGAGCTGCCTAACATGATCAAGATCATCTATTTGTAATGCTACATGTTGTGTTTGGTGGGATCCGATGAATCTAGAATATTATGTCAAGTTGATTATCAATCTATCATATATGTGTTGTTTATGTTCTTGCATGCTCTCTGTTGCTAGTAGAGGCTCGGCCAAGTTGATACTTGTAACTCCAAGAGGGAGTATTTATGCTCGATAGTGGGTTCATGCCTCCATTTAATCTGGGACAGTGACAGAAAGTTCTAAGGTTGTGGATGTGCTGTTGCTACTAGGGATAAAACATCGATGCTTTGTCTAAGGATATTTGTGTTGATTACATTACGCACCATACTTAATGCAATTATCTGTTGTTTACAAATTAATACTGGAGGGGTGCGGATGCTAACCCGAAGGTGGATTATTTAGGCATAGATGCATGCTGGATAGCGGTCTATGTACTTTGTCGTAATGCCCGATTAAATCTCATAGTAATCATCATTGATATGTATTGAATCTTTATTTGTCAATTGTCCACCTGTAATTTATTCACCCAGCATGCTAGTTATCTTATTGGAGAGACACCACTAGTGAACTGTGGACCCCGGTCCATTCTTTTACATCTGAATACAATCTACTGCAATCATTGTTCTTACTGTTCTTTGCAAACAAACACCATCTTCCACTCGATACGTTTAATCCATTATTTTCAGCAAGCCGGTGAGATTGACAACCTTTGTTACGTTGGGGCAAAGTATCTTGATTGTGTTGTGCAGGTTCCACGTTGGCGCCGGTTTCACGGTGTTGCGCCGCACTACACTCCTCCACCAACAACCTTCACGTGCTTCTTGGCTCCTCTGGTTCGATAAACCTTGGTTTCATACTGAGGGAAACTTGGTTCTATACGCATCATACCTTCCACTTGGGGTTCCCAACGGACGTGTGCTTCGCGCGTATCACCGCCTGGGGGCCCACACCACCCCTCTGCGCGGGCCCACCCTTGGCCGCGCCATGGGGTGGTATAGCCGCTCTGTGACGCCTCTTCGACCCCCCTCTAGACTTTGTCTTCGTTACGGTATAATATTGACTTCGGCTTTGTTTCGTCCAATTCGAGAATATCCTGTACAACTTTTCTGAAATACAAAACAGCAGAAAACATGGAACTGGCACTGTGGCATCTTGTCAATAGGTTAGTGCCGGAAAATGTATAAAAGTGCAACGAAGTGTAATCAAGTGATATATAAATTGGTGTAAAACAAGCATGGGTCATCAAAAATTATAGATATGTTTGCAACGTATCAACCTCCCATGAAGCTCTTCTAGTTAAGGTCAATTAGCTTGACCCAAATGGTGATCATTTTAATTTTGGAAGTGGAACACCCACTCCAAAGTAATTATCTTTCAAAGTAATGACCCTATCTCAGAAAGCTTGGCCTTTGTCTTTCTAGGGAAGTGGACTACGAATGGTTCTTTAGATGGTATTCTTGTTCTCACATTCCCTTCATGCAAATTGATTAGAGCTTTAATAGTTCTCAGAAATGGCCTTCCTAAAATTATAGGTGATGTAGAATTTTCACGCATATCCACAATATCAAGATCAATAAGAGCATGGCATCCTTTAATTTCTACAACAATATTTTCTTTAACTCCTACAACTTATTTATAAGTTGAATCTGCTAAATGAAATCTTAGCTCAGTTGTTTCGAATGGCCCTAAGTTTAATTTATCAAATAGAATTTTTGGAATAGTTAAAACACTTGCACCAAGATCACAAAGTAAAACAATCTCATTACCTCCAATATGTATTTTAATAGTGAGCTCAAATATATCATCAAGCTTAGCTGGGAGTTTTTAAGCTAGCTTCTTATATTGTTCTTCTAGCTCACACACCTTACATGCTACTTCATGAATAAATTGCCGGTATATGGATCATTACCTCCTTCAATACCGAGGTTCTTGATAGTTATCATCTTCACGAGGTCTTCCACAGTATAATCCGGTGATGGAGCATTGCTATAGTCTAGCTCTTTAGGAACCCTATCTTATTTTTTTGACTCTCATCATCTTGAGGTCTTCAACATGATTTGGTTCGGGCTTCCCTGCAAATCTTGCAAGTATAACAGTTTGACTCTCGGCTATTTTGCCCAATTGTACCTCAATTGTCTTTGTCCTTTAGTGTAGAGCTTTAACATCATTTTTTATAGTTTAGATAAATTTCCTAACATAGTATTATGGTTCTCCGTGATTTTCGTAAGAGTATGATTTTTCAGTTTGAGCATGCATAAAATTCTTGAAAGTATTTTTTATTGATAGGTTACCATTGCTTGCTCCACTACCATTATTGTAGTTATTATTTGGAGCTCCTGAAGTATTAGTATATTGAATTTGAAAGATTGAACCAAAATTTTGACTCTTCCATGAATTGTTATAAGGATTGCAAGCTCTAAAATCTACTTCCTCAATATTAAATTTGGTTATGGCATTAAATTGGGCATCTCCCTTACCCTTTCAAATGTGTAAAAGTTCATCTACCTTTGAAGTAAGATCTTCATCTTTCCCTTCCTTGAAGAGGATCTTTCAAAATGCTATTGGAAATGGTTGATTTGCATGTCATCGAGAAGCTTCTTAGCAACATCTACTTGTTTGCTCATGAATGTGCCTCCGGCTGCAGTATCAAGCATATATTTAGATATTGGGTTAAGGGCATTATAAAATAAGTGGATACTTAACCGATCCTCCATTATGGCTTGGACATGTCATAATGGCTTATTTCATCCTTTCCCAAGCAAGCGCTAGTGGATCGCGGTGTTCTTGTCTAATACCTGTAGTATTAGATCGCAGTTGCATGGTCTTAGCTAGAGGGAAAAACTTAGTCATCAAAATATAAGTACATTCCTCCCATGAAGTGATAGTGCCCTTAGGCAAAGCTAGCAACCAATCTTTTGCTTTTCCTTTCAATGTAAAAGGAAACAAGCAAAGTTTAACCGCATCGGGGTCAACATATTATATGCGCATCATGTCGCATATCTCAGTAGATGTAGTCAAATGCATACCCGAGTCATCAGCGGCAGAGCCTCCAAATTGATTCTGCTGAACCAAACTTAAAAGTTTAGGCTTAGGTTCATATTTCTCCACCGTGACAGGGGGCTGAGTAATAGGTGCAAGAATAAAATCATCATTGGGAATGGCATATCCCCCAAGCTTCTTTTGTGTCATGGTTCCTATCTTTTTGGTATTTTTATTAAGATAAACAAAAAGAATAGGTAACTAATTTTTGGGGGTTTCAAATAGATACCGGAAAGTAAACTAGTAACAATAAATAAAACTAAAACAAAAATAAAACTAATTAACAAGGTCTCTAGTACCTAATCGGAATATCGAAATTGCTTCCCGGCAACGGCGCCAGAAAAAGAATTGATATCTTCGATTCGGATTATGGATTGTAGTATTGTAAGATTTTTCCCAGAAGACCTAGGTTTAATCGAACCTTGGGAAACACTGCTAAATGGATTTATGGAAACTTCTACAAGACTTTCTACTTAGTTGTATTTCACGTTTTCCGGATCTTTCTAGTTTACTTTGTTTGGTGTTGTATTCAATGGATGGAAATAAGCCCGGGTCAAGGATTCTCCTGCAGCTATGCATAAATATGGGAGTAAGATTAAAAAGGAAAGCACAATATTGTATAGAAGATAAAATAGTGATAAGAGTTGTGAGCAGCACATCCGTAAATACTATTGTCCCTAAAACCAGAGGTAACACAATAGCCTCTTGATCCAACCGTTGTACCCACAACCGCGAGTTACAACCGTTATTAAGTCAAACAGACCAAAGCATTTAATAGATGATATTGTTGTTTATCCTAAGGGAGTCACTAAGTGAATACTGTTAATTCCCCCTTTTGTCACTGGGGTTTCGAAGTAATACACCATTCTCCACTTATCTCAGCTCTTCCTTTGATCGGTCCAGAGTGGCTCGGGTACCTACAAGTCCTCCGATCGAGGGAAAGAGACAAAGATACAAGATAACAAAGAGCCTATTCAATCACTACACAATACTCCCATATGATAAGATGCACATGAAAGTTGCGACGATTCACCTCAACCCGCAGCTGGTGAGGCCGTGAGGACTACTCACACATAATAACAAGATCAAAGATATAAATTATGGTTGTAAATACTTTGATTGAAATCAAATATTCTTACAATGGTCTCCAATTCTCAAGGAGATCTATATTACAAGGTGATGGCTATGGCTATGGAAGGGATTGGAAAGGAGATGGATGAACTACGGTGGTGGATGTCCTTCGTTGAGTTGTAGATGGATCTGGTGGATGGAGGCTTTGTTTGGCAACGAATGGCTATCCCTTTGGAATGGCTGATACGTCTCAAACGTATCAATAATTTTTGATGTTCCATGCTTGTTTTATGACAATACCTACATGTTTTGTTCACACTTTATGATGTTTTGATGCATTTTCCGGAACTAACCTATTGACGAGATGCCGAAGTGCCAGTTCCTGTTTTCTGCTGTTTTGGTTTCAGAAATCCTAGTAAGGAAATATTCTCGAATTGGGACGAAATCAACGCCTAGCATCTTATAATTCCACGAAGCTTCCAGAACACCTGAGAGGGACCAGAGGGGAGGCCCAGGGGCCCCACACATGTGGCCGGCGCGGCCAGAGGGGCGCCGCCTTACTGTGTGGGCCCCCCAGAACCCTTTCGACTGGCCTCCCTATAAGAAGCTCCCGACCTAAATCTTCGATACGGAAAAGCCAATACGAGAAAAGTTCCAGCCGCCGCCATCGCGAAGCCAAGATCGGGGACAGGAGTCTCTGTTCGGCACGCCGCCGGGACGGGGAAGTGCCCGGAAGGCGTCTCCATCGACACCACCGCCATCTCCATCAACGTTGCTGCTCCCATGAGGAGGGAGTAGTTCTCCCTCGAGGCTAAGGGCTGTACCGGTAGCTATGTGGTTAATCTCTCTCTCTCTGTACCCCAATACAATGATCTCATGAATTGCTTTGCATGATTGAGATCCATATGATGAGCTTTGTATCGCTACTAGTCTATGTGCTACTCATGTGATGTTATTAAAGTAGTCTATTCCTCTGCATGGTGTAATGGTGACAGTGTGTGCATCGTGTGGTTCTTGTCGTAGGCTATGATCATAATCTCTTGTAGGTTATGGAGTTAATTATTACTATGATAGTATTGATGTGATCTATCCCTCCTTCATAGTGTAATGGTGACAGTGTGTATGCTATGTTAGTACTCGGGCTATTTTGCAAAGATCTATTATGCTCTAAGGTTACTTAAATATGAATGCTGAATGTTGTGGCGCTTGTTAACTCCGGCTTGAGGGAGCTCTTGTAGCCCTACACAACGAATGGTGTTTGTCATCCAACAAAAGAGTGTATGTAGCACAAATGAGAAGAAGTTATTATTTATTATGTGATCAATGTTGATAGTGTCCACTAGTGAAAGTATGATCCCTAGGCCTTGTTTCCAATACTGCAAACACCGCTTACTTACTGTTCTACTGCATGTTTACCCGCTGCCATATTTATTTCAGATTGTTATTACCACTCATATTCATCTATACCACCTGTGTTTTACTATCTCTTCGCCGAACTAGTGCACCTATACATCTGACAAGTGTATTAGGTGTGTTGGGGACACAAGAGACTTCTTGTATCTTAATTGCAGGGTTGCTTGAGAGGAATATCTTTGACCTCTACCCCTGAGTTCGATAAACCTTGGGTGATTCACTTAAGGGAAACTTCTGCTGTTCTACAAACCTCTGCTCTTGGAGGCTCAACACTGTCTACAAGAATAGAAGTACCGTAGACATCAAGCTATTTTCTGGCGCCGTTGCGGGGGAGGTAAGGTAAAAGGCACTTATACTCCGGTCCCAGGTAACTAAGTTATTTTCTGTTGCCGTTGTAAGTGCTCGAAGATATCATCTTTAGATTCTGCAATTGCGACTTTTTGTTTCTTGTTCACTAGTTAGGCATAATGGAAAATAACAGTGAGCTTCTTAATCTATTTCCTGAGTTAAGACATGGACTGTTTGCTGCGAAAATTAAAAAACCTATGGAATCTTATTTGCATGCTAGTAGCAATGATATTAGTATGAACGCTTTGAACACCATAGTTGCTAATGATATGGAAAATTCTAAGCTTGGGGAAGCTGGTTTTGATGAGCATGACATTTTTAGTCCCCCAAGCATTGAGGAGAAAATTTTCTTTGATGATACTTTGCCTCCTATTTATGATGATTACAATGATAGTGGTCTTTTGGTGCCGCCTACTATGGAGAGTAAATTTTATTATGATTATACTATGCCTCCTACACTTGATGAGAATAATAATGATAGCTACTTTGTTGAATTTGCTCCCACTACAACTAATAAAATTGATTATGCTTATGTGGAGAGTAATAATTTTATGCATGTAGCTCATGACAAGAATGTTGTATGTGATAGTTATATTGTTGAGTTTGTTCATGATGCTACTGAAAGTTATTATGAGAGGGAAACATGGTTATATGCATCTTAATAATATTAAGTTTCCCCTCTTTATGTTGAGAATCTTGAAATTGCGCTTGTGTTGCTTTTCTATGCTTACCACTTTGTTCTTCATGAATTTATTTGTGTATAAGATTCCTTTTCATAGAAAGTGGGTTAGGCTTAAATGTGTTTTGAATTTTCTTCTTGATGCTCCTTTTGCTTCATTATCTATTTTCATGAGAGCATCATTAAAATTGCTGAGCCCATCTTAATGGCTATAAAGAAAGAACTTCTTGGGAGATAACCCATGTGTTTATTTTACTACTTTTTGTTGTGTCTTGGAAGTTGTTTACTACTGTAGCAACCTCTCCTTATCATGTTTTTGTGCCAAGTAAAGTCTCTATGGTAAAGTTGATGCTAGATTTGGATTGTTGCGCAGAAACAGAATTGCTGTCTGTCACGAATTCGCGCAGAACTCTCTGTAGAAGAGTCAAAAAAATCTACAAATTTACGTGCGTGATCCTCAGATATGTACGCAACTTTCATTAGTTTTGAGTTTTTCCGTTTGAGCAAGTTAAGTGCCCCTGCAAAATTCGTCTTTACGGATTGTTCTGTTTTGACAGATTCTGCCTTTATTTCGCATTGCCGCTTTTGCTATGTTGAATGAGTTTCTTTGTTCCATTAACTTTCAGAAGCTTTGTGCAATGTGAAGTGTTAAAAATGATTGTGTCACCTCTGAATATATGAATTTTTGATTATGCACTAACCCTCTAATGTGTTTGCTTGAAGTTTGGTGTGGAGGAAGTTTTCAAGGGTCAAGAGAAGAGGATGATATACTATGATCAAGAAGAGTGAAAGGTCTAAGCTTGGGAATGCCCCGGTGGTTCATCCCTGCATATTTTAAGAATACTCAAGCATCTAAGGGGATGCCCAAGGCATGCCCTTCTTCATCGACAACTTATCAGGTCACTTCTAGTGAAACTATATTTTTATTCCGTCACATCTTATGTACTTTACTTGGAGCGTCTGTGTGCTTTTATTTTCGTTTTGTTATTTTCATTCTCTGAATAAATTCATGCTCATGTGGGAGAGAGACACGCTCCGCTTTTTCGTATGAACACATGTGTTCTTAGCTTTAATTTTAATGTTCATGGCGAAGGTTGAAACTGCTTCGTTAATTGTTATATGGTTGGAATCAGAAAATGCTTCATATGGTTTGGAATAATTTGAAACTTGGCAATTGTTTTGAGCCCTCATTAGATCATATTTAAGCTCTTGCATCATGTAGTTTAATCTATTAGTGGAGAACTACCGTAGAGCTTGTTGAAATTTGGTTTGCATGATTGGTCTCTCTAAGTCTAGATATTTTCTGGTAAAGTGTTTGAACAACAAGGAAGACAGTGTAGAGTCTTATAATACTTGCAATATGTTCTTGTGTGAGTTTTGGTGTACCTGTTCATACTTGTGTTTGCTTCAAACAACCTTGCTAGCCCAAACCTTGTACTGAGAGGAAATGCTTCTCGTGCATCCAAACACCTTGAGCCAAAACCCATGCCATTTGTGTCCACCATATCTACCTACTATGTGGTATTTTTCTGCCATTCCAAAGTAAATTACTTGAGTGCTACCTTTAAAATTTCATTCCTTTATCTTAGCAATATATAGCTCATGGGACAAATAGCTTAAAAACTATTGTGGTGATGAATATGTAGTTATGTGTCTTATTTCTTATAAGTTGCTTGTTGAGCGGTAACCATGTTTCTGGGGACGCCATCAACTTTTTACCTTTGTTGGATATCATGTGAGATGCTATGCATGTTCGTCTTGTCTGAAGTAAGTGCGATTTCATGATCAAATGGTTTGAGTATGCATGTCTTAGAGAAGAACATTGGGCCGCTAACTAAAGCCATGTATCATGGTGGAAGTTTCGTTTGGACATACAACCTCAATCTCTTATGAGAATATTATCTGTTGTTGAATGCTTAAGCATTAAAAGAGGAGTCCATTATCTTTTGTCTATGTTGTCCCGGTATGGATGTCTAAGTTGAGAATAATCAAAAGCGAGAAATCCAATGCGTGCTTTCTCCTTAGACCTTTGTACATGCGGCATAGAGGTACCCCTTTGTGACACTTGGTTGAAACATATGTCATGCAATGATAATCCGTGTTATCCGAGCTGATTAGGACAAGGTGCGAGCACTATTAGTACTCTATGCATGAGACTTGCAACTTGTAGGAAGTATTATGCATAACACATATGAATTATTACTACCGTTGACAAAATTGTTTCTATATTTTCAAAATAAAAGCTCTAGCACAAAAATAGCAATCCATGCTTCCCTCTGCGAAGGGCCATTCTTTTACTTTATGTTGAGTCAGTTTACCTACTTCTTTCTATCTTAGAAGCAAACACTTGTGTTAACTGTGTTCATTGATTCTTACATGATTACTTATTGCACTTGTTATATTACTCTATGTTGACAAATATCCATGAGATATACATGTTACAAGTTGAAAGATATTGCTGAAACTTAATCATCCTTTGTGTTTCTTCAATGCATTCTACTTTGAATCTATTGCTTTATGAGTTAGCTCTTATGCAAGTCTTGTTGATACTTGTCTTGAAAGTACTATTCATGAAAAGTTTTGCTATATGATTCATTTGTTTAGTCATTATCTTTTGTTAGCAATCTTTTGCTTCAGATCACTCCATTCATCTCATAAGCTTTACAATATTATTGATCAAGATTATGTTGGTAGCATGTCACTTCAGAAATTATTATTTTTATCGTTTACCTACTCGAGGGCGAGTAGGAACTAAGCTTGGGGATGCTTGATACGTCTCAAACGTATCAATAATTTCTGATGTTCCATGCTTGTTTGATGACAATACCTACATGTTTTGTTCACACTTTATGATGTTTTGATGCATTTTCCGGAACTAAACTATTGACGAGATGCCGAAGTGCCAGTTCCTATTTTCTGCTGTTTTTGGTTTCAGAAATCCTAGTAAGGAAATATTCTCGGAATTGGACGAAATCAACGCCTAGGATCTTATAATTCCACGAAGCTTCCAGAACACCTGAGAGGGACCAGAGGGGAGGCCCAGGGGCCCCACACATGTGGCCGGCGCGACCAGAGGGGGGGGGGGCCGCCTTACTGTGTGGGCCCCCCAAACCCTTCCGACTCCGCCTCTTCGCCTATAAGAAGCTCCCTGACCTAAATCTTCGATACGAAAAAGCCACGATACGAGAAAAGTTTCAGAGCCGCCGCCATCGCGAAGCCAAGATCTGGGGGACAGGAGTCTCTGTTCCGGCACGCACGGGACGGGAAGTGCCCCGGAAGGCATCTCCATCGACACCACCGCCATCTCCATCAACGCTGCTGCTCCCATGATGAGGATGGAGTAGTTCTCCCTCGAGGCTAAGGGCTGTACCGGTAGCTATGTGGTTAATCTCTCTCTCTCTCTGTACCCAATACAATGATCTCATGAATTGCTTTGCATGATTGAGATCCATATGATGAGCTTTGTATCGCTACTAGTCTATGTGCTACTCATGTGATGTTATTAAAGTAGTCTATTCATCCTGCATGGTGTAATGGTGACAGTGTGTGCATCGTGTGGTTCTTGTCGTAGGCTATGATCATAATCTCTTGTAGGTTATGGAGTTAATTATTACTATGATAGTATTGATGTGATCTATCCCTCCTTCATAGTGTAATGGTGACGGTGTGTATGCTATGTTAGTACTCGGGCTATTTTGCAAAGATCTATTATGCTCTAAGGTTACTTAAATATGAATGTTGAATGTTGTGGCGCTTGTTAACTCCGGCTTGAGGGAGCTCTTGTAGCCCTACACAACGAATGGTGTTTGTCATCCAACAAAAGAGTGTATGTAGCACAAATGAGAAGAAGTTATTATTTATTATGTGATCAATGTTGAGAGTGTCCACTAGTGAAAGTATGATCCCTAGGCCTTGTTTCCAATACTGCAAACACCGCTTACTTACTGTTCTACTGCATGTTTACCCGCTGCCATATTTAATTCAGATTGTTATTACCTCTCATATTCATCTATACCACCTGTGTTTTACTATCTCTTCGCCGAACTAGTGCACCTATACATCTGACAAGTGTATTAGGTGTGTTGGGGACACAAGAGACTTCTTGTATCTTAATTGCAGGGTTGCTTGAGAGGAATATCTTTGACCTCTACCTCCCTGAGTTCGATAAACCTTGGGTGATTCACTTAAGGGAAACTTGCTGCTGTTCTACAAACCTCTTGTGGAGGCCCAACACTGTCTACAAGAATAGAAGTACCCGTAGACATCAATGGCTCCCTTCACAAAAGTTATAGGGTTTGACCTCATGGGTCCTCCGGCGCATCGCACGCGCGGACGACGCGGTCGGGGCTTGCCCGTACCTATGCCTGATGTTGCTCCTTTAACCGACCTTTGGAGCCTAGTTGATTTTGTTGTAATTGTGACAAGATTATCTTCTCTAATTGCAGGTCCTTTTGCCTTCAAAACACGATTTACTGCACATCACACAAAAAGAGAAGGGATTGCACATCCTTGCAATAATTATTCATTACATAGAGAGATATTCATTCAATTACTTGACTTAGAAAAGGGTTTAAACGTGAGGAGAAATGGTGTATTTCAGGGCCATCAACACTAAATCTCTACTTTCATTTCATAATATGAGTACTATGGTCAGAAGCATGACTCTCTGTTCTTGACAGGATTGTACTGGGTAATAGATGGAACTCATGTGACATCTAGGGTGTCGAAAGATAATTCTTTAGGGGAAGGAAGCACACTACACCAGCCAGAATGTGCTAGTTGTTGTAGATTTTGTTCTAAAGTTCACATATGCGCTAGCTGGTTGGTAAGGATTTTCTCATGATGCAATCATTCTTGCTGACAACTTGTGTAATCTGATAGGTTAAATAATCCATGATGGAAAGTTCTACCTAGAAGATGGTGGATATGCATGCTGGCCTGGGATTCGACCACTCTTTAGGAAAATAAGGTACCATCTCATTGAGTTCAGTTCAAGGAATAGAACCACGGAATGCCAAGGAATTTTTTAATCTCAGACATTTAAGCCATAGAGCCATCATTGACAGGCCATTTGGTGCTTTCAAGAATAGGTTCAAGGTATTTAATCAAAAATCGCTCCACATTTACGAGGCCCAATTCAAGTTGTTCATGCTTAGGTTGGGGCGAAGATGACTACTCAGAAACTATTGTAAAACGAAGCTGAGATTGGCCATAACGTGGAGCGAGGGGACAATGAAACCTGGAAGATCAAGAGGCTGGAGTGGGCAAATGCAATGCCCCTTTAACTACAGGTGTACTGTGATAAGCCCTAAATGTGGCACAAATCGTGAACCCCCTTTACTTAATTAAATTTTCACGTCAGTTATTTCATGTTATTACACGGACGCTACAACATTTTGAAGCTTCAATTAGAAATGTATAACAATGTATTAATAAACGTATAAAATATGGACCGCAGTTCCAGATGCGCTGGCATGACATCGCGGCCCTCACAAGAATTGCCTGGGAGAAAATGGTGATGGGCCCTAGCAAATTTGCCACGTGGATTTCTTTTTTGCCATAGATCGTATACTTTGAAGATCCGATGATGCCGATGTGTTCGCTTTGATAGATTAAAATTGTGGAATTTTCTAAATATAATATACCTAAAATATTTAAACTATAAATTCCTACACAACATGCACGAGGGTCGGTGCACAACAGCGTGTTCAACAATTGAATCACGGATCTCTCTCTTAGAGAGATCATGAGAGTGGGTGCGAGATATACGTGGACAAATTCGGAGCGTTATCGATCACTCTTTGTGTTGGTCGAATGGAAGGTTGCATTCCCCCTTTGCTCCCTACCCTTGCTCACAAGGGTGGGCTCCAACCATGCATGCCCCCTCTTATTCTATCCTCTGAAGGGGCACTCTGCCAAAGTTGAACCAATTCTATTTTGAGAACTTGTGGCTCTCTCAACCAGGATTCGTGGAAGTAATTCAACTTAATTGAATAGCATCAGCTGTTATCCCTCCTTGTGTGTTCAATGCAGTGGACATTTGGTGCTACTGTACCAAAATTGCCAAGGGGACTATCCTTGGTGAGATACATACTGTAGATTTTTTGGTTGACTCGGTAGGCTTTACTATCGAGGAATGGACACAAAGATACGCTCTTGATAACCCCCTTATGGAGATGTTCAAGGTAGAGGAGTCTTTCTGGTGGTGAAGGAGCCGCTGGTTTGGATCTTAAGGGGCGACACAAACACAACATAAGAGGTGACGTGAACACAACATACTTCCACGTCATCACCAATTATCATCATTGGAAGTGCTCCATCCCTTCTATTTGGGATGATAAGATCCTCCTCCAAGATGCGGGACCTCAATCGGGGGTCGCGTTAATTAGCAGATGACTTTTGGCCAGAGAGGGCTAGGGTCAGCTGAGGAGAATGCGGAGATCACTCTCCCATTCATACCCGAGGAGGTTGCTAGGGTAGTTAAAGAATTTATGGCCAACTCGGCTCTTTGGCCAGATGGCCTGCCTGTTTCCTTATTCTAGACCTTTCGGGATAGGATTCAAGGCGGCGATCATTGCCGAAGTTCTAGGAGTTCTACACTGCGACTTTGGTCATGTCCCGCCTAAACTTTGATGTGATTACACTGGTCCCCAAAGTAGTGGTGCCATGGACATGCGCGAGTGTAGACTGATCATCATGATCAATGTCATCCATCAGATCTTTGCCAAGGTCTTCTTATCTCGGTTTCCCCTATCATGGAGTGATTGATTCACCCCTATTAGTTTTCCCTCCTCAAAGGTCGGTATATACATGATGGGGTGCTGGATCTCTATGAGATCATCCATGAGGTAAATACGAGACACCATAAATGGGTGTTCGTTAAACTAGACTTCCATAAGGCGTGTGATCACTTGGACTGGCACTTCCTCTGATCGCTACTTCAATGGCGAGAATTTGATGACCGATTGATCACTTGGATCATGGAGTTTTTCATGAGTGACATCTTTGCAATCAACATTAATGGGGAGGTGGGACCCTATCTTAGGTCTTCAGGCGGAGTGAGGTGGGGGGACTCCATCTCACCCCTTCTTTTTTAACTCTATAATGGATGGCCATGCGCGGAACTTAGAGGAAACAAAGATCACTTGCCACATTTCTGGTGTGGTAGGCATCTTATCCCTGCGGGAGGGGTAACCTACCTCCAGTATGCCGATTACACTCTGATCATGGGGGCGGGGGTTGGAACTAGATATTATTGACTTTAAGTTGCTTATGCTCTGCTTTGAGGACATGTCAGGCCTCGGGATCAACTTCGATAACTGGGTATGCCAGTCTGGGCTACTAGGATGCTTATCAAGGAACTATACCTGTTTGTAGCGCCGGTTAGGTCGAAGGCTGAGCCCTGACGTGCAGGTTCACCTCTAAAGGCAACAATGCCCGCCGACATCGAGGGACATGAGCATGGAGAGATCGAGCTGATTACGGTCTGCGCTTCGTGGTGCAGAGGCCATCCGGCCTCCTAGAACGGCGGGCACTCGTTCTCGATCCATGTGCGCGCTCCATCCAGTAGGCACCACCACCCTCATAGTGTAGCGGCACTCGGTTTCACTTATGCGAGCCTTTTTTAACTGACTGTCTGAATCTAATGAACTGTTAACTAGTATAATGTCACACTTAGAAACCGGTTCAAACGGCCGATGGCGGACAGTTGTGCGGTCCGCGTCAACGCCATCGGTTCCTCAAATTTGGTGAATAGATGGGTTACGGTGGATGGGTCGTCCCACTGGAGAGCGCGCGGCCAATTCGTCTGTCTACGCGGAAAGTTTCGAAGCATGAGAACCAGAAAGGTTGGCCCGCTAAAAATGCCCTGACAGATTGGACCACAACCCAAATTTTATCCGTGAACCAATCGAAACAAACATAATTCTGGATGGATAGTCGGTTTGTGAAGATGCCGTAAGGGTATCTCCAACGGGGCGACACATCTCCAAAATGTCCGTGCGCGTCCATTTGCATCGGCCCAAATGGTCGAAATCGACCGCGTGTCCGTTTGCGTCGGGGGCGGCTCCAGGGGCACGACGGATTTTTTTTTGATTTTTCATTTTTTTCAACATAAAAACATATTACATAGTAAAGAAAGGAAAATAAAAATATAAAATCTAATAACGCTGCGCCTACTCATCGTTGTCGTCGATCACAACAAACTCCGGTACCGGCCACGGCCAGTTGGGAATAGGCGGAACATATTCCGGTGCCGCCGGCGGTGGTGGAGGCGGAGCAGCCCACGCCGGTGGTGGAGGTTGAGCAGCCCATGCCGGTGGTCGAGCTGGATCCGCCCACGGGTTGTACGGCGGCGGTTGCACCGGTTGCGGGGCCGAGTCCTCGAGCGCCCGTCGTAGGGCCTCTTACTCCGTGAGGCCCGGCAGCATGATGTCGGTGGCATACCGAGGCAGCGGCGGCTGCACCGGTCGGTCCACCTCCGAGACGAGGACGCCGAGCCTCTCGATCTCGTTGTTCGTCATCGTCGTCGGGTACTCGAACCCGTCCCTCCTCCATGGCCAACTGCCATTCCTGGAAAATGTAGGCGGCATAGTCGCTGTCGTCCTTGGCCTCCTCGTTGTGGTAGGCCAGCGCATCGTCGTCGTCGTCCTATGGAGGCGCCGACGGCTGCCGTGTTCGATGACAAGGCGGCGGTGGATGGTCAAAAGGGAAGTCCTTGTCGCCGAGGAAGCCCGCCTGCCTCCTCGGATCCTTCTCGGTCTTGCGCTAGGTGTCAGAGTCGATGGCGTAGGCGGTGCGGAGGTCTGGCGGCAGGTACCGCCGCCTGCGCCGGATCTCGGCGCTCCTGTCTAGCTCGCGCGGAGGCACGAGCGGGATAGGCACCCGGAGGTGGCTGAGCCGCCAGCCGTCGCCAAGCAGGTGCACGTCCCGCCAACGTGCGCCCGGCGTCCAGTTCTTGTGCGTGAGCCACGCCATGTTGGCGGGCAGCGACACCCTGTGCGTCCGCTCCGCCTTCTTGGTCCCACTGTCGGATGCATCGGAGTCGTGCTTCTTCTTTCCCATGGTTGCGGTGGCGCGCGGCGGTGAGGGGTGGGAGTGGAGGTGTCGCTGGTGTGGGGAATGGCAAGGATGATGTCGGTCGACTTTTAAGGCCGGGCGCGTGGGACACGATACCATTGATGGCGGCGCAGAAGCCCAGCCGCCGCCCGCCAGTGCGCGTGTAGAAGAGGCAGCCGCTACATTGATGGCGAAGGCTGCGGGGCAGACGAGGAAGCGATGCCCGCTGAAACGATCGCTCGATACAGCCCTATGGCTCGCTGTCAGGCGGGCCCGGTGGAAAAGCAGTGGTTACTTTGGGCGTCCGCGCAGCGTCCGCCAGGACGCATCCCAGGCGCAAATATGTGCCGCGTTTGCGTCGCCGCGGACGGCCCGGTCAATATGCGTCGGGCCGCTGGAGATGATCCCAGACGCATTTTTAGCCCGCGCGGACGCTAAGACGTAAATATGCGCCGGCTTTGTGTCGCCGCGAATGGCCCGGACATGGTCGTAGATCGCTCATCGTTCGTTTGCATCGCTCCGGTGGAGATGCGCTAAAGAAGCAGTGGTCGAACTGAAGACGACGGTGAATTCGCCGTCGGAGGGACATGAGCACGGAGAGATCGAGCTGGATACGGTCCGCGCTGCGCGGTGCAGAGGCCGGCCGGTCTCCCAAAACGGCGAGCACTCGTTCTCGATCCATGCGCGCGCTCCATATCACCAGCAGGCAGCACCACCTGATAGCGTAGCGGCACTGTAGATGCATAGAGAGGACATACGTTACGTGTAGGCAGTCCTCCCCCGTGCGTGCAGCAGGAAGAAAGCATGGCCCCATTCCATGGCCTTCCTAGCAGAAACAGCAGAGAGCCTACCCCTACCTCGCACAGGACTGGACTGTCCTTCCGTCCGGACGCCGGCAGACCAAGCGGACGCCTTCTTCCCTCCTCTCTCATCCTTCTCCACCATAGGATCGACGGATGGAACAAGGTCTGCCATGGTCGTCAACACAACGCAGCAGAGCCGATGTGGATCGACGTGCTCGTGGGGACAAAACGTAGGATCTGCCGACGCGACTTGACATACCCCCTCTCTCCATCTCTAGCCTGCCTGCTTGGACATATTGCTCCCCTGGGCAGCTTTTCCATTCAATCACTTGGGCCATCCTCCTACTCTCAGCTGTCCAGCGACCATTGCCCATTGGCTGGATCGATGGACGCACGTCGTGTCAGTCCCAGTCTCACTCCCCTTCCGTTGCCTTCTTTTTGGACCATCGGTGGGAGAAATGTCGCCCAGGCATTTGACCGCTGTCAGCAAGTCTTCACTAACTGGTTCAGCTGCACGTGCCAACTAACACATACTAGTATTTTCTTCCAGAACAGACTTGTTCATTCAAGTCATATCATTGTGATCAAATCTCAGAAAAATATTTTTTTACCTCTTCTAGGGTTTAGGTAATCTTTATGGTGGTGTCTCAGGGTTGACGACAACGTGTGTCTGTCGATCCTTCATATTGGCATCTTGGTCCTCTCGATCTTGCGAGATCAGTTTCTCGATGTGTTGCTACCGTTCGTCGTTATCCATGACGCGGTGCTAGGGGGAGAGGCGAGGTGGTGGATTTGTTGTTATTTTCCAACTTCATAAACGGGTCCCGGTGGATCTTGGACCAAGACAACATGGGGGCATTCCTTGGTCTACGTGCCACAACAACATATGCCTTGCTGCTTCCAGCGCGCCTGTTCATCGACTCACAAAGCCTAGCGATATTGCTTTTTTAATCTGACAATGGGTGAGGCTGGTCATCTATTCCAACATGCCTCTATGTGGCATTAGAGTTTAGGGGTGGCCGCTAGCTAGTTTCGACGAGTGCATGAAACCTAAGGATGTGGCGTTAGAGTTTAGCGGCGGCCGCTGGTTTCGACGAGTGCAGGAAGCCTAAGTTTCTAGCACGTCAGTTTTTGCCGTCTGTTAGTTTTCACGTTTATTTTTTTCGTAACCTTTTTGTATTTATAAATATGTGGTTTCTATCAAAAATAATAATCTTTTAAGGAACAACACGTGGAAAACTTTCTCCTGGTTCGAACACATTAGGATCATCACGGGCTAGCAGCCTTGGACTATATTCTGAAGCCAGTGGATAGATCCAATCTAATCTCGGAATGGACAACTCGTGCACATTCCTTTTTCTAAATATATATCAAAACATCGCCCATGAGAATTAGATTTATTAGATGTGTTGCTAAAATATTACTTCCTCCGTTCCTTTCTATAGTGCCTATAGATTTTTGGCATTTGTTTCACAATATAAGGCCGTAGCTTGGATTTTTTCAATTACCCCCTCCACCGGTCAACCCCCACACGACATGCATGAAAAAATCCATACATAATAGGAAATAATTAATTGAGATTCCTAATGCATGGCCCCAAAAATTTCTTAGATTTAGGAAGCAATATTTTTTCTTTCCTTAATTAAACCTAGCTGCACATATATGGAGAGTCAACCAAACAGATTTGCGGGATTTGTTATGGTAAGTTAGGAAATTATCGATTTCCCTAATTTGAGTCTGATCTCAAATCGTTCAGCCAGGGGGTCTTGTGTAAAAAATACTCTTGCGCTAATTTTTGTGACAAAAAACTATAACCACTATATAATGGAACAGAGGGAGTAGTATTAAGACCAAAACCGCTAGCGGGTGGCTAGGGAGCTAAAAGACGAAGAATGGGTTACATTTTTATATGCTCTCCTCTTATAGATAGGATGGACAAAGTTTTTCGCTGACTTACTTTGCTCACGTTTTTTCTATCCTTTTTCTTAATGCAAATAGAGTTGATCTAGTAATTTCATAGACTTTGTTAAACTCAACATCGATGCTTGTTTTGATCTTGATTCTAGTTCGGGGAGCTCGGGAGCTATTATGACAAGGAGTATTTTGTGGAGGCTAGATGGTCGAGGCAGGTATCCACGGCAAAGGCGTCCACTCTAGGCGATGGTCTCATTCTTGCTGGATATGTGGGCTGTAACAGATTAGAGATTAACTCCGATTGCATGGACGTGATAGAGATAATGCAACCTGGTGGGTATTCTTTCCTTTATCGTAACTAGGACAATGCCCGCGCGTTGCCGCGGAAGAATAAATTGTTAATCTTGTAGATTCTATTCGGTGAATATGTCTCGCACTATCACAAATTGCCCATGCATTATAGGGGTTATTTAAGATTGAATATTTTGATTTGGCGTTAGAACGTCTCACTTATTGTACGGCTTAATATTTTTTCGATATGCCTCGTCCTAGAGCTCGATTCCTCTGAAATCTTCTAAAAAGACATTTTATGGAGGTTGTCAAAAATACTTTGTAAAAGTAATTTATGAAGGTAGTAAGAAGAATTAACCTGGTTCGTTGATGTATATTTTCTGGAAAGCCACAACACCTCAACGAAAAAGTGCCACGACTTTTTTTATCAACCAAGCACTGCGTGAAGATATCCCCAAATCTCATCTGTCCATGGATCCAGTTTCAGCCAGCATTCCTTTGGTTGCTGCCACACAGAGAAAAATCTCTCCATTCATTCCCGCGAGCGAAACGAGAAGCCCGTGACTCCACGGTAACGCCTCTTTACGTGGCTCCTCCAAATCTCGCACCCGGCCACAACAATCATCACCACTCCACCTCCTCTCCCTCCCCTGCATTGAGCTCAGAGCAGCGGCGCAACCTGCTCCAACTCGGAGTCTTGGACACGAATCGCGTCGCCAGTTCATCTTTTCCTCCCCTTCCCTCCGTCCGTCTCTCTCTCGAAATCCTCGCCGTCCTGAAGCGCAGCCTCCACGGCGTCGTCGGGTAGATGCCCAATTTCTCTGGTCACCGTGTATTCCCCTCATCCTCTTTCGGTCTTTCCCTTCATGATGTGGAAGATAGTATATGCCAAACGATTGAGATCGAGACTATTCATGCAGGTAACATAGGCAACACCCTCCTTTAATTCATAGCAGATTTCCGACCAAGTAATCAGCGGTGCCAATTCTTGTTGATTCACCTTGCTGATATTCCAAGCAAATCGAGTGTATATAAATCGGTTGGAATCATCATAAGGGAACGATGTGGGACTATTTGAGAATAATTTGATCGGTTGCTGCTTTGCCTGAATCCAATATAATTTGATCGGTTGCTGCTTCGCCTGAATCCCAATACACAAGCCCACCAAATGGCAGGCCCAAGAGGAAGGCCAATGTACAAGACGCCTGCGTGGGCAGGACAACGCACACTTTTTTTCTTCCGAGACGAAACGTTTCGCGCTGATATTTTTCTTCCAAGACGAAACGTTTTCTTCGTATAACGGTGGCATTAACTGTAATTTCATCTGAAAATTAGGGATAATTAAAAAACGGACGAAGATTTTGGGGAGAAACCTTCCTTCCTTTATTAGTAGGTAAAGATTTCGTAGAAGTGAGATTTCCTCGTTGCCCTAGGAAAGCCAATATGGCTACCGATATCTTCGCAAAGACATACTGAAGGGCCCATGTCGATTGTGTGGCATGAGTAACCTCCCAATTTCTTAGTATCGGTAACTATTATTCCCAGTGAATAAACCCATCAAGATGGCCTTCCCTTAAAAAAGCACATGCCTGTTACACTCATTCCACAGCCTTGGACGCAGGAAAATATATCCTGAGATATCAATTCAGAACTAAGACGCTGCAATCAAAACCAATGAATGAAACAAGGCACACCCCATACGCACGTACAGGCCGTGCTTGTACAAACGGAGACGCCCGTAGAAACGCACTGAGATTGAAGCAAGAGACACCTGCACACACTTGCTGCACTAGCTAGCACAAACCTCTCAGTGGAGATCAGCTTACCTACGATCTAATCTACAGGTGCTGGCTACAGATTTTCCTGACCTCTCCCTTCTTGCCTTTCTTGACCCTGATGGAGCCCATCCGGTCCATGCTAGCCACAAACGCCTTGAAGAAGCGGGCCTTGTCAGCACCCAGCTCCAGCACGAGCGGCCTGGTCCTTGCGTCGAGGAAGAGCGCCTGGTCGGAGCCGAGGAGGCCCAGCCTGGCCTGCAGGTTGCCGTAGTAGGCGTGGTCGAACTGGAACGGGGTGCTCACGTCGAAGGGCACCACCGCCCTGGCGCTGCCGCCGGTGGAGGGGCACGCCATGCGCAGCGCCTTCACCAGCCGCGCGTCCATGAACGGGTCCGCCTGCCGCGTGCCCCGGAAGTCGTAGAGCCGGCCGAGGAAGTGCGCGCAGTGCGCGAAGCCGATCGTGTGCGCGCCCGACAGCGCCACCAGGTCGCCGGCGCCCAGGCCCTTGCCGGCGAACACGCGGAGGAGCTCGTCCACGGTGGAGTTGGCGCGGGGGAGGCTGCCGCGCACCTTGCCCGCCAGCGACACCTTGCTGTCCTTCCTCCCCTTCTTCACCTCGTAGTGCGGCCCACCTGCCTGCACAAAATCACCATGCTCAGTAACATTTCGTTTTGACCAGTAATAAATACAAATACATAGATGCTTTCAGTATACATTTTTTTTTACACAGCCAGTAGAGGGGCAAAACCAGTAAATAAACGTGGACAGATCTTCTTAAGCTCGTGGGCTTTTAGCCCACCATGTTGTGTGGAATTTTGGTGTCGAACATAAATGGGCTTTGCTTAGCTTAAAGTCACAACCGGCCTAGTAGTTGTGGGCCTGTTGAAGTGTTGCTAGCACTGCTTATTCTGCCCTAGTTTCTCTGAAATGGAAAATTAATAATTCTGGCATATTGACACTCTATTTTTTTTTGCGGTAATATTGACACTCTAATTGATTATATTGGGAAAATTGTGTAGCTTTAAGCCAGGACCAGACGAGATGAACACAACGACTCTTCCTTGGTCTGATCTTCTCTTGTCTTCAAATTTACATAGGCTGGTCATGCCAACATATGATTGTTGCACGAGGGCCTGTATGTTACTCTCAAGAAAGATATGAGCTGAAGCGTGCGCTGTATGATCTGTTGCCTTTTCTTTGTGAGCTGTGAGTTTGTGACCTACCTAGGCAAGAGGCCAAGAGCGGTCCAGAAAGATGTCCAGTGACATGCCAAAGAACTGGTGCCGTGCTAGGCAACTATGCATGCAAGACTTCTGAATTATCATAGAGGATGAAAGGAAGAAGCATGGAGGGGAAGAAGAGGACACTTGACTTGCTCAGAACCCCAGAGGAGTCTATGGTACCAGACAAACTAGGCCAGAAACGCATAGGAAAACATCCATGTGCCCCTAAATTTCTAGCATCAAATCTGCTTGTTTCGAGACGATTCGATCCTATACATCGTCTGTGGTGTCCCGTGACCGTAAGATCCAAGAGACTGACGAATCTTCAAGGCAGCTAGCGGCTTTGTCAGGCCCATCACCGGAACAATCTAGCCGATGATTTTTGTTTGCGATTGGTACGGTTTCAGTGGGTTGTATTTCTTCTTTTTCTCGGAGGCGAGCGACTAAAAAATGACATGCTAGTCCTGTCAAAAAATATTCACGTACAGCCATAAGCCTCACTACAACGGCTAGCTAGGAGCAGCCATAGATCACCGACCTCACCGCGGTACTACAGTACATAACAAAAAGCAGAAGGCGCGTAATACTGGCCCGTACGTACGTGCCAGAGTAATCTCACCGCATTTGGCTAAGCTATAGGCTATGCGCCCTGCTCCTAACGACGTTCGCCCGCCTCACATGCCGGCCACCGGCACGGGCACGGCGGCCCGGCGTGCCTTTATCCCCATGCAAACGGGAAAGCAAAGCAGGTAAACATTTTTTACATCCCGGCCGCGCGCCTGCTCTGCTCTGGTCCTTGCACGCATACCAGCTTCGGCGGTTGGGAACGGGAACTTACGATCTGCTCCGTACTCGCATTCCTATTTCTGCTCGGCGGAAATGCGTGCTACTGTAGTCGAACAGTTCGTGGCCTTTTCCGAGAAAGAAGATATAATTGGCGGGAGGGGTTAGCGTACTCACCAGCTGCACGAAGTCCCGGGCGGCGAGGGCGAGGACGTCGGCGCAGGTGACGACGCCGGGGCACTTTCTCTCCACGGCGGCCTTGGCCATCTCCACCGTGTCGAACCCGTACTGCGGCAGGTTCCTGTTCTCCTCCATGTCCCGCTCCACCGCCGCCGGCCGCGCCCCCGCGGCGCCCGCCTTGGCCGTCGGCGCGATCAGGATGGACGCGTCGCAGCCCTGCACGTTACAGTAATTAATTAGTGAACGTGCTAAATTAACGCGCCACGCACAGAAAGAACTTCGACTGTTCATTAAAAAAGGTGACACAAACTTTGGGTGCAATGCAAATGCAACTAGACAATAATGCGGCGAGCTTGATGACATGTGTGCGAGGGAACTGTGCAATGTGCGTATCTGTGTAATGTAACGGCGTCCTCCCTCTGCTTACGCACTTCGACGAAGCAGTCGTGGTAGAAGAGGCGGAGCACGGCGGGGCCGGAGGCAGGGTGGTCGCGGAACCGTGCGGCGGTGACGTTGCCGACGATGTGCTCCACCGCGGGGCACGACCTGGCGTAGAAGTCCAGCGACAGGCCGTGCCGCTCCGGCGCGCGCCTGCTGCCGGCACCCGCCGCGATCCTGGCGGGAGGCAGTGGCGCCTCGCGAGCGCGGCAGGCGCCGCCGAGGGACACGACGAGGAGCAGGACAAGGCGGCGGAAACGGACGACGCCTCTGGAGGAAGCCATTGTCGCGGCGGGCGAAGAAGCTAGCTAGAGGGCGGCCGGAAACGGCAAGCTTGGCTTATCTCCTAGACTGTAGCGGTGGCAGCGTGAGCGAGACAAGTGAGGGCGAAAGGAGGGAGTTGTTTGTAGGTATCTGGACAGACGGTAGAGGCCGATCGAGCGGCATGTGTAGGCTATGTTGGACGAACGCGAGCGGCACTGCTCCCCCGTGAACCCGTGAAGAGAGTGGAGCTAGAGTGCCATCGTATTTTTAATGGCTATGCGCAGTACACTTCAGATTATGCGTCTGCCTCTGTGCATTGCGATTATGGGTCTGTGAAACATGTTTTGTGCATCTTTTAGTAGTAAGGCTGGTGCCAATGCATCACAGGCTATGGCCTCGCCACGTCAGCTTTTACCCTCACTCTCACCCCACTCTCACCTCACGGTGCACGGGCTATAGTGCCAGCTCTCACTTCTCTCTCCTCCACATCACCATTTCTTTTTCAGATTAAGTTATTTCACTCGATTTTTTTTAGACATTCAAAATAATGCAAGAAAATTATTTTATTCAACTCAAAATGTTACCGATTATATAATAATTAATAAATTTGCATAATAAATTTTAAAAATTACATAAAAAATAAAAAAATAAATTCTAATCCTCTTCCTCCTCCTCCTCGTCGTCATCATCTTCCAGACCAAGCTCTTTTTCCATCATCTGGATGGCCTTCGCATGTTTGCGCTTTTCTGCTTCGTTCATGTCGGCGGTTGATCGGTCTTTCATTTTGTTCCATTGCTTGAGTAGCTTAGCCTTCACTAAACCATTCCACATGTTCTTCATCGCGAAGGATTTACTTGCTACCTCACTGCTTGATGAGGATTCCTTCCCCTTCCTCATATTCTTATGTAGTGACCCAGCGTACCACTGCATGGTGTAGTACACAAGTCGTTGACATAACACAAGTGAAACACCGTTCCACTCATATTACATCTCTCAGAGTGGTACAACAGAAACATATGCGAGTCCAAGGTATGTCTATAGAAGTACACACGACTGTTTACATAAGATCAACACAACCTCCTACTTTACGGTGAGGTAAAACTTCAAATAAAGCTCAAGAAGACTCGTAGTCTATCTTATTGCTAACTCAAGTTTAAGAGCTACTTGGCTTGCTATAGAAATCTAGCTACTTAGATGCTAGGATTAGGGAAAGGTTCCCTTCTATTACTAGTCTAGGTTTCCATTATAGCTGATGCGAAGTTGACTCCATTGACTTCTTTGATTGGATTCTTCATCTTGTTGCAGTTGACTCCTTTGTCTTCGAGTTCCACGGTAGTTTCTCCTTCGTTGCCTTGATCTAAGAAGGGGGTTCAAATGGGATAGAATGAGTACGAGCGTACTCAGCAAGTTCATATTAGGAAATATGTGTATCATGCACTAGCTACAGCCATAGACCAGAAAGTCATAGGCCAATGCAAGTTTTCATAAACATTTCTTCAAAAGGTTTATTTTATTTTGAAAACTATGCCGTTCTTCACAGGTTGACTAGAACTTCGTGGAGTTCCTTTCTGCTGTTGTTCCCTTCAGAGAGTGGCATCACAATTCTTGATACCCTCTGCAGAGGTGCGTTACTTTTCCCACAAGAGATTCCACCCCTTTTGCCATCGCAGGGACTTGCCCCGTTCACACTTCCTTTGGTGTGAGGCCGGTATGAAAATCCAAGCCCACACCGCCTTCTCCGCGACGCAAACCCACCCTTTTGTCCAACCGTACCCCCCCAGTAGACTTCTCCCGATAATACGGTTTTACTCACGGTGTACTCCGGACAATCCTTCATAGATCGTAGAGCTATCATCACTAATGGATGGGGATTTAAAAGGCTATCCCAACCTGCCTCCAACACCCCGCCAGCTCTACCAATCCGTTGGCGTGCAGAAGGGAAAAGATACTGGCTTCCCCAGAGCCATTATAGATCTCATGGTCAACGCGGTTTGTACGGCGCTAGAATCACTGGACGGCATTGGTAATTAATCCTAGGGTGATATAACCCATGCAATGGAACCTCCACCATATCAACACATACCATGGTTCCATTGCCCACCACATAGTCATATTCATAATTGTAAAATAATACTTTGCTTTTCAATGCATGAGTGATAAGTATAGTACTTTGCATATAGTTTGATACAAATAATCAAATGACATGAGCAAGCGATGAACTTGCCTTTCTTGACTGCAAGATTATGCAGGCAAAAGCTTCGATACATGAGAACTCCAAATGCTGAAATATCATCATCGTTCGGTAAGGACAATGTTTAAAGAACTGGCAAAGATGCTATAATGCATAGTATGAGATGCAATCGTCCCGAGCGTAACCTAACCTCGATGATTTAGGATCTATGAGTTGTAAAGATTTCTTTAGGGTTGGTTGCACTTTTAGAATGGTTCTCAAACAAGGTTCTTATTAGGTTTTGGTTATATTAGCATCATATCCAAGTGATATAAGACATTATAACAATCATACATATAAAGAGTAGTGGTGGAATAATATATAAAGAACAGTTGTCAATTTTAGGTTCTGCAGAACATGGTTGATGAGTACTTATACTATACTTCAAAAGAATAACTTTTGAAGAACATGTGTTTAAGAAATAATGAGTATTCAAAGAAGGATTAGGGCTTCTAAGGTTTGATTGGCATTTGTACTTCAAAAGAATAACTTTTGAAGAACAGGTTAAATAAGAATATGAACTACTATACATAGGAGCTAAGTGCTATTAGGGTTTACTAATAGGACTGGTTGGTGCTTAAGTAGAAGTGATCTACATGTAGCAAGTAGTAGTAGGTTTATTACTATGGTTTCTCCTAAGCATCATATCAAAGGATGGTTATCAAGGTGTTGCTATGAGTTAGGGTTTACTATGACTTCATATTTGCTTTACCAAATAATCTCTAATAGTTTCTAAGCTAAGTGGTTTATCATTTCCTAAGTAAGGTTTAGTTGGATAGGAACATGTGATGATAATCTCATGTGACTTGGTTTTATGCTAGTGGATCCTAAGCATGTATTCATGGGTCACATAATATGGTTCTCTAGGTAAGGTGAAATTCACATGATCACATGTGATAAGCAACTAGGGTTTTAGGGTTTAAAACATTTTGACATGATCACCTAAAATAATGGGATCTACATTCTAACTTATAATAAAACTAGGGTTTCTTAATAGTGATCCAATTCTTAAAGTAATAATTGGTACTAAAATTAATGTGATTATGTACTTGAAATAAAGTTATTAATAATTTTAACATGCTAGCAATTTTTTAGAGGGTTTAAGAATTAAAATAATTACTAGTTAGGGTTTATAAATTACCACTAATAATTAAGTGGATGCAATTATGATAAAGAAAATTAATCTTAACATTTTACTTAGTTACTGAATAGTTAAAATTTAATTTTTGAACTTCACTAATTATTGAATTCAAATTGTGTTTTAAATAAATTGAAAAGGCATAATTAACAAAGTTTAAAATAAGTTAATTTTTATTTTGACACACATTTTTGTTTTATATTTTATTTGAATAGAGTTTATTTTTGTGAGTATTTTGATATATTATTCATATTTTTCTGAGTTGAAATGAATTTTATATGGTTTTACAAAGTTTCAGCAATTTACTGGTTTTTAAATTAAACAACAAATGCTAAATGTACCGAGACAGATCTAGCTCTACTCACTGACTGGTGGGGCATGTCTCCACGTTGGCTGCCACGCAAGCAAGGACCGGTCAAACTTGACCAGGACCTTTGACCTCACCGGCGGTTAAACGCCGGCGGTCAGCAGATGGTGGCGCCGCCGATTTACGGCCACTCGGGATGCGCGGCTAGGCTCTATCGAACGAGTACAACGAGACGAAGCGAATGGTGGTGTTGGTTTTGCAAGGGGATCACCGGAGCTTCGCCGGCGATGGGTACTACGGCGGTGCTACTCCGGCCATCATGCGAATTAGGGCTACAGGCGATGCCAGGAAGTGAGAGTAGGTGCGATAGACGCGTATGCTCACCCTGAAGCTCAAGGTGTGGTCGGCTCCGGCGATGGTCGACGGACGACGGCGATTGGAGATTTCCCGGCGATGTGCAGAAGGGATCGGTGAAATTGATCCGCTATACGGCTCCCCTTGATGCTCTACTCCTCCAGGGTGCTCCTTGAGTCCAGGCGCTCCTCCTGGACCACACGCCGGAGGCTGGGGTGACCTCCTCCGTCGGCTTCGTCTTCGACTCTGTCGAACAGATGAGGATGAATGTGCGAGATAGAGGTTGTCTGAGAAGAAATGGAGTGGAGGAGATGAACAAGGTGTGCACGGCGATGCTCTCCACCTATTTATAGGCCAAGGGAAGCCCTGTGGCCTCGACACGGTGACGGCCATGGTCGAAGAGGTGGCGGTCTCTGGAAGTTTCTAACTGGCATGGATCTCCTCGTCCGCGGATAAGCTCGGACGCGAATCGAGTTGGGCGCGGTTCTGAGAGGTCTGGCGACGTCCGGGCAAGCTTATCGACGAGGAGGTCGTGGCCTACTGGCGTTGTAGCGCTGTCGTGCACGGAGACGAGGACGACGACGTGTTTTATTCTCGCACGATTTTTAAAGCCACTGAATCGGTATTTGGCTTGGGCTGGGCTGCTCCTGGTCCTTTGTTGGGCTGGTTTGGTGGGCTGCACGGTCCAGGACAGGTGAGTTTCCCTCTCTTTTCTCTCTTTTCAAATTCTGTTTTATATTTCTATTTTCTATTTTGTTATTTGAATTCAATTTTGAATTCTGTTTTGTTTTACAGGTTCTAAAATATTTAAATATCATAACAAATTGATAATGATACTCACTGTATGGTTTTGTTTTCAAACAACCATTTATAATTGATTAATTTTGTATTCTTATGAGGCACAACTTAAAATTCAAAATAGTTATGAATTTAGGATTCCTTTAAATTGCTTTTTAAGTTAAGAATCAAATATGTTAAAAGGATTTTAAATTTAGACCATGGGCATAGTGAACATATTATATTTTTCTAATGCTTAACAATAGTGATTATTCACATATAATTTAATTATGGCTAGGGTTTAACAAATGGTAAAGGAAATGGAATGGTGTTATGATTTTATGTGGATAGTTATTTCTAAGGGTTTAAAGTTTTGCATACTCTTTATTAAGTTGCAATATAAGTAGGCATGAGGCATGGCAGGGTTCTTTTCATGATCCCAAGTGGTCCTTGGATTCAAATGTGGTCTAGGGTTTTTATTTGGGATTACCCATGGGATACACAAGCCAGAATTGGGTATAAATAGAAGCTTTGATTATGTTTTATTGGCTAGCTAGGGTTACTCCTCCATACAAGGCATGAGGATTGGTCTGGGGTTAACTACTAGTGATATACTTATTATTTTATGTGATAGATGAGATCTATTAATCATATGGTTTAACTTATCATCTATATCTACAAGTTATGATCATGCATTAGACAAGATCCACTCATTCCTCACTAATCCCTCCTTATTATTCCTCTCATCACACTCATCCTAGATTCTTAGGGTTTATAATTAATACTAAGTTGTGATGATTATGGAATTGGTTTTCTAAGGTATTGTTATTGGAATAGGGTTCTCACCTCCAAGATTAAATATTGACTTGAACAACTAGGATTAGTACTACTCTAGTATTCTTTTATGGGCATGGCTATGATTAGTATTATAACTTCTCTCACTTCTCAATGTCTTGGACTATCCTAAGGTCCTACTCAAGAGATGATGATATGATCCTCTACATATATGGTTTGCCTAGGAATCCTACCTTGGTATCTTCTGTAGCTTGTTCTTCAGGAAATCTGATAAACCTGCATCTTGTGGTATGCCTCCACCTCCTAGCTTCTTCATCTTGATCCTAGCTAGTTCATATGGAGTGGCTCTATGTGTTTGTTCCCATGTATCATGGTACTTAGTGATCAAATGGATGAAGGGTGTGGCTCTATTTATAGGCTTGGGCAAGCTCTAATATCATGACACCTAGGTGGTGACTCTTATGTTGGTTTGATGAGTAAGGTGCTTGGTTGTCATGCCCTTATCCATAGCAATCCTTTGAGCATGAGGTGGCATAGCTTGGAAAGCAAGTCATGTAGATATTTTCATCCCATGTGGCAAGATCATTATCCTCTCATATGCTTTATTTTTGGATAGCCAAGTGGCATTTGCTACTAAATATCATGTGGATGGTTTTATTAATGTGGATGAGTCATCATACCATCTTTGATTGGATTGACATTATAATATTGGTAAAAATGTTAAGGTTGAAGGTTATTCCTCTATTTTGGATAGTTGGATTTGATTTCACCAAGGCATGATCATATGAGTTTCAAAATACTCATGATTAGTTTTATTCAAATAGTTTGAACTATAATTTGTAATGTAAATGGATTTAGTTTTATGATATTCCATGTATTTAATAAGTTATGATTTAAATAAGAATGTGTGGCTTTTATGCACTTTAGACCCTGTGGTTTACCTTATTTATAAGTGAATTAAATTACACACAAAGGTAGTTGCTAACTTTTAAGTGTTGTGTAATAGTTCTAGTTCCTTTTTGATCCAACCTATGGATCAAATTATGTCTACCCAAAATAAGGGTTTAGCAAAGATCACAGTGAAGTTTGTAGCGCTTGACTTGATGATCTACTTCAATTCCAGCAAGTCAAGTGAAACTTCAGTTACTGTGGTAAGTTTTATTTGAAAGCGCAAAAATTCCCCGGATTTTCTATGCATGAATGCAATGCACACTTTGGTGTTCTCTCATTTTGTTGCCTCTAAACCTGGGATATTTCACCTTACGTGCCGCGGCCTTGGCCCTATCGCGGCCCGTTGGACGCTCCTCCTCCGTCGTCGCCTCGCTAGAGCTGTACTCACCAGAAACTCCCACACGGCTTCTCTTGGCAGTGGAATCGGATCCACTACCAGGACCATGTTGTCCTTTCCACTTCGCTTCATTGCGAACAGCTTCCCACCAGTGGTGCCGTCTGAACGGCTGAGTCACTCGTTTGTCATTCGCGTACCTCGCCATTGCCGCCTTCATGACCATTGCATCGTCTGCTCCACTCTGACGTAACGCTTCTTCTTGGATGTGGTATGCATTGAACAGGGACACCTTCTTGTTGTAGGCGTTCCAATGATCCTTCAGTTGCTTCGAGGTCCGATGACGGGCAGGATCCAAGGTAGAGTTGAAGGTTGCAGCTATCTGACCCCAAAAACTATTGCCGGTCTTGCAATTACCGGTGACAGAGTCCTTGGAGTTAAAAATCCAAGCATGAACCTACCCCGAAATAGATATTGTTAGTGAAAAATCCAAGCAAGAACCAACCCCGAAATAAATATGTGATGGGTAAGTAAAGTACCAGTTTTTCCTCGTCCGCAGTTGTCCAGTCAAGCCTCTTTGGACGCGTTGGTACGATTGTTTCCGCGGCATCGGACTCCAAGCTTGGAGCACTGGCTTCAGGAGGTGGTGGGGGGTACGGACCATATGGCGCGTATGGATACGGAGGAGGAGGGTATGAACCATATGGCGCCGGTGGTGGGGGGTAAGGAGGTACAGTCCCACTCCCGCTACCTGTAGGTGGAGCATGTGGAGGTGGTGGGGGGTATGGATACGGAGGCGGAGGGTATGAACCATATGGCGCCGGAGGTGGAGCGTATGGCCCATATGGCCCCGGAGGTGGTGTGCCGGAGGAGTATAAAACTCGGGGAAGCGGCGAAGAACCGACATTGGAGCGACGATGTGTCGGAGAGACATCATCTAGGTGTACTGGTGACCCGTCGGGCTGCAAGAGATCCGTGAACGAGGTCAAATCTGGAGTCCAACCAGACATGGTGGAGAAGATTTGAGAGAGTGAAGGAGATGAATGAGATGAAATGGGTGTGGAGTGAGTGAAACCATATGGGGGTATTTATAGGGGGTGGGGATGAAATTTTGGGGTTTTTGGCTTTTTTTCGAATTTTTTGAGCCAGCAACGGCTACCCCAACGGCTAGCTGACGTGGACGAATCAGATCGCGCCACGTCAGCTAGCCGTTACCCCCTCCCTCTCGCCCGCGCTCTCGCCCCGACCTGCCAACGCTCTCGCCCCCCTCTCGCCCCCAGCGCGGGCGGCAGCCGGGCGGTAGCGGGCGCTACCGCCGGGCGGTGGATCCACCGCCCCGCGCTGCCGTCTCGCCCCGCCGCGCCGCCGCGGTACGCGCCCCTCCTCCAGCCGCGTTGCACTAGGCTCGCCTACGATCCGACGGAAAGCAAAACCCTCCTGCCCCCCGTAACCCTCCCGCACCCCTAGCCGCCGCCGCCGCCGCGCCGCCGGAGCAAAGGCCCACGAGGCGTGGCAGCGGCGGGGGCTCCTCGTCGGCCTGGTGACGGCGGCCGGATCTCCCTCCTCGATGCATGGCGGTGCGCGGATGAGTCGGGCGGCGGCGGGCGGGCGCCCCTTCTCCCGTCGGCTCCCCTGGCGGCCGGCGTGTGGGATGGGCGGCGGCGGCAGCGCTGCGGCCTCCCTCCTCCCGTCGGCTCCGCAGCACTCCGGCAGGGGTTGGTGGTGGGCGCGGCCGGCTCATGGCCTGCGCCAATCCCCCGCCTCTTGCCGGTGAGCGGAGGCGATCTCAGGTTTCACCCGCGGCACGAGGTCGTCCGGGGCAGCAGCCTTGGGTACGACGGTGGAGGTGGCCCTCTTCTTCACTGGAGAGGGTCGGCCCGCGGTTGGTGGTGGTGGATCTATCGATCGACCACCGCGTTTCGGTGGTGAGATGGAGATGCTTGGAAGCCGGCGACGGGGTCGCCGGTGGAGGGTTGGCATGGCCAGCCCGGGACGGTCGCCGACGTGGGGTCCGACCTGAATAAAGGTGGTGGTCCTAGGGTCTCTCTTGCGCGAAGAGGAAGACCTACTGGTGGCCTGGACTCGTGATCTAGCCGGAGTGTTGAGTTCCGGAAGGCTCCGCCGGCGAATGTAACAGTGATTTTTGCCTGGAGTTTGCTGGATCGGTGGTATTCGGTCGTGCGCACCCATGCTTTTATTCCGACCGATTGGTTCTGGAGGGAGCGGCGCGAAGCTCTTTTTCTGTGTTGACATCAAGTGACTATGGATCCATGATGAAAGTCGGAAAAAGGGAAGTTCATGAAGGGCGGAGGGGAGGACTAGCTAAGGGAGGTTCAAATCTCCGCGCTGTTGAGGGATTTGCTTGGTGTTCCGGGCTTCACAGCAGTGGTATGAAAGTGAGGGCGACAACACAGGTGAAGTTCAGAGTCCTACCTTTCAGGGTGAAAACCCAAGGTCTGTCCTAAACTGGTTGTGCCTGGCAATGACCTTGTTGGAGGCATTGTTTTGAGAGCGGGGACTATCTTCAGGGTGAAAACCTAAGATCTTTCATCGGGCGACGATGGTGTTAGCGCATTGTTCCCTTCTTGGAGGCGTCGTTTTTTGAGAGTCTGTATTTCAGGTGTTGTCTTGGCGGTGGATGTATTGCTGTTGTTAGGCCCGAGATACTGTAGCGGGACTTTTGTTTCTTAGTTTTCTTTTCCTTTTTTGGTTGTGTGCATCCGTAGTGCCATTAGGGTGGTGCGTTGTGGCAGAGGCTGGGTGTAATTGGTATCGTTTTGATATTAATATATTCCCTTTATCGAATTTATTTTATTTTTGTCCGGCTTATCAGAGTAAAATATCATCCCGCGGACCTGACGCTAACTAACCGGCGTGTTCGCGTGGACGCGGACAGTAATGATATATATATATAGATGGATGAGGTGACTCGTTAGGGAATGCAAACCCACCTCGCCCATTTGAGTCCTTCCCGTCCCCTTTGCAACCCAGGAGCTTGGTCGCCGCCTACTTCGCCACTCGTCATTGCCAGCACATTTTTGTTCGACCCGCACATTGTCGGAGGATACTTTCTGGTGGCGGCATCGAGTGCCCTTGCAGGCCTCGCCGTAGCACCCGCCCCACCGCCATCTCGCTCGGAACATGCCGTTGGTCACAACGCCTTGATACGTCTAAAACGTATCTATTTTCCCGAACACTTTTGCTATTATTTTACCTCTAATTTGTGTATTTTGGATACAAATAACACGGACTAACATTGTTTTCAGCAGAATTGCTCTGGTGTCTCGTTTTTGTGCGGAAATCCAACTTTCAGGAAAATCCCCGGAATTAATGTCAAAGGGCATATTTTTCCAGAAGATTCACGGAGCCAGAAGGGCAGGCCAGGGGAGGGCCCACGGCCCCCACACCATGGGCCGGCGCGGCCTAGGAGGGGGACGCGCCGCCCTATGGTGAGGCCCCCTCGGCCAGAGCGGAGTAGCTTGGAAACTTAGACTGATAGATGGATCACATGCTCACAAGCCTGTCGATCTTGCTAGGATAGCATAGGCTACCGTGATTAGGTTGGTTTTTTTACACGCACGAGATAAGCGCATGTGTTTTCTCTTTTTCTTTCTAGATTTAAATAGTACGAAAATTCAAATAACTTTTGAATCAAGTGTTCAAATTAGTGTATCTGTTTTGACGGTTACCGTAGTTACGTTAAGATCTTTAAAACTAAATCCAATTTAGATATATTTTGATAAAAAGAAATTGCACTGCTTTTGTGTGTGTTTGGTGCCCTGCCTTCTAGTGTTGCGGTACACATGGTTTTCATTGTCTTAGTTTTTATGTGCACTGCTTTTGTTTTTCTAGTGCAGCGAGCTTTTAGTTTGGTCGTGCACTGCCTTCAGGTACGGACCATGCGACTTCTTTTTTCGTGGCGTGTGGCGCAACGCGGGCCGGGTGACGCAGAATAAAGGGAAGTGCTGGGCGTCCCCCGGGGATCTGATTCCCCAGCCTCTGGGTCCCCAACCGTCGGATCGAGATCATATACGGTCAGATTTGCATATAGCAAAAAAACACCTCCGGTAGCAAAAAATAAACACCCGGCAGCAACTGCATGTAGCAAAAAACGGTTCGTCCATGAAATAAAAGAAAAAGTCTGAGCTCGCCGGAGACCTCGCCGGAGAGCTCGTAGCAAAAAATTGTGTTGTTGTAGCAAAAATAAATATCGTCGGAGACATCGCCGGAGAACTCACTAGAAAACTTGCCGGAGAACTCGCCGGAGACCCCCGTAGCAAACATATTGTGCTATTGTAGCTAAGAAGTAAAAATGTTGTGGCAAAATAATTATTTATATGTTGCAAAATCCATAGAACCGAGACCTCATCGAGGACACCAAGGGAGATCTCGCCGGAAACCTCGTAGCAAAACATTTATGATTTTGTAGCAAACGTTGCATATTAATTGTAGCAAAAAAAACATGAATATGAAGCAAAACAGTAAATTAATATGTAGCAAGATCATCCAGCTCCGCCGCCATGGTAGCACCTGTGGTAGCCTTTTGCAGTCTCCCTGCCGAGCAAGCTCGCGGAGGCTGGGGCGAAGAGGCGAGGTTCCCGTGGGGCTCGGCGGAGGACAACGACGTTGAGGCGCGGCGGAGGCCTACGAGGTTGGATGCGCGGCGGAGGGGCTCCATGGTGCGCGGTGACGGGCATCCTTAGTTCGCTCGCCGGCGGCCGAGATGGCGGTGGGGAGCCTTGGTGCCGGGATGGGAGCCTGAGATTCGGCGGCAGGGTCGTGGTAGCGCCGGCGACCGACGAGATCGAGGGCATTCAGCCGTAGGGAGGCGCGGGAGCTGGGGGAGGCGACCGGCGACTGGATCAAGTGGAGCTCGGGAGGGGCTCAGGAGGATAAGTTGAAGAAGACATAGGAAGGGGAAAAAATTCTATGGGGCCCACGCACGTGGGTCGCGCACGATGCTTTGCATCCAACGGAGGCGGACCAGGAGGTTGCGCGGCGTCTTATCCCCCGGGGGTAAGGAATCATTTTCCCAGAATAAAAGTCAGCTTAACCTGGACCCGCGGAAGCAAGACCATGCGCGCGAGCCGTGCATGCACCACGCGAGCGGGACTGCGGGAGCCTCTGTATGCACTAGTAAGCTTGCACGTGCACGTGCACATGCACGTAGTAGAAAAAATGTGGATTTATAATTAGACAAAAAATATATCAACCCTGTTCACTCAAAGATGAATATATCAACACATTATATAAAATTACATAAAGATTCAGTCCCTACTGAAATACTAACTGAAATTCAGTGAATTTCACTTATTTTGGTTTTCATTTCGGCAAAAGAAGGGATATTTTGTCTCAAAAATCATCAAAATATGCAAAAATTTGAAAAATATTTTGAATATATTTTGGACATGTGTATTACTGAAATGACTGAAATATTTTGGCCGAAAGGTTCTTATTTGGTGTCCACCGAAATCACTAGTACATTTAGTTAAAAACTTGGTGAAAATGAATTCCGGATTAGCAAACTAACAATTTGAAGTTCTGTCCTAAGAAGCGAGACCTTCACGTTTTTTGTAATTAAAACTTATGCTATATACGAACTCTACCACCATGTTAGCGTGAATCAACATTACTAGAATTAAGTTAGGATGTATCACCTTATAATAGTGCAATCATTACTGATTAATAGATCCATACATCAGTAAGTATACCTTGTACATGTAAAGGCGCAATATATACATACCGCAATCAGAATAGCTTGTCAGTACAAGAAAACAGTTAATTTTACTTTCTACTGTAAAATCAGGAGTCATGAAACATAATTGTTCCCCTTCTCATCTCAAGGTGATTTTCTGAAACATAGCTTGCACGTCTACATAATCGTTCGATAACACTTTCTCTTATGATTTTCTTCTATGTCTGTTTCCAACACCCGTTCCCATTCTCATCTCATGGACTCTTCGTGATGCTCATAGGGAGAATGTAATATGCAATTTCCCACAGTGAGTCCTCCCTCCAAGGCAAGCGGAGCGGCAACATCCACACCAGCCCCAGGTCCGAAACTCGTGGACAGCTCAGCCCACTCCTTGACCATAAATCATGAAGAGGTAGATAGTAACACAATGGCCTCAAGGACTAAACATGCCATTTTATTGCAATTTAAATTAAGAATAGGTATTCTCTCTACAGAAGACAAAGTTATACTTGCCATTCTATACTCTCCACTACTAACTAATTTGTCTATGAAAAGTCATGTTCACATGCCACGAGCACTTCTCTATTTCTCCTAGAATTCCTGGTGACACCGGAAAAAAAAATACTAGATCATCCAACATTAACCATGCAACATCGTATGAAAATGGCCAGCACCAGAGGTAACATAGATGCTTCAAACAGTATGTCTAACAAAAGAAGCACAAAGGCCAGCCCACAAATCAATTCTATAGATTGTACAAGATACAAAAATTACATATCGATAAGCATTTCTTCCAGGTCAGAGAAGAGATAAACTGCGGGCGCTAAATGCATCGGCTTCGGGTGCGCTCCTCTCTCCAATGCATAAAATGGGAATATCAAACACCGATGAGCGAATGAAGTTACAATGCTCTGCCAGGCTGAAATATATGGTGTACCATTCAGTTCATTCCTTTGCTCAAACCTACAGTCCGCAAAGAAATCATGTAAGCTGCAAGTACAATCCGTGTTGCTAAATATATAGAAAATAATATTCGTTCTTGTAGGCCAACCACACGACGCCCTGAAGAACTAAATCGCATTTCTGAAAATCATCTCCAATCTTCCTTTCTCCTCAAAACAGCTTTCGAACAATGCACTGCAAACACATGCAAACTTCAACAGGCTCGAATGACCAGGATGGAAAATTACATTATTGTGGGATGATAATATCAGAAGGAAAACTGAAACAACCAAAATAAATGGAAACAATGTAGCAGACTATATTTAGCGTGACAACAAATAATGGATGAACATTGACGACTTTGTTAAAAACCTGCTGCCCCTCCATTTTGTCGAGGTGTACAAGGTTTTATTTGGTAATAATATGTAAACTTAATAACTAATAAATCTCCTCTTTCATCTCTAGTATTGCGAGTTCTGATCCAAAGTTGAGCCAATTGCAATATTCAAGACAGAACAACAGAGAAAATATGATATGAGTGCTCACGTACAACGACATTAACAGCCGTCGCCTGAAATGTCCAGGAGCATCGCTCCCTCTTCCCCCTTTGTCGCCTGAAACTCTGAGAATCAAAACGCTCCAGGCCATGGCCGAGCACATCCACAGCAGCGAGTGCGAGCTCCCCACGACCTTCCCGTCCCCCTCTCAACCGCCCTCCTTGCCGGGGTGGAACTGCAGCACGTAGTGCCCCCACAAGACGGTGCATGCCGCGGTGTAGGCACATGGAATCCCCGCCGGACGAAGCCGAGAGCCGTGCTACCCTGCATAGCCGTTGTGTGAGTATGCTTGATAGTGCGATAAAGAGTACCAACTAATTAGATTGTTCATGTCTTCATGAGTTGAATCTGAAGATGTATGGCGGCAGCCAATAGAGTTGAGATGGATAGTTAAGAGCAAACAGTGAAACAAGGAAGAGAGTTCAAGTTTGGAAGAAAGATTATTGTAGAAAAACCATTCTCTGCAATACACGTAAAAAAGGTTCTGGTACATAGAATTTGCTTAGGCCCTCTGTCTACCAACCTAATAATCACCATAAATTCATTTCAATATTCTAGCGTGGTAAAAAATTCTAAGATACATTAAGAGGTTCCACTAAATTTTCTACATTCAGTTGGATTTAGAAGGGGACAAGTAACCTAACTAAATTTCTTCGAAAGCTCAAGCAACCGCCAGTTACAAACCATGCACCAAATTAAATGCTTTAGAAACCAGTTCGTCGAAGCTCTAGCTTCCATGACTTTATTTAGAGGGCCATACGTTGGTTCTGTTACTCCTGAGCCTTGTTAATAAAAATACTCTGCTAAATAAGAAGTATATAGAAATTAAGTAGGAGATTCCAAAAACTCAGAGAACATGGACCGAATTCTTCAGAAACCAGTTCATCGAAGTTCTATCTTCCATAACATTATTTAGAGGATCTCCCTTCGGTTATGTTGCTTTTGAGCCTTATGAGCACATGCTCTGCAAAATATGAATTATATTGAAAATTAGCAGGAGATTTCAATTGGCAGAACTGAACTGAATTTGTGGACATAGAAGCACATCACAAGAACAGAGAAATACACAGGCCCATTATACCAGCTACGACTACCCTCATGTTGTTGGCAAATGTGAAGTTTTTTATGCCAGTATGAGCATAATATAAATGTAAACCCATTTTGCTTATATCCGGTATCCTTTGTATCTTACGTTATTGTATATATTATGCTGGAAGTAAGGCCAACTTCAAATTTTCATGATAAGACATTTTTCGTATTGCAACATCCAACATCATTTATGACGGAACATAATTTAGTTATAGTTGGTGTCTTTTGCATGTTACGTTGTTGGTGGAAGTGAGGGCCAGCTAACATATGCAAAAATGATGGAACATAATTTATATAGGCTCAAATATGAACACAAAAAATAGTTGGAGATGTAGGAATAAAAAAAAACTCAACATGCACAATTGAGTTATAACATAATCGGGTTAGGTTTTCAGGATACACAAATGTAACAGAGAAGCCATATTTTTCATCTAATCGTCTTCCCATTTAATAGTAGGTAATATAGTCTAGCTCATGCTTATCTCCAGTGTTCTCTCAATATAACTGGACTAAAAAGACACACAAGAACAATACTCATGTCTCGTCCCTATAAGGCATCTCTACATGCGATGTTCTTGGTGCTTTTCCCGGATTTACCAATCTCATCTCATATTCATTTCTGAACTGAATGTTCACTAAAACACAATGTTTGAAATGAGTGTTCACTAGAAGTAAGAAGCAATACCATATCGGCAAGTCTGTAATGAAAGAAAGTCTGTAATGAGATTGCTATTTCCTTTTTGTACCTGATCCAGAGCATATGGAGTATCTGTACGTCGGAGCGGGAACATAGACCTTGTCATCATTATGGCCAACACCCTGTAATATTGAAAGCATGACAAAAAATGAGTTCAGTTGCCATTGAAGAAACACATTGATGGTAGTTAATTCGTGAATCTTCAGTAATATAAAAAACACCAGTTTGTGTAAAATTCACAGAACATCCACCCTCCAATCACTATATATACATTCGACATTCATAAAATTGGCCAGTACCCAGTCCCTGCATACAATATTGCATAGTAGGTATTGTTGAACAATCAAGTGGCACATTCCAATTGAGACAAGGATATGTTTGAGGTTGGTAGTACAAAATTAAATATGTTGTATGACAAAGTGCAAAGTATACATGCGATGACCCTCAGAAACCATGTAATCCAATGTAGCTATTTGTCACGAATGGTTCTACAAGAACATTAGACCAGAAGGTTCAAAAGTGTCTATTTCCTAACTTAACACAATATGAAAGGAGAATAATTAAGTAGAGGGAGAAATAGATGTATAATACTTGATGCAACAGAAAAATATGTTTCGATCTGTCAATACCTCATTTCGATATGCTGAGTGAGGGCTTCCATCTGGACTTTTCAGATTTTGATTGCTCCAGCCACGATGTAAAATTTTATACTACTATCATTTCCAATGATCTGAGAACAATAGCAATTTCATCAGCCTCCGTCTAAGAGGCAATTCATCAAACACCTAGGAATCACACAAACTGTATCAGCAAGCATGTTGGCAAAACTCGGTCTACATGACTGCAACCAAATCTTCCTCACATCGTCACCACTACAGCAATTTGCAAAACAACCACACACAAAGTACAATGTTGTCATATGAATCAGTACCAATCAGTTGGGACTTGGGAAGGTACAAAGTAGGACATGACCAGCATTCCAGCAAGGCCCGCGGGCCCAAGTACAACCTTGTTTGCCTCGTCCGTCATCCCCTGCGTAAACTGAAACGGAGATGAGAAATTTGTGGCGGATGGCGGTGTTCTCCAAATGAGAAGGAGGCGCCACTATCACCGGAACACTGGCTGCTGGCTCGTCGCCCGTGCACAAATATATGGTGGCAAGAAGAAGGGCAGGCGCTGGAAGGGGCCAGGGCCGGATACGGCAAGGCGTGCGAGCAGGTAGTGCATGGTGGCGGCGCAGGCGTGGTTGTGCGACCTCGAGAGGAGGGCGGATGCGGTGGTGGCTTGACCTGAGAACGTGACTCGTGAGCGAGGGGTAATGGGCAAGGCCGGGGCGTCGGGGGCGGGGATTGCGGCGGTGGCGGTCGGAGATTGCGGCAGCGGCATCTGCTGCGGGTTGGGGACGTCGGCGTCAGGGCGGGGATTGCGGGCTGGCGCTCGGAGATGCGTGTCGGCGTTCTGCGGAAGTGGGCGTCGTGGGCGATGTCCAAAGCGATGCGGTTCAGCGATTATTAGCGAGGAATATTAGCGCGTGCGCGGACCGGTGGAGCGGACGTTGTCCGCCCGTCAAAGACGGGAGAATTGTGAGACGTTGGATATTTTGATCGTACGGGTCAGATGTATTGGATGGGACACTCTCGCTCTTTTAAAGTAGCGGAGATGTGCGTAAGTGGTTTCACCAAGATAAGTACATATCGTGGGACTAGGCTGCTAATTAGTTCTTTTATAGCACAAGGTAGGATGAATATATTTTATTCACGTTTTGGTCTGCTTTAAGTAAAAACAATGTAGAAAATTAAATAAAAAATGCTGCTCCGCCTAATCGAAATCAATGCTCTGCCTAACGAAGCAGTGCCCTACCTACCGACACAGAATACCACGAGAAAATAGGTAGTGCAATAAAAAAAAGCAGTTTACGAGCAGTGCACTGCCAGACACCACACCGTGCGGTGCATTGAGAAAACACGGTGCATTGAGAAGACACGTCGCCGGGCATTGTGACCGAAAGCAGTGCACCATAGTAGTAACGGGCTGTGCACATGCGGTGCATTGCTAGGACACGACGCATGTGCATTTCTACCGAAGGTAGTGCAACACAATACAAATAAACAGTGCGCGGGTAATGCACCGCCAGGAACCTGAGGTGCGACCATCCCATGCAGTGCGATTGAGCGCAATGCGACGCAGAACAAATAGACAGTGGACGAGCGGTACGGTGCAATCCAGGATAGCGTGACATCCGCTGCAACCAATGGCGGCGCCAGTAGGGGGTCGAGGGGGGTCGTTCGACCCGGCTCCCGATCGACCAGAACAAAAAGCAGATCGGCGCCCCGACCTAACCCAGCAACAAAAAAAGGCACAGACAAATCCCTCGAGCCTCCTTCTCCATGACGCCCCACGCCGCGCCGCCACCAATCCCGCCTGGCCGCCCCCGTCGGCAGCCGCCACGGCTCGCCCGGCAGAGCCCATTGCCTTTCCCCGCCAGGCCCCCCACCCGCGCGTGCGCCTCCTCTCTCCCGGCGGACGGCCCGCGTGAGCTGCCTGGCTGTGCCTCCTGCTTGCACACGGGCACGGGTCGCACAACCTCACGCCCCGCCCAGCTCTTGCTGACTACTTCTGAAAGTCTGAATCGATTTTGGCCGATGAGAAAGAAGCAACCCTCTAGAAATCTAAGGACAGCACGCCCCGAGCAGGTCCATTTCCTCTTTTGATTTCATATTTTGATTTCTAATTGTGTAGTGACTAGCACTCCCACCCGTCTCTTTTAATTGACTAGAATTTAGTACAAAATTAAATTGTATAGTGACTAGTACTTCCTCCGGTCTCTTTTAATTGACTCAGATTTAGTACAACTTTGTACTAAATTCCAACCAATTTAAAAGGACCAGAGGGAGTAGTGTGTAACAGATGGCTTAAAGATTGATTTTGATTTCGATAAAATTGTATGATACTATCTTTATCAAAATGTAGCACTATTTTGTAGTGGTTTCCATATTTTTTATAGTCATCTTGTAATTGTGCTTGATGAAATATGAAATTAAATTTGTTTGGGCCTTTCTTTTGTTGAATAAACTTGCTTTGGTTCCTAAATTTCTTTAGAGCTTATTTGTTCGACCCGGCTCAGTTCAATTCCTGGCTCCGCCACTGGCTGCAACCCAAGGGAGTGCTATCAAGACATTAAAGGCAGTGCAAAAAAAAGTCCATCAAAACATATCAATATGGATCTAGTTTTAAAGATCTCAACGATACTAGCCTACCCGAAAAAAGAAATTAATTTGAACACTTGGTTTGAAAGTTATTATAATTTTCGTGTTCAAATCTAGAAAGAAAAGGAGAAAGAAAAACTAGCTAATCGCATCCCGGAAAACCCGTGCATGCGCACTTGTGCAGACCAAGGACGTGGTCAGGTGGTGCCGTGGTGCCAGCAAAATAAATTGGTACGATTCAGAGCAATTCCAATAGTGCAGCCGGGTGCTGGCTATAAGGTCAGCTATAGTCAGCTTATAGCTAATTTGTATAATAATTGACTTTAATGATTGATAACTTTATGTGTAAAAGGCCCACCACACATATTCACAAAGTCTAGGAGCACGTGCAAGAGCTGACTCTTGCATGAGAGCCCATCTCTCTTCTCTCTCCACTTCTCTCTCATCCACCTAAACAAAACAACACTATTTTAATTCTTATAGCCTGGTGAGTCAGCCTTATTGTACTTGCTCTCAGTGCTGCAGCATGGCCAGGCACGAGAAGCAAAGCGCTGCCAGCAGCGGAGGTTTGTTATTTGCGCAACACGTGGCATCGTGCGCACGCTTCCGTACACAGTTCGTGCGCGTTCGTTGCGCCCTTTTCCTAGTCGCTCCCAAATAAAACAAGAATAGTAACAAGGGTTTCCAGTTTTCACGCGAAAAGTATAAGTGTAACTCAGAGATTTAAAACGTAGGTATGAGGTGATAGCGGGGTGTTGCATGAATAAGATTGATCATATAATAAGATACAAATAGCAATGGGACTTTTCTCTAACTCCGATATATGCAGGTATGTGTTCCATAATTAGTTATGCGTACTAACCAAGAGAATTTGCACAACATATATTGTCCTACCTGCCCATTTCACCGGGCCAACTTGGAACCACAGATAATTAAGGTCTACCCTTTCGAATAGCCCGGAACAATGCATCAACACTTCATGAACACATATAATTCTCAAACTAAAACATATCCCCCTTGTTTTCCCTAACTGTCACTTTAGGGCGCATGTTCAACATAATAACAGGTAATACACTTTGCAGATAAATACCAAACTCAATTATATGATGGGAAACATAAGTTCAGTACTGAAATCATGTTACTCGCGCCCTATTAGCAAGCATTAAGCATAGCATACGTGCATCAACACAATACAAAAGTATCTTCAAGATAAACCCCTAAGATCTCGCACAACGAGTATCATTACATGATCAATCTCATCCAATCCCCATCCACCTCATATGTCTACAGCGGACTACTCACACATGGTGATGGTGAGGGAGCTCATGGTCGATGGAGATGAAGGCGGTGAAGATGGCGGTGAAGACAGCCCCCGGATCCCTCCCCCGGAGGAGAAATACTGGATCAATTTGTCTCAAAAGCGAAGATCGTGGTGGTGGCGGCGCTCTATTTCGTGAAAGGCTCTCCCCCTTCGTGAGGGGGTACGCGAAAGCCGAAGGAGAGGCGGTGCCTGAGGCACCAGATGGGTGGTCCCACGCGGCCAAGGAATCTGTCCGCGTGGGGCCCCCCTTTTGGGCCTCGGACACCTCCTCGTGGCCACCTTTTGCACGGACTCCTTTATTTCCATAAAAAAATGCGCGTGGTATTTTTCCGCGATTTAGTTTCCTCCAAAAATATATAGAAACGAGACTTTGCTAAAAACAGCGTCAGATTCTGCAGTAACTGAACTACCTCCGGTGCGCCGCACTAGCCAGTTACCACCGGCCTGTTCGCACCGGTGGGCTCTGGTGCGCCGACAGTAGCCCAAATAGGTGCGCCGGCAATAGGCATTTTCCTAGTAGTGAGTTTTAATCAAGTATGGGAAGACTCCGGAGCAAATTATGAAGCAAAGTGATTGGAAAAGTAGATGCATTTTGGGTGCATCAGAGTCCACAAGGCAACCAATGCCGACATGAAGCGTGATGCTTCGGCCATGCATTTGGTCTGCAGCTTAAAGGAGATGTATGCTGACGAAGAGGTGTCCACAAACAAGAGGGATGAGAGGAGGCATCGGGAGAAGGAAGAGGACATGAAGACCTACTTCGATGTTCAAAAGAGGAAGCTTGAGATTGAAAAGTTCAGGGCCTAGACGAGGGCTAGGGAAGTAGAGCACAAAGGGAAAGAATTGGAGCTTATTGCAGCGGCAAGGGCCAAAGAGGTGGAGCTGAAGTAGACTGAAGTTGAGCTGAAACGGCTAGCCAAGGACCACATGATTATGACCGCCGACTTGACCGCCTTGAACGAGGTGAAGATAGCTTGGTTCGAGAAGAGGCAGAAGGAGATCTTATGATGATAAGGAGTAAGCAATGGTGATGATGATCAATATGATGACACGGAGGTAACTTGATGAAGTGGATGATAACTTGTATGACGCAACGAGATCTCTCGATTGGTCCCTGTCGCCAATGCAATAGCTCTCAACCCTGCAAGATATTCCCACTTGCGCACGTAGCCGCCGACCACGAAGCGGTAAGTTGCAACCTTTTAATTCCCAATGGAACAACAGATTACACAAGACTTTCAGATCTACACAATATCAAGCAATATGGTGTAGGGAATTCAATAGTTTTGTAGAGCAAAAAACTAAGAACTAGGGTTTATCTTAAACATGGTCTGAAGCAACTTTGGGGGCGTCCTGGGCACTTATATAGGCGTCTGGGACGACCTCAGGTCGAAAAAGTACGAAAATAACCGACCCAGAATAGATCGGTGACAGACTCGGACACGGCCGGTCGGGGTCGATCGACCGGGACTGGGACAGGCTGGCGGTTCAAACGGGCCAGGGACCGGTGTTGACCGGCGGGTGAATTTTCGCGCAGTAACCCTCCTGGTTGGCATCAGCTGATCGTCCGGTTGGCGCCGGACCAGATCCGGCGTACCGCCCGGTCGGACCGGGTGATACGTCCCAAACGTATCTATAATTTCTTATGTTCCATGCTACTTTTATGATGATACTCACATGTTTTATACACATTATATGTCATATTTATGCATTTTCCGCACTAACCTATTGACGAGATGAAGAGCCCGCTTTTTGCTGTTTTTGGTTCCAGAAATCCTAGTAAGGAAATATTCTCGGAATTGGACGAAATTAACGCGAGGTCCTATTTTTGCACGAAGCTTCCGAAGACCGGAGGACTTACGAAGTGGGGCCACGAGGTGGCCAGGCGCGGCCTGGGCCCTGGCCGCGCGGCCCTGGTGTGTGGGCCCCTCGTGACGCCCCTTGACCTGCCCTTCCACCTACTTAAAGCCTCCGTCGTGAAACCCCCAGTACCGAGAGCCACGATACGGAAAACCTTCCAGAGACGCCGCCGCCGCCAATCCCATCTCGGGGATTCAGGAGATCGCCTCCGGCACCTGCCGGAAATCATCTCCCGGAGGACTCTTCACCGCCATGGTCGCCTCCGGAGTGATGAGTGAGTAGTTCACCCCTGGACTATGGGTCCATAGCGTAGCTAGATGGTCGTCTTCTCCTTATGTGCTTCATTGTCGGATCTTGTGAGCTGCCTAACATGATCAAGATCATCTATCTGTAATGCTATATGTTGTGTTTGTTAGGATCCGATGGATAGAGAATACTATGTTATGTTGATTATCAATCTATTACCTATGTGTTGTTTATGATCTTGCATGCTCTCCGTTATTAGTAGAGGCTCGCCAAGTTTTTACTCTTAACTCGAAGAGGGAGTATTTATGCTCGATAGTGGGTTCATGCCTCCATTAAATCTGGGACAGTGACAAAGTTCTAAGGTTGTGGATGTGCTGTTGCCACTAGGGATAAAACATTGATGCTATGTCCGAGGATGTAGTTATTGATTACATTACGCACCTTGCTTAATGCAATTGTCTGTTGTTTGCAACTAAATACTGGAAGGGGTTCGGATGATAACCTGAAGGTGGACTTTTTAGGCATAGATGCATGCTGGATAGAGGTCTATGTACTTTGTCGTAATGCCCAATTAAATCTCACTATACTCATCATATCATGTATGTGCATGGTCATGCCCTCTCTATTTGTCAATTGCCCAACTGTAATTTGTTCACCCAACATGCTATTTATCTTATGGGAGAGACACCTCTAGTGAACTGTGGACCCCTGTCCATTCTTTACATCGAATACAATCTACTGCAATACTTGTTCTACTGTTTTCTGCAAACAATCATCATCCACACTATACATCTAATCCTTTGTTACAGCAAGCGGTGAGATTGACAACCTCACTGTTCGTTGGGGCAAAGTACTTTGGTTGTGTTGTGCAGGTTCCACGTTGGCGCCGGAATCCCTGGTGTTGCGCCGCACTACATCCCGCCGCCATCAACCTTCGACGTGCTTCTTTGCTCCTCCTGGTTCGATAAACCTTGGTTTTTTTCTGAGGGAAAACTTACATCGTACGCATCACACCTTCCTCTTGGGGTTCCCAACGGATGTGTCGACTGCACGCATCAAGCTCTTTTTCTGGCGCCGTTGCCGGGAGATCAAGACACGCTGCAAGGGGAGTCTCCCACATCCAATCTCTTTACTTTGTTTTTGTCTTGCTTTATTTTATTTACTACTTTGTTTGCTGCACTTATATCAAAACACAAAAAAATTAGTTGCTAGTTTTACTTTATTTACGGTCTTGTTCTCTATATCAAAAACACAAAAATTAGTTACTTGCATTTACTTTATTTACCTTTAGTTTATTTCATCACGTTTCCTCCTAAGTTCGCTCTGAAAGACATACCGGTAGGACGAGGGTCTATAATTGGGAGAGATAATATAGAAGATTTTTTCACTCATGTTAGTACCGTTGAAGATTTTGAAGATAGACACTTGGTAGAACTTGCTCCTACTTATGAAATTGTTGTAGCTTCCTTAGTACACATGTTGGAAACTAAATTTGTTAATCTCAATCCTATAATCCAACACATGTTTCTCACACTCGGTGATATGGAAGAAGGGGAAAAGAAAGATTTTGTTTTAGAAACCTATCTTAAAGAATTTGGTGGTGTAGCAAGAGAGGCTAGAAAGGTCTTTATTAAATACAATATGCTTGGCTCTTATACCAATTTTGTTAGTATCCTTGAAAAGATGGACATGGAGATAGTAAGGTACACTAATAATATTAATGATGGTGGGGAGATTAAGACAACAATACCTTGTAAGCTCCTAGGAATGAATGACGCTCCAGAAAATAACTATGGTTGGCTTGTACCTGAAAATTTGTTTGACGAGGATAGCAAATCTAAGAATAATGAAAAGGGAGCCTCTGAAACTCACATATATAAGATAAAATGCATAGTTGAGAAAGCTCCAAACCCCTCTGCCAATGCTTCATCTCTTGATGTTACTTGATACACACTTTCTGCGCCTAGCTGAAAGGCGTTAAAGAAAAGCGCTTATGGGAGACAACCCATTATTTTACTTCTGCACTTTATTTTATATTTGAGTCTTGGAAGTTGTTTACTACTGTAGCAACCTCTCCTTGCATTGTTGTGCCAAGTAAAGTCTTTGATAGTAAAGCCAATACTAGATTTGGATTGCTGCGCAGAAACAGATTTCTTGCTGTCACGAATTTCGACCTGCCTCTCTGTAGGTAGCTCAGAAAAATCTGCCAATTTACGTGCGTGATCCTCAGATATGTACGCAACTTTCATTCAGTTTGGGCATTTTCATCTGAGCAATTCTGGTGCCACTTTAAAATTCGTCTTTACGAACTATTCTGTTTTGACAGATTCTGCCTTTTATTTCGCATTGCCTGTTTTGCTATGTTAGATGGATTTCTTTGTTCCATTAACTTTCAGTAGCTTTGAGCAATGTCCAGAAGTGTTAAGAATGATTATGTCACCTCTGAATATATGAATTATGCACTGACCCTCTAATGAGTTTGTTTCTAGTTTGGTGTGGAGGAAGTTTTCAAGGGTCAAGAGAGGAGGATGATACAATATGATCAAGAAGAGTGAAAAGTCAAAGCTTGGGGATGCCCCGTGGTTCATCCCTGCATATTTTAAGAAGACTCAAGCGTCTAAGCTTGGGGATTCCCAAGGCATCCCTTCTTCATCGACAACTTATCAGGTTCCTCTAGTGAAACTATATTTTTATTCCGTCACATCTTATGTGCTTTACTTGGAGCGTCTGTTTGTTTTATTTTTGTTTTTGTTTGAATAAATCGGATCCTAGCATTCTTTGTTTGGGAGAGAGACACGCTCCGCTGTTTCGTATGAACACATGTGTTCTTAGCTTCATCTTTAATGTTCATTGCGAAAGTTGAACTACTTCATTCATTGTTATATGGTTGGAAACGGAAAATGCCGCATGTGGTAAATGGTTTAATGTCTTGAATAATGTGATACTTGGCAATTGTTGTGCTCATATAGATCTTGTTTAAGCTCTTGCATCATGTACCTTGTACTCATTAATGAATAACTACATAGAGCTTGTAAAATTTGGTTTGCATGATTGATCTCTAGAGTCTAAATATTTTCTGGTTGAGGTGTTTGAACAACAAGGAGACAATGTAAAGTCTTATGATAGCTACAATATGTTTATATGTGAGCTTTGCTGCACCTTTTATACTTGAGTTTGCTTCAAACAACCTTGCTAGCCTAGCCTTGTATTGAGAGGAATTCTTCTCGTGCATCCAAATCCTTGAGCCAATAACCATGCCATTTGTGTCCACCATACCTACCTACCACATGGTATTTCTCCGCCATTCCAAAGTAAATTACTTGAGTGCTACCTTTAAAATTTCTATTCTTTACCTTTGCAATATATAGCTCATGGGATAAAATAGCTTAAAAACTATCGTGGTGAAGAATGTGTACTTATGTGTCTTATTTCTTAGTAAGTTGCTTGTTGAGCGGTAACCATGTTTCTGGGGACGCCATCAACTCTTTTACCTTTGTTGAATATCATGTGAGTTGCTATGCATGTTCGTCTTGTCTGAAGTAAGGGCGGTTTTCACAATCAAATGGTTTGAGTATGCATACTGTTAGAGAAGAACATTGGGCCGCTAACTAAAGCCATGATTCATGGTGGAAGTTTCAGTTTGGACAGCTAATCCTCAATCTCTTATGAGAATAATAACTGTTGTTAAATGCTTATGCATTAAAGAGGAGTCCATTATTTGTTGTCTATGTTGTCCCGGTATGGATGTCTAAGTTGAGAATAATCAAAAGCGAGAAATCCAATGCGAGCTTTCTCCTTAGACCTTTGTACAGGCGGCATAGGTACCCTTTGTGACACTTGGTTGAAACATATGCTATGCAATGATAATCAGTGTTAACCCAAGCTAATTAGGACAAGGTGAGAGCACTATTAGTATACTATGCATGAGGCTTGCAACTTATAAGATGTCTTATACATAACTCATATGCTTTATTACTACCGTTGACAAAATTGTTTCTTGTTTTCAAAATGAAAAGCTCTAGCACAAATATAGTAATCAATGCTTCTCTGCGAAGGGCCTATCTTTTACTTTATTGTTGAGTCAGTTTGCCTATTCTTTCTATCTTAGAAGCAAACACTTGTATCAACTGTGTGCATTGATTCTTACATGTTTACTTATTGCACTTGATATATTGCTTTATGTTGACAATTATCCATGAGATATATATGTTTAAGTTGAAAGCAACCGCTGAAACTTATATCTTCCTGTGTGTTGCTTCAAGGCCTTTACTTCGAATTTATTGCTTTATGAGTAACTCTTATGCAAGTCTTATTGATGCTTGTCTTGAAAGTATTATTCATGAAAAGTCTTTGCTATATGATTCATTAGTTTACTCATTATCTTCATCATTGCTTCGAATCGCTGCATTCATCTCATATGCTTACAATAGTATGATCAATATTATGATAGCATGTCACTTCAGAAATTATCTTTGTTATCGTTTACCTACTCGAGGCGAGTAGGAACTAAGCTTGGGGATGCTTGATACGTCCCAAACGTATCTATAATTTCTTATGTTCCATGCTACTTTTATGATGATACTCACATGTTTCATACACATTATATGTCATATTTATGCATTTTCCCACTAACCTATTGACGAGATGCCGAAGAGCCATTGTTGTTTTCTGCTGTTTTTGGTTTCAAATCCTAGTAAGGAAATATTCTCGGAATTGGACGAAATCAACGCGCAGGGTCCTATTTTTGCACGAAGCTTCCAGAAGACCGGAGGACTTACGAAGTGGGGCCACGAGGTGGCGACACAACAAGGCGGCGCGGCCCTGGGCCCTGGCCGCGCGGCCCTGGTGTGTGGGCCCCTCGTGACGCCCCTTGACCTGCCCTTCCGCCTACTTAAAGCTCCGTCGCCCAGTACCGAGAGCCACGATACGGAAAACCTTCCAGAGACGCCGCCGCCGCCAATCCCATCTCGGGGGATTCAGGAGATCGCCTCCGGCACCCTGCCGGAGAGGGGAATCATCTCCCGGAGGACTCTTCACCGCCATGGTCGCCTCCGAGTGATGAGTGAGTAGTTCACCCCTGGACTATGGGTCCATAGCAGTAGCTAGATGGTCGTCTTCTCCTTATGTGCTTCATTGTCGGATCTTGTGAGCTGCCTAACATGATCAAGATCATCTATCTGTAATGCTATATTATGTGTTTGTTGGGATCCGATGGATAGAGAATACTATGTTATGTTGATTATCAATCTATTACCTATGTGTTGTTTATGATCTTGCATGCTCTCCGTTATTAGTAGAGGCTCTGGCCAAGTTTTTACTCTTAACTCCAAGAGGGAGTATTTATGCTCGATAGTGGGTTCATGCCTCCATTAAATCTGGGACAGTGACAGAAAGTTCTAAGGTTGTGGATGTGCTGTTGCCACTAGGGATAAAACATTGATGCTATGTCCGAGGATGTAGTATCAATTGATTACATTACGCACCATACTTAATGCAATTGTCTGTTGTTTGCAACTTAATACTGGAAGGGGTTCGGATGATAACCTGAAGGTGGACTTTTTAGGCATAGATGCATGCTGGATAGCGGTCTATGTACTTTGTCGTAATGCCCAATTAAATCTCACTATACTCATCATATCATGTATGTGCATGGTCAAGCCCTCTCTATTTGTCAATTGCCCAACTGTAATTTGTTCACCCAACATGCTATTTATCTTATGGGAGAGACACCTCTAGTGAACTGTGGACCCCGGTCCCATTCTTTTACATCGAATACAATCTACTGCAATACTCGTTCTATTTTCTAAACAATCATCATCCACACTATACATCTAATCCTTTGTTACAGCAAGCCGGTGAGATTGACAACCTCACTGTTTCGTTGGGGCAAAGTACTTTGGTTGTGTTGTGCGGGTTCCACGTTGGCGCCGGAATCCCTGGTGTTGCGCCGCACTACATCCCGCCGCCATCAACCTTCGACGTGCTTCTTGGCTCCTCCTGGTTCGATAAACCTTGGTTTCTTTACGAGGGAAAACTTGCTGTACGCATCACACCTTCCTCTTGGGGTTCCCACGGACGTTTCTGCACGCATCACCGGGCCGGGACCGGGCGCGCGGCGGGCGCGGTCCGAGCTGGGCCGGCCTGGACTTTGTCTTCTCCTCTCGCGCATGCCTCCCGCTCCTCCCTCGCGCGTCCATGAGATATCTTCATGTCCAGCTCCATGTCCAGCTCCACGTCCATCTTCACGTCCAGCTGCTTCTCTCCTCCTCGTGCGATGCTTGTCTCCTCCTCATACCTGATGATACATAAGTAATAGGACCTAGGCAGTATAAAGTTCTCATCAATTAAAGTATCGTTTAGGAACAAGTTCACCTGTTGTTTAAGTAGCTTCGCACGAGCCCTTGTAATAGGTCCAATCCGAACTTCATTGGACTTGAGCTTCACATCAGGTTCATCTTCATTTGGTAATGACGGAGGTAGTAGTGTGGTAGGGATGTCCTCATCATCTCCCCCCCCTCAAAAGGCGTCGACCTCGACGCTCCAAGGTATTCTCCGTCATATGGTGTCAAATCAGCAACATTGAAAGAATTACTGACACCAAACTCATCAAGTGGAAGATCTATCGAGTATGCGTTATCGTTGATCTTAGCAAGCACTTTGTAAGGACCAGCACCACGAGGAAGCAACTTGGAAACCTATCCTTGCGAAAATGTACCCAGCATATCACCAGGCTTGAACAACATCTCCTTGCGCTTCTTGTTCATCCTTGCAGCATTGCTCTTGCCTTTCTTTTCTATCAACTCTTTAGTCTTCACATGTATCTTCCGTACAAAATCTGCCCTCTTGGATGCCTCTATATTGACTCTCTCATGTATGGGAAAAGGCAACAAATCAAGTGGAGTAATGGGTTTGAAACCATACACCGCCTTAAAAGGACACAGCTCCGTGGTAGAATGTATCGCCCTGTTGTAAGCAAACTTCACATGCGGCAAACACTCTTCCCACTCCTTCAGGATCTTCTTGATCATGGATCTCAACAGTTGTGACAATGTTCTATTCACCACCTCAGTTTGACCATCAGTTTGGGGATGACAAGTAGTACTGAAAAGTAGGTCCCCAGCTTTCTCCACAGCGTCTTCCAGAAGTAGCTCATAAACTTCACGTCACGATCAGAAACAATAGTCTTCGGGACTCCATGTAGTCGTACAACCTCCCTGAAAAACAGGTTAGCAATATGTGACGCATCGTCGCTTTTGTGGAAGGCAATAAAATGTGACATTTTAGAAAATCTGTCCACTACCACAAATATAGAATCATGGCCTCTTTTAGTACGCGGCAAACCCAACACAAAATCCATACTAATATCCTCCCAAGGTGTAGTAGGTGTCGGTAATGGAGTATACAAACCGTGAGGCTTCAGCTTGGACTTGGACTTGTTGCAAGTAATGCACCTCTTCACATACCTGTCCACATCCCGCCTCATCTTTGGCCAATAAAAGTGGTCAGCTAACATGAGTAGCGTCTTCTCACGCCCAAAGTGACCCATCAAACCTCCAGCACGAGATTCCTGCAATAAGAGCAAACACATAGACGATTCTGGAACACATAGTTTGTTAGCTCTAAACAAGAACCCATCATGTATGTGATATTTTTCCCATGCTTTACCAATAGCACACAAGCGATATGGTTCAGCAAAATCATGATTAGTAGCATACAAATCACATAGCACTTCTAATCCAGGAATTTTAACATCAAGTTGAGTTAATTGCATATTCTTCCTAGATAGAGCATCAGCAACGATATTATCTTTTCCCTTCTTATGCTTAATAATGTATGGAAATGACTCAATGAACTCAACCCACTTAGCAAGACGCTTATGCAAAGTAGACTAAGTTTTCAGGTATTTTAAAGCTTCATGATCAGAATGTATGATAAATTCTTTTGGCCACAAGTAATGTTGCCAAACCTCAAGAACTCTAATTAAAGCATACAATTCTTTATCATATATAGGATAGTTCAACTTAGCACCAGAAAGTTTCTCAAATATGCAATTGGGCGACCCTCTTGCATCAACACACCACCAATTCCAATACCACTAGCATCACATTCAATCTCAAATTGCTTATTGAAATCAGGAAGTGCAAGCAACGGTGCAGAAGTTAACAATCTCTTAAGTTCATCAAAAGCATGATTTTGGGCTGCGCCCCACTCAAATAGAACACCCTTTTTAGTCAAGTCATTCAAAGGTGAGCAATAGTACTAAAGTTGGGCACAAATCTTCTATAAAACTCAGCTAGACCATGAAAACTTCTAACTTGACTCACATTCATGGGAGTAGGCCAATTTTGAATTGCTTCAATTTTAGACACATCTACTTCTACTCCATGCTTAGAGACAACATAACCCAGAAATATGACCTTATCTTTGCAAAATGTGCACTTCTCAAGATTACCATAGAGTTTATTATCACGCAACACTTGCAAAACATGTCGAATATGTATAATATGATCAGATTCATTGCGGCTGTAGATTAATATGTCATCAAAGTACACAACCACAAACTTGCCAATAAATTCACGCAAAACATGGTTCATCAGTCTCATGAAAGTGCTAGGTGCATTAGTCAAACCAAAAGGCATTACTAACCACTCATATAAACCAAATTTTGTTTTAAAGGCTGTTTTCTATTCATCCCCTTCTTTCATCGTAATTTGATGATAACCACTACGCAAATCTGATGGGATTCGTTAGCATAGAAAACAAAAAAATTCCAACCGCAAGAACGAAAACACAAGCCAAGATCTAATCTAGAAGACGGTAGCAACGAGGGGGTGACGAGACTAACCCTTGAAGATTTCCAAAGCTTACGAGATTAGATCTCGTTGTTGCAGAAGATGATCACTTGCCGCTTTCAAAAGCGCGTAGAAGATCTTGACGGTGCCACAATCGGGCAGCACCTCCGTACTCGGTCACACGTACGGTGTTGATGAAGATGACGTCCTCCTCCCCGTTCTAGCGGGCAGCGGAAGTAGTAGATCCTCCTCGGAATCCCGGCAGCACGACGGCGTGGTGACGGTGGTGGTGGAGAACTCCGACAGGGCTTCGCCTATGCGCTGCGGGAGTTGTATGTGGAGGAGGGGCGCTTAGGGTTTGGGGAGAGGCTAGGGTTTAGGGCGCCGGCCTCAAGGGGGTGCGGCCAACTAGGGCTTTGTGTGGCCGGCCCCCTCCCCTTGCTCCTCATTATATAGGTGCAAGCCCCAAGTGTTGGACTACAAGTCTTCGAATAAGACCCCAACCCAAAACTTCCCATATGGTGGGAAACCTACTCAAGGGGGGAGTCCTACTCAAGGTGGGACTCCCACCTTTCCTTGAGGGGGGGTTGCCGGCCACCTTAGGTGTAGTCCACCTGGGACTCCTCCCCTTAGGGTTGGCCGGCCATGCTAGTGGAGTCCCTCCGGGACTCCACCTTCCATACTGATTTCTTCCGGACTTTTCTAGAACCTTCTAGAACCTTCCATAAATACACCAGATCATTTTCAAACTTATAAAATGACTTCCTATATATGAATCTTATTCTCCGGACCATTCCGGAACTCCTCTTGATGTCCTGGATCCCATCCGAGACTCCGAACAAAACTTCGAACTCCATTCCATATTCAATATCTACTCAAACAACATCAAACCTTAAGTGTGTCACCCTACGGTTCGCGAACTATGCAGACATGGTTGAGACTTCTCTCCGACCAATAGCGGGATCTGGAGATCCATAATGGCTCCCACATATTCAACGATGAATTAGTGATCGAATGAACCATTTACATACGATACCGATTCCCTTTGTCACGCGATATTTTACTTGTCCGAGGTTTGATCATCGGTATCTCTATACCTCGTTCAACCTCGTCTTATGACAAGTACTCTTTACTCGTAGCATGGTATGTGGTCTCTTATGAACCTTTCATATGCTTGCAAGCTAATTAGATGACATTCCACCGAGAGGGCCCAGAGTATATCTATCCGTCATCGGGATGGACAAATCCCACTGTTGATCCATATGCCTCAACTCATACTTTCCGAATACTTAATCCCACCTTTATAACCACCCATTTACGCAGTGGCGTTTGATGTAATCAAAGTACCCTTTCAGTATAAGTGATTTACATGATCTCATGGTCGAAGGACTAGGTAACTATGTATCGAAAGCTTATAGCAAATAACTTAATGACGTGATCTTATGCTACGCTTAATTGGGTGTGTCCATTACATCATTCACATAATGACATAACCTTGTTATTAATAACATCCAATGCTCATGATCATGAAACTATGATCATCTATTAATCAACAAGCTAGTTATACAAGAGGCTTACTAGGGACTCCTTGTTGTTTACATAACACACATGTATCAATGTTTCGATTAATACAATTATAGCATGGTATATAAACATTTATCATAAACACAAAGATATATAATAACCACTTTATTATTGCCTCTTGGGCATATCTCCAATAGTCTCCCACTTGCACTAGAGTCAATAATCTAGATTACATTGTAAGGTACCTAACACCCATGGCATTTTGGTGTTGGTCATGCTTTGCCCTAGGGAGAGCTTTAGTCAACGGATCTGCTACATTCAGATCAGTGTGTACTTTGCAAATCTTTACTTCTCCATCTTTGATGTACTCGCGAATCGAATGAAAGCGCAGCTTGATATGCTTCAGCTTCTTGTGTGACCTTGGTTCTTGTGCATTGGCGATGGCACCCATGTTGTCACAATAGATGACTAGTGGGTCCAATGCACTAGGAACCACACCAAGCTCAACAATGAACCTCTTCATCCATACCGCTTCCGATGAAGCCTCTGAAGCCGCTATGTATTCCGATTCTGTTGAAGACTTCGCCACCGTGCACTTCTTCGAGCTTGCCCACCTTACTGCAGCACCATTCAATATAAACACGTACCAGACTGAGACTTAGAGTCATCAGGATCAATGTTCCAACTAGCATCGGTGTAACTAGTTACAGCGAGCTCTTGGTCACCTCCATAACAAAGAAACATATCCTTAGTTCTTTTCAAGTACTTCAGGATATTCTTGACCGCTGTCCAGTGTTCCATTCCTGGATCACTTTGATATGTGCTAGTCAAACTAACAGCATGTGCTATATCCGGTCTAGTACACAGCATGGCATACATGATAGAGCCTACTGCCGAGGCATAGGGGATCTGATTCATCCTCTCTTACTTTCATCCATTCTGAACTTCTTTAGAATCTTGTCCAGGTATGTACTCTGTGATAGCCCTAATAGGCGTCTTGATCTATCTCTATAAATCTTGATGCCTAAAATGTATGCTGCTTCACCAAGGTCCTTCATTGAAAAACACTTATTCAAATAACCTTTTACACTGCTTAATAGTTCTATATCATTCCCAATCAATAATATGTCATCTACATATAATATCAGGAATTCTACAGAGCTCCCACTCACTTTCTTGTAAATACATGCCTCTCCATGGCACTGTATAAACCCGAAGTATTTGATCACCTTATCAAAGCGTCGGTTCCAACTCATGGATGCTTGCTTCAGTCCATAAATAGAACGCTGAAGTTTGCATACCTTGTCAGCATTTTTAGGATCGACAAAACCTTTGGGTTGTACCATATACAACTCTTCCTCAATGTCACCATTAAGGAACGCCGTTTTGACATCCATCTGCCAAATCTCATAATCGAAAAATGCAGCTATTGCTAACAAAATCCTCACAGACTTTAGCTTCGCTATAGGTGAGAAAGTCTCATCGTAGTCAACACCTTGAATTTGTCGGAAACCCTTTGCGACAAGTCGAGCTTTATAGACAGTAACATTACCATCAGCATATGTTTTTCTCTTGAAGATCCATTTATTCTCGACAGCGTTGCGGCTATCAGGTATGTCTACCAAAGTCCACACTTTTGTTATCATACATGGATCCCATTTCGTATTTCATGGCTTCTTGCCATTTGTTGGAATCTGGGCTCATCATCGCTTCTTCATACGTCGCAGGGTCCTCATCATTGTTGTCCACAATCATGACATTTAGACAAGGATCATACCAATCAGGAGTGGCACGTTCCCTTGTCGATCTGCGAGGTTCAGTAGATATCTCGTTCGAAGTTTCATGATCATTATCATTAGCTTCCTCTGTTACCGGTGCAGGCGTTACATGAACATCTTCCGGTACTGCGCTACTCTGATCAACTAGAGAAGGTTCAGTAACCTCGTCGAGTTCTACTTTTCTTCCACTCACTTCTTTAGTGAGAAATTCTTTCTCAAGAAAGGTTTCGTTCTTAGCAACAAAGATTTTGCCTTCAGATCTGTGATAGAAAGTATACCCAATAGTTTCCTTAGGATATCCTATGAAGATGCATTTCTCCGCTTTGGGTTCTAGCTTGTCCGGTTGTAACTTTTTTACATAGGCTTCGCAACCCCAAACTTTTAGGAACGACAGCTTAGGTTTCTTATTAAACCATAATTCATACGATGTCGTTTTAACGGATTTAGATGGTGCCCTATTTAAAGTGAATGCAGCTGTCTCTAATGCATAACCCCAAAACGATAACGGCAAATCAATAAGAGACATTATAGAATGAACCATATCTAAGAGAGTTCGATTACGATGTTCGGACACACCATTTCGCTGTGGTGTTCCCGGCGGTGTCAATTGTGAAAGTATTCCGCATTTCTTTAAATGCATGCTAAACTCATAACTCGGATATTCGCCTCCGCGATCAGAACGCAGAAACTTGATCTTCTTGTTACATTGATTTTCTACTTCACTTTGGAATTCCTTAAACTTCTGAAAGTTTCGGATTTATGTTTCATGAAATAGATATACCCATATCTACTCAGATCATCTGTGAAGGTTAGAACATAACGATAACCACCGCGCGAGGCTACACTCATTGGTCCGCACACATCGGTATGTATGATTTCCAATAAGTCTGTAGCTCGCTCCATAATACCAGAGAATGGAGTCTTAGTCATTTTTCCCATTTGACATGCTTCGCATCTATCAAGTGACTCAAAGTCAAGTGACTCAAGTAGTCCATCGGAATGGAGTTTCTTCATGCGTTTCACTCCAATATGACCAAGACGACAGTGCCACATATAAGTAGAATTATCATTCAATTTAATTTGCTTAGCATCAATGTTATGAACATGTGTATCACTACTATCGAGATTTAATAGAAATAAACCATTCTTCTCAGGCGCTTGACCATAAAAGATATTATTCATAAGAATAGAACAACCATTATTCTCAGACTTGAATGAATAACTGTCTTGCATTAAACAAGATCCAGATATAATGTTCATGCTCAACGCATGCACTAAATAACAATTATTGAGGTTTAAAACTAATCCCGAAGGTAGATGTAGAGGGAGCGTGCCGACAACAATCACATCGATCTTGGATCCATTTCCAACGCGCATCGTCACTTCATCCCTCGATAGGCTTCGTTTATTCCGTAGTTCCTGTTTCGAGTTACAAATGTGAGCAACTGAACCAGTATCAAATACCCAGGAACTAGTACGAGAACCAGTAAGATAAACATATATAACATGTATATCAGATATACCTTTCTTCTTCTTGACAAGGCCGCTCTTCAGATCAGCCAAATATTTGGGGCAATTACGCTTCCAGTACCCCTTCCTATTGCAGTAATAGCACTCAGTATCAGGTTTAGGGCCACCCTTAGGCTTCTCAGGAGGCGCGGCAGCTTTCTTGCCACCCTTCTTGAAGTTGCCCTTCTTAGGTTTTCCTTGTTTCTTGAAACTGGTGGTCTTGTTGACCATCAACACTTGGTGCTCTTTCTATATCTCAATCTCAGATTTTAGCATGGAGAAGAGTTCAGGTAACTCCTTGTTCATGTTCTGCATATTGTAGTTCATCACAAAGTTCTTGTAACTAGGTGGCAGTGATTGAAGGACACGATTAATCCCCAGTTTGTTAGGAATCACTATTCCCAAGTCACAGAGTTTCTTCGCATGCCCGGTCATGGCGAGCATGTGCTCACTAACGGAGCTGCCCTCTTCCATCATGCAACGAAGAAGTGTTTCGATGCTTCATAGCATTCCACGGCCGCATGAGTTTCAAAGATAGCTTTCATCTCATTGACCAACTCATGCGGATCGTGGTGCTCAAAACGTTTTTGAAGATCGGCTTCACTGCATAGGATGGCACACTGAACTTGAGAGTACCGAGTTTTCCGAGTCTCGTAAACATTCTTTACTTCATCGGATTCAGCAGGTGGGGCACCTAGCGGTGCATCGAGCACATATTGCAGGTTTCCACCAGTGAGGAAAATCCTCACATGACGGAACCAGTCGGTGAAGTTGCTACCGTTGCTCTTAAGCTTTTCTTTCTCTAGGAACTGGTTAAAATTGATTGATGGGGACGCCATGATCTACAACATATATTTGCAATAGTTTAGACTAAGTTTATGACAAACTGAGTTCAAATTTTAATTCAACAAAATTAAAAACTAGGTGAACTCCCACTCAAAACAATATCCCTCGCATTGTCTTAGTGATCACACGAACCAAATCCACTACACCAAGTCCGATCATCACGAGACAAGATGTAACTTCAATGGCGAACACTCAAAGTGTTCATCATATCAATCATATGACTCATGCTCTACCTTTCGGTATCCCGTGTTCCGAGACCATGTCTGTACATGCTAGGCTCGTCAAGGCAACCTTAGTATCCGCGTGTGCAAATCTGGCTTGCACCCGTTGTATGCACATGTTGAATCTATCACACCCGATCATCACGTGATGCTTTGAAACGACAAGTCTTAGCAACGGTGCTACTAAGGATGAACACTTTATTATCTTGATATTTAGTGAGAGGGATCATCTTATAATGCTACCGTCGCGATCTAAGCAAAATAAGATGCATAAAAGGATTAACATCACATGCAATTCATATGTGATATGATATGGCCCTTTTGTCTTTGCGCCTTTGATCTTCATCTTCAAAGCACGGACATGATCTCCATCATCAACGGGCATGATCTCCATCATCGTTGGCGTAGCGACAAGGTCAATGGCGCCGTCTTCATGATTGTTCTCCCATGTAGCAACTATTACAACTTCTTTGAAATACTACTCAACATGAAATTTAAAGACAACCATAAGGCTCCTGCCGGTTGCCACAATACAATAATGATCATCTCATACATATTCATCATCACATTATGGCCATATCACATCACCAAACCCTGCAAAAACAATTTAGACCTCTCTAATTTGGTTTGCATATTTTACGTGGTTTAGGGTTTTCGCGTAAGATCCAATCTACCTACGAACATGAACCACAACGGTGATACTAGTGTTTTCAATAGAAAGAGTAAATTGTATCTTCACTATAGCAGGAGAGACAGACACCCGCAAAGCCACTTATGCAATACAAGTTGCATGTCGAGCGTGGAGCAAATCTCATGAACGCGGTCATGTAAAGTTAGCCGAGCCGCTTCATCCCACAAAGATGCAAAGTACTCGAACTAAAGACAACAAAGCATCAACGCCCACAAAACAATTGTGTTCTACTCGTGCAACCAATCTATGCATAGACACGGCTCTGATACCAATGATGGGATTCGTTAGCATAGAAAACAAAAAATTTCCTACCGCAAGAACGAAAACAAAAGCCAAGATCTAATCTAGAAGACGGTAGCAACGAGGGGGTGACGAGACTAACCCTTGAAGATTTCAAAAGCCTACGAGATTAGATCTCGTTGTTGCGAAGATGATCACTTGCCGCTTTCAAAGCGCGTAGAAGATCTTGACGGTGCCACAATCGGGCAGCACCTCCGTACTCGGTCACACGTACGGTGTTGATGAAGAAGATGTCCGCCTCCCTGTTCCAGCGGGCAGCGGAAGTAGTAGATCCTCCTCGGAATCCGGCAGCACGACGGCGAGGTGACGGTGGTGGTGGAGAACTCCGACGGGCTTCGCCTATGCGGGGGAGTTGTATGTGGAGGAGGGCGCTTAGGGTTTGGGGAGAGGCTAGGGTTTAGGGCGCCGGCCTCAAGGGGGTGCGTCCAACTAGGGCTTGGTGTGGCCAGCCCCCTCCCCTTGCTCCTCATTATATAGGTGGAAGCCCCAAGTGTTGGACTACAAGTATTCGAATAAGACCCCAACCCAAAACTTCCCATATGCTGGGAAACCTACTCAAGGGGGGAGTCCTACTCAAGGTGGGACTCCCACCTTTCCTTGAGGGGGGTGGCCGGCCACCTTAGGTGGAGCCCACCTGGGACTCTTCCCCCTTAGGGTTGGCGGCCATGCTAGTGGAGTCCCTCCGGGACTCCACCTTCCATAGTGATTTCTTCCGGACTTTAACCTTCTAGAACCTTCCATAAATACACCGGATCATTTTCAAACTTATAAAATGACTTCCTATATATGAATCTTATTCTCCGGACCATTCGGCACTCCTCGTGATGTCCTGGATCCCATCCGAGACTCCGAACAAAACTTCGAACTCCATTCCATATTCAATATCTACTCAAACGACATCAAACCTTAAGTGTGTCACCCTACGGTTCGCGAACTATGCAGACATGGTTGAGACTTCTCTCCGACCAATAACCAATAGCGGGATCTGGAGATCCATAATGGCTCCCACATATTCAACGATGACTTAGTGATCGAATGAACCATTTACATACGATATTTTACTTGTCACGCGATATTTTACCTGTCCGAGGTTTGATCATCGGTATCTCTATACCTCGTTCAACCTCATCTCATGACAAGTACTCTTTACTCGTAGCGTGGTATGTGGTCTCTTATGAACCTTTCATATGCTTGCAAGCTAATTAGACGACATTCCACCGAGAGGGCCCAGTATATCTATCCGTCATCGGGATGGACAAATCCACCTGTTGATCCATATGCCTCAACTCATACTTTCCGAATACTTAATCCCACCTTTATAACCACCCATTTACGCAGTGGCGTTTGATGTAATCAAAGTACCCTTTTAGTATAAGTGATTTACATGATCTCATGGTCGAAGGACTAGGTAACTATGTATCAAAAGCTTATAGCAAATAACGTAATGACGTGATCTTATGCTACGCTTAATTGGGTGTGTCCATTACATCATTCACATAATGACATAACCTTGTTATTAATAACAACCAATGTTCATGATCATGAAACTATGATCATCTATTAATCAACAAGCTAGTTATACAAGAGGCTTACTAGGGACTCCTTGTTGTTTACATAACACACATGTATCAATGTTTCGGTTAATACAATTATAGCATGGTATATAAACATTTATCATAAACACAAAGATATATAATAACCACTTTATTATTGCCTCTTGGGCATATCTCCAACAAAATCAATTTTAGAAAAAACAGCAGCACTACTCAATTCATCTAGCATATCCTCTAAACGGGGGATGACGATATCGAATAGTAATGTTATTTATCGCTCTACAATCTACGCACGTACGCCATGTACGATCTTTCTTAGGAACTAGAATAACAGGAACAACACAAGGACTAAGGCTTATGCGGATATAACCTTTGTCGAGTAGCGCTTGTACTTGCTTCTGTATCTCCTTCGTTTCTTTGGGGTTCGTTCTATATGGTGCCCGATTGGGTAGCGAAGCTCCGGGGATCAAGTCGATTTGATGCTCAATACCTCGCAATGGTGGTAGGCCTGCGGGTACCTCCTCCGGAAACACGTCGCCAAATTCCTGCAAAACATTAGAAACACCAAGAGGAAGAGGGGTCATGTCGTTAGAAACCAAAACCGTACCCCTGTACAAGAGCACAAGAGGCATGGTTGTAGGTTCCTTGCTAAATTCTCTCATGTCTTCTTTGGTGGCTAATGAGACTAAGAAATTCACTCTCTCACTTTTCGTTATATCACTCACGACATTACAATTCTCTCGCCTATCTAAAGAAGCATCCTCCAAGTTTACTTCAACTTTATGACGAGATTCATTGACAATTTGCTGTGGTGACATAGGCTGCAAGTTAATTTTCTTGCCCTTGAACTCCAAGTGATATGTATTGGCATGGCCATTGTGTTGCACAGAACGGTCATAGAGCCAAGGCCGACCCAATAGTAGGTGACACACCGTCATAGGAACCACATCAAAATCAATGGAATCCTTATACGGTCCAATCGCAAATTCAACACGCACCATGTGGTTTACCTTCATCTCACCATTGTCGCTCAACCACTGAATATACTATGGATGCGGGTGCGGTAGATACTTCAACTTCAGCTTGGTACACAACTCCTTGCTTGCTAAATTGCGGCAACTCCCGCCATCAATAATGACCTTGCAAGCCTTGTCGGGACCAACTAAAGCCTTTGTTTGGAACAAATTGCAGCGCTGAGTAGATGCACTAGGCAACACATTAAGAGCACGCTGCGACACAACAATAGTGCAAGCTTTAGACGGATAAGCATCTACACCATCAGTGCCATAGTCCTCATCTTCTGGAGCATTTGGATCAACATCATCTCCAGTCTCATACTCATTGTCCTCATTAACAATCATGACCTTGCGGTTCAGACAATCCCTCCTAAAGTGACCCTTGCCACCACATGTATGGCAATTCATATCGCGGTTGCGCGTAGTAGACATGCTAGAACCACTCGTACTTGCAGCAGATTCAGACTTCTTTGTGTTTTGCACATTGGAGACCGGTTTGCTAGGCGGAGTAGAGTAATGTGCGGAGCGCATAGATGGCGCCGGCGCCGTCGATGGGGGCGCCCGAGGCGTGAAATGCCCAGCTTCCGTAGTACGGCCTTTCACCTTAGCTTCGTCAGCCAACTGTGATTCAGCTTCTGTTGCATGATGTAGCAACTCATTCATAATGGTGTAACTGCAATGACGAACAATGCCTTTAATATCATACTTCAAACCATTGAGAAAACGAGTCATTGTCATCTCAAGGGATTCTTTGACACGGCCACGCTGCATGAGCATCTCCATCTCCATGTAGTATTCATCAATAGTCTTCACACCTTGTCTCAATAGGGTCAACTTATCAAATATATTGCGCAAGTAATTTGTGGGCACAAAACGCTCGGTCATTGCCGCCTTCATAGCACGCCATGTGATAATAGGCGGTTCACCATCTTCTTCACGAGCACTAACATATCGATACCACCAACGCAATGCATAGCCATCAAATTTGGAAGAAGCAAGCTTGATCTTCCTATCTTCGGTATAATTATGTAGGCGCCATAACTTCTCAATTTTCAGCTCCCAAGTGAGGTATTTTTCAACATCAGCACCTCCTTCAAACTTGGGTATGGAGAACTTAGGCTTACCCGATCCATCTTCTTCTTCAAAGCCACGACCTGGACGTCGGAGTTCAGCAAACCCACGACCACGGTTACCACGTGCAGCACCACGATTAGCATTAGGTGCTTCATCTGCGGCTTCGTCTTCGTCTTCGTCTTCTTGTTGTTGTAAGTTTGTCAAATTGTCAACAGCCAATTGCAACCCTTGAAGACTGCGCTGGATATCCGTCATTTGATCTCTCATTGTAGTGACGGTCGCACTAGTGGCGTTCAGCTTCTGGGAGATCCCTTGGACCGTCCCCTTAAGCTCATCATCCTGAGCGTGGAATTCACGTCGCATCTTATTACGAAGAGCCTCATACTCCCTCCATGTCATAAGATCAGCAGCATCCTTGTTTTCCTGGTTAACAATTTTGGCATCACTAGCAGACATGGTTAGTAGATTAGTGCACTAAATCAAAAATATATGGTGGTACTCTCACAACTCACTCAAGACTGATAAGAAAAGGAAATCTTACCGCTCCAAAGTGAATTAGTATTGCTTACCACTTGTTGTGACAACTAGTGCACGGATGTAGCGAAGCGAATATCAAGGGTATAAGAACAAATCACACGGCAAAGCAGGATATATGTGGGGCTGTAGGTGGCTACCTATTTGCACCAATAACAAGCTCTAGCGCTGACCGTAGACAACCAATGATACTCACACAAGGCGATAAATGTGGCAATGCAACTATATGGATGAAAGGTTGAAATGCACTAGAGAGACGCTAGCAAAACTCAACGAGACAGACACAAGATTGCTCAACTACTGGTGCAGTAAAGTAAACTTAGGCTTTCACTTGATTCTTCTAGCACTTCACTTTTCTTTTTGGATTTTTCTATTTTGTATAACACGCAGCTATGTAGCTCTTTTTGCTTCTTTTCTATTTTCTGTTTTTTTTACTCAACTCCTTGATAACACGGCCAACAGATAATGCTTTGCACCCAAAACCCTAATGAGTAGCCTGTCGAGCGGTAAAACTAGTCTCTTCTGGGGAAGTTCCTAGTCACTTATATCGAAAGGCTGTGGCTATGGTTTGGACAAACACACTATATGCTATGTGGACTCGGAGTAACAAAAACTGAAACTAGATAATAGTAGAGATACAAACCCTAACAACTAGATGGAAGAAAAAGATACGCAAAAACAAGTACGAAAAGCAACTAAAACTTGAAACTAGTGCAATCTAAGGCTATGACAAACCGTAACCCTAAATTTTTTTTGGCTTTTTCTGGATAGGAAACACTCACAACTCAACTATGGGGTGGATTGTGGATGGCTTACCGAGGAAACCTGAGAATCTGATACCAAGATGATAAGGGGTGGCCCGATCTTCTCAGTAAGCAACGGTGGTGATGATGATCACGGGGTGATTGCAGCGGAGGTAACTTGATGAAGTGGATGATAACTTGTATGACGCAACGAGATCTCTCGATTGGTCCCTGTCGCCAATGCAACAGCTCTCAACCTTGCAAGATATTCGCAACTCCACACACTTGCGCACGTAGCCGCTGAGCATGAAGCGGTAAGTTGCAACCTTCTAATTCCCAATGAAACAAACAGATTACACAAGACTTTCAGATCTACACAATATCAAACAATATGGTGTAGGGAATTCAATAGTTTTGCAGAGCAGACAACTAAGAAATAGGGTTTATCTTAAACGTGGTCTGAATCAACTTTGGGGGCGTCCTGGGCACTTATATAGGCGTCCGGGATGACCTCAGGTCGGAACTGCGGACCGAGAATAGATCGGTCGAGACAGACTCCGGACACGGCCGGTCTCGGGCCGATCGAACTGGGACCGGGCTGGCGGTTCAAACCGGGCCGGGACCGGGTGGACGGGCGGGTGAATTGTCGCGCGATAACCCTCCCGGTTGGCATCGGTGATCGTCCGGTTGGCGCCGTACCGGATCTGGCATGCCGCCCGGTCGGACCGGGCCAGGGACCGGGCGCGGAGTGGCGGCCGGTCTGACCGGGCGCGCCGGAGTGGCGGCCGGTCTGACCGGGTGTTGGGCCGGCCTGGACTTTGTCTTCTCCTCTCGCGCATGCCTCCCGCTCCTCCCTCGCGCATCCATGAGATATCTTCATGTCCAGCTCCATGTCCAGCTCCACGTCCATCTTCACGTCCAGCTTCTTCTCTCCTCCTCGTGCGATGCTTGTATCCTCTTCATACCTGATGATACATAAGTAATAGGACTTAGGCAGTATAAAGTTCACATCAATTAAAGTATCGTTTAGGAACAAGTTCACCAGTTGTTTAAGTAGATTCGCACGAGCCCTTGTAATAGATCCAATCCGAACTTCATTGGACTTGAGCTTCACAGCAGGTTCATCTTCATTTGGTAATGACGGAGGTAGTACTGTGGTAGGGATGTCCTTATCATCCTAGACCGCACAAATTGAGTTGACAATCTCAATTTGTAATTTTTACATTTGTTTAAACTATGACACATTTCATTTCCTGATCATGCGACATTGTATTTGATATCATTCTATATTTTTTATATATTATTTATAAATCTGTGTGGCCAAATGGCCTATTTACCAAAGAAATAGACCATATATTGGCCACGTTGGCCAAATGGGTGGTCGCTATGTTGGGCGCAGCGTGCGACTCAAACGGACACGCGGATGCGGGGCGCTGTCCGCGTGTCCGGCATAAAACGGACAGCCCAACGCGTCTATTTGGATCGCTGTGTTGAAGATGCCCTTAGAGCATCTCCAGCCGCGTCCCCCAAAGCGCCCCCCAAACGGCGCCGGATTTATCGTTTGGGGGACGTGTTTCATTGATGTCGCATTTCGGGGACATCACTCCCCAGCCGCGTCCCCCAAACAAAATTTTAGATTTTTAACATTTAAGCGAAAACAACTGAATTCATTCAAACTTGATATACATTACATTGATTTGAACGAAATTCGATGAAATTTAGACTAAACCCTAATCTAGTAGTACTTGCTGCTAAAGGGGTCGTAGTACTGGTGGAAGTTGTACATGTAATCGACGATGACGTCCTGCTTGCCGCGCTCATCGGGCTCGTCCTTCATCGCGCCGCTTGGTCCAGCCTCGCCGTCATAGGTGAGGTTGACGAGTGGCTTCCCGGTGTCGTGGATGTACATTGAGATCGCCAAGTCGAGGTCGCCCCTCCAGGCGTCCTTGTCGTTCAGCGACATCGTGAACGTCACGTTCAACCCTAGACAGTCGTCGGGGTTGTCGCTTCTGGCGGTGAGGCATTGCTCGCGCTCGTACTCCGCAAGCTGCACTGCCTTCATGGCTTCCTCGTCGTCCTGCTCCTCCTTCACCTCCGGCTTCAGGATGAGGAGGGCGCCGCCGGCACGCCTGTGCTACTGTCGGCTGATGCTTTTTCCGCCACGCCTCGGATTGACGGACGGTGTTGCGAACTCCGGCTCGTTCATCACCTCGCGCTTATGCACGGCGTAGGGCGCGGTGCGACAAAGACGCCTATCGCGTTGGCCCTGACGAAGAAGAGTTGGAGGAGGACGAGTACGTCCTCCTCGGCTATCTGCATGCTACGGGCGTAGGTGATGGTGGCGGCGACGGTGGCATCTCCAGCCTGGGCGCGCTGTTCCAGGTGTTCCGCCGGTCGGTGAGGCCGGCGGTGCTGTTCATCTCGGTATGGTGCTGCGCCTGGAAGTAGTCCGCCCACTAGACGTCTATGCCGGTGGGTGCCTAGGTTGGATCGGCTCGCTCCTCAGCGGTGAGGTGAGCCTCCCGGGTCCTGATCGCGTCCCTCCAGCGCTCCATGCCATGCGGCGGCGGCGGGACGCCGACGTCGTTGACGACCATCCTCCACCCGCCGCTGCTTGGCAAGCGCATGTTCTGTGGGACAAGATATCCCGCGCGGCGGCGCCCACGCCTCCGCCACGGTGAGGCTGCCACGGTCGAAGCCATTCGCCGCGGCACTCATGCGGCACGATGACATTGGGAGCGGTGAGCTTGGTACGGCGAGGGAGGAGGAGATTGGGAGCGGCGAGATATTGGAACGGCGAGAGATTAGAGCGGCGAGATTGGAATGGGGAAGGAAGGAGGGCCGTTCTTATTGTACAGCGGCGACATGCAAAGTGGCAGCGGGGCTTTGGCCGCAACAAACGCCGACGCGAATGGCCACGTGGCCATGGACGACGAGACGCGTCACTGCATCGCCTAGAAAAGCTGGGCGCCATTAACGTTGCTTGACCAGAGGTAGACGACGGGGTTTTAGGTTTCTGTGTCACTGACGCGTCGGGACCGCGTCTCCTCACCTTGCATTTCGTTGTGTCCGGCGTGCCCGGAGCGTCCCCTGTGGAGCGGGGACAGACTCGAGACGCCGGACACCGTATTGGGTTGCGCCGGACGGAAAGACCCTTTGGGACGCGTGGCTGGGAACAAAATTTTGTCATGCGCGCCCCAAATCCCTTTGGGGGACGTGGTTGGAGATGCTTTTAGAGAATCTCTAGCAGATCCCCCAAACCGCAAATCCCAAACAGCCGTATCCAGGCCACCCCAAATGCGTTTTGGGGCCGAAAAACGGCCACGCAGACCATATAGGCCAAACACGACCCGCATGAATATGTTGTTATGCGGGCCGCGTTTGGCGTGTCTGGTCTACGCGGCCGTTTTACGGTCCGCAACCAAAGCCGGAAACAAAAGGTTTTGCAAAATAGCACAATCCAAATTATTACACAAATTCGTACAACAAATACAACAGTAATCCGAATTATTACAAAAATGTTTACTGTCATACATTACACACAATAGAAATTACAACAAATGTTTTGAAACAATATGAATCAAATGGTACAACAACAAATTGAACAAATAACAAATGATTGGAAACACAAATAAATTCTAGTTGCAGTGCCTTTGCCAATGATGGCGAACAAGATCTTCCATCCTTGTTATTCTCAATCAGATGGTATGTTTCAAGGAAAGCTTGCACAGTATCTGGATTTTTTGAAGGTTTGACCCGGGTGCTAACATTATCAAAGAAAAAGATAAGTTTAAACCTCTCTCATCCTGGATGATCATGTTGTGCAGAATCACACATGTGGTCGTGATATCCTTGAGTGTGTCCATATCCCAAAATTAGGCTGATCCTCGGACTATTGCAAATCTAGCTTGCAAAACACCAAAAGCTTGGGGAGAAGACTTACCGCGGCTGCGAGGAGCTTGGGGAGTCCATATCCCAAAACCGTGGCGAATCATTAGAACTGCGGCGACGGTTCCGCGGCTATGAGGAGCTTGGGGAGAAGACTTACCGGTCGAGGGCGTGCGCGGCGGCGTCGATTCCGGCCGATTGGTCGCCGATTCGTGCGCGCCGGTGGGCGGAGCAGACGCGGCGGGCCGACGCGCGTGCTCCTGCCGGTTGGAATCGGAGGGGACGGCCGGGGAAGGTAGGGATCTGCGGCGGCGGCGCGCGGCGAGAGGAAGAGGAAAGAGAAGCGTCTGAAACTTCCTTCGCGCCAAAGGAGGAAATGGATGGGGGTCGCGCTCGCACAACCTATCCAACCCAGGAAGTTGGGGTTTCCGCGGCGCGGATCAGGACAGCCCAGATTTTTTTTTGAAAACGGGATCCATTGCGGGATCTGAACGATCCTTTTTTTCGCCTTCAAACTAAAAATCGGCAGTTATTATACGGATATGGTCAGATGTGAAATCTGCTAGAAATGCTCTTAGCAGAGTAGTTACGTGAGGCTCCCTGAACTTAGGAAGGCCTTGGACAACTGGCTGCCGATGCCTGACCAGGATTGGAGAGGCCAGCCTTGCCACATTGAGAGCATGCACACCGCGCCTCGACGCGTGGGACTGCGCCTGTGGTTGCCCCTCGCCGTTATAAGTGGAGGCCACGCCGGTCGATGAAGGGGTAGCTTAGAGGGGATGGAACCAGCAGAACCTTCCTGGGAACAAATATTTAACCAGTTTATTACTTATACACTGTAGTTGCAGGACGTAGGGCTACATCGAAGACAGGCTGAACCTAGGTAAAACGTTGTGTTTTTGTGTGCTTGTGTTTGTCGTTAGCTTGCTGCGTGTTACGCCCCTGGCCGAACTAAAAAGGGGAACAGGCATCCCTAGTGTCGAAATCCTTGAAACGACACAAAATGCACTGACCCTAAAATAATGATGAACCATGCAACATACGAGGCAGCGGAGGAACACCTCGACGAGGCTGGCCCCTCCAGCCACATCAGGGTGGGGGACGACGACAAGTAGACATGGCTGCCGTAGGCTGTGCAATAACGAGTAGATACAACCGTCGTAGTTTATGTTAAAACCTCTACGTAATAAAGGTTATTTTGTAATGAAAACTACCGATCGATCTTAATTTGTGATCACCTGCGGGGCCCGGCAAACCGGCATGACAGCCACGCTGCCGCATTTTCAACCTAAATTTGAGCAAAAAAAAAGGGTCTCTCCGCGACATCTCATCCGTTTGTGTCACGGTGTTGAGTTATGTTTTATGTGTCCTCATGTCCGCTGGGACCGAAATGAACAAAGTTTGCGTCGACCCGTTAGGATGTCCTTACCTATTTTCTTCTAAGCAATGCAAGCTGGAAACCTTCTCTCTAAAACTATGAATTGGAGTTAAGATTTTGCATGTCGGTTAAATACATCATTATCCACATCTAGGATTTTTTCAGATATTTTTAAAACATTTAAACGCTATTTTTGATTTTCTTTTTTGAAAAAAAGAGTTACATTTGCACTTTTCGGCAGTGTAAATTGGAAAAGTGACCCGTAAATCTTTCTTCTATATGTAACCACTAGTTCTTAGGTAAAACCGTTTTTTTTTCTAAGCAACCTATATTGTACATGCCTGACGTGTCAGATTGGCAAAAACTTCTCACTTTTACGACGAGACGACTCACCAGTCAGTCACCACTCACCACAGTCCACATGTACTCTAACGTGTCAGACTGGCAAAAACTTCATTTCTTCATACGACGAGACGACTTACGTACGAGTCAGTCACCTCAAAGCGCTCTAACGTGCGAGACACCAGTCACCACTCACCTCAGGCAAACATGCGACGAGACTACTCACGTCCTACACGCAATTTGAACGAGTCCACGGTCCACATTCGGAAATATCAGTCTTCCTGTAAAGAAGAGCAACAACCGCGCGCCTGGTTCTTTCGAGAGGTTATAGAAGGCAGAAAGTTACGTACGTACAAGCAGCGTACAAGAGGTTTCGAAACGGGACAAACGGTAAACCCGCCTGTAGCTATAGTGCTGCCCTTCCGCTATGTATCGCTCAATTGCCAAGCTCGTCTTGCTCCTCGCCACTGCTGTCGTGTCCTGCGGCTTCTTCGTCGCCGCCCATGCGCAGCAGGTAGTCCAGCCAGCCCATGCGAGCTGCAGGCCGCGCGAGAGGGACGCGCTGCTGGCCTTCAAGCAACTCATCAACGGCACCTACGACGACGTCCTCGTCTCATGGCAAAAACGGCACCATGACTGCTGCCGCTGGACAGGCATCACCTGCAGCAAGGAAACCGGCCATGTGACCGAGCTTGACATTGGTGGCACGCGCTTGGTCGGCCAGATAAGTCCTTCCCTAATTTCTCTCGAGCATCTCGAGTACCTAAATCTCAATAACACTTTGTTACTTGGACCAAACGGTCTTGTTTTCCCAGAATTCTTGTGTTCTTTACACAACTTGAGACATCTTGATCTCTCAGGCACACCATTCTCTGGTAGAGTGCCTGCTCAGCTTGCCAACCTTTCAAAGTTGGAGTATCTCGACCTCTCCAGCACGGACTTATCCGGTACACTACCGCCTCAGCTCGGAAACCTCTCAAACATGCAACACCTTGACCTCAGTTTCATGCAATATATACACACACCAGATATCTCGTGGTTAACTAATCTTCATCTCCTGGAGTATGTTGACATGAGCTATATAGATCTCAGCACCGCTGATGTGCTTTCTGTTGTGAACACAATTCCTTCTCTGAAGACTCTCATTCTTATCAACTGCTCGCTTCAAAATGCAAACCAAACGCTCCAACACCTAAACCTCACCAAACTTGAGAAGCTTGATCTCTCCATAAACTATTTGGGCCATCCAGTTGAAACCTGTTGGTTTTGGAACATAACAAGTATCAAAGACTTAGGTCTCCACGAAACCTATCTCTATGGTCCATTCCCTGACCCGCTAGGAGGTATGACATCCCTCCAACACCTAGACTTCAGCAATAATGGTAATTCAGCCACACTGATGGTAGAATTGAAAGATCTCTGTGATTTAGAATCCCTATGGCTTGACGGAGGCCTCGCGTTTGGGAACATTACGGACTTCATAAGAAAACTGCCCCAATGTCCGTCCAGCAAATTGTTCTTCTTGAGTTCATGTGACAACAATATGACAGGAATGCTGCCTAATATGGTGGGGCAGTCGACCAGCTTAAAATATCTTTACCTTTCTAACAACAGCATTACTGGAGCTATACCATCTGGGTTAAGGAATCTTACTATTTTGCAAACACTTGATCTCAGTATGAACCAGCTAACTGGGCAGATACCAATGTTGCCTAGAAGCCTCACTGAAGTGGGCATGTCCATGAACTCGTTGTCAGGACCTTTGCCATTAGATTTTGGAGCTACAAATCTTATAGAATTAAGTTTATCTTCCAATTACCTATCAGGTCATGTTCCTAGAACTATTTGTGAATGGAAAGACTTGGTTTTATTGGATCTGTCCGATAATCTTTTTGAGGGAGAACTCCCGTGGTGTTCTGTGATGCCAACAATGGAGTTTCTACTCTTAAGTAACAACAACTTCTCAGGAAATTTTCCATCTTGGCTCCAGAACTGCTCAAGTTTGATTTTCCTTGATCTTGGGGTGAACAAGTTCTATGGAATGTTACCCTTGTGGATTGGAGAATTGGTGAACTTGCAATTTCTTCAGCTAAACGATAACATGTTTCATGGGGATATTCCAGCCAGCATCACAAATCTTATGCTACTTCAACACTTCAGTTTAGCAAGCAACAATATATCAGGATCAATTCCGCCGTCCTTGTCAAAACTAATAGCAATGACCCTAGAACATCCACCGAGACTTGGGTCTAGTTGGTTAGACGCGGACATGGGCCCGGATATTTTGTCTGTGGTGATGAAGCAACAAGAGCTTAAGTATGGCACGTCTGGAATTAACGAGATTGTCGGCATTGACCTGTCACTCAATCACCTAACTGGTGGGATTCCGTATGAGATAACTTCTCTTAATGGATTGTTGAATTTGAATTTATCATGGAATCACCTGACCGGAAAAATTCCGGTGAAGATTGGGGCTATGAAATCACTGGAATCGCTCGACTTCTCGAGGAACAACCTATCCGGTGAAATCCCAATGAGCTTGTCAGATTTGACGTATCTAAGCTCCTTGGACTTGTCATACAACAATCTTTCGGGAAGAATCCCGATTGGACGCCAGCTTGACACCCTATATACGGAGAACCCATCTATATACAACGGCAATAATGGTCTTTGCGGGCCTCCTCTTGAAAAGAATTGCCCAGGCAACAGTACGACAGAGCATGGTGATCAGAAGGGGGGAAGTGAAAATGATTATGATCCGGTATTGTTCTTTTACTTCGGGCTAGCGGCTGGCTTTGTGGCGGGACTCTGGGTTGTTTTTTGTGCTCTTCTATTCAAAATGTGTTGGAGGGATGCTTATTTCCGCCTTGTCGACAAGATATATGACAATGTGTATGTGTTTGCCGTTGTTACTTTGGAAAGAATAACCAGTAAGGCAACTACAAGATAACTCGTGTGCTAAATCAAATAAGGCCGACCCTGATGATGGTGTCATTCTACTATTGAAGTACTCTATATAAATGAATAAAGGTGAAGAACTGTTTAGTATCTTGTACAAGTACGTGTTTATTTGGGGCGCTAACCTTGCAATATGAACTTTTTTATGGACGTGACTTTTATGAGTTCTTAACTAGGAAAATTGGCCTTGCGTTGCAACGGAAAACCTAAAAATCATATTCTGAAAACAAATGTAAGCGCGACCCAAAATTTTGCCCCCCAAACTCCCCAAACGGACGAGAGGGACTTTATTTTACGGGCATCTTTGTCGGGGAAACGGGCTACACTCCGTCTCTGAGAGCATAACCTCGCCAGCTACCGATATCGATCAGGAAAGCAAGTTGAGTTAAGAGGGTCAAAGCCACGAACGAAAAATAGAACCAACAAACTCAAATGGATGAAACCAAGGAAACATCGATTCATTCTTTCCACATTCTCTATTTGAGTACCGAGCACCGGATTCTTCTTTATAGAAGGCACCTTGACTGATCTATGCACTATTAGTTATTTTTTTTTCGAATTTAGTTAGTTTTAATTTTAATCATAACACATTTTCTATAATAAGATAATACAAAATATTTTTACGAACCAGAGCTTTTTTTTCCCAAGGCATGGACAACATATATAAAAGCAATGCAAAATCTGACGATAAAACGAGCCACAAATTTCGAATTAAGCTGAAACCCCTCTTGCTGCCTTTTCCTCCTAGCTTTCGAAAATTTGAGTATTTGCCTCTATTTACACACATCGAAAGGGCATAAGAAGCGTAGTCGAACAAAGGCCTGATATGCAAGCAGTAACAATCAAACATGCGCGCACGTCCTAATGGTTTCATGGAGCTTCAACGCTGCAACAAATTAATGGTCTTCCGACTGCCTGGAGGATGACGCGAGGGATCGGACGACGCCAGCACTGGTGATGGAGGCTGCTTGCGAGCGTGCGTTAAATCAAGCTTAGAGGCGAGCATTAGAACATGACGTCATGACATGCACGTCCTCGTGGAGCTTCCGTATGCCAGCGCAGCCTGCATTGCTATGTGCAGTATCAGATGAGCTTTTTCCTGAAGGTCATCATGTTGCGCCGCCCCATGATCAGCCTCCGTGCCGTCTTCGTCTCGTTGTACCTAAAATTCGGCGAGGTACGTGACCTCACCAAGAAGCACGACCTCAGTTGCGTGACCGGCCGGCCGTGGAGCCTAGCATGATAGGGAGAATAACTTGGAGAGAGGTCATGCCATTGTGCCATGCATGGGAGAAAAGTCAGCACGACCGCCATGAGCCATGGCATATCTCATTACGGTCGCCATGAGCCATGATCGATCTCAGCACCATCGATGTTTGCAACCGCTAGAACTGCTGCTCGATTGATTCGTCTTCAAGTTCAGCACCCCAGCCGGCAAGACAACCGCCGCCTCGTACAGCCGTCCTCACAACCGCCGCCTCGTACAGCCGTCCTCGGACCCGACAGTGAAGTCCCAATCCCTTTCGTCCCACCATTCTGGGGCGCGGGCCTCGTACGCCCTTATCGGGTCGTACTCCGGCATCGGCTCGCTGGAGGAATCGGACTAGAAGGAAGGACCAGAGGAGGCAGAGAAGGAGGAGGAGGAGGCCATGGCTGCAGAGGAAGGGGTTTCTCGATTGCTAGTGCGGAGCAAGAGGATGAAGAGGCGAACTGCTCGATGCGGTTAAATAAAGGGGATATAGTGGAGATGATTCAATGCTGCGGCGGTTTCCGAGGATGTGGTGTCAAATTTGTCAAGTCGTGCAGTACAAAGAAGTTGAGAAGGCAAGGCATCATGATGAAGGATACTGCAGCGGTTCTGCTCTGCCACGCGTGACCCGACGGAGAAAAAGAGTGGTTTTGGAATTATTATTGCCAAAACCAGGGGGCGTTGTCACCAGAATTTAGCCAGAGCAGGAGATGGGCCGTGATTGAGATGGGCTTAGAGGACATGCATATAAAGTGTCTCTGAATCGGCCTCGTACGAGAGTTTGGGCTAGATTGCCCGTGTATCTGTATATTATGGTAGATTACGTTTTATGTTTAGAATTAAGAGATAGAGTTTAGCTCGTACACGGTTAGGTTTATTTCCAAATTAGAAAGTCCACGGACTATAAGTATGTACCTAGGGTTATTGAGAAAGGAGGACGACCACGTTCACAACAAACCAATCCAGGCGCATCGCCACCCCTTGTTTCGAGGGTTTCTTCCGGGTAAGCGTCATGCTGCTTAGATCGCATCTTGTGATCTAGGCAGTATCTGTTTATTCGTTGTTTGGTGTTGCTCGTGCTGAAGCCTTGTTGATGGCGAGCAACACCGTTATCGTAGATGTTTTGGGGCTGACGTGGATACTTTTCTGATATACTTGCTTAGCTATGCTACCCCTCAACATCTAGCTGCCTTTGCACCTATCTTGGGGTAAGGGCAGCATCTTGCTTAGTCTTTATTTAGTAGATCTGATCTGTTATAGTTGTTCCTTGTTCTTCAAGGATTAGTTTGATATCCGTATGATTAGGCCTTGCAAACGGGTTGAACGATCCAGTAGTGCGTAAGGTATAGTTTGCTGATCCTAGAGGGATTGTTCCGGGAATCGACGTTATGTTGGTTTTTAGGCCTCTTTAGGACTAGTTTTCTATTATCTTACGTATCTGCCAGGCTCAACTACGTGTAGGATGTTCCGGTTATGCGGTGAAAACCCTAGACTGTCGTAGATTGATTTATCGTGGTTTTGATAAGCAGGATCCCCATGTTATCGTAAATCCAACATGAACCATGGGTCAATCGGCTCTTTGAGCCGATTCACAGGGTAACCTAAGAGCCGATCGGGGCTCGTATTTAATGTTTACGTGTTTTCCATGCAGGAAACTAATCGAAGCAATCCATCACCTTCCGACCAGGTATAGGTCAGGTGGCACGCCTCGCATTAGCCGGGACGTGTGCCGGAGCTTTGCGGGCCGTCGCGAGGGACCGAGCCCACCAGCGTCCAGGAGCCTCCCGGCTCTCCGTGTTGCTCGTCGGTGCTCGCCGGTGGGTTTTGGCAGACAACAAATACATAGTAGCAGGTAGCGCATAACCGGAATAGCAGTAGCAAGCGCACGCATACATAGTCTGAGACGACTACATGAAGGACCCGGGCGGGGTGTATCCACCCTCATCGTTGGCGAAACGAGAAGCCCGGGTCCGAGGGTGCGCTCCAGTAGAAGCTGCAAAAGAACCAGCCGGAGATGCACCGGGAGTACGACCAGGAGAAGTCGACGGAGAGGCACCAGCAGAGCGCTGATAGCGTGCAAGACACACGTCCGTTGGGAACCCCAAGAGGAAGGTGTGATACGTACAGCAGCAAGTTTTCCCTCAGAAAAACCAAGGTTATCGACCAGGAGATCAAGGAACATGTGAAGGTTGTTGGTGGCGGAGTGTAGTGCGGCGCAACACCAGGGATCCGGCGCCAACGTGGAACCTGCACAACACAATCAAAGTAATTTGCCCCAACGTAACAGTGAGGTTGTCAATCTCACCGGCTTGCTGTAAACAAAGGATTAGATGTATAGTGTGGAGATGATGTTTGTTTGCGAAGAACAGTAAAGAACAGAGTTTGCGTAGATATTTCAGATGTAAAGAATGGACCGGGGTCCACAGTTCACTAGTGGTGTCTCTCCCATAAGATAAATAGCATGTTGGGTGAACAAATTACGGCTGGGCAATTGACAAATAAAGAAGGCACAACAATGCACATACATATATCATGATGAGTACTATGAGATTTAATCGGGGCATTACGACAAAGTACATAGACCGCTATCATGCATCTATGCCTAAAAAGTCCACCTTCGGTTATCATCCGAACCCCTTCCGGTATTAAGTTGCAAACAACAGACAATTGCATTAAGTATGGTGCGTAATGTAATCAACACAAATATGCTTAGACAAAGCATTGATGTTTTATCCCTAGTGGCAACAACACATCCACAACCTTAGAAATTTTCACTGTCCCAGATTCAATGGAGGCATGAACCCACTATCGAGCATAAATACTACCTCTTGGAGTCACAAGTATCAACTTGGCCGAGCCTCTACTAGAGCATGCAAGAACATAAAACAACATATATGATAGATTGATAATCAACTTGACATAGTATTCCATATTCATCGGATCCCAACAAACACAACCATCTAGCTACTGCTATGGACCCATAGTCCAGGGGTGAACTACTCACACATCGATCCGGAGGCGATCATGGCGATGAAGAGCCCTCCGGGAGATGATTCCCCTCGGCACGGTGCCGGAGGCGATCTCCTGAATCCCCCTAGATGGGATTGGCGGCGGCGACGTCTCTGGAAGGTTTTCCGTATCGTGGCTCTCGGTACTGGGGTTTTCGCGACGAAGGCTTTAAGTAGGCGGAAGGGCGGAGTCGGAGGGCTGACAGGGGGGCCACACCATAGGGCGGCGCGGGCCCCCCCTTGGCCGCGCCGGCCTATGGGGTCGGTGCCCCGTCGCCCCACTTCGTTTCCCTTTCGGTCTTCCGGAAGCTTCGTGGAAAAATAAGACCCTGGGCGTTGATTTCGTCCAATTCCGAGAATATTTCCTTTGTAGGATTTCTGAAACCAAAACAGCAGAAAACAGCAACTGACTCTTCGGCATCTCATCAATATGTTAGTGCCGGAAAATGCATAATAATGACATAAAATGTGTATAAAACATGTGAGTATCATCATAAAAGTAGCATGGAACATCAGAAATTATAGATACGTTTGGGACGTATCAAGCATCCCCAAGCTTAGTTCCTACTCGCCCTCGATAACAAAGATAATTTCTGAAGTGACATGCTATCATAATCTTGATCAATACTATTGTAAAGCATATGAGATGAATGCAGCGATTCAAAGCAATGGTGAAGACAATGAGTAAACAAATGAATCATATAGCAAAGACTTTTCATGAATAATACTTTCAAGACAAGCATCAATAAGACTTGCATAAGAGTTACTCATAAAGCAATAAATTCTTAGTAGAAAGCTTTGAAGCAACACAAAGGAAGATATAAGTTTCAGCAGTTGCTTTCAACTTCAACATGTATATCTCATGGATAATTGTCAACACAAAGTAATATAACAAGTACAATAGGTAAACATGTAAGAATCAATGCACACAGTTGATACAAGTGTTTGCTTCTAAGATAGAAAGAAGTAGGTAAACTGACTCAACAATAAAGTAAAAGAATGGCCCTTCGCGAGGAGGAAGCATGGATTACTATATTTGTGCTAGAGCTTTTCATTTTGAAAACATAGAAACAATTTTGTCAACGGTAGTAATAAATCATATGTGTTATGTATAAGACATCCTATAAGTTGCAAGCCTCATGCATAGTATACCAATAGTGCTCGCACCTTGTCCTAATTAGCTTGGATTAACATGGATTATCATTGCATAGCATATGTTTCAACCAAGTGTCACAAAGGGGTACCTCTATGCCGCCTGTACAAAGGTCTAAGGAGAAAGCTCGCATTGGATTTCTCGCTTTTGATTATTCTCAACTTAGACATCCTCTTTAATGGACTCCTCTTTAATGCATAAGCACTCAACAACAGATAATATTCTCATAAGAGATTGAGGATTAATTGTCCAAACTGAAACTTCCACCATGGATCATGGCTTTAGTTAGCGGCCCAATGTTCTTCTCTAACAATATGCATACTCAAACCATTTTCTCATGAAAATCTCCCTTACTTCAGACAAGACGAACATGCATAGCAAATCACATGATATTCAACATACGTGTAATAGTTGATGGCGTCCCCAGAAGCATGGTTACCGCTCAACAAGCAACTTATTAAGAAATAAGATACATAGCTACATATTCTTCACCATAATAGTTTTTAAGGCTATTTTCCCACGAGCTATATATTGCAAAGACAAAGGATGGAATTTTAAAGGTAGCACTCAAGTAATGTACTTTGGAATGGCAGAGAAATACCATGTAGTAGGTAGGTATGGTGGACACAAATGGCATAGTTTTTGGCTCAAGGATTTGGATGCACGAGAAGAATTCCTCTCAATACAAGGCTAGGCTAGCAAGGTTGTTTGAAGCAAACTCAAGTATAAAACGGTGCAGAAAAGCTTACATATGAACATATTGCAAGCATTATAAGACTTTACATCGTCTCCTTGTTGTTCAAACACCTTAACTAGAAAATATCTAGACTCTAGAGACCAATCATGCAAACCAAATTTTAACAAGCTCTATGTAGTTCTTCATTAATAGGTGCAAAGTACATGATGCAAGAGCTTAAACATGATCTATATGAGCACAACAATTGCCAAGTATCAAATTATTCAAGACATTATACCATTTACCACATGCAGCATTTTCTGTTTCCAACCATATAACAATGAACGAAGCAGTTTCAACCTTCGTCATGAACATTAAGAATAAAGCTAAGAACATATGTGTTCATACGAAACAGTGGAGCGTGTCTCTCTCCCAAACAAGGAATGCTAGGATCCGATTTTATTCAAACACAAACAAAAACAAAAACAAACAGATGCTTCAAGTAAAGCACATAAGATGTGACGGAATAAAAATATAGTTTCACTAGAGGTGACCTGATAAGTTGTCGATGAAGAAGAGATGCCTTGGGCATCCCCAAGCTTAGATGCTTGAGTCTTCTTAAAATATGCAGGGATGAACCACGGGGGCATCCCCAAGCTTAGACTTTTCACTCTTCTTGATCATATTGTATCATCCTCCTCTCTTGACCCTTGAAAACTTCCTCCACACCAAACTCAAAACAAACTCATTAGAGGGTTAGTGCATAATTGAAAATTCATATATTCAGAGGTGACATAATCATTCTTAACACTTCTGGACATTGCACAAAGCTACTGAAAGTTAATGGAACAAAGAAATCCATCAAACATAGCAAAATAGATAATGCGAAATAAAAGGCAGAATCTGTCAAAACAGAACAGTCCGTAAAGACGAATTTTTCAGGGGCACTTAACTTGCTCAGATGAAAATTCCCAAATTGAATGAAAGTTGCGTACATATCTGAGGATCACGCACGTAAATTGGCAGATTTTTCTAAATTTTCTACAGCAGGGGCGGCTCAATTTCGTGACAGCAAGAAATCTGTTTCTGCGCAGTAATCCAAATCTAGTATTGACTTTACTATCAAAGACTTTACTTGGCACAACAATGCAATAAAATAAAGATAAGGAGAGGTTGCTACAGTAGTAACAACTTCAAGACTCAAATATAAAATAAAAGTGCAGAAGTAAAATAATGGGTTGTCTCCCATAAGCGCTTTTCTTTAACGCCTTTCAGCTATGCGCAGAAAGTGTGAATCAAGTATTATCAAGAGACGAAGCATCAACATCAATAGGTATCTTGGATGCTCCATCATCCGTAGTGGTGCTAAGGGCTTTGTCAATTTTAGGACTATAATAGTTTTTTGGCTTAGGCACTTTAGAGACATACATGAACTTTTGCTCCTTACCACATAGGCTTTCTCCTTAAACTTAAGAGAAGAAAAAGTTGAACCCAAGGTTCCCATAGCTTCTTCAAGTTCACTAATCCTATGGGTTCGATTATCATGAGTAGCACAAGTTTCTAAAACAAGCAATTCTCTCATTGATTCCACTTAGAGTTTTATCAAGTTTATCAGTGTTATTAAGTAATATTCCCAATTTAGTCTCAACACTTGGAAGATTTTTCTCTATGACCTCTAACTTTTTCATGACATCTTCAAGAGAGATTTCAATTTTAGCTTCATTAACAGGTGGTATTCCAACTAGACTCTCAATGATGCAACTAGCTTCTAAAGCAAGAGTGCCTAGGAAATTACCTCCCGCAAGAGTATCAAGAACATACCTATTCCAACTAGAGATACCAACATAAAAGTTCCTAAGTAGTATAATTGTGGAGTGTTTCTTAATGCACCTATGATGAGCATCACTAATTCTATACCAAGCATCTTTAAAACTTTCTCCCCCTTGTTGCTTAAACGAACGAACTTCAACTTCCGGATTACTCATTTTTAGTAATAGTAAATAAAGCAAACTAAATAAAGTAAATGCAAGTAACTAATTTTTTTGTGTTTTTAATATGGCGAACAAGACAGTAAATAAAGTAAATCTAGCAACTAATTTTTTTGTATTTTTTATATAATAGCAAACAAAGAAGTAAATAAAGTAAAGCAAGACAAAAACAAAGTAAAGAGATTGGATGTGGGAGACTCCCCTTGCAGCGTGTCTTGATCTCCCCGGCAACGGCGCCAGAAAAAGAGCTTGATAGCGTGCAAGACACACGTCCGTTGGGAACCCCAAGAGGAAGGTGTGATGCGTACAGCTTCCCTCCGAAGAAACCAAGGTTATCGAACCAGTAGGAGTCAAGGAACACGTGAAGGTTGTTGGTGGCGGAGTGTAGTGCGGCGCAACACCGGGGATTCCGGCGCCAACGTCGAACACGCACACACAATCAAAGTAATTTGCCCCAACGTAACGTGAGGTTGTCAATCTCACCGGCTTGTTGTAAACAAAGGATTAGATGTATAGTGTGGAGATGATGTTTGTTTGCGAAGAACAAAAAAAAGTTTGCGATAGATTGTATTTCAGATGTAAAGAATGGACCGGGGTCCACGGTTCACTAGTGGTGTCTCTCCCATAAGATAAATAGCATGTTGGGTGAACAAATTACAGTTGGGCAATTGACAAATAAAGAAGGCATAACAATGCACATACATATATCATGGTGAGTACTATGAGATTTAATCAGGGCATTACGACAAAGTACATAGACCGCTATCCAGCATGCATCTATGCCTAAAAAGTCCACCTTCAGGTTATCATCCGAACCCCTTCCAGTATTAAGTTGCAAACAACAGACAATTGCATTAAGTATGGTGCGTAATGTAATCAACACAAATATCCTTAGACAAAGCATTGATGTTTTATCCCTAGTGGCAAAAGCACATCTACAACCTTAGAACTTTCTGTCACTGTCCCAGATTCAATGGAGGCATGAACCCACTATCGAGCATAAATACGCCCTCTTGGAGGTACAAGTATCAACTTGGCCAGAGCCTCTACTAGCAACGGAGAGCATGCAAGAACATAAACAACATATATGATAGATTGATAATCAACTTGACATAGTATTCAATATTCATCGGATCCCAACAAACACAACATGTAGCATTACAAATAGATGATCTTGATCATGATAGGCAGCTCACAAGATCTAACATGATGGCACAATGAGGAGAAGACAACCATCTAGCTCTGCTATGGACCCCATCCGGGGGAACTACTCACATCGATCCGGAGGCGATCATAGCGATGAAGAGCCCTCCGGGAGATGATTCCCCTCTCCGGCAGGGTGCCGGAGGCGATCTCCGAATCCCCGAGATGGGATTGGCGGCGGCGGCGTCTGGAAGGTTTCCGTATCGTGGCTCTCGTGCGGGGTTTCGCGACGAAGGCTTTAAGTAGGCGGAAGGGCGGAGTCGGAGGGCTGACAGGGGGGCCACACCATAGGGCGGCGCGGGCCCCCCCTTGGCCGCGCCGGCCTATGGGGTCGGTGCCCCGTCGCCCTACTTCGTTTCCCTTACGGTCTTCCGGAAGCTTCGTGGAAAAATAAGACCCTGGGCGTTGATTTTGTCCAATTCCGAGAATATTTCCTTTGTAGGATTTCTGAAACCAAAAACAGTGACAACAACTGGCTCTTCGGCATCTCGTCAATAGGTTAGTGCCGGAAAATGCATAATAATGACATAAAATGTGTATAAAACATGTGAGTATCATCATAAAAGTAGCATGGAACATAAGAAATTATAGATACGTTTGGGACGTATCAGCGCCCAGGAGACCGACCACCTTCATAAACCGGTGTGACCTCGCGCCCACCCGGCGAGGCCTGGTTCCTGGAGCATCCCGTTCCCTACATGTTCCCTACATGTTAGCAACTTGCGAGGCAAAGGAAAGCGGTAACTACCGGTTTGGCAAAGAACTTACCGGTGTGGATCCGTAGTAAGTCCTAGCGAAACTTGCCCTCGATGGCATGATAGGAATTTCCCCTGCCATGGGAAGTTGAGCCGGTGTCGGTGTACCAGTAGCCAAAGCAATCATCAGTGCCTGCAAGATAGGTTACAAGTCAGGCTTTGCAGAAATAAAGCATCAAACTGAGACTTGTCATCTATTTGCGAAAAGAAAGATTCAAACTTACTTCTACATACGCCATGTAGGCCGTATGCTGCTTATTCCACTGCGCAGAGGCCTGCTGATACTCATCATGATAGGCTTCAAAGGTCTCCTCGAATTCAGGCTACAATTTCAGAAACAATGAATCTTATCAACACTTAGCCATGTAGGAACGAAAACCGGAAAGAGGATGAAAATGAGGAAAACTTACATCGTAGGCGGGTGGACAAGCAGGCCGTGGACGAGGCTGGGGGCTGTCGGCGGTGAGGGTATGCTTGAGATGCGTGTAGCTCGTGGCTGGGGTAGGCTTGACCGCCTTATTCAGAAAGGGGTAACAGCCATGCCTACGCCCTCGCCCCGACAGGACCAACGACTCCTCGTCGGTCGGCTTGCGCAATGGGTCATCCACATACGGGTGACGAGACCTCACCATGTCGCAGTAGTCATCCTTGGCGGCCTTGGCATTGCCGTAGTACTGGGGCTGAGGCAATGCGGGATTGGGCTTCGTCTTCGTCCGCATCATGTCATATATCTCGGGATCATGAAGCACCACCCCAGGTGCTGCCTCGGCCAACTGCATCGCGAAAAGAAAGGTTATGCGTATCACAAATGTAACATGACGGGAAATGAAAGAAGGTCGTTCCATGTATATACATACCACTTTCCCCTTGTAGCGGTTGAAGTCGCGGTTTCCCGCGCAGTGTGTGCCACCGGTTCCTCGGTTTTCCATGTTACGCCTCGACACGGCTGCAAACTCCTCGTCCATCTTGAGCCACCTCGCCCTAATCAGCTCCTCCCATGCATCCTTATGCGGCTCAGCCCACTCGGGACAAACCTGAAAATGCAATACTCAACTCAAGATAATCCAATGAAAACTTGGAAGCAATGTACAATCTCATTGACATTTTACTCACCGACATGTACTCCTCAATGGTCATTGCCCATTCCTCCGTAGGCTCGTTACCGACATAGTACTCCTTCTTGACCCTCTTACCCTTGTTAGCCCAGAAGGCACTAGCGGAGGTGACCTTTTGGTTGTACCACTGCTGCGGTGTCAACCTCTCACAAGCGGCACACAAAGTGAGACGCGCCTGCCTATCAACCTTCGGGTCCACACGATAGAAGCACTTCAATCATGCATAAATCAGTTGTGAAAGTCATGAGTTAGCACATTAGGGTCATCAACTATGAACGGTGCTCGAGAAATATATGTCTTACCCAAAACTTGGTGGTCACAGCCTCAGCAGCTGTCGCGAAGCCTACGGCAGGGGCATCCTCATAGTCCGCCCAAGTAGTGGCTAGCTTCGTCTCGCCACCGGGGACCGTGCTAAGGGGAGTGTATCTGCCCGGCCAGAACTTCTTAATCAGAGCCCCAAGCAAGCTGTTAGGCATGCTGGCCTCCATGTCCAGTTGCTGCAAATATATCACATATTAGTACACATGCAAAAAAAATTATGACCAAGATGAAAATACATGTTCGAAATTTCTAAAGTAGTACACTTACTCATCGCCTGAAGGAATGATAAGGGCCTTCTCATCATGGGTCTTAGGCTCCTTCCTCGCCTCGGGGACTTTTGCTTCTCCACGAATCTTCAAGGGCTTCGGCGCACCCCCACCCTCCATCACCTCCAACTCAGCCCTAGAGTCCGACTCGTGTGTAGACTCCGTCTCCATCTCCACCTCCGCACTAGACGGACCCTCTAGGAACAACTCAGGAGCCATGTCGCCAGAGGCGGAGGGTGTTGGGTCAAAGTCCATCTGTACCTCACCACCACCTCGTCCTCCTCGTCCTCCACCTCGCCCTCCATCGGTACCATCGGCGTAACACGGATTGGGCACCGTGGGTCTCACACTCCGTCTAGGCGCTCTAGGAATATTCCTCTTCACCTGCGCCATCGTCCTAAGCAAGCTCGCCGAGTCTTCCTTGCCGCTGCTCATATTGTTCAGTCACCTGCATTGAGAAAAAGAAAATAGTTAAGCACAAAGACATAATAAAATGAAGATACTAAGAATAAAAGGCACAATGCAATTAAGAAGCATGTTGACAAATAAAATGAAGATACTAAGAATAAAAGGCATAATGCAATTAAGAAGCATGTTGACAAATAAATATTAAGAATAAAAGACCCTCACCAGCCATCATCACTCTCACTCTCACTCTCATACTATGTCCCTTTCTCTTTCTCTTTCTCACTATCACTATCACTATCTTTTGAGTACAAAGTTGAAGGGTCGATGGGTGGAGGCTCATCATAATTTTCATTCGCCTCAAGTAACTTCTCGAGCATATATATGTCCTTTAGATCCACCACTGACTCACCGCGAGTTTCTGCATCATTCCCGAGGTCCTCTTCAACAAACGGTTCTAACACAAAGTCCCCAAAGTCTTGTTCCTCTTGATAGAAAATCCCCTCGTATGTGACAGGGTCAATGTTGTTGTAATCATCCTCAGAGGGAATCGGTAGGTTACCATGTGGCGATACCTGGAAGACGACTTCCCAACCCTTGAGTTCCGCTTTCTGGCATGGGTAGGGCAAATAATAAACTTGCTTGGCTTGATGAGCCATAACAAAGACATCGGATCCTCTATAGGTGGTTGAAGGCCTAACTTCAACTAACCCAATGGACTTATCACTTTTCTGTCCACCTATTGGGTTGAACCAATGACACTTGAACACGACAATATTGAGTTGCACGTTCGTAAGATTGAATGTCAGCTCGTACACACTCTGTAAACTTCCGTAGTAATCAAAGGCATTGGCTCCTTTGGTTAAGACCCCAGTATTTATCGTTTTTGGATTCGCCCGGTCCTTCTGGTGCGTATCTGTATGGAAGCGAAACCCATTCACATCATACTTCTCATACTTGGTCACCTCACGGCTACAACCTTGGGAAACACATTTCAACTCATCTATCATATCAACGTTTCTCTCACGGCCCTACAAGAACATTTCAAATTTGTTGTGTGCATTAGTTACGTGGAATAAGAGTACAAGTCACATGTTGCAAGGTAAGAGCACAGGTTAGAAATTACTTTTTCCATGAAACATGACACAAAGTTTTTATTAATTCTAGGAGCACCCTCTTTCAGTAGAGCGTCCATCTCCGAGGGTTTGTGCAATTCATCATACGGCCACATTTCATCCGTGAATTCGCTGAAAGGAGAAAACAAGCATTAGACCGAGACGAGGTTACTAGCTGAAAAGTAATTTGTTCATAATTTTACCTTACGAATGGGACCACTTCCTTCATTTTCATTAGCACATATAGCATTATACAATCCTTCTCTTCGTTCTCCAGATGGCTAGCGCATTCTCCATGAATTCCAGCGGATTCAGCGGGACACCGCAGGAAGCGGGGAGGAGGGGGATTCCCAGATGGCTCGCGCGCGCATATGGCATGCGATAGGTGGTGCGTAGGAGGTATCCTACCATTGCGCGGAGGTCCCGCGCAATACTAAAATGCACACCATGTAGCCGCTTCACAAAAAAAGGTCGTTCCGGCACCCCAAAAATGGAAACACCGTCGCCCGTGGGTTGGATTGGAAATCCGTGACCGGGTCCTTTCTTCCCATCCTAGGGCCCACGCACGTGCCAAATATGGCCTCATTCCGACAAACTATGTGGTGCCACGGGCCGTTTCCTACGCATTTCACCTAAAAGCCATAGAACTCCGGACGTGATAGCCCTATCCGTGAAGGGTTTTTCAAGATAATTGCCGTATCCCAATTCCGTATTTTGCATTGGTTACTAGGACACATAAAATGACGCCACACGGCTGCACGTGACTTTTTTACTTCGTTTACTTTGCCAACTATGCAAAACGGGGCCGCCAGGACTTGCGGTATGGCGGTACCGGGCGCGCGGGTGCACCCATCCGCCAACGCACTAAACGAAAAACATTTAGCAGATAAAATGACGTGTCGTAGACCTAAAATCATTTTTCCCGCGATTTATTGAGCGAAGGAAAGTGTGGCCCTAGTTCAAATCCGGTCATTTTCCAACGGATTCGGCGGGACACCGCAGGAAGCGGGAGGGATTCCCAGATGGCTAGCGCGCGCATATAGCATGCGATAGGTGGTGCGTATGAGTTATTCTACCACTGCGCGGAGTTCTCGCGCAATACTAAAATGCACACCATGTAGCTGCTTCACAAAAAAGGCCGTTCCGGCACCCCGAAAATGGAAACACCGTCGCCGTGGGTCGGATTGGAAATCCGCGACCGGGGCCTTGCTTCACATCCTAAGGCCCACGCACGTGCAAATATATCCTCGTTCCGAGAAACTATGTGGTGCCACGGGCCGTTTCCTACTCATTTCCCCTAAAAGCCATAGAACTCCGGACGTGATAGCCCTATTCGTGAAGGGTTTTTTCAAGATAATTATCGTATCCCAATTCCGTTTTTTTGCAGTGGTTACTAGGACACGTAAAATGAAGCCAAACTGTTCCGCGTGATTTTTTTGACTTCGTTTACTATGTCAACTGTGCAAAACGGGGCCGCCGGGACATGCGGTATGGCCGTGCGAGGACCCTGCAGATCTACCCCTATAGCTTTCTCCGTGAGAGGGTTTACCAATGGACTTTTTTATTTGCTTTGGTTTGTTTAGGACATATGTACATTTAAACCATAGGTTGGGCATACTTTACCATAAAATAGGCTCCGTTTGAGCCATAGCAGGAGTTTCCACATACAGATCCTGGATTTTACCAAGTGTTAGCCCATGTATGCGAAAATCGTCAACGCCGGGTACATGAAAGGTTATCCAAACCTTACATCACACTTGTACACATATGTTAGGGGCATATGCAAGTTTTCCAGCGATTCAGACGCTCCGGTGGTCTGTATCTTGGAAAAACCTAGGGCAGAGACCCCGTAGATCTACCCCTATAGCTTTCTCCGTGCGAGGGTTTACCAATGGACTTTTTTATTTTCTTTGGTTTGTTTAGGAACTATGTACATGTAAACCATAGGTTGGGCATACTTTACCATAAAACAGGCTCCGTTCGAGCCGTAGCAGGAGTTTCCACATACAGATCCTGGATATTACCAAGTGCTAGCACGTGTATGCGAAAATCGTCAACGCCGGGTACATGCAAGGTTAGCCAAACCTTACATAAAACTTGTACACATATGTTAGGGGCATATGCAAGTTTTCCAACGATTCCGATGCTCCGGTGGTCTGTATCTTGGGAAACCCTAGGGCGGGGATCCCGCAGATCTACCCCTATAGCTTTCTCCGTGCGAGGGTTTACCAATTGACTTTTTTATTTTCTTTGGTTTTTTTAGGACATATGGACATGGAAGCCATAGGTTGGGCATACTTTACCATAAAATAGGCTCCGTTTGAGCCGTAGCAGGAGTTTCCACATACAGATCCTGGATTTTACCAAGTGCTAGCCCATGTATGCGCAAATCATCAATGTCGGGTACATGCAAGGTGAGCCAAACCTTACATCACACTTGTACACATATGTTAGGGGCATATGCAAGTTTTCCGGCGATTCTGACGCTCCGGTGATCTATATCTTGGGAAACCCTTGGGCGGAGACCCCGCAGATCTACCCCTATAGTTTTCTCCGTGCGAGGGTTTACAATGGACTTTTTTATTTGCTTTGGTTTGTTTAGGACATATGTACATACAAACCATAGGTTGGACATACTTTACCATAAAATAGGCTCCGTTTGAGCCGTAGCAGGAGTTTCCACATATAGATCCTGAATTTTACCAAGTGCTTGCCCATGTATGCGAAAATTGTCAACGCCGGGTACATGCAATGTTAGCCAAACCTTACACCACACTTGTACACATATGTTCGGGGCATATGCAAGTTTTCCAGCGATTCCGACGCTCTGGTGATCTATATCTTGGGAAACCCTAGGGCTGGGACCCCGTAGATATACCCATATAGCTTCCTCCGTGCGAGGGTTTACCGATAGACTTTTTTATTTGCTTTGGTTTGTTTAGGAGATATGTACATGGTAACCATAGTTTGGGCATACTTTACCATAAAATAGGCTCCATTTGAGTCGTAGCAGGAGTTTCCACATACAGATCCTGGATTTTACCAAGTGCTAGCCCATGTATGCGAAAATCGTCAACGCCGGGTACATGCAAGGTTAGCCAAACCTTACATCACACTTGTACACATATGTTAGGGACAGGTGCAAGTTTTCCAGCGATTCCGACGCTCCTGTGATCTATATCTTGGGAAACCCTAGGGCGGGACCCCGCAGATCTACCCCTATAGCTTTCTCCGTGCGAGAGTTTACCAATGGTATTTTTTATTTGCTTTGGTTTGTTTAGGACATATGCACATGGAAACCATAAGTTGGGAATACTTTACCATAAAATAGGCGGTTTGAGCCGTGACAGGAGTTTCCATATACAGATCGTGAATTTTACCAAGTGCTAGCCCATGTATGCGAAAATCATCAACATCAGGTACATGCAAGGTTAGCCAAACCTTACATCACACTTGTATACATATGTTAGGGGTAAATGCAAGTTTTTCAGCGATTCCGACGCTCCGGTGGTCTGTATCTTGGGAAACCCTAGGGCGGGGACCCCGCAGATCTACCCCTATAGCTTTCTCCGTGCGAGGGTTTACCAATGGTATTTTTTATTTGCTTTGGTTTGTTTAGGATATATGCACATGGAAACCATATGTTGGGCATACTTTACCATAAAATAGGCTCTGTTTGAGCCGTGGCAGGAGTTTCCACATATAGATCCTGGATTTTACCAAGTGCTAGCCCATGTATGCGAAAATCGTCAACGCCGGGTACATGCAAGGTTAGCCAAATCTTACATCACAGTTGTACACATATGTTAGGGACAAACGCAAGCTTTCCAGCGATTCCGACACTCCGGTGATCTATATCTTAGGAAACCCTAGGGCGTGCACCCCGTAGATCTACCCCTAGGGTTAGGGTTAGAGTTAGGGTTAGCAATGGACTTTTTCCATTGTTTTAGGACATATGTACATCGATAGCAGATTTTGGGCCTTCGGGTTGACCCGTCTGCGAAGAGCGTCACTCGTGGGACCTACATATGCCATCTACCAATTCTTTAAAAATAGAACCATTTTTACATAATTCAAACTAGTAAATAAATAGTACAAACCTAATATAAAGTAATATGAGAGATAAAAAATAAAATAAAAATAAAAAAACGTATGCCGAGGGTGGCCGTCGGCATAGGAGGGTGATTGCCTATGCCGAGGGTGGCCCTCGGCGTCTTGGCTGACGTCGTAGGGAGGGGAGGCCATGCTGGTGCTACGCCGAAGGCTAGGTAGACGCCGAGGGTTGCCCTCGGCGTAGCATCCTCTATACCGACGGCATGCGTACGCCGACGGTTGATGTTCGGAGCTGCCTCGGCGAGGCCGTATGCCGACGGTCCCGACATTTGGCCGTCGGCGTATAGCCTAGCCCTCGGCGTAGACTCCCATTCCTGTAGTGGGATGGAATCCCTTCTTTGTCGTGGATGGTGTCCCTGCTCTCGATCCCTTTGGATCCCCTATTGTCTTCTTCCGTTCGACCAGGTGATGTACGATTTGATCGGGGTCGTGTAGATTATATATGGTTGGAAGATTACGATCTTTGATCCCTCGAGGTCTGCGTGGTCTATTCTTTGGGGAAAAGTCATGCCTGTTGTGGATTTCTATTTGGTTCAGGCAGGTTATCCTAAACCGTATCGAGGTAGAGTTAGTTTCGTTCGAGGCTTGGACAGGAGCTTCATCGAGACAGAACTACAACGGAGGAAGGCGCACTTCATGGCGGACGAAAACATAAAACGATGGACCAAACCACGGAAACACTTATACCTTTATATATACTAGCAGACTAACAGAAATGCCTTGCGTTGCACCGGGATAAATAAAAACTTCAACACTCCGTTAAATCATCCGTGATAACACTCCTCAATGATATCATCAACGAAAGTGGTCAGCTTTTTTCTTATTTACGACGAACATGATGAATCCTAAGAAGATAATCTTGGGAGGCTCTCTCTGGACCGACTTGTAATGATCGCACTCCTATGCAATTTAAACTTGGGATTTCTATTTTCGTGCCCTCAGGTCCTTAGTTGTGCTCAGTTTTCCCCAGCTCCTTAGTTTTTCCTCAGTTTTCCCCAAGCCCTTGTTTGAAACCCGCAGAAGCAGCTCAGACGGCAGGATTCCCGTTTAGTTGACGTTCTGTCACGTGTGGGGCCGCGTCTTGTGGGGCCGAGTCGTGTGGGCCCGCGTCGCGTGGGGCTGGTAGAAAGGGACCGCGTGGGACAGGACGAGAAGCGTTTGGTTTGAGCAGGAGCTGGGTTCTGTCTCTCTCGGCCCCAAATTGGCATTATTAAGTGCACCTTTTTCCCCTCTTTCTCTCTGTCCTTTTCACCAAATTAGTATAAAATCTAGAGAAGCTTGCATTTCTGACTTTCTTCAATTATTTGTGCCTTTTGGCCCTCGTTGTTTGCCCAATATGGCAGCAAATCTAGTACTCCCTCTGGTCCATATGTATGTAGTTAAATCTAGAAGCAAATCTCCAGGATAATGTACGATAAATTCACAGTCATAGTAAATCAAGAAAACTAAGTACGGCCAACAAAATATAGTAGACTAGGGATAGATAATCCCTAGATAATATGGATAGATAATAGGCTGCATACACAGCAGCCAACATAGTAACAGGTTCTTCACAGCACCATCATACTAACATAACAACAAGGGATCCCTAGCTAACAACAAAGGGATCCCAACAACAAACTAGGAGGCAGCAGCAGCAGCAGCACACGTCCAGGACTCCGCCTACCCCATCTGGCTCTCCCTCCACTTGTTGCTCTTGCTCCCCTTGGGAGCCTTGGGCTTGAGCGGAGGCATGCGCCCGGCGGAGATCTCCACCCGCTGCAAGCTGCGGAGGTGCATGCCGAGCGCCCTGTGCTTGGCGCGGAAGGAGTGGACGTTCACCGTCGTGCCGACCTTGGGGAAGGTGTTGCTGATGTTCTCAGCATGCGTGACGAGGCAGTTGAAGTCCGTGGCGCCGAGTCTCCTGGTGCAGAAGGGGCACCTGTACACCTCCTTGGCGAAGTAGGAGATGTACTGGCCGACCTGCAGCCTCCGCAGCACTGGCGAGTCTTGACGTCCTCCTCCTCTTCGTCGCTGCCGACGTCGCTGCCAGACATCTGATCCATATCAAACAGAAACTAGTGAATGAGTTGCAACGATGACTAACGTACATGATAACAAAGTTAAGAAAAACAGAGTCAGCCTCAGTTAGAGTGGACATGATTATATATCTACAGGGAAGGTGTAAGCGAACTAAAGCTCATGCACAACAGATTTGTACACAGCAATGGTTCGCTGAACCCTCCCTGTAAAAAATTGTGCCCAACCATTCATCATAGGCAAAGAAACAGATTCTAGATCTGAACTAGATCTGAACTTGAACACATTCGAGATTATTTGCAAAATTAAACGGTTGATATCTTTTGATTAGTGCATAAAATAACTGATTGAGATCCCATGATTACTTGCATAAATTAACTGATTGAGATCCAATATTACTTGCATAAATTAACCGAACAGCCGAACCCCAAATCTTAAACGAAATCAAGAAGTGATCAAAACAAAATGGAATAAAATCGGCGCAAATATTAGCCCAATACTCATCCATCTACAGATCCATCTACACCAGCAAAAATAGGGTTCAAAAAGGAATGGGGAACAAAAAAGGAAGTTACCTCGTTCCATGGGTCCTCCAGGGAGGTGTCGTAGGGGTTCGGGGGCGGGACGTACGGCACGGGGTCGTAGGGGTCCCATCCCGCCGGGATCTGACTGCCACCGGCGGCAGCAGCCTCCGATGCACCGGCGACGGCGGCGGCGGCGGCGGCGTCGTCCGTCGAGGGGACGGGGCCGAAGATGGAGGCGTCGCGCTTCGAGCCAACCTCGACGATGGGATTGGCATTCTCCTTGTCCATCTCTCCGGCGGAGGAAGAGGAAGAGGGAGAGGGAGAGGGTTTTTGCTTTGGAGAAGATGATGGGACGTGGGAGAGTTGGCGATGCGTGAGCGAGTGAGAGTGACAGACAGTGCGAGGAGGCGTCTATAAAGGCGAGGGGTGGTTAATGCGACCCGCGTCCTACGCGTGCACAGGTGCACGTCTGCACGTCTTGGACTTCTGCAACGCGACACGCGTCCACGATTGCACGTCTCGACTTCTCCACCGCGACCCGCGTCTACGCGTCAACAATTGCACGTGTCCTCGAGTCTAACCCTGGAAATTTAGATATACTCAGGTATACCCTCGAGTCTTATACTAGCATTTTTTGTGTGCTCAATTTTCCCCTCGAGTGCTAATACTGGCTAGTGCAATATACTCAGTTTTACCCTCAAGTGGCTGGTCAACAGAGAGTCAACAAATGGGATTAACTAGTTAAATGAGTCATTTAATGTGCAAAAAAATCCTAAAAAGAGTGGCACTTACTCATGGAGTCTTTACCACAAATTGACACTTCTCAAATCATAGATAAATCATAGATAAATCAAGTTTTACCACAAATTGCCACTTCTCAAATCACCTAGTAGCTATGAAGGTGCATGGTTTTCCACAATAAGCCCTTCCCAAAACAGCTTCCCCCAAATCATACTTTGTCTAAATGAGGCCACAATTCTCACACTGATGTATATTGGTATTGCAAATAGTTTGAGGTAGGCCAAGATGGGTTTCATTGTACAAAACACGCATTTTCCATTTTTTAAATCTCATATTTGAATCCCTTAGTCTATTTACTACTCAGGTGCCCTTGGTTTCTTGATAGTACTCAGTTTTGCCCTCTCTCTTCACAAATTCTCGCAGACGTGCATCATCGCTCTGATTGGTCTAGCCCATGTCACGCGGATCGTGCCCACCGACCGTTGATCGTATGATATAGGGAACGGGCAGGATAACCCCTCTCTCTCTCTGTTGGCGGTTAATTAGCTTCCACCCTCTAAGTATGCTGAAGGGCGGTTTTCTGTATTATTTTTCACGCGCTAAAAATTATAAACTGTTTTAGGCGTTATTTTTCACGCAAAAAATGATAAACCATCACCGATTTGTTGTAGCCATTACTTTTCACGCAAAAAATGATAAACCATCACCGATTTGTTGTAGCCATTACTTTTCACGCAAAAAATGATAAACCATCAACAATTTGTTGTTGCCATTACTTTTCACGCAAAAAATATGATAAACCATCACCGATTTGTTGTTGCCATTACTTTTCACGCAAAAAATGATAAACCATCAACAATTTGTTGTAGCCATTACTTTTCACGCAAAAAATGATAAACCATCAACAATTTGTTGTAGCCATTACTTTTCACGCAAAAAATGATAAACCATCAACAATTTGTTGTTGCCATTACTTTTCACGCAAAAAATATGATAAACCATCACCGATTTGTTGTTGCCATTACTTTTCACGCAAAAAAATGATAAACCATCAACAATTTGTTGTAGCCATTACTTTTCACGCAGAAAAAACCTAATTTGTTACAAAAGCTGGTTTCAGTGAGACCTAACCAAGTTTGGCATACATGATGGCATACCTATAACAACAAGGAATATCTAAAAGGGAAAGTTTCAGAAAATTTAGGGTGAAAATGATGCCATACATGATGCTGTTTTTCGAGGTTTTGACCTGAAAATCAATTGGGTATTGTAAAGGGAAATAAAAAGTTCGAAAAATGTAAAAATGAAACAATCTATCTATCTATGTATAGAAGATCAGCTGTATGAAATTTGAGGTTATTTAGAGAAGGTAGAAAAAATCACCTTGTTAGAAAAGCTGGTTTCAGCGAGACGAAACGGCATGCGCTTAAGCAAAGTGATTTTTTCGAACATCTCCAAATGACCCCAAATTTTCCATACATGATGCCATACGTGTAACAACAAGGAACCCTATCTAAAAAGTGTCAAAAAAGTTTGCCCAACCGTATAGCTCTATCAAAAAGAACCTCACCATGGCGCTAGTATAATTTTGGGATAGTTACAAACTTTCGTTACCTAACCTTCAACATGAAACTTGTTTCAAATTCATTTTGGCCTACAAGAAACAAATCCCAACTTGATTCGAGCACCACAGCCTCCAAACGATGTCGATGCCGATATCGGCATGGTCAGAACGGCTATGCTCGCCGCCACTGCTAGGTCAACGTCGGGATGCACCCTCAATCCCGTCCCCTCATTCGATCACTGACACACCAGAGATACCGCCGAGGCCAATGCCGAACGTACATGCTGATGCCAATGCCGATCATGCATGCACGCCGCTGTGGGCACGGCCACGCCGACCCGCTATGCTGGACGCCACAGACCGCCGCGAGGTCTTTCCCTTCGCCACCACACTCTCCTAGCACCCACCTATACACGCCAGAAAGGAGAGACACTAGTTTTCTCTACATTGCTCGCGTTCGTGTCCGACACGGTCAGTCAAAGTTTTGAGGTGGTCGTCGATGTCGTCGACCATTTCTTCTCTTCTTTGCATGGTTAAACGCGTCTAGTTCATATCTATCTAATGCGTCTGGTCTCGCCTCATGCAGTTCTTTGTGGACGTCGATCTCATCTCGGCACCCCGCATGCCACCTCCTCCGTGCCATCGCTGTAGAGCTCCGTTTAAAAATCTAATCCTACCCGTGTATTGCCCCTTGTATCAGCGTCATGGCCCCACTTGTCATTTGATATACCGAAGCCCCACTCGTTCGCGTTTTGGTCAGGGATACAGCGATGCTTACGGTCAAACAAAGATGGATGGTCTGACGTGTCTTTGCGGGCTCTACGTGGCCCCACTAGTCAGAAGATAACGGTCAACCGTCGGGCAACCGGCCGTTACATCACGTGTGATGGTTTCAGACAAACGCTTGGGTAAAACTGAGGAAAAACTAAGGAGCTGGGGAAAACTGAGCACAACTAAGGACCCGAGGGCACGAAAATAGAAATCCCTTTAAACTTGTTGCTTGTTCCATTTCCACATTATAATTTGGCGGACTCGGAAATTTGTTCGGTTACTTGGCTCTTTGTCAACAATTTTGTACTTTGCGAGCGGATGGAACAGCCGAACAGCATCCTGATCGGATGGAGCGGAAGGAGTAAGTTAGAACCCAGAGACCGCCTGCAGGGAAAACAAAAATTTTCTACCGTGAACATGAACAAAAACCAAGATCGAAGCAACGAGAAGATTGCAAGACTAACCCTCGAAGATTCCAAAGCCTACGAGATTAATATAGGGGGCGGCCAGGGCTTGGTCAAGGGTGAAGTGGCCGGCCACCCCCTCCCCTCTTTATATAGGTGGCATGGTAGGTTGGGGTGGCCCCCTTCCCCATCTAGGGTTAGGGCTGGCGGCCAAGTGGGGGGAAGAGGGAAATCTTCCCCCCCAAGTTGATCCCCCCTTTAGGGTTTTGGGGAAAGCCCTGGGCCTTTGAGGCTTGGTGCGCCTGGCCCATTAGGGCTAGGCAGCACCCCCTCGGCCCATGTGGGCCCCTAGGTCGTGGGCCCCATGGTGGACCCCTCCAGAACCTTCTAGAACCTTCCGGTCTATCACCGACAAATTCCGAACTTTTTCCGAAACCTAGAAATCAACTTCCCTTATATGAATCTTATTCTCCGGACCATTCCGGACCTCCTCGTGATGTCCTGGATCCCATCCGAGACTCCGAACAAACTTCGGTCTCCATCTCATACTCCGAATCTACTTATGCGACATCAAACCTTAAGCGCGTCACCCTACGGTTCGTGAACTATGCAGACATGGTCGAGACTCCTCTCCGAGCAATAACCAATAGCGGGATCTGGAGATCCATAATGGCTCCCACATATTTAACGATAACTTAGTGATCGATTGAACCATTTACATACGATACCGATTCCCTTTGTCACACAATACTTTACTTGTCCGAGGTTCGATCATCGGTATCTCCATACCTTGTTCAACCTCGTTACCGACAAGTACTCTTTACTCGTACCATGGTATGTCATCTCTTGTGACCTAATCACATGCTTGCAAGCTAATCAGACGACGTTCCACCGAGAGGGCCCAGAGTGTATCTATCCGTCATCGGGGTGGACAAATCCCACTGTTGATCCACATGCCTCAACTCACACTTTCCGAATACTTAATCCCATATTTATAACCACCCATTTACATGATCTCATGGTCGAAGGACTAGGTAACTATGTATCGAAAGCTTATAGCAAATTGAACTTAATGACTTGATCTTATGCTACGCTTGTTTGGGTGTGTGTCCATTATATCATTCAATTAATGACATAACCTTGTTATTAATAACATCCAATGTTCATGATCACGAAACCATGATCATCCATTAATCAACAAGCTAGTTATACAAGAGGCTTACTAGGGACTCCTTGTTATTTACATAACACACATGTATCAATGTTTCGGTTAATACAATTATAGCATGGTATGCAAACATTTATCATAAACACAAAGATATTATAATAACCACTTTATTATTGCCTCTTGGGCATATCTCTAATAGTCTCCCACTTGCACTAGAGTCAATAATCTAGATTACATTGTAAGGTACCTAACACCCATGGCATTCTGGTGTTGGTCATGCTTTGCCCTAGGGAGAGCTTTAGTCAACGGATCTGCCACATTCAGATCTGTGTGCACTTTGCAAATCTTTACTTCACCATCTTCGATGTACTCACGAATCGAATGAAAACTCAGCTTGATATTCTTTAGCTTCTTGTGTGACCTTGGTTCTTGTGCGTTGGCGATGGCACCCATGTTGTCACAATAGATGACTAATGGGTCCAATGCACTAGGAACCACACCAAGCTCAACAATGAACCTCTTCATCCATACCGCTTCCGATGAAGCCTCCGAAGCCGCTATGTATTCAAATTCAGTTGAAGACTTCGCCACCGTGCACTGCTTGGAACTCATCCAGCTTACTGCAGCACCATTCAGTATAAACACGTACCCAGACCGAGACTTAGAGTCATCAGGATCGGTGTTCCAACTTGCATCGGTGTAACTGGTTACAACGAGCTCTTGGTCACCGCCATAACAAAGAAACATATCCTTAGTCCTTTTCAAGTACTTCAGGATATTCTTGACCGTTGTCCAGTGTTTCATTCCTGGATCACTCTGATATCTGCTGGTCAAACTAACAGCAATTGCGATATCCGGTCTAGTACACAGCATGGCACACATGATAGAGCCTACTGCCGAGGCATAGGGGATCTTGTTCATCCCTCTCTTTCTTCTGCCGTAGCCGGACCTTGAGTTTTACTCAAGACCTTACCTGGCAACATAGGCAAGAACCCTTTCTTGCTTTCATCCATTCTAAACTTCTTTAGAATCTTGTCCAGGTATGTACTCTGTGAAAGCCCTATTAGGCGTCCTTATCTATCTCTATAAATCTTGATGCTTAAAATGTACGCTGCTTCACCAAGGTCTTTCATTGAAAAACACTTATTCAAATAACCTTTAACACTGCTTAGTAGTTCTATATCATTCCCAATTAATAATATGTCATCTACATATAATATCAGGAACGCTACAGAGCTCCCACTCACTTTCTTGTAAATACAGGCCTCACCATGAGTCCGTATAAACCCGAAGTCTCTGATCACCGTATCAAAGCGTCGGTTCCAACTCCGGGATGCTTGCTTCAGTCCATAAATGGAACGTTGAAGTTTGCATACCTTGTCAGCATTTTTAGGATCGACAAAACCTTTGGGTTGTACCATATACAACTCTTCCTCAATGTCACCATTAAGGAACGCCGTTTTGACATCCATCTGCCAAATCTCATAATCGAAAAATGCAGCTATTGCTAACAAAATCCTCACAGAATTTAGCTTCGCTACAGGTGAGAAAGTCTCATCGTAGTCAACTCCTTGAATTTCTGAAACCCTTTGCGACAAGTCGAGCTTTATAGACAGAATATTACCATCAGATCTGTTTTTCTTTTGAAGATCCATTTATTCTCGACAGCCTTGCGGCTATCAGGTATGTCTACCAAAGTCCATACTTGGTTATCATACATGGATCCCATTTCGGATTTCATGGCTTCTTGCCATTTGTTGGAATCTGGGCTCATCATTGCTTCTTCATACGTCGTAGGGTCTTCATCATTGTTGTCCACAATCATGACATTTAGACAGGGATCATACCAATTAGGAGTGGTACGTTCCCTCGTCGATCTGCGAGGTTCAGTAGCTTCCTTGTTCGAAGTTTCATGATCATCATCATTTGCTTCCTCTCCTATCGGTGCAGGCTGCGCAGGAACATCTTCCGGCACTGCGCTACTCTGATCTATGAGAGAAGGTTCATCAACCTCGTCGAGTTCTACTTTCCTTCCAGTCACTTCTTTCGTGAGAAACTCCTTCTCAAGAAAGGATCCGTTCTTGGCAACAAAGATTTTGCCTTCGGATATGTGATAGAAAGTGTACCCAATTGTTTCTTTAGGGTATCCTATGAAGACGCATTTCTCCGCTTTGGGTTCTAGCTTGTCAGGTTGTAACTTCTTTACATAAGCTTCGCAACCCCAAACTTTAAGGAACAACAGCTTAGGTTTCTTCCCAAACCATAATTCATACGGTGTCGTTTCAACGGATTTTGATGGTGCCCTATTTAAAGTGAATGCGGTTGTCTCTAATGCATAACCCCAAAAAGATAATGGCAAATCAGTAAGAGACATCATAGATCGAACCATATCCAAGAGAGTTCGATTACGACGTTCGGACACACCATTACGCTGTGGTGTTCCCGGCGGTGTCAACTGTGAAAGTATTCCGCATTTCTTTAAATGCATGCCAAACTCATAACTCGGATATTCGCCTCCGCGATCAGAACGCAGAAACTTAATCTTCTTGTTACGTTGATTTTCTACTTCACTTTGGAATTCCTTAAACTTCTCGACAGTTTCGGACTTGTGTTTCATAAAGTAAATATACCCATATCTACTCAGATCATCCGTGAAGGTTAGAACATAACGATAACCACCGCGTGATGCCACACTCATTGGTCCGCACACATCGGTATGTATGATTTCCAACAAGTCTGTAGCTCGCTCCATTGTACCAGAGAATGGAGTCTTAGTCATTTTTCCCATTAGACATGCTTCGCATCTATCAAGTGACTCAAAGTCAAGTGACTCAAGAAGTCCATCGGAATGGAGTTTCTTCATGCGCTTCACTCCAATATGACCAAGACGACAGTGCCACATATAAGTAGAATTATCATTCAATTTAATTCACTTAGCATCAATGTTATGAACATGTGTATCACTATTATCGAGATTTAACAAGAATAAACCATTCATCTCAGGCGCATGACCATAAAAGATATTACTCATATAAATAGAACAATCATTATTCTCCGATTTAAACGAATAACCGTCTTGCATTAAACAAGATCCAGATATAATGTTCATGCTCAACGTAGGCACCAAATAACAATTATTGAGGTTTAAAACTAATCCCGAAGGTAGATGTAGAGGAGCGTGCCGACGGCGATCACATCGACCTTGGATCCATTTCCAACGCGCATCATCACCTCGTCCCTCGCCAGGCTTCGTTTATTCAGCAGCTCCTGTTTCGAGTTACAAATGTGAGCAACCGAACCAGTATCAAATACCCAGGCACTACTACGAGAACCAGTAAGATAGACATCAATAACATGTATATCAAATATACCTTTCTTCTTGATGAGGCCGTTCTTCAGATCAGCCAAGTATTTGGGGCAATCCGCTTCCAGTGCCCCTTCTCCTTGCAAACACAGATCAGGCTTAGGGCCAGCCTTGGGCTTCGGGAGGTGTAGGAGCTTTCTTGCCGCCCTTCTTGAAGTTTCCCTTGTTAGGCTTGCCCTGCTTGAAACTGGTGGTCTTGTTGACCATCAACACTTGGCGCTCTTTCTGTATCTCAACTTCAGCAAATTTCAGCATGGAGAAGAGTTCAGGTAACTCTTTGTTCATGTTCTGCATGTTGTAGTTCATCACGAAGTTCTTGTAAGTAGGTGGCAGTGCTTGGAGGACACGATGAATGCCCAGCTGGTTAGGAATCACAATTCCCAAGTCACTAAGCTTCTTCGCGTGCCCAGACACGTGCTCGCTAACGGAGCTACCCTCTTCCATCATGCAGCCAAAGAAGTGTTTCGAGGCCTCATAGCTTTCCACGGCCGCATGAGTTTCAAAGATAGCTTTTAGCTCATGGACCAGCTCATAAGGGTCGTGGTGCTCAAACCGTTTTTGGAGCTCCGCCTCTAGGCTGCACAGGATGGCACACTGAACTTGAGAGTACCGAATGACCCGAGTCTCGTAAACATTCTTTACGTCCTCAGATACTGCAGGTGGTGGTGGGGTACCTAGCGGTGCTTCGAGCACATATTGCAGATTTCCACCATTGAGGAAAATCCTCACATGGCGGAACCAGTTGGTGAAGTTGCTAGCATTGCTTTTAAGCTTTTCTTTCTCTAGGAACTGGTTAAAACTGATGGAGGGGGACGCCATGATCTACAACATATTTGCAAAGATTTTAGACTAAGTTTATGATAAATTGAGTTCAATTTTAATTCTTGAATTAACTAGGTGAACTCCCACTCAAAAAAACATCCCTCGCATTGTCTTAGTGATCACACGAACCAAATCTACTACACCAAGTCCGATCTTCACGAGAAAAGATGTAGCTTCAAGGACGAAGACTCAAAGTGTTCATCATATCATTCATATGACTCATGCTCTACCTTCGGTATCCCGTGTTCCGAGACCATGTCTGTACATGCTAGGCTCGTCAAGGCAACCTTAGTATCCGCGTGTGCAAATCTGGCTTGCACCCGTTGTATGCACATGTAGAATCTATCACACCCGATCATCACGTGATGCTTCGAAACGACAAGTCTTAGCAACGGTGCATACTAAGGATGAACACTTTATTATCTTGATATTTAGTGAGAGGGATCATCTTATAATGCTACCGCCGCGATCTAAGCAAAATAAGATGCATAAAGGATTAACATCACATGCACTTCATAATGTGTGATATGATATGGCCTTTCTGTTTTGTGCTTTTGATCTCCATCTCCAAAGCACGGACATGATCTCCATCATCACCAGCATGGCGTCAAGGTCAGTGGCGCCGCTTCATGGTTGTCCATCACTTATAGCTATTATAACAACTACTTGAAATAAAGCTATTACATGATGAATAGACACGTAGGTCTTTAACAAAAATTAAAGACAAATTAGGCTCCTGCCGATTGCCATAATACAATAGTGAACATCTCATACATCAAATATAATCATCATCATATGGCCATATCACATCACCAAACCCTGCAAAAACAAGTTAGACGCCTCTAATTTGGTTTGCATATTTTACGTGGTTTAGGTTTTCGAGTAAGATCCAATCTACCTACGAACATGAACCACAACGGTGATACTAGTGTTGTCAATAGAAAGAGCAAATTGAATCTTCACTATGGTGGGAGAGACAGACACCCGCAAAGCCACTTATGCAATACAAGGTGCATGTCAAGCGTGGAGCAAGTCTCATGAGACGCGGTCATGTAAAGTTAGCCCGGGCCGCTTCATCGCACCATCCCGCAAGATACAAAGTGCACTAACTAAAAACAACAAAAGCATCAACGCCCACAAAACCATTGTGTTCTACTCGTGCAACAGATCTATGCATAGACACAACTCTGATACCACTGATGGGTTCGTTTCATGGAAAACAAAAAATTTCTACCGTGAACATGAACAAAAACCAAGATCCAATCTAGGAAGAAGCAAGATCTAATCTACCAAGATCGAAGCAACGAGAAGATTGCAAGACTAACCCTCGAAGATTCCAAAGCCTACGAGATTAATCTCGTTGTTGATGTAGTCGATCGTCCATGCTGCAATCCGGCAGACTCGCACTCGGTCGTGGGTGTCGATGAAGCCTGTCCTCTCCCTGTTCTAGCGGGCAGCGGAGGTGTGGTAGATCTCCTCGGAATCCCAGCAGCACGACGGCGTGGTGGTGGTGGTGGAGGAGAAAAGGTGCAGGGCTTTGCCAAGCCGGAACAACAATATGGTGGAGGAAGAGAGGGGGCGGCTTGGTCAAGGGTGAAGTGGCCGGCCACCCCGTCCCCTCTTTATATAGGGGGCATGGTGGGGTGGCCCCCTTCCCATCTAGGGTTAGGGCTGGCGGCCAAGTGGGGAAGAGGGAAATCCCCCCCCCCCCCCAAGTTGATCCCCCCTTTAGGGTTTAGGGGGTTGGCCGGCCTAGGCCTTTGAGGCTTGGTGCGCCTGGCCCATTAGGGCTGGGCAGCACCCCCTCAGCCCATGTGGGTCCCCCTAGGTCGTGGGCCCCATGGTGGACCCCTCCGGAACCTTCTAGAACCTTCCGGTCTAACACCGGACAAATTCCAAACTTTTTCCGAAACCTAGAAATCAACTTCCCTTATATGAATCTTATTCTCCGGACCATTCCGGACCTCCTCGTGATGTCCTGGATCCCATCCGAGACTCCGAACAAACTTCGGTCTCCATCTCATATTCCGAATCTACTTATGCGACATCGAACCTTAAGCGCGTCACCCTACGGTTCGTGAACTATGCAGACATGGTCGAGACTCCTCTCCGAGCAATAACCAATAGCGGGATCTGGAGATCCATAATGGCTCCCACATATTCAATGATAACTTAGTGATCGATTGAACCATTTACATACGATACCGATTCCCTTTGTCACACGATACTTTACTTGTCCGAGGTTCGATCATCGGTATCTCCATACCTTGTTCAACCTCTCGACAAGTACTCTTTACTCGTACCGTGGTATGTCATCTCTTGTTATCTAATCACATGCTTGTAAGCTAATCAGACGACGTTCCACCGAGAGGGCCCAGAGTGTATCTATCTGTCATCGGAATGGACAAATCTCACTGTTGATCCACATGCCTCAACTCACACTTTCCGAATACTTAATCCCATCTTTATAACCACCCATTTACGCAATGACGTTTGATGTAATCAAAGCATCCTTCCGGTGTAAGTGATTTACATGATCTCATGGTCGAAGGACTAGGTAACTATGTATCGAAAGCTTATAGCAAATTGAACTTAATGACTTGATCTTATGCTACGCTTGTTTGGGTGTGTGTCCATTATATCATTCAACTAATGACATAACCTTGTTATTAATAACATCTAATGTTCATGATCACGAAACCATGATCATTCATTAATCAACAAGCTAGTTATACAAGAGGCTTACTAGAGACTCCTTGTTGTTTACATAACACACATGTATCAATGTTTTGGTTAATACAATTATAGCATGGTATGCAAAGATTTATCATAAACACAAAGATATTATAATAACCACTTTATTATTGCCTCTTGGGCATATCCAACACCGCTGGCACAGTACCATTCAAGTTTTTGTTCAGAAACACGGGAGACCAAAGTTGGTGTATATAATGTTCAGGCTGGCTGTATAGAAGAGAGGTCACGAGGACATCTACATCCTCTCAACCTTGGCCTCCTTTTGGGTGCTCGAGTCGCATAAACCCTCGCGATCCATACGTGTATGTGTCATCAGCGTGACAGCACCAGCGAGCCGGGAGACAACAGAGATGGGATCGAGATGGGCTGTACTTGCCGCCCCTGATGGCATTCAGGGCGACCTACGCATCGTCGATGTGACACCTCGCGCTGCGTCGTGTGCTCACCGTGTAGGATTTGCTGGCCATCTGCACGGCCGGCGCTTGGTGCACCACTAAAAGCATGCTTGAGGGTCGCCACCATGACAGCTAATCGTAGCTACTCTTCGCCATGGCAGCACCAGACGAATGATCTTTGCATGGATTGCATTGGAAAATAATACAAACATATTTATTTGTTCTCCAATTTATTTGAATCAGTTTCTATATCCATCGATCCCTGACGAGAATATATGGAAATTTCGGTGTTCTAGTTTGAAAAATCAAATCCCAACTAATAAAAATTAGGAAAAAAATAAAGTTACAAGATCTTAAAAAAGGACAGTGCTAAGCTAGCTCCTCACAATTGAATATCCCAAATGCTAAAATGTACTCGGATGCCAATTCGTTTGTGCGAGCACTCGTTTTACCGTCCGTTTGGAGTCCATCCACGCGTACCGTTCCGACATCCTCACACGTGGGTCCAGCCTGGCCTTATCTTTCTTTTTCACTCGCTCTACTTCAGCCGCACACCCTGAGCACCCTCTGCCCAGCCGCTACTGGTCAAGCTCAGCCTCAGCCTGGTGCCAATGCATCACCCCACTATCATCCGTCACGTCAGCTTTTACCCTCACTCTCACCTCACTCTCACCCCACGTCTCAAGACGCTATAGTGCAGCTCTCACTTCTCTCTCCTCCACATCAGCTTTTCTCTCTCCTCGACATCAGCATTTCTTTTTCAGATTACAACATTCAAAATAATGCAAGAAAATTATTTTATTCAACTAAAATTGTTACCGATTACATTATAAAAAAATTACATAAAAATTTGAAAAAATTACATAAAAATTTGAAAAATTACATAATCTAGGCATTAGCCCACACATGCTCAATCAAATCATGCTGGAGCTGTGTATACATCGGTGAGTCCCTCATTTCGTTGTCCATCTGAATCCTGGCTGCTAGGCTTGGTGGTGCATGGTTGTGTATCGCAGGGCCGACATTGGAATCAACTGTCTCATAGATGTTCTCCAAATTTGTATCACGCTCATCGTCGATGATCATGTTGTGCAGAATGACACATGCACGCATGATCAACCCAAGAGTACGCCTCGAGTAGGAGCGTCCCGGAACTGCTAGAATGTTGAACCTAGCCTTCAGCACTCCAAAGGCACACTCGACATCTTTGCGCCAAGCTGATTGAGCAGCAGTGAACAGTCGATGCTTTTCACTTTGTGGAAGAGTAACACCTTTCATGAACACCGGCCAGGAGGGGTAGATGCCGTCGGCAAGGTAGTAACCATAGTTGTACTCGTGTCCATTCACCGTGAAGTTCACTATGGGTGCTTCTCCCCTAAGCACATCAGTGAACAACGACGACTGGTTGAGTACATTGATGTCGTTGTTGGACCCGGCCACTCCAAAAAAGGCATGCCAGATCCAACGATCATACGACGCAACGGCTTCTAAGATTATGGTAGGGTGTTTGATGTCTCCCCTTGTGAATTGACCGGCATGCGCCACTGGGCAGTTCCTCCACTGCCAATGCATGCAATCGATGCTCCCTAACATGCCCGGAAAGCCAGCAACGGGGGTGGGGATGAAATTTTGGGGTTTTTGGCTTTTTTTCGAATTTTTTGAGCCAGCAACGGCTACCCCAACGGCTAGCTGACGTGGACGAATCAGATCGCGCCACCTCAGCTAGCCGTTACCCCCTCCCTCTCGCCCCGCCTATCGCCCCGACCTACCAACGCTGCCGCCTCCCTCTCGCCCCCCTCTCGCCCCCAGCGCGGGCGGCAGCCGGGCGGTAGCGGGCGCTACCGCCGGGCGGTGGAACCACCGCCCCGCGCTACCGTCTCGCCCGCCTGTCGCCTCCCTCTCGCCCGCGCCGGCGGTACCGCCCCTCCTAGCGCCCGCGTTGGCACCAGCCTCAGGCGAGCGAAAGCTATCGATCGTGAGAGGGAAGAAATCTTACCGCCGGGCCTCGCCCGCCTCTCGCCTCCCTGCCACCTCGCTCCACCCCGCGCGTTGACGCCACTGCCGGCTCCGCCACCAAGCGCCGCGGTAGATCTCCATGGATGCGGTGGAGCACCATAAACGCGGGTGGATGCCGTGGTCAAACGTCATTGTCGAGATGGACAGATGGTTCCGTGGAGGAGCACCATGCCACCATGAATTTGTTTCTTCACCTCAGCGTTTGGTCGAATGTGATGTAGCAGTACCTAAGGCTGGTGCCAATGCATCACAGGCTATAGCCTCGCCACGTCAGCTTTTACCCTCACTCTCACCCCCTCTCACCTCACGGTGCCTGCACGGGCTATAGTGCCAGCTCTCACTTCTCTCTCCTCCACATCACCATTTCTTTTTCACATTAAGTTATTTCACTCGATTTTTTTAGACATTCAAAATAATGCAAGAAAATTATTTTATTCAACTCAAAATGTTACCGATTACATAATAATTAATAAAATTGCATAATAAATTTTAAAAATTACATAATAAATAAAAATTCTACTCCTCTTCCTCCTCCTCGTCGTCATCATCTTCCAGACCAAGCTCTTTTTCCACCATCTGGATGGCCTTCGCATGTTTGCGCTTTTCTGCTTCGTTCATGTCGGCGGTTGATCGGTCTTTCATTTTGTTCCATTGCTTGAGTAGCTTAGCCTTCACTAAACCATTCCACATGTTCTTCATCGCGAAGGATTTACTTGCTACCTCACTGCTTGATGAGGATTCCTTCCCCTTCCTCCTATCCTTACGTGCCGCGGCCTTGGCCCTATCGCGGCCCGTTGGACGCTCCTCCTCCGTCGTCGCCTCGCTAGAGCTGTACTCACCAGAAACTCCCAGACGGCTTCTCTTGGCAGTGGAATCGGTTCCACTACCAGGACCATGTTGTCCTTTCCACTTCGCTTCATTGCGAACAGCTTCCCACCAGTGGTGCCGTCTGAACGGCTGAGTCACTCTTTTGTCATTCGCGTACCTCGCCATTGCCGCCTTCATGACCATTGCATCGTCTGCTCCACTCTGACGTAACGCTTCTTCTTGGATGTGGTATGCATTGAACAGGGACACCTCCTTGTTGTAGGCGTTCCAATGATCCTTCAGCTGCTTCGAGGTCCGATGACGGGCAGGATCCGAGGTAGAGTTGAAGGTTGCAGCTATCTGACCCCAAAAACTATTGCCGGTCTTGCAATTACCGGCGACAGAGTCCTTGGAGTTAAAAATCCAAGCATGAACCTACCCCGAAATAGATATTGTTAGTGAAAAATCCAAGCAAGAACCAACCCCGAAATAAATATGTGATGGGTAAGTAAAGTACCAGTTTTTCCTCGTCCGCAGTTGTCCAGTCAAGCCTCTTTGACGCGGTGGTACGATTGTTTCCGCGGCATCGGACTCCAAGCTTGGAGCACTGGCTTCAGGAGGTGGTGGGGGGTACGCACCATATGGCGCGTATGGATACGGAGGCGGAGGGTATGAACCATATGGCGGGGAAGGTGGTGGGTAAGGAGGTACAGTCCCACTCCCGCTACCTGTAGGTGGAGCATGTGGAGGTGGTGGGGGGTATGGATACGGAGGCGGAGGGTATGAACCATATGGCGCCGGAGGTGGAGCGTATGGCCCATATGGCCCCGGAGGTGGTGTGCCGGAGGAGTATAAAACTCGGGGAAGCGGCGAAGAACCGACATTGGAGCGACGATGTGTCGGAGAGACATCATCTAGGTGTACTGGTGACCCGTCGGGCTGCAAGAGATCCGTGAACGAGGTCAAATCTGGAGTCCAACCAGACATGGTGGAGAAGATTTGAGAGAGTGAAGGAGATGAATGAGATGAAATGGGTGTGGAGTGAGTGAAACCATATGGGGGTATTTATAGGGGGTGGGGATGAAATTTTGGGGTTTTTGGCTTTTTTCGAATTTTTTGAGCCAGCAACGGCTACCCCAACGGCTAGCTGACGTGGACGAATCAGATCGCGCCACGTCAGCTAGCCGTTAGCCCCTCCCTCTTGATACGTCCAAAACGTATCCACTTTCCTGAACACTTTTGCTATTGTTTTGCCTCTAATTTGTGTATTTTGGATGCAACTAACACGGACTAACGCTGTTTTCGCAGAACTGTTCGGTGTCTCGTTTTTGTGCGTAAATCCAACTTTCAGGAAAACCTCGGATTTTGACAGAAGGCCCTATTTTCCCAAAACTCACGGAGCTAGAAGGGCAAGTCAGGTGGAGGCCCGAGGCCCCACACCCCAGGCGGCGCGGCCCAGAGGGGGCGCGCCCTAGCGTGTGGCCCTCGGGCCTCCGACGCCCTCCTTCGGACTACTTATCGCCCTCGACCTAAAAACGCACAGGAGAAGTCGAAGCCAGAAACCCTCCAGAACGCCGCCACATCGCGAAACTCCGTCTCGGGAGCCAGAAGTCTCCGTTCCTCCGCCGGGACGGGAATTGGAGGAGATCATCGCCGCCATCACCACCGACGCCTCTTCATCAACCAGCCATGTTTCCCCATCCATGTGTGAGTAATTCCCCCGCTGTAGGCTGAAGGGGATGGTAGGGATTGGATGAGATTGGTCATGTAATAGTGTAAGATTGTTAGGGCATAGTGCCTAGTGTCCGTAATTGGTACTTTGATGATATTGTTGCAACTTGTTATGCTTAATGCTTGTCACTAGGGCCCGAGTGCCATGATCTCAGATCTGAACATGTTATTATTTCATCATGATATTCATTGTTTATGGTCTTACCTGCAAGTTGTATACACATGTCGCTGTCCGGAACCAATGGCCCCGAAGTGACAGAAATCGGGACAACCGGAGGGGATGGTAGTGATGTGAGGATCACATGTGTTCACGGAGTGTTAATGCTTTGCTCCGGTACTCTATTAAAAGGAGTACCTTAATATCTAGTAGATTCCCTTGAGGCCCGGCTGCCACCGGCTGGTAGGACAAAAGATGTTGTGCAAGTTTCTCATTGCGAGCACGTACGACTATAATTGGAACACATGCCTATTGATTACTTTGTACTTAGACACCGTTTTATTATTATCTGCAAATGCCCTGCTTGATTGTTACATGAGTTTCTCTCATCCATGCAACGCCCGTTATCCGTCCCGTGCCTAGAGTATTTTAACTCGCTGTTTACTATAATCACTACGCTGTCTCTCTTACTGCTATTTCACTAGTATCGCTATAAAATGTTACTACTAATAAATTCTTGCGAGCAAGTCTGTTTCCAGTGCAGCTGAATTGACAACTCCGCTGTTAAGGCTTTCAAGTATTCTTTGTCTCCCCTTATGTCGAATCAATAAATTGGGTTTTACTACCCGCGAAGACTGCTGCGATCCCCTATACTTGTGGGTCATCAAGACTGTTTTCTGGCGCCGTTGCCGGGAGCATAGCTTTATTTGGAAGTTCACTTAGATTGATATTATTCGCTGCAAATTCTCCATCATGGGTAAACCTCGCGATACTAAAGTCGCCATATTACCATCCACTACAAGAAAAGGTACAACTCTGAGTACCTCTGCTGCTCTTGATTCACCATCTGTGATTGATAAACTTGTTTCACCACCACATGCTTCACTTGCTGGTACTTCTGCTAGATCTGAAAATTCTTATAATATTGATGATGCTTCTGCTGTGCTTGATGATAGTGGTTCATTGGGAACTTTTCTAGATGCTACAATTGCTAGGTCTAGACAAATTGAAAATGCTGAAACTCCTGATGCTACTACACCTGTTAATTCACCTGAACTTGATTATTCTAGTGATGATCCTGATGAAGATTATGTGGAGCTTAATGATGATCTTATTAATAGATGCAATGCTACTGCTGATGCAAGTAAAATTAAAAAGTTTCTCACACAATATACTGTTAGACATAAGTTATCTCCCGATCCTAAATTTGCCACATCTCCTATATGCATTAAGGATAAAGATTATGATTTTTCTCTTGATCTATCTCATATAGCTATTGTAGAGAAAGCACCCTTTTGTGGTACTGAAAAAGAAAGTGCTGTAGAACACATGATTGAACTTTCTTCTATGAGTAGCTTGTTTTCTAATGATATCAAGATGCGTACTTATTTTGTCGCTAAAATTTTTCCTTTCTCATTAAAGGATGATGCTAAAACTTGGTATAATAATTTGCCTCCTGGTTCTATTAAAAATCCAACTGATTTGCGTGATGTTTTCTTTCGAAAATACTTTCCTGCTAGTGCTCAACATATTGCTTTACAGAGAATTTATAGATTTGACCAGGGAGATGAAGAGAAATTGCCTGAGGCTTGGGCAAGATTTTGTTCTCTTATCAGAGCTCGACCTGGACATGATTTAGAAAAGAATGATCTACTTGATATATTTTATAGTGGACTAACCATTGAGTCTAGGGCATACTTGGATAGTTGTGCTGGTTGTGCAGGAAAAGAACCAGCAAGCTGAAGAATTATTGGCTAAAATAGGCCGGAATCATGATGATTGGACTACGCCTGAACCAACTCCAACGCCAATATTGAAGAAGAGGGGTTTAATTAAATTGAATGATGAAGATATGAGGGAAGCCAAGAAGTCTCTCAAGGAGAAAGGTATTAAATCTGAAGATGTGAAGAATCTACCTCCCATAGAAGATATATGTGAGATAATTCCCCCTTCATCCATGATTGAGGTAAACTCCCTTCAACGCTTTACTAGGGAAGATATTCCGTATTCAAAACCTCCTGCGCAATGCTTAGATGAGTTTGATAATTATATTGTTAAGCAAGAAAATTTTAATATGAGAGTAGAGAATCATCTAATGGAAAATTCTCAAGCTATTAGCAATTTGCATGATATTGTGGAGAGAACCTCCAATGATGTTAAGATGCTTGTTAAACATTTTCAGATGGTTCAAACTCAAATTGATCAACTCACTAAAGTGCAAAATGACTTATTACAAAATAATTCTAAAGAGAAACATGCTTATGAAGTAACAACTAGAGGTGGTGTCTCTACCCAGGATCCTCTATATCCTGAAGGGCATCCCAAAAGAATTGAACAAGATTCTCAACGCATTGAACCTAGAGCTCCTTCTAAGAAAAAGAAGAAGAAACATAAAAATGTTGTAGAATCCTCTGAACCTGTTAATGATCCTAATAGTATTTCTATTTCTGATGCTGAAACAGAAAGTGGTAATGAACATGATAATAATAAAGATAATGATAAGAATGATGCTTCTGATAAAGAAGAGGTTGAAGATGAACCTGAAAAGCAAGAAAAAAATAAAAAGTATACTAAAGAAGATTTTATTGCTAAGAAACATGGTAATGAAAGGGAACCTTGGGTGCAAAAGCAAATGCATTTTCCTGCTAAGAAAATAAAATCAAAGGAAGAAGAACACTATAATAAATTTTGTGATTGGATGAAACCTCTATTCTTGCAAATCCCTTTGACTGATGCTATGAAATTGCCTCCTTATTCAAAGTATATGAAAGATATTGTTACTAACAAAAGGAAAATCCCCAATGAGGAAATTTCCACTATGCTTGCTAATTACTCTTTCAATGGTAAAGTTCCAAAGAAGTTGGGCGACCCAGGTATACCTACTATTCCTTGTTCTATTAAGAATAATTATGTTAAAACTGCTCTATGTGATTTGGGAGCCGGTGTTAGTGTTATGCATTTTTCTCTTTATAAGAGACTTTACTTAGATAAGTTGATACCTACTGATATATCTTTGCAAATGGCTGATAAATCTACTGCTATTCCTGTTGGTATATGTGAGGATGTTCCTGTTCAAGTTACTAATAACTGCTTGATATTAACTGATTTTGTTGTGTTGGAAATGCCCGAAGATGATAATATGTCTATTATTCTTGGGAGACCTTTTCTTAACACCGCAGGGGCTGTTATTGATTGCAATAAAGGAAAGGTTACTTTCAATGTTGATGATAAGGAACACACCGTCTATTTTCCCAAGAGGATTGAAAAAGCATGTGGAGTTAATACAATTTCTAATGTGAGAACTATCAAAGTGGGAACTATTGATTGTCCTATATATGATCCTAAAGAAGAATATCAAACTCTTGTGATTGGATCCATATCAATACAATTCAAGGTAACATGATTGATTTGAGGTTTATTTCTTCTTATGCTATGTAAAATTTATTTGGTGGCAAGACTTGATCAACCTTGTTAACAAATACTTTTTATATGCATAGAGGAGGTAAACAACATCTCTTTCTTCCTCCACTTGCTCTAGTTGCTGTAGCACTTTTATTTTGCAAAGTTCCTTAGTCATTTAGAGATTTCAAAATATTTCCTGGCCAGTAATAATAAACTTAATACCCAGAAATGTGCATTTTTCAAAGTTTTCAAAAATTTGCAAAACTTATACCGTTGGTCCTATTTTTCGACGAGGCACTGGGAGCACTGGGATGACCAGGGCACCCAGGGTGGCACTCCCACAAAGCTGGCGCGGCCAAAAGCGCGCCACCCTGGTGTGGGCCCCCTTACCTCACTTTAGCATCTCTTCCTCCCGCACTCTTGTCTCTCCCGAAAAATCGACACCAGCTTCCTCTCACTCGTGTTTTTGCTCAAGAACTCCAGATTTCTCGATCTCTTTGCTTTCTGTCTGAAATTTGGCACATTTGCTCTTCGGTATGTGACTCCTTCGATTATCCAAGTAGAATTTTGTTTGGTGAAGTATATCTTGAATATTTTGCTGCTGTAGGTAACATGTTTAGTGAGCTTGCATGCTTGTTCTAAGTGGTAGAAACTAGTTTTGATGCATGATTAGTACTCTAGCAAGTTCCCATGGTAGTTTTCCTCGATTATATGTCACCAAATCAAGTTTTATATTGTTTGTTGAAAAATTTCAGAAAATGGAAGGGAGTAGGCACCAACTCAACCAACAAGAATTGGAGGTGCAACAGGTCATGAGAGTTCACCGAGAAGAAGGAGTATACCCCGCTTACTACCCGTGCGTGGATTTTATGAGAAGTGCAGGGATCTTGCAGGATGTTCAAAGTTTAATCTCTCGTGCAGGGTTGGATGATTTTGTTGATGGTGAACCATGCCAATATGCAAAACTGACTATGTCAGTAGTGCAGGATTTTAAATTCAATTGGTCACGATCTAACCCCATGGTTCAGTACAAAATTTATAATAAAACTGTCAACTTGCCATTCAATGATTTTTGTGCAGCAATCAGAGTGCCGCAGTGGGGATCATGCGAGAAGATAAAGGGATCGCCGCAAGAGTTCTTGGACCTCTTCAAGATGATTTGTCATGGAAGAAGTTTCTCAGAGGATGGTGGTAAAATCAGTAGCATTCATTTCCCAGCTATTCGTTACTTTGCTTATTTCATTACCAAGTGCGTTCTAGCAAGAAAGAATGGAAGTAAAGTATCTATCCAGGATCTAGCCTTTCTAGCTGCTGCATTACAAGGTAATAGGACTTATAACTTGGGTGCTTTGATAGCCAACAGACTTGCTACTAACCGTGAGAAGGGAGGAATTTGTGGAGGTCTCATCGCCTCTCGCTTATTAGCTATGCATAATGTAGAACCTCACCATCTTGATATTCAACTCCCCATAGAGAAACTTGACATAGTCTCCATGATTAAGCATGAATTTGTTTCTGATTCGTCTAATTTGAGCAACCTGTCTTACAGAATAACATTTTACAAGAAATCTTGGACAATAACTAAGAAAACTGAAAAATTAGTAGGATTGCCTGCACCTGCTCTGTTTAACCTTGATTCCAGGGAGGATTGGTCAATCACGGAAGGTGAACTGAAGGCATACATAGAGAGAGATGGCCATCGTGCAAGAGACAACACGGATGAGGTCGAGGAACACCTCGACTCGTCATCAGATGCAGCAAGCTCTTCGCATCAACAAGTTGGGCATGAGGAGCCTCCACGCTTTTCTTCTGCATCGGTACCTTATTATGACTACTCCATGTACGATCCACCGGCATGGAACCCAGACCCTCGTTGGGGTTGATCTCCACTTAGGCCAAAAGCCTAAGCTTGGGGGAGGTATACCGGCATCACTCATTCTTTGCATATTATGGTTGCTGGATACTTGTACATACTTGTTTAGTTTTTTTGAGTGGTTTTCTAATGAGAGGAAGATGATATTTGGGGAAGTGCTGCCTGAAAACAGATTCTGGACTGTTACTAGAAAAATTCGTGCGCACAGCCAGAACGTTATTTTGAGATGCCAATTTTTGTGCGTGTTCCCCAGGTTGTTATCTAACTTTCATTAGTTGAACACTTTTCGAGCTGAGCAACGGAAGATTTTTGTAAAAATCGATTTCTGTACTGCTGTCAGGCAGATTTCTGCCACCTTGCTTTTCTGTGTTTCTTTTAGTTTGCCATTTCTTGTTTTTGCTTTGTTTCTTTCCCAAAACACAAAAATACCAAAAATATTTCTGTTGTTTCTATTCACCACTTGTTTACTTTAGTTTCTTGTATTTGTTTCGCTTTATTTGCTATTGCTAGTTTGCTATAAGAAAACCCAAAAAGATTTTGCTTTGTTCGCTTGCTTCCTTTTTTCTTGTTTCAAATTCGAAAACACCAAAAATATTTGCTGTTCTTCTTTGGTTTTGTAAAGTTCTTTATGAGTTCAATGGTCTTCGTGGCTGGAGCGTGGTTTTCATTTCATATTATCCAAGCTACACAAGTGAAAAGGCAATAATGACGATATTCGACAATCTGATTGTGGTGAGAGGCTGGTATGAACTCTATTTGTTTTCATTTTTGTACATATACTCATCCATGTGAGCATGCTTAGTTGGTTCATGTGAGGTATATGTCATTTAAGAAAGTCTAGTAGTTCATGATCTCTCATGTTTAGCTCCAATTTATTAATATGAGTAGCATGTCATGGATATTTGCTTGCATTGTTTTATTCATAGATAGGTATGATATTGTGGTATCCTCCTCTGAATAATTCGTTTGAATTAACTTGGCACATGCTCACGCATGCATATGACTGAACAAGAGTCAATTAAGCCTTAATGATTTACATTGTTTCAGAGTTCTGGTATCACTTTTATGCCTCAGTTAATTTATTTTGCCGCAAGCATGATTATGACAGTTATGCTCTCTTGATTTGTCGCTCCCTAGTCTTTTGCTAGCCTTCACTTGTACTGAGCGGGAACGCTGCTCGTGCTTCCAAACACATGAAAACCAAGTTATTCCAGAGTGTCCACCATAAATACCTATGCATGGCATTTCAAACCATTCCAAGTAAATTCTCATGCGCTACCTTTAAACCTTCAAAAATGCTTCTCAATTTGTGTTAATGTTTCATAGCTCATGAGGAAGTATGTGGTGTTTAACTTTCAACCTTGTCATTTACTCTTGACGGACTTTCATATGGACTAGTGGCACATCCGCTTATCCAATAATTTTGCAAAAAGAGCTGGCAATGGGGTTCCCAGCCCCGATTAATCAACTTTCACTAATAATTCTCTTCACATGTTTTGCTCTGATTCATCATAAGCAACTTAATTTTGCAAATAGACACTCCTCCATGGTATGTGATTGATGGAAGGCACCCGAGGATTCGGTTATCCATGGCTTGTGTAAGCAAAGGTTGGGGGGAGTGTCACCCATAATAAAACTAAAATACGTGTGTAAACAAAAGAGAAGAGGGATGATCTACCTGGTAGAGATAACGTCCTTCATGGGAGCCGCTCTTGAAGTCCGGTTGGCGAGGTAGTTGGTGTACCCATTACCATTCGTTGACAACAACAATCACCTCTCAAAATAATTTTACTCCTGTTTTAAAATGAAAAGCTCTAGCGCATGTTAATCCCTGCTTCCCTCTGCGAAGGGTCAATCTTTTACTTTTATGTTGTGTTGATGGCGTGTATTACACACGTTCGTTGGGAACCCCAAGAGGAAGGTATGATGCGCACAGCAGCAAGTTTTCCCTCAGAAAGAAACCAAGGTTTATCGAACCAGGAGGAGCCAAGAAGCACGTTGAAGGTTGATGGCGGCGGGATGTAGTGCGGCGCAACACCGGAGATTCCGGCGCCAACGTGGAACCTGCACAACACAACCAAAGTACTTTGCCCCAACGAAACAGTGAGGTTGTCAATCTCACCGGCTTGCTGTAACAAAGGATTAACCGTATTGTGTGGAAGATGATTGTTTGCAGAGAAAACAGTAAAAACAAGTATTGCAGCAGATTTGTATCTCAGTATTAAAGAATGGACCGGGGTCCACAGTTCACTAGAGGTGTCTCTCCCATAAGATAAAAGCATGTTGGATGAACAAATTACAGTCGGACAATTGACAAATAGAGAGGGCATAACAATGCACATACATGTCATGATAAGTACAGTGAGATTTAATTGGGCATTACGACAAAGTACATAGACCGCCATCCAACTGCATCTATGCCTAAAAAGTCCACCTTCGGTTATCATCCGAACCCTCCGGTAAGTTGCTAACAACAGACAATTGCATTAAGTATGGTGCGTAATGTAATCAATAACTACATCCTCGGACATAGCATCAATGTTTTATCCCTAGTGGCAACAGCACAACACAACCTTAGGGGTTTCTGTCACTCCCCCAGGTGTCAATGCAGCATGAACCCACTATCGAGCATAAATACTCCCTCTTGGAGTTACTAGCATCAACTTGGCCAGAGCCTCTACTAATAACGGAGAGCATGCAAGATCATAAACAACACATAGGTAATAACTTGATAATTAACATAACATGGTATTCTCTATCCATCGGATCCCGACAAACACAACATAGAGTATTACAGATAGATGATCTTGATCATGTTAGGCAGCTCACAAGATCCAACAATGAAGCACAATGAGGAGAAGACAACCATCTAGCTACTGCTATGGACCCATAGTCCAGGGGTGAACTACTCACTCATCACTCCGGAGGCGACCATGGCGGTGAAGAGTCCTCCGGGAGATGAATCCCCTCTCCGGGGTGCCGGAGGAGATCTCCAGAATCCCTCGAGATGGGATTGGCGGCGGCGGCGTCTCAGTAAGGTTTTCCGTATCGTGGTTCTTCGCATCAGGGGTTTCGCGACGGAGGCTTTTAGTAGGCGGAAGGGCAACGTGGGGGCCACACGAGGGCCCCACACCACAGTCGGCGCGGCCAAGACCTGGGCCGCGCCGCTGGTGGCGGCGCCTCGTGGCCCACTTCGACTCCTCTTCTTCTGGAAGCTTCGTGGCAAAATAGGACCCCGGGCGTTGATTTCGTCCAATTCCGAGAATATTTCGTTACTAGGATTTCTGAAACCAAAAACAGCAGAAAACAGAACTGGCTCTTGCATCTTGTTAATAGGTTAGTTCCGAAAATGCACGAATATGACATAAAGTGTGCATAAAACATGTAGGTATCATCAATAATATGGCATGGTACATAAGAAATTATCGATACGTCGGAGGCGTATCAGCATCCCCAAGCTTAGTTCTCTCTCGTCCGAGCAGGTAAAACGATAACAAAGATAATTTCTGAAGTGACATGCCATCATAACCTTGATCATACTATTTGTAAACATATGTAATGAATGCAGCGATCAAAACAATGGTAATGACATGAGTAAACAAGTGAATCATAAAGCAAAGACTTTTCATGAATAGTACTTCAAGACAAGCATCAATAGGTCTTGCATAAGAGTTAACTCATAAAGCAATAAATCAAAGTAAAGGTATTGAAACAACACAAAGGAAGATTAAGTTTCAGCGGTTGCTTTCAACTTGTAACATGTATATCTCATGGATAATTGTCAACATAGAGTAATATAACAAGTGCAATATGCAAGTATGTAGGAATCAATGCACAGTTCACACAAGTGTTTGCTTCTTGAGGTGGAGAGAGATAGGTGAACTGACTCAACATAAAAGTAAAAAGAATGGTCCTTCAAAGAGGAAAGCATCCATTGCTATATTTGTGCTAGAGATTTTATTTTGAAAACATGAAACAATTTTGTCAACGGTAGTAATAAAGCATATGCGTTATGTAAATTATATCTTAAAAGTTGCAAGTCTCATGCATAGTATACTAATAGTGCCCGCACCTTGTCCTAATTAGCTTGGACTACCGGATCATTGCAATACACATGTTTTAACCAAGTGTCACAATGGGGTACCTCCATGCCGCCTGTACAAAGGTCTAAGGAGAAAGCTCGCATTTTGGATTTCTCGCTTTTGATTATTCTCAACTTAGACATCCATACCGGGACAACATGGACAACAGATAATGGACTCCTCTTTAATGCATAAGCATGTGGCAACAAGTATTATTCTCATATGAGATTGAGGATATATGTCCAAAACTGAAACTTCCACCATGAATCATGGCTTTAGTTAGCGGCCCAATGTTCTTCTCTAACAATATGCATGCTCCAACCATTAAGGTGGTAGATCTCTTACTTCAGACAAGACGGACATGCATAGCAACTCACATGATATTCAACAAAGAATAGTTGATGGCGTCCCCGAAGCATGGTTATCGCACAACAAGCAACTTAATAAGAGATAAAGTGCATAAGTACATATTCAATACCACAATAGTTTTTAAGCTATTTGTCCCATGAGCTATATATTGCAAAGGTGAATGATGGAATTTTAAAGGTAGCACTCAAGCAATTTACTTTGGAATGGCGGATAAATACCATGTAGTAGGTAGGTATGGTGGACACAAATGACATAGTGGTTGGCTCAAGTATTTTGGATGCATGAGAAGTATTCCCTCTCGATACAAGGTTTAGGCTAGCAAGGTTATTTGAAACAAACACAAGGATGAACGGTGCAGCAAAACTCACATAAAAGACATATTGTAAACATTATAAGACTCCACACCGTCTTCCTTGTTGTTCAAAACTCAATACTAGATGTTATCTAGACTCTAGAGAAACCAAATATGCAAACCAAATTAGCAAGCTCTAAGTGTTTCTTCATTAATGGGTGCAAAGTATATGATGCAAGAGCTTAATCATGAGCACAACAATTGCTAAGTATCAAATTATCCAAGACATTTTAGAGTTACTACATGTAGTATTTTCCAATTCCAACCATATAACAATTTAACGAAGAAGAAACTTCGCCATGAATACTATGAGTAGAGCCTAAGGACATACTTGTCCATATGCTACAGCGGAGCGTGTCTCTCTCCCATAAAGTGAATGCTAGGATCCATTTTATTCAAACAAAACAAAAACAAAAACAAACCGACGCTCCAAGCAAAGTGCATAAGATGTGACGGAATAAAAATATAGTTTCAGGGAGGAACCTGATAATGTTGTTGAAGAAGGGGATGCCTTGGGCATCCCCAAGCTTAGACGCTTGAGTCTTCCTAGAATATGCAGGGGTGAACCACCGGGGCATCCCCAAGCTTAGAGCTTTCACTCTCCTTGATCATATTGCATCATACTCCTCTCTTGATCCTTGAAAACTTCCTCCACACCAAACTCGAAACAACTCATTAGAGGGTTAGTGCACAATAAAAATTAACATGTTCAGAGGTGACACAATCATTCTTAACACTTCTGGATATTGCATAAAGCTACTGGACATTAATGGATCAAAAAATTCATCCAACATAGCAAAAGAGGCAATGCAAAATAAAAGGCAGAATCTGTCAAAACAGAACAGTCCGTAAAGATGGATTTTATTAGGGCACCAGACTTGCTCAAATGAAAATTCCCAAATTGAATGAAAGTTGCGTACATATCTGAGGATCACTCACGTAAATTGGCATAATTTTCTGAGTTACCTACAGAGAATTAGACCCAGATTCGTGACAGCAAAGAAATCTGTTTCTGCGCAGTAATCCAAATCTAGTATTTACTTTACTATCAAAGACTTTACTTGGCACAACAAAACATAAAACTAAGATAAGGAGAGGTTGCTACAGTAGTAAACAACTTCCAAGACTCAAATATAAAACAAAAATACTGTAGTAAAAACATGGGTTGTCTCCCATAAGCGCTTTTCTTTAACGCCTTTCAGCTAGGCGCAGAAAGTGTATATCAAGTGTTATCGCGAGATGGAGCATTGATATCATAAGCTCCCCCATTTGTAGTGGTACTAAGGGCTTTGTCAATTTTAGGCCTATAGTAATATTTCTTTGGTTTAGGCACTTTAGAGACATACATAAACTTTTGCTCCTTTCCCACATAAGCTTTCTCTCTAAACTGTAAAGATGAAAAGGTTGAACCCAAGGTTCCCATAGCTTTTTCAAGTTCGCCAATCCTATTAATTTGATTATCATGGTCAACACAAGTTCCTAGGACATTAATTCTTTCATCAATTCCTCCTAAGGATTTATCAAGTTTGTCAGTTTTATCAAGTAACATCTCCAACTTAGTTTCAACACTAAAATTTTTCTCTATGGTTTTCAATTTTTTCATAACATCCTCAAGGGAGGTTTCAATTTTAGTTTCATTAACAGGTGGTGTTCCAAATAAACTCTCAATAATGCAACTAGCTTCTAAAGCGGGAGCGCCTAGGAAGTTACCTCCCGCGAGACAATCAAGAACATATCTATTCCAGCTAGAGATACCAACATAAAAATTCCTGAGTAGGATAGTGGTGGAGTGTTTCTTAGTGCACCTATTATGGGCATCACTAATTCTATACCAAGCATCTTTTAAACATTCTCCCCCTTGTTGCTTAAACGAACGAACTTCAACTTCAGGATTACTCATTTTAGCATAAAACAAACTAGATAAAGTAAATGCAAGTAACTAATTTTTTTGTGTTTTTGATATAGCAAACAAGACAGTAAATAAAGTAAAACTAGCAACTAATTTTTTTTGTGTTTTGATATAATGCAGCAAACAAAGTAGTAAATAAAATAAAGCAAGACAAAAACAAAGTAAAGAGGTTGGGAAGTGGAGACTCCCCTTGCAGCGTGTCTTGATCTCCCCGGCAACGGCGCCAGAAAATATGCTTGATGGCGTGTATTTCACACGTTCGTTGGGAACCCCAAGAGAAAGGTATGATGCGCACAGCAGCAAGTTTTCCCTCAGAAAGAAACCAAGGTTTATCGAACCAGGAGCCAAGAAGCACGTTGAAGGTTGATGGCGGCGGGATGTAGTGCGGCGCACCAGATTCCGGCGCCAACGTGGAACCCGCACAACACAACCAAAGTACTTTGCCCCAACGAAACAGTGAGGTTGTCAATCTCACCGGCTTGCTGTAACAAAGGATTAACCGTATTGTGTGGAAGATGATTGTTTGCAGAGAAAACAGTAAAGAACAAGTATTGCAGCAGATTTGTATTTCATATTAAAGAATGGACCGGGGTCCACAGTTCACTAGAGGTGTCTCTCCCATAAGATAAAAGCATGTTGGGTGAACAAATTACAGTCGGGCAATTGACAAATAGAGAGGGCATAACAATGCACATACATGTCATGATAAGTACAATGAGATTTAATTGGGCATTACGACAAAGTACATATACCGCCATCCAACTACATCTATGCCTAAAAAGTCCACCTTCACGTTATCATCCGAACCCCCTCCAGTATTAAGTTGCTAACAACAGACAATTGCATTAAGTATGGTGCGTAATGTAATCAATAACTACATCCTCGGACATAGCATCAATGTTTTATCCCTAGTGGCACAAACACAACACAACCTTAGGTTTCTGTCACTCCCAGGTGTCAATGCAGGCATGAACCCACTATCGAGCATAAATACTCCTCTTGGAGTTACTAGCATCAACTTGGCCAGAGCCTCTACTAATAACGGAGAGCATGCAAGATCATAAACAACACATAGGTAATAACTTGATAATTAACATAACATGGTATTCTCTATCCATCGGATCCCGACAAACACAACATAGAGTATTACAGATAGATGATCTTGATCATGTTAGGCATCTCACAAGATCCAACAATGAAGCACAATGAGGAGAAGACAACCATCTAGCTACTGCTATGGACCCATAGTCCAGGGGTGAACTACTCACTCATCACTCCGGAGGCGACCATGGCGGTGAAGAGTCCTCCGGAGATGAATCCCCTCCCGGCAGGGTGCCGAGGAGATCTCCGTAATCCCGAGATGGGATTGGCGGCGGCGGCGTCTCAGTAAGGTTTTCCATATCGTGGTTCTTCGCATCAGGGGTTTCGCGACGGAGGCTTTTAGTAGGCGGAAGGGCAACGTGGGGGGCCACACGAGGGCCCCACACCACAGGTCGGCGCGGCCAAGACCTGGGCTGCGTTGCCCTATGGTGGCGGCCCCTCGTGGCCCCACTTCGACTCCTCTCGGTCTTCCGAAGCTTCGTGGCAAAATAGGACCCTGGGTTTTGATTTCGTCCAATTCCGAGAATATTTCGTTACTAGGATTTCGAAACCAAAACAGCAGAAAAAAGCAACTGGCTCTTCGGCATCTTGTTAATAGGTTAGTTCCGTAAAATGCACGAATATGACATAAAGTGTGCATAAAACATGTAGGTATCATCAATAATATGGCATGGAACATAAGAAATTATCGATACGTCGGAGACGTATCAGTATCTTGAGAGCACAACTGTCATTCTTAGTATAATATGCTTGTCTCAAAATATGATTGATTGTGGTATAACTTTGATGCTTTTATCTTTGACAATCACTATTTCTAGTCTTTCTATGAACTTCAGAGGTGCCTGAGCATTTATGTTTTGCTGATCAAATATGGGCAAGCGAGATACCACTCTATCATACTCTTTTATGAACATTGCAATCCTTCTTATATACATGATTCATGATGCTTATTATTAATTGTTGGTACCTTTCCATGATTGACATAGCTATTGGATGATCTTATTTGCATGTATCTTATTATGAACTGCCTAAGTGTTAGCCATAGCATGAGAATATTTACATCATATGAACAAATGTGTTCGTGAAAGTTCTTTTATCGCTCAGTTGTTAACTGAATTGCTTGAGGACAAGCAATAAGCTAAGCTTGGGGGAGTTGATACGTCCAAAACGTATCCACTTTCCCGAACACTTTTGCTATTGTTTTGCCTCTAATTTGTGTATTTTGGATGCAACTAACACGGACTAACGCTGTTTTCAGCAGAACTGTTCTGGTGTCTCGTTTTGTGCGTAAATCCAACTTTCAGAAAAACCTCGGGATTTTGACAGAAGGCCCTATTTTCCAGAAAACTCACGGAGCCGTAAGGGCAAGTCGGTGGAGGCCCGAGGGCCCCACACCCTAGGGCGGCGCGACCCAGGAGGGGGCGCGCGGCCCTAGCGTGGGCCCTCGGCAGGCCTCCGACGCCCTCCTTCGGACTACTTATCGCCCTCGACCTAAAAACGCACGGGGAGAAGTCGAAGTCGCCAGAAACCCTCCGAACGCCGCCACATCGCGAAACTCCGTCTCGGGAGCCAGAAGTTCTGGCACTCCGCCGGGACGGGGAATTGGAGGAGATCATCGCCGCCATCACCACCGACGCCTCTTCATCAACCAGCCATGTTTCCCCCATCCATGTGTGAGTAATTCCCCCGCTGTAGGCTGAAGGGGATGGTAGGGATTGGATGAGATTGGTCATGTAATAGTGTAAGATTGTTAGGGCATAGTGCCTAGTGTCCGTAATTGGTACTTTGATGATATTGTTGCAACTTGTTATGCTTAATGCTTGTCACTAGGGCCCGAGTGCCATGATCTCAGATCTGAACATGTTATTATTTCATCATGATATTCATTGTTTATGGTCTTACCTGCAAGTTGTATACACATGTCGCTGTCCGGAACCAATGGCCCCGAAGTGACAGAAATCGGGACAACCGGAGGGGATGGTAGTGATGTGAGGATCACATGTGTTCACGGAGTGTTAATGCTTTGCTCCGGTACTCTATTAAAAGGAGTACCTTAATATCCAGTAGATTCCCTTGAGGCCCGGCTGCCACCGGCTGGTAGGACAAAAGATGTTGTGCAAGTTTCTCATTGCAAGCACGTACGACTATAATTGGAACACATGCCTATTGATTACTTTGTACTTAGACACCGTTTTATTATTATCTGCAAATGCCCTGCTTTGATTGTTACATGAGTTTCTCTCATCCATGCAACGCCCGTTATCCGTCCCCATGCCTACAGTATTTTAATCCTGCTGTTTACTATAATCACTACCGCTGTCTCTCATTCGGCTGCTGTTATTTCACTATCATATCGCTATAAAAATCACATTACTAATAAACTCTTGCGAGCAAGTCTGTTTCCAGGTGCAGCTGAATTGACAACTCCGCTATTAAGGCTTTCAAGTATTCTTTGTCTCCCCTTGTGTCGAATCAATAAATTGGGTTTTACTACCCGCGAAGACTGCTGCGATCCCCTATACTTGTGGGTCATCACCTCTCGCCCGCGCTCTCGCCCCGACCTGCCAACGCTCTCGCCCCCCTCTCGCCCCCAGCGCGGGCGGCAGCCGGGCGGTAGCGGGCGCTACCGCTGGGCGGTGGATCCACCGCCCGCGCTGCCGTCTCGCCCCGCCTCTCACCCCGTCGCGGGCGGTACCGCCCCTCCTCCAGCCCGCGTTGGCACTAGCCTAAGGCGTCTACAGTCGATCCGACGTAAAAGGAGCAAAACCCTCCCGCACCCCCGTAACCCTCCCGCACCCCAGCCCTAACCGCCGCCGCCGGTAGCGCCGCCGGAGCAAAGGCCCACGAGGCGGGGCGGCGGCGGGGGCTCCTCCTCGTCGGCGCCTGGTGACGGCGGCCGGATCACCCTCCTCGATGCATGGCAGTTGCGCGGATGAGTCAGGCGGCGGCGGCCTGCGCTGCGCCCCCTTCTCCCGTCGGCTCCCCTGGCGGCCGCGTGGGATGGGCGGTGGCGGCCAGCGCTGCGGCCTCCCTCCTCCCGTCGGCTCCGCAGCACTCCGGAAGGGGTTGGTGGTGGGCGGCGGCCAGCCTCATGGCCTGCCCCAATTCCGCCCCCCCCCCCGCCTCTTGCCGGTGAGTGGAGGCGATCTCAGGTTTCACCCGCGGCACGAGGTCGTCCAGGGCAGCAGCCTTGGGTACGATGGTGGAGGTGGCCCTCTTCTTCGCTGGAGAGGGTCGGCCCGCGGTTGGTGGTGGTGGATCTATCGATCTATCACCGCGTTCCGGCGGCGAGATGGAGATGCTTGGAAGCCGGCGACGGAGTCGCCGGTGGAGGGTTGGCATGGCCAGCCCGGGACGGTCGCCGACGTGGGGGTCCGACCTGAATAAAGGTGGTGGTCCTAGGGTCTCTCTTGCGTGAAGAGGAAGACCTACTGGAGGCCTGGACTCGTGATCTAGCCGGAGTGTTGAGTTTCGGAAGGCTCCGCCGGCGAATGTAACAGTGATTTTTGCCTGGAGTTTGCTGGATCGGTGGTATTCGGTCGTGCGCACCCATGCTTTTATTCCGACCGATTGGTTCTGGAGGGAGCGGCGCGAAGCTCTTTTTCTGTGTTGACATCAAGTGACTATGGATCCATGATGAAAGTCGGAAGAAGGGAAGTTCATGAAGGCCGGAGGGGAGGACTAGCTAAGGGAGGTTCAAATCTCCGCGCTGTTGAGGGATTTGCTTGGTGTTCCGGGCTTCACAGCAGTGGTATGAAAGTGAGGGCGACAACACGGTGAAGTTCAGAGTCCTACCTTTCAGGGTGAAACCCAAGGTCTGGCCTTAACTGGTTGTGCCTGGCAATGACCTTGTTGGAGGCATTGTTTTGAGAGCGGGGACTATCTTCACGGTGAAAACCTAAGATCTTTCATCGGGCGACGATGGTGTTAGCGCATTGTTCCCTTCTTGGAGGCGTCGTTTTTGGAGAGTCTGTATTTCAGGTGTTGTCTTGGCGGTGGATGTATTGCTGTTGTTAGGCCCGAGATACTGTAGCGGGACTTTTGTTTCTTAGTTTTATTTTCCTTTTTTGGTTGTGTGCATCCGTAGTGCCATTAGGGTGGTGCATTGTTGCAGAGGCTGGGTGTAATTGGTATCGTTTTGATATTAATATATTCCCTTTATCGAATTTATTTTATTTTTGTCCGGCTTATCAGAGTAAAATATCATCCCGCAGACCTGACGCTAACTAACCGGCGTGTTCGCGTGGACACGGACAGTAATCGAGTCCGCGTCCCGTAGGTGATGATATATATATAGATGGATGAGGTGACTCGTTAGGGAATGCAAACCCACCTCGCCCATTTGAGTCCTTCCCGTCCCCTTTGCAACCCTGGAGCTTGGTCGCCGCCTACTCCGCCACTCGTCAATGCCAGCACATTTTTGTTCGACCCGCACATCGTCGGAGGATACTTTCTGGTGGCGGCATCGAGTGCCCTTGCAGGCCTCGCCGTAGCGCCCGCCCCACCGCCATCTCGCTCGGAACATGCCGTTGGTCACAACGCCTTGATACGTCCAAAACGTATCTACTTTCCCGAACACTTTTGCTATTGTTTTGCCTCTAATTTGTGTATTTTGGATACAACTAACACGGACTAACGTTGTTTTCAGCAGAATTGCTCTGGTGTCTCGTTTTTGTGCAGAAATCCAACTTTCAGGAAAATCCCCGGAATTAATGTCAAAGGGCTTATTTTTCCAGAAGATTCACGGAGCCAGAAGGGCAGGGGAGGGCCCACGGCCCCCACACCATTGGCCGGCGTGGCCTAGGAGGGGGGCGCGCCGCCCTATGGTGAGGCCCCTTCGGCCAGCCTCCGACGCCCCCCTTTGGACTACTTAACGTCTTCGACCTAAAAACGCACGGGGGGTTAGACGAAATCGCCAGAAGACATCCAGAACACCGCCGCCATCGCGAAACTCCGTCTCGGGAAAACTCCGCTGGCACTCCGCCGGGACGGCGAATTGGAGGAGATCATTGCCATCATCACCACCGACGCCTCTCCATCGACCAGCCATGTTTTCCCCATCCATGTGTGAGTAATTCCCCGCTGTAGGCTGAAGGGGATGGTAGGGATTGGATGAGATTGGTCATGTAATAGCATAAGATTGTTAGGGCATAGTGCCTAGTGTCCGTAATTGGTACTTTTATGATATTGTTGCAACTTGTTATGCTTAATGCTTGTCACTAGGCCCCGAGTGCCATGATCTCAGATCTGAACATGTTATTGTTTCATGATGATATGCATTGTTTTATGATCTTACCTGCAAGTTGTATACACGTGTTGCTGTCCGGAACCCGAGGCCCCAAAGTGACAGAAATTGGGACAACCGGAGGGGAAGGCGGTGATATGAGGATCACATGTGTTCACGGAGTGTTAATGCTTTGCTCCGGTGCTCTATTAAAAGGAGTACCTTAATTTCCAGGAGATTCCCTAGAGGCCCGGCTGCCACCGGCTGGTAGGACAAAAGATGTTGTGCAAGTTTCTCATTGCGAGCACGTACGACTAAATATGGAACACATGCCTATTGATTGATTAGTACTTGGATACCGTTTTATTATTATCTGCAAATGCCCTACCTTGATTGTTACATGAGTTTCTCTCATCCATGCAACGCCCGTTCATCCATCCCCGTGCCTACAGTATTTTTCTGTTTACTATAATCACTACTGCTGTTTTTGTTACTCTGCTGATATTTCACCACTGCTACTGCTATAAAACTGTTACTACTGATAAACTCTTGCGAGAAAGTCTGTTTCCAGGTGCAGCAGAATTGACAACTCCGCTGTTAAGGCTTACAAATATTCTTTGGCTCCCTTTGTGTCGAATCAATAAATTGGGTTTTACTTCCCTCGAAGACTGTTGCGATCCCCTATACTTGTGGGTCATCAAGACTATTTTCTGCGCCGTTGCCGGGGAGCATAGCTTTATTTGCAAGTTCACTTGGATTGATATTGTTCGCTGCAAATTATCCATCATGGGTAAACCTCGCGATACTAAAGTCGCCATATTACCATCCACTACAAGAAAAGGTACAACTCTGAGTACCTCTGCTGCTCTTGATTCACCATCTGTGATAGATAAACTTGTTTCACCACCACAAGCTTCACATGCTGGTACTTCTGCTAGATCTGAAAGTTCCTCTTATAATTTTGATGATGCTTCTGCTGTGCTTGATAATGATGGTTCGTTAGGATCTTTTCTAGATGCTACAATTGCCAGGTCTAGACAAATTGAAAATACTGAGACTCCTAATGAAAATGCTGCTACATCTGTTAATTCACCTGAGTCTGTTGAGTACCCTAGTGATGATCTTGATGAAGATTATGTGGAACTTGATGATGATTTTATTGATAAATGCAATGCTGCTACTGATGCAAGTAATATTAAAAAGCTTCTTGCACAACGTGCTGTTAGATATAAACTGTCTCCCCTCCTAAATTTGCCACATCTCCTATAAACATTAAGGATAAGGATTATGATTTTTCTCTTGATTTATCTCATATATCTATTGTTGAGAAAACACCTTTTTGTGGTACTGAAAAGAAAGTGTTGTAGAACACATGATTGAGCTGTCTACTCGAGTAGCTTGTTTTCTGATGATGTTAAGAAGCGTACTTATTTCGTTGCTAAAATTTTTCCTTTCTCATTAAAGGATGATGCTAAAACTTGGTATAATAGTTTGCCACCTGATTCTATTGATAGTCCAAGTGATTTGCTTGATGTTTTCTTTCGGAAATACTTTCCTGCTAGTGCTCAACATATTGCTTTGTAGAGAATTTATAATTTTGACCAAGAAGATGGAGAGAAATTGCATGAGGCTTGGGCGAGATTTTGCTCTCTTATCAGAGCTCGGCCTGGACATGATTTGGAAAAGCATATTGATATATATTTTATAGTGGACTAACCATTGAGTCTAGGGCATACCTGGATAGTTGTGCTGGTTGTGTTTTCAAAGAAGAACGACGCTGAAGAATTATTGGCTAGAATAGGCCGGAATCATGATGATTGGGCTACACCTGAACCAACCCCGACAACAATATTGAAGAAGAGGGGTATGATTAAATTAAATGATGAAGATATGGGGGAAGCCAATAAATCTCTTAAAGGTATTAAATCCGAAATGTGAAGAATTTACCTCCCATAGAAGATTTATGTAAGATAAGATCCCCCTTCATCCATGATTGAGGTACACTCTCTTGAACGCTTTACTAGGGAAGATATTCTGTATTCAAAACCTCCTGCTCAATGCTTAGATGAGTTTGATAATTATATTGTTAAGCAAAATAATTTCAGTATGAGAGTAGAGAATCATTTAATGGAAAATTCTCGAGCTATTAGTGAATTGCATGGTATTGTGGAGAGAACCTCCAATGATGTTAAGATGCTTGTTAAACATTTTCATATGGTTCAAACTCAAATTGATCAACTCACTAAAGTGCAAAATGACTTGTTAAAAAATAGTTCTAAAGAAAAACATGCTTATGAAGTAACAACTAGAGGCGGTGTTTCTACCCAAGATCCTCTATATCCTGAAGGGCATCCCAAAAGAGTTGAACAAGATTCTCAACGAATTGAAACTAGTGCTCCTTCTAAGAAAAAGAAGAAGAAACATAAAACTATTGTAGAACCCTCTGAACCTGTTAATGATCCTAATAGTATTTCTATTTCTGATGCTGAAACGAAAGTGGTAATGAACATGATAAAGATAATGATAAGAATGATGCTTCTGATAAAGAAGAGGTTGAAGATGAACCTGAAAAGCATGCTAAAAATAAAAAGTATACTAAAGAAGATTTTATTGCTAAGAAACATGGTAATGAAAGGGAACCTTGGGTTCAAAAGCAAATGCCTTTTCCTGCTAAGAAACTAAAATCAAAGGAAGAAGAACACTATAACAAATTTTGTGATTGGATGAAACCTTTATTCTTGCAAATCCCTTTGACTGATGCTATTAAATTGCCTCCTTATTCAAAGTATATGAAAGATATTGTTTCTAACAAAAGGAAAATTCCTAATGAGGAGATTTCCACTATGCTTGCTAATTACTCTTTCAATGGCAAAGTTCCAAAGAAGGAGGGCGACATAGGTATACCGACTATTCCTTGTTCCATCAAGAATAATTATGTTAGAACTGCTCTATGTGATCTTGGGAGCAGTGTTAGTGTTATGCCTTTTCTCTTTATAAGAGACTTTATTTAGATAAGTTGATACCAACTGATATATCTTTGCAAATGGCTGATAAATCTACTGCTATTCCTGTTGGTATATGTGAGGATGTTCCTGTTCAAGTTACTAATAATTGCTTAATATTAACTGATTTTGTTGTGTTGGAAATGCCTGAAGAGGATAATATGTCTATTATTCTTGGGAGACCTTTTCTTAACACCGCAGGGGCTATTATTGATTGCAATAAAGGAAAAGTTACTTTCAATGTCGATGACAAGGAGCATACCGTTTATTTTCCCAAGAGGATTGATAAAGTATGTGGAGTTAATACAATTTCTAATGTGAGAACTATCAAAGTGGGAACTATTGATTGTCCTATATATGATCCTAAGCAAGGATATCAAAGTATTATGATTGGATCCATATCAATTCAATACAAGGTAACATGATTGATTTGAGGTTTATTTCTTCTTATGTCATGTAAAATTTATTTGGTGGCAAGACTTGATCAACCTTGTTAACAAATACATTTTATATGCATAGAAGAGCTAAACAACATTTCTTTCTCCCTCCACTTGCTTTACTTGCTGTAGCACTACTTGTTTTGCAAAATGCTTTAGTTGTTTAGAGGTTTGAAAATCTTTTTCTGCCCTGTAATAATAATTTTGAAATGTGCATTTTTCAAAGTTTTCAAAAATTCACAAAAATTATACCGTTGGTCTTATTTTTCGAAGAGGCATCTGGGAGCACCTGGGGATGACCAGTGGGGCACCCCAGGGCTGCACCCCACCAGCCGGCGCGGCCAAGGGGGGCGCGCCACCCTGTGGTGTGGGCCCCTCCTTGCCCCACTACTTCATCTCTTCCTCCCATCTCACTCTCTCTCCCGAAAAAACTCGTACTCACTTTCTCTCACTCGCGTTTCTGCTCAAGAGCTCAAGATTTCTCGATCTCTTTGCTCAGCCCAGATTTCTGTCTGAAATTTGGCACATTTGCTCTCCGGTATGTGACTCCTCCGATTATCCAAGTAGAATTTTGTTTGGTTGAGTATATCTTGAATATTTTGGTGTTGTAGGTAACATGTTTAGTGAGCTTGCATGCTTGTTCTAAGTGGTAAAAACTAGTTTTAATGCATGTTTAGTACCCTAGCAAGTTCCTATAGTAGTTTCCCTCAATTATATGTCACCAAATCAAATTTTATAATGTTTGTTGAAAAATTTCAGAAAAGGAAGATGGATAACTATAACTTTGGAGAAGTGTTTGAAAGAGAGACGACAAGCACGGGGAGGCCCTCAAGGTCATCCACTCGGATTAGACGGTCCTATAATGAGGATGTCATCGCACCGAGCTTCGAAGCCGAAGAGGACAATGGAGTCCCTAACGCTTCATCTTTTCCATGTTATAACTTTTTGAGTAATGCAGGGTTGCTGGATGATTTCTTGGTCCTCGTCGGTAATGTGGGCTTAACCGCCTATATGAGAGGGATCAATACTACATGCTAACTAAAATCTTTGTTGAGAGCTTTCAGTTCAACAACAAGCACTATCAACCATCAGTTGCATTCAGGATCTATGGTAATCCTATCACTATGAAGTTGAAAGATTTTTGTACTGCATTGGATATTTCCCCTGTAGGTACAGCAAAGAAGATCGAGAGCAATCCCAAGGCTTTGCTGGAGCTCTATCGAGAGTCACCAATGATGATTGCCGCACCATTCAGCGGCAAGATAAGAAACATTCAACTCCCTGCCATCAAATATTTCGCTTACTATCTTGCTACTAGCATTCTTGGTTGGGAGAACACTAGCAATATTTCTAGTTATCATCTTGCTTTCTTAGTTGCTGCACTTACTGGAGAGACACATTATCATCTTGGTGCTCTTGTTGCTCGCCGTTTATCTAACAAGGGGCCTATTTTTGGAGGAATTGTTGCATCACGCATTTTGGCATATTTAAATCTTCCTCTTGACCCTACTGATGTGTAACTCCTATAAGGCTTGATATTGCTGCTATGAAGAGTCATCAATTTGTTACAACTGACTCTAGTTTAGATAATATTGTCTATAGAATGTTGTTTGCTGATGGGGATGAGAGGGAAATCCCTTTGCCGCAGCCAGATTTGTTCAGTATTCACAGGAAACCGTGGTCGCGCTCTAAGGAGGAGGTGGATGAGCAGCTGAGGATACATGGGTTCCACCAGTAGCATGACTCCGAGGACACCGAGCCCTCCCACGACTACACCGTCACGTATCCTGGTGCTTCTTCCAGCACATACCCAGAACAGGATCCATCTTCGTCGTACTACGGAGGTGCTACTTCATGGGCACCATGGGATTGATCTCCACTTAGGCCAAAAGCCTAAGCTTGGGGGAGGTATACCGGCATCACTCATTCTTTGCATATTATAGTTGCTGGATACTTGTACATACTTGTTTAGCTTCTTAAAGTGGTTTTCTAATAAGAGGGAGATGATATTTGGGGAAGTGCTGATTGAAAACAGATTCTGGACTGATACCAAAAACATTCTCAAAAACAGCCAGAACGTTATTTTGCAAAGCCAATTTTTGTGCATGTTCCCCAGGTTGTTATCTAACTTTCGTTAGTTGAACACTTTTCGAGCTGAGCAGCGGAAGAATTTCTTAAAAATTGATTACTGTACTGCTGTCAAGTTTGACGAATTTCTGATGCTTTGTGTTTATGTGACTCTTTTAGTTTTCATCTTCTTGTCTTTGCTTTGTTTCTTTCCTAAAACACAAAAGGACCAAAAATATTTCTGTTGTTTCTCTTTATCATTTGTTTATTTTGGGTTCTTGCTTTTGTTTTGCTTTATTTGCTATCGTTGGTTTGCTATAAGAAAATCCAAAAAGATTTTGCTTTGTTTGCTTGTTTCCTTTTGTTCTTGTTTCCAATTCGAAAACACCAAAAATATTTGCTGTTCTTATTTGGTTTTGTAAAGTTCATTATGGAGTTCAGTGGTCTTCGGTGGTTGGAGCTTGGCTTTCATTCCATATTATTCAAGCTACACAAGTGAAAAGCAATGATGACGATCTACGACAATTCGACTGTGGTGAGAGGCTGGTATGAACTCTATTTGTTTTCATTTTTGTACATATACTCATCCATGTGAGCATGCTTAGTTGGTTCATGTGAGGTATATGTTATTTGAGCATACCACTGCATGGTGTAGTATGCAAGTCTGATATAACACCAATGAAACACCGTTCCACTAGTATTATATCGCTCAGAGTGGTACAACAGAAACATATGCGGGTCCAAGGTATGTCTATAGAATTACAACACCGACTCTGTTACATAAGATCATCACAGCCTCCTACTTTACAATGAGGTAAAACTGCAAATAAACTCCAGAAGAACGACTCGTAGTCTAATCTTATCACGAACTCTATTTGTAGAGTATTTGACTAGCTATAGAGGCTATGAATAGATTCTAGCTAAGTAGGAGCTAAGTTTAGGAAGCTAGTTCCTCTCTATTGCTAATTTGGTTTTCTCCTTGTTGGATGTGGTATCTGCCTCTTCTGACAGGGTCCTGTCTCATGAAGTAGTTGTTGACTCCTCGGCCTTCGAGTTGCCCTGTAGATCCTCCTTCGATGCCTCCATATCTAAGCGGGGATTTAAGAGTGGGATGAGTACGAGCGTACTCAACAAGTTCATTATAGGAAAGAGGTGTTTAATGCACTAGCTACAGCATTAGACCGAAAGTCTAATACCAATGCAGGTTTTCATAATCATTTCTTCAAGAGGTTGCTTTTATTCAGAAGAACTATGTCCGTCAGCCTTCACCGGTTTACTAGAACTTCATGGAGCTCCTTTCCGGCCGCGTTCGCAGTTCCTCAATCCCGAAACAGGTCACAGTTCTTACACTCTGCAGAGGTGTGTTGCTTTACCCATAAGAGATCTTAACCTTGGTGCCAACCGGGCAGCTTTCCCGTCCACACTTCCTTCGGTGTGAGGCCCGGTATAAGGTCTAGCCAATCATGTTCCTCCGCTACCTCGAACACCCACCCTTTTGTAAGATTGTCCTCCCCTATATCCATGATGAGACCGTTCCGGGCATTCATATGCCTTCCCCTATCATCATGGATAGACCGTTCCGGACACCTTACAATCCCTCATAGACCGCAATACCGTGGGGACTTAGGACTCCCCAGCCTCACCATCTTGCTCCTTCGGGCGACAAGTGTACTACGGACTATGCCGTGGGGACTTAGGACTCCCCACCTCACCAGCTTGCCCCCTTGGATTACAAGTGTACTACGGTAAAGCGCATCCGTTGATGAACGAGAGGTGGAAACACTTTTGACTACTCCGTCCCACTCCGGATCTTATGGTTAACACGGGTATTACGGCACAAGAATCACTGGCGAATTTGTTGTTTAATCCTAGATGGATATAAACCCGTGCAATGGAACCTCCACCATATCAACACAATCCATGGTTCCATTGCCCACCACTTAGTCATATTCATAGTTATGAAAGTAGTGGTTTTGATTTTTGTGCAATAGTGATAACCATAATACTTTGCAAGTAATTTGATAGAAATACTCAAATGACATGAGCAAGTGATGAACTTGCCTTTCTTGACTGCAAGATTATGCAGACAAGGTCTTCGATACGCAATAACTCCAAATTCTGAAATAGCATCATCGTCCGGTAAGGACGATGTTTAAAAGATTGCCAAGGATGCAATAATGCATAAGTATGAGATGCAATCGTTCTAAACGTGACCTAACCCCGATGATTTAGGATCAGTGAGTTGTAATGATTGGTTTAGGGTGTGTTGCACTTTTAGAGAGATTCACAAACAAGGTTCTTATTAAGAATTAGTTGCTTGTTATCATAAGCAGGTGCTGTAATAAATCATAATAACAACAATAATAGCACACAACAATAAGGTTTGGTGTAATCCTAACATGTAATGAATAGTGGTTGGTTTTAGTACTATATGTCAGGGTTATTGATTGATTATTATATACTTCAAAAGAATAACTTTTGAAGAACATGTTCTTTTAATAAAGAACAAGTATAATAATCAGGGTTGTGGAGTTCTATGGTTTTCTATGGTTCTAATTGGTTTCTGGAGTCAGTAGTAGATGTATCACAACAATGTTGGATTCATCAATACCTAGGGCTGGTAAGGCTGAGTTATGCCTAGGTATCCTAAGCAAGTATTTATACATGGTTGCTATCAAGGTTGATTTATCTGAGTGGTAGTAGATAGCTAGGGTTGATAGGTCCTGTTAGGCAAGGTTGATGACTACTTCCTATTTACTTCAAAAGAATAACTTTTGAAGAACATACTTCTTAAATAATAAGAAGTATAACAATTAAGGTTGAGATTGTCTTGGTTTAGCTATTGGATCTCTAAGTAAAGAATGATTTGTTCCTAAATGGAATGGTTCATAATTGGTATCCAACACTAGTAGGGTTTAGTGGAGTAGGGAATGTAATACAAAATAGTAGGTGTAGTTGCTATTAGGGTTCATCACAATGGTGTGATGCTAATTATGGATAACTAAGGATGGTGGTCTTTGGAATAGGAACTAGGGTTTGCATTTGGTTAACCCTATTTGATCAGCTAGTTGTATTTGGATGAGAACAGGGAATAGCAATTAACTAGTGATAGGGTTTCTACATTTTATGTGGTCATGGCAATTATTTAGTTGTTACTGTGGTTCTATAATTTGAAAGTAGGTACCATGATCACATGTTCTAACCTAGGGTTTTAGGTTTAGAACAAGTTAGGGTTCACATGTATTAATGGAACTAGGGTTCCTAATTAATTTAGGGTTTTAGGAGTCACATGAAATGATAGGGTTATAAAATCATTCCATGAGGAATTTAGGGTTTGTGATTAACCATTTAATTCTATGATTAATAACTTCATTTTAAAGTTGAAGTTATTAGTAACTTGGAGATAAAAATAATATTGACTTTGGCATTTTATTCTTTTTAAACAATTAATAATTAAGGTAATTATTAATTAGGGTTTAAATTTCCACTAATAAAGATTTAACAAAATAACAAATAAAGAAAAATAACTTTAATGTTTTCTTTATTTTTCTTACTGGTTTTTATTTATTTTATGAAGTTTTCCTAATTATTGAATTTTAATTGAATTTAGAATTAAAATTAAAGGCTTAAATAACAAGTGTAAAATAATAATTTTTATTAAAAATAAAATTTCATATTATATTTTTATTTGATAGAGTTTCCTTTTCTAAGAATTTTAATATCTTACTTTTATTTTTCTGAGTTAATATGAATTTTATGAATTCATTTGAAGTTGCAGCAATTTGTGAATTTTTGAATTAAAACAGGAAACTACTAAAGTTACCCAGATCTACCCACACGGTCACTGACTGGTGGAGTTGCACCACGTCAGCTGCCACGTTGGCTTTGACCGTGGTCAAAATCGACGACGTGGCAGAGCTCCTGGTGACCGGCGGCAGATGGCGATAATCGCCGGTGGTACAAGGTTCCCGCAGGCGTGTGCGTAAGCTGGCTCGACTCAGGGCGACGCACTGAGCCATAAAGTAGCGGCGCCCCCTCGAAACGGTCACCGGAGAGACTCCGGCGAGCTCCTACTGCGGCGGCGCACGGCGGTGAACGACGCAGGGTATGCTACGGTGCATGCTGGAACCAAATAAAGGGCTCGGGAGAAGCGCAAGCTCACAGTGATGCTTAGGGAAGGCTCGACGGCGGCGATTGTCGACGGTGGCGACGCCATTGTCCAATTTTCTGCGAGCCACCGGTGAAAAGGAACGACGGTTCCCCGGCGACTGGGAGCTTCCTAGCGCGATTCCCCTTGCACGGTGGACTTGTCGAGCACGGCGGTTTCAACGGTGGGCACGGCGGGGTCTGGGGAGGTCTCTACCGGCAGCGATGGTCGGAGACAGGGTTGGCTAGGGTTTCGGGATTCGGCGGTCTGAGACGAAAAGAGGGAAAATGGTGGGCTTCGCGCGTTTTATAGCTCCCTCCTCGTGTGCTGGCGGTCGATATTGGCGACGACGACGCGGGACGTGGCCTCTCCATCGCGGTGTCGAGCTGCCGTGCGTCGACGCGAGCGAAGACGAAGATGAAGACGGCGTCTCTGTTCTTATCCAGCGAACGGTACGTGGACGGTTGTTGGGCTGGTGGCTTGGGCTGCGTTCGTGGGCTGCGGTGTTGGGCTGCTTGCGGCTGGCCAGGCCAGGTAAGTCTTATCTCCTCTTTTCTTTTTCTGTTTTATTTTGTGTTTTCAATTCTGGTTTTATAATTCTGTTTTGAATTCATATTTGAATTCCATAATGCTTTCAGGTGTTTGATAATTTTGCTTTCATGAGGACTAATAAAAAGATCATTGTATTACTGTATTGTTTTTGCATAAACATAATTATATGTGAGCCTTGTTGCAATTTTTAATTAGACAAGAATTTAAGTATTCATTTTAATTTCCTTTCTCATTTGGAATTTGGAATGGTTAGAGTTAATAATTATACTCCAAGTATTTTAGAAGGTATCATTAGGACTTGACTTCCATTTGGGGAATTGGTCACTTGCACATGATTGTATGTGAGCTCAAATGTATTAGGGTTTTATAGTTTCTATCATAACCCCCCTTATTAAGGTTAATAATATCATTAATTTTGAAAGTATCTAAGTAGGTATTGTTTCCATCATGGTTTATCTGGTTACAAAGATAATTGGTTGATCACTACACATATGGTTTAATTATAGGACTTAGCATTAGGTGGCTCTTATGTTTTATAATTGAAACATTGGATTTAATTAATGAACCATTAGGGTTCAAATGATATTTACCTAATGACACATGGTTGGATCTCAAATATGGTTTAGGGTTTTTAGTTATGATTACTTAAGTGATACACAAACTAGGGTTGAGATTTAATTCTAGGTTGTAGAGATGAGATGACACCATGTTTCATGTGCTTCTCTAATTACTAAGGTTTTGAGAATGGACTCTATCTTATTCCATTGGACTTTTATTAGAATCCTTAATCTATTAAGAAAGTAATTAAAGTGGTTATGGTTCTTTTTATAGTTAACTTTGGTCATATAGATGGATGGTTTCTCACCATTTAGAGTATAGAGTTTGACTCTAAATGTTTTCATATGGTTCTTAAGTGAAGAATAGGTGGAATGTAAATGTGGTAGAATTATATCTGTGATCACCAAGTGGTTCACAAGTTAAGGTTGGGATCTAAGCCTAGGTTTGATTACTAGTGATCTCCCTATAATTTCATGTGGTGAATGATATCTACTTATCCTATTAGGGTTTAACTTATCCTCACATACCTCAAGAGCATGATCATGGTTTAGGCATGATCAACTTGTTCTTGATATCATTTACTCAAGTTCTTAGGGTTTATGATTATCTGGTTAAAGAATAGTTCTCTCCCTTCATTTCAGGTGTTGCCTCATCTATCTTGAGTGTAACTCTATAGCTTGAGTTCTCTCATACAGGAATGGTTTATTCTAGGGTTTATGGTGTACTGCTAATATTTATTTAGTTTGCTGAGCTAAAGATTTAATTGTCTATCTTAGTTGGATTATTCCACTCCTTATTGCACTAAGTCATGGATATAGTCTTATTTCACTTGGTATCTGGTTATCTCACCACACCAAGGTGAAATGGTTTACAACCCAATACTTAAGTTCAAAGATTGTCCTTTATTCATTAATAGGTAAAGCTAGAATTGATATGAATGGGCTCTCTTACTTGGGAAGGACTTCAATACTAACTTAGGGTTATTCTCCAAGGATAATTATGTGGTCACCAATATCTATGGTTAACAAAAATGGTTTCTCTCTCTAGGGAAGGTATTGAATAATATCCTAAAGTTTCTCTTAAAGATGATGGTTTGAATAAATATCTTGGAATAGAAAGATATATATTTATAGGGTTGATCTTCTTGTCATGTTTCCAGGGATGAAGCAAAATGAATACCATGAGGTGCATGGTAGGATCATGAATTAGTTTAAGACATGAAAAAAATAAGTCTAGAATAGTTCCCCATTATATTGTTACTTGATTTATGGTTAAATAGATGTTCATATGTTATGGCAAGGAATATCATGTTGTGATCTTTAATAAGATCAAGTAGTTGATCATTGATTGAAGTGTTGTTGTGTTAGATTTAATTCCATTTGATCTAAGCCCTTAGATCAAATCATCTCTACCCAAAACAAGGTTTTAGCAAAGTCACATTGAGGTTTATAGCGCTTGACTTGATGAGCTACTTCAATTCCACCAAGGTCAAGTGAAACTTCAGTTACTGTGACTGTTTTACTTTAAAGCGCGAAAATTCCCCAGATTTTCTATGCATGAATGCAATGCACACATCTGTTTCCTCTATTTTTGTAACCCCAATACCTGGGATATTACAGTCTCTACCCCTTAAACTAAACTTCGTCCTCGAAGTTTGATCTCTCTCACGTTTCCGAAGTGTGGATCTGACTTGTGCAGACTACGACTTTTCTCGAACTCCGTGGTGATCTCACTGGATATAATTGAATATATCCCTTGTCCAGATTCTTCCTGGAATCCATTAGTGTTTGACATCAAACAACTATTACTTCCTTTACTTCCATGATTTCCTCCAATATTATAAGCTTGTTTCCTTTCTCATTGAATATTCAATGATTGAGACTTCTTCTTGTCTTGACAGTCTTAATTGAGGACTAATTGGATAACATTCTCCTATTTGATAAAATAGGTCTTTGTTTTTCCCTTACTACCAAAACTGCAATAATGGTACTAAGTAAGGTACTTAACATGGAATTGGTCATGATGGTTTATTTCCTCTAAGAATGGATTAGACTCATTTAGTCCATCCAATCATGGTTTATAGTTGATACCTATAACTATTTTGGGTTATTTAGGTTCCATGAAAGGAATCTTTCAAATAGGCTTTAGTTTTGGTATGATCAATCTCCTTCGGTCTTTGGCCTTCTTGAGCTATATTTGGTCTATGGTGTTTTCTTCGTCCAACTTCTTTATGCTTGACTTACTTGAGCTTTCGTACTTCTGAGTAAATACTACTCACTTTCTCAAGTTATAGTCCACTTCTTACTTCCTCGAGGTATAAATCTCGGCTTCTGGTCTGACATTCTTCTGAAAGTATTGTTCAATAATCTTATGAAAATAAGATCAAACTTCCTCTCAGTTCAGACCTTCTTCATCTATCCTGCTCAAAATATTGAGTTATTGTACATCCAACTCAATCTTTACTCTACCCCTTAGAGTTTTCTTATGGTCTTCAATTCCTTTTATTCCAACCATTGGATTGATGGTTAGAATATTGGTCTAGGTGTAGCGTATGGTTTATATTCTTCTAAGGTCTTGTGAAGAATCCTTGTGGTGTATCCACTTAATTGTGGACATCCAATGTGAATCCTTCGACTAAATGATAATAGGTCATTGTTATTTGGCTAACAAAATTTTATTTGTTCACAACTTCTTGATACAAATAATTAAATCGTGGACTATTTGTCACACCAACTGATACCAGCTGTGATTATTATACTAAATGTGGCTATTTGGTATCTAAAAATGGATTCTATTATAGGTTCTGATCAACTGGACGAGACATCTTCTACTTTATCTCGCAGTATTGATATTATACCAATTGTGATCTTCTGATATCAACTATGGTCTTCTTATATCTGCTATGGTTTCAGATATCATCTTCCTTCATTCAGGGTTTATTTTGCAAGCAAACCACTAGCTGACACTATGATTATAGTATCCTAAGTGATTTCCCATGCATTCCCTCTTCTATGTTGACTATGGATCTGCTTCAGCTTCACCATAATCATTATATTTCTCACCTTCATGCTTCTTTCGTACAAAAGTACTCCTCTGTTGAGGCTAAGCATGAGTCTTGATTGATACTACCTTCTGAGTATTGTAGTTACTTCCCACAACTTTGCTTCCTTTTTCTGACGAATCTCCATCTTGTCTTCAGAATGTCCAGAATTCGTCACTTCCTCACACGAATACCATTACCCTCTAGATCTATAGCATCAATTAAGGATTTGATATTGCAACATGCATTTGCATATCAACGTCAAACTTCATGTATGGATCTAGTCAAACAATGAAAATTCAATAAAATCCAAGAAGATTCAGCTTTGTGCTAATAATACACACCATCATAAGCCTGAATAATAATAGTTGAGTAAGACATCTCTAAACATCAGGCTGAGATGTGTAGTATATAACACCACATAATATAGGTTTGTATCGTGATACTTAGCACGAATATATGGGATTCTACTATTTGTCTCACCCTTTACCTTAATTGCACATTTGCAATGAGATAAACTTGAAACAAAGTGGTCTAGGATAGTTGTGGTTAACCTAATTTTCTTTGGAAGTACAAACAAAATGTTATACAATATATAGGTGTTATTGAGGACTAGTTCCTATGATATGTCTAGGTTCTAACATTGCTACTCTAAACACATAACTATGAAAACATAGCTCTTATACTTCCAAGTGTTTATACTATCACCAGACTATGGACATGATGTGCTTGGCACACTTCCCATATTGTTGGAACACAATTCTTGCACTATTGTTGAACAACTGGCTTCTTGTTGTACTCATTTTAATTATTTATGATGTTTTTGTCCATCACATAATGATTCTCAGGTGAATCATATATGATTAACAACTCTACCCTGTAAATAGACATATTTTATTCATATCTCTCTTCCTTATCTCCCATGATTGACTCATCATGGTCTATGCTACCTCACATGACTCCTAGTTCTCACTTGTTATCAATTGTTTTACAAGTTTAAATATTTTACTTACTCATTACTTAGCTTGGTCTTCATTCTCTATTAGGGTATCTTAATTATCTTCATCACTTGATATTACTCCTATTATAGGTCTGGATAACTCGTACTTAACAATAACATATGTTGGTATACATCTTCCAATAGGATATCTTCCTTATGGTTGTATCCTCTCTTTGGACTACCATGTATTGTATACCAACTGTGATCTACTCATCTATTATTTTAAGGACTTATTGATGTGCTACATGTTTTGCATTAGCTAACTAACTTCACTTAGGAAGGATAGGTAGGAAATGTTGACTCAAGTGTGTCAGGATTATTCTCAAGTGAATATCCATCTCAAGTCATAAGAAATATTTGGTTTACCTAGGACAACTTCCTATAGACACTACCAATCCTATAGGTCTCCTTTAAAGGGTTTTAATCCTAGGTCAAAGCATTTGCTCTGATACCAACTGTGGTGACCCGGCATACCACTGCATGGTGTAGTATGCAAGTCTGATATAACACCAATGAAACACCGTTCCACTAGTATTATATCGCTCAGAGTGGTACAACAGAAACATATGCGGGTCCAAGGTATGTCTATAGAATTACAACACCGACTCTGTTACATAAGATCATCACAGCCTCCTACTTTACAATGAGGTAAAACTGCAAATAAACTCCAGAAGAACGACTCGTAGTCTAATCTTATCACGAACTCTATTTGTAGAGTATTTGACTAGCTATAGAGGCTATGAATAGATTCTAGCTAAGTAGGAGCTAAGTTTAGGAAGCTAGTTCCTCTCTATTGCTAATTTGGTTTTCTCCTTGTTGGATGTGGTATCTGCCTCTTCTGACAGGGTCCTGTCTCATGAAGTAGTTGTTGACTCCTCGGCCTTCGAGTTGCACTGTAGATCCTCCTTCGATGCCTCCATATCTAAGCAGAGGATTTAAGAGTGGGATGAGTACGAGCGTACTCAACAAGTTCATTATAGGAAAGAGGTGTTTAATGCACTAGCTACAGCATTAGACCAGAAAGTCTAATACCAATGCAGGTTTTCATAATCATTTCTTCAAGAGGTTGCTTTTATTCAGAAGAACTATGTCCGTCAGCCTTCACCGGTTTACTAGAACTTCATGGAGCTCCTTTCCGGCCGCGTTCACAGTTCCTCAATCCCGGAACAGGGAGTGACAGGTCACGATTCTTTACACTCTGCAGAGGTGTGTTGCTTTACCCATAAGAGATCTTAACCTTGGTGCCAACCGGGCAGCTTTCCCGTCCACACTTCCTTCGGTGTGAGGCCCGGTATAAGGTCTAGCCAATCATGTTCATCCGCTACCTCGAACACCCACCCTTTTGTAAGATTGTCCTCCCCTATATCCATGATGAGACCGTTCCGGGCATTCATATGCCTTCCCCTATCATCATGGATAGACCGTTCCGGACACCTTACAATCCCTCATAGACCGCAATACCGTGGGGACTTAGGACTCCCCAGCCTCACCATCTTGCTCCTTCGGGCGACAAGTGTACTACGGACTATGCCGTGGGGACTTAGGACTCCCCAGCCTCACCAGCTTGCCCCCTTGGATTACAAGTGTACTACGGTAAAGCGCATCCGTTGATGAACGAGAGGTGGAAACACTTTTGACTACTCCGTCCCACTCCGGATCTTATGGTTAACACGGGTATTACGGCACAAGAATCACTGGCGACATTTGTTGTTTAATCCTAGATGGATATAAACCCGTGCAATGGAACCTCCACCATATCAACACAATCCATGGTTCCATTGCCCACCACTTAGTCATATTCATAGTTATGAAAGTAGTGGTTTTGATTTTTGTGCAATAGTGATAACCATAATACTTTGCAAGTAATTTGATAGAAATACTCAAATGACATGAGCAAGTGATGAACTTGCCTTTCTTGACTGCAAGATTATGCAGACAAGGTCTTCGATACGCAATAACTCCAAATTCTGAAATAGCATCATCGTCCGGTAAGGACGATGTTTAAAAGATTGCCAAGGATGCAATAATGCATAAGTATGAGATGCAATCGTTCTAACGTAACCTAACCCCGATGATTTAGGATCAGTGAGTTGTAATGATTGGTTTAGGGTGTGTTGCACTTTTAGAGTGATTCACAAACAAGGTTCTTATTAAGAATTGGTTGCTTGTTATCATAAGCAGGTGCTGTAATAAATCATAATAACAACAATAATAGCACACAACAATAAGGTTTGGTGTAATCCTAACATGTAATGAATAGTGGTTGGTTTTAGTACTATATGTCATGGTTAATGATTGATTATTATATACTTCAAAAGAATAACTTTTGAAGAACATGTTCTTTAATAAAGAACAAGTATAATAATCAGGGTTGTGGAGTTCTATGGTTTTCTATGGTTCTAATTGGTTTCTGGAGTCAGTAGTAGATGTATCACAACAATGTTGGATTCATCAATACCTAGGGCTGGTAAGGCTGAGTTATGCCTAGGTATCCTAAGCAAGTATTTATACATGGTTGCTATCAAGGTTGATTTATCTGAGTGGTAGTAGATAGCTAGGGTTGATAGGTCCTGTTATGCAAGGTTGATGACTACTTCCTATTTACTTCAAAAGAATAACTTTTGAAGAACATACTTCTTAAATAATAAGAAGTATAACAATTAAGGTTGAGATTGTCTTGGTTTAGCTATTGGATCTCTAAGTAAAGAATGATTTGTTCTAAATAGGATGGTTGATAATTGGTATCCAACACTAGTAGGGTTTAGTGGAGTAGGGAATGTAATACAAAATAGTAGGTGTAGTTGCTATTAGGGTTCATCACAATGGTGTGATGCTAATTATGGATAACTAAGGATGGTGGTCTTTGGAATAGGAACTAGGGTTTGCATTTGGTTAACCCTATTTGATCAGCTAGTTGTATTTGGATGAGAACAGGGAATAGCAATTAACTAGTGATAGGGTTTCTACATTTTATGTGGTCATGGCAATTATTTAGTTGTTACTGTGGTTCTATAATTTGAAAGTAGGTACCATGATCACATGTTCTAACCTAGGGTTTTAGGTTTAGAACAAGTTAGGGTTCACATGTATTAATGGAACTAGGGTTCCTAATTAATTTAGGGTTTTAGGAGTCACATGAAATGATAGGGTTATAAAATCATTCCATGTGGAATTTAGGGTTTGTATTAACCATTTAATTCTATGATTAATAACTTCATTTTAAAGTTGAAGTTATTAGTAACTTGGAGATAAAAATAATATTGACTTTGGCATTTTATTCTTTTTAAACAATTAATAATTAAGGTAATTATTAATTAGGGTTTAAGTTTCCACTAATAAAGATTTAACAAAATAACAAATAAAGAAAAATAACTTTAATGTTTTCTTTATTTTTCTTACTGGTTTTTATTTATTTTATGAAGTTTTCCTAATTATTGAATTTTAATTGAATTTAGAATTAAAATTAAAGGCTTAAATAACAAGTGTAAAATAATTAAATTTTTATTACAAATAAAATTTCATATTATATTTTTATTTGATAGAGTTTCCTTTTCTAAGAATTTTAATATCTTACTTTTATTTTTCTGAGTTAATATGAATTTTATGAATTCATTTGAAGTTGCAGCAATTTGTGAATTTTTGAATTAAAACAGGAAACTACTAAAGTTACCCAGTACTCTACCCACACGGTCACTGACTGGTGGAGTTGCACCACGTCAGCTGCCACGTTGGCTTTGACCGTGGTCAAAATCGACGACGTGGCAGAGCTCCTGGTGACCGGCGGCAGATGGCGATAATCGCCGGTGGTACAAGGTTCCCGCGGCGTCGTAGCTCTCGAAGGGCGACGCACTGAGCCATAAAGTAGCGCTCGAAACGGTCACCGGAGAGACTCCGGCGAGCTCCTACTGCGGCGGCGCACGGCGGTGAACGACGCAGGGTATGCTACGGTGCATGCTGGAACCAAATAAAGGGCTCGGGAGAAGCGCAAGCTCACAGTGATGCTTAGGGAAGGCTCGACGGCGGCGATTGTCGACGGTGGCGACGCCATTGTCCAATTTTCTGCGAGCCACCGGTGAAAAGGAAGCGGTTCCGGCAGGAGCTTCCTAGCGATTCCCCTTGCACGGTGGACTTGTCGAGCACGGCGGTTTCAACGGTGGGCACGGCGGGGTCTGGGGAGGTCTCTACCGCCAGCGATGGTCGGAGACAGGGTTGGCTAGGGTTTCGGGATTCGGCGGTCTGAGACGAAAAGAGGGAAAATGGTGGGCTTCGGCGCGTTTTATAGCTCCCTCCTCGTGTGCTGGCGGTCGATATTGGCGACGACGACGCGGGACGTGGCCTCTCCATCGCGGTGTCGAGCTGCCGTGCGTCGACGCGAGCGAAGACGAAGATGAAGACGGCGTCTCTGTTCTTATCCAGCGAAACGGTACGTGGACGGTTGTTGGGCTGAAATGCCGGGTTCCTGGGCTGGTTCGTGGGCTGCGGTGTTGGGCTGCTTTGCTGGGCTGCGTCGGCCAGGTGAGCCTGGTAAGTCCTTATCTCCTCTTTTCTTTTTCTGTTTTATTTTGTGTTTTCAATTCTGGTTTTATAATTCTGTTTTGAATTCATATTTGAATTCCATAATGCTTTCAGGTGTTTGATAATTTTGCTTTCATGAGGATTAATAAAAAGATTATTGTATTACTGCATTGTTTTTGCATAAACATAATTATATGTGAGCATTCTTGCAACTTTTAATTTAGACAAGAATTTAAGTATTCATTTTAATTTCCTTTTCCATTTGGAATACCACTCCCTTTTGGAATGGGTAGAGTTAATAATTATACTCCAAGTATTTTAGAAGGTATCATTAGGATTTGACTTCCATTTGGGGAATTGGTCACTTGCACATGATTTTATGTGAGCTCAAATGTATTAGGGTTTTATAGTTTCTATCATAACCTCCCTTATTAAGGTTAATACTATCATTATTTTTGAAAGTATCTAGATAGGTATTGCTTTCATCATGGTTTATCTGGTTACAAAGATAATTGGTTGATCACTACACATATGGTTTAATTATAGGACTTAGCATTAGGTGGCTCTTATGTTTTATAATTGAAACATGAGATTTAATTAATGAACCATTAGGGTTCAAATGTTATTTACCTAATGACACATAAGTTGGATCTCAAATATGGTTTAGGGTTTTTAGTTATGATTACTTAAGTGATACACAAACTAGGGTTGAGATTTAATTCTAGGTTGTAGAGATGAGATGACACCATGTTTCATGTGCTTCTCTAATTACTAAGGTTTTGAGAATGGACTCTATCTTATTCCATTGGACTTTTATTAGAATCCTTAATCTATTAAGAAAGTAATTAAAGTGGTTATGGTTCTTTTTATAGTTAACTTTGGTCATATAGATGGATGGTTTCTCACCATTTAGAGTATAGAGTTTGACTCTAAATGTTTTCATATGGTTCTTAAGTGAAGAATAGGTGGAATGTAAATGTGGTAGAATTATATCTGTGATCACCAAGTGGTTCACAAGTTAAGGTTGGGATCTAAGCCTAGGTTTGATTACTAGTGATCTCCCTATAAGTTCATGTGGTGAATGATATCTACTTATCCTATTAGGGTTTAACTTATCCTCACATACCTCAAGAGCATGATCATGGTTTAGGCATGATCAACTTGTTCTTGATATCATTTACTCAAGTTCTTAGGGTTTATGATTATCTGGTTAAAGAATAGTTCTCTCCCTTCATTTCAGGTGTTGCCTCATCTATCTTGAGTGTAACTCTATAGCTTGAGTTCTCTCATACAGGAATGGTTTATTCTAGGGTTTATGGTGTACTGCTAATATTTATTTAGTTTGCTGAGCTAAAGATTTAATTGTCTATCTTAGTTGGATTATTCCACTCCTTATTGCACTAAGTCATGGATATAGTCTTATTTCACTTGGTATCTGGTTATCTCACCACACCAAGGTGAAATGGTTTACAACCCAATACTTAAGTTCAAAGATTATCCTTTATTCATTAATAGGTAAAGCTAGAATTGATATGAATGGGCTCTCTTACTTGGGAAGGACTTCAATACTAACTTAGGGTTATTCTCCAAGGATAATTATGTGGTCACCAATATCTATGGTTAACAAAAATGGTTTCTCTCTCTAGGGAAGGTATTGAATAATATCCTAAAGTTTCTCTTAAAGATGATGGTTTGAATAAATATCTTGGAATAGAAAGATATATATTTATAGGGTTGATCTTCTTGTCATGTTTCCAGGGATGAAGCAAAATGAATACCATGAGGTGCATGGTAGGATCATGAATTAGTTTAAGACATGAAAAAAATAAGTCTAGAATAGTTCCCCATTACATTGTTACTTGATTTATGGTTAAATAGATGTTCATATGTTATGGCAAGGAATTTTATGTTGTGATCTTTAATAAGATCAAGTAGTTGATCATTGATTGAAGTGTTGTTGTGTTAGATTTAATTCCATTTGATCTAAGCCCTTAGATCAAATCATCTCTACCCAAAACAAGGTTTTAGCAAAGTCACATTGAGGTTTATAGCGCTTGACTTGATGAGCTACTTCAATTCCACCAAGGTCAAGTGAAACTTCAGTTACTGTGACTGTTTTACTTTAAAGCGCGAAAATTCCCCAGATTTTCTATGCATGAATGCAATGCACACATCTGTTTCCTCTATTTTTGTAACCCCAATACCTGGGATATTACAGGTATATGTCATTTAAGAAAGTCTAGTAGTTCATGATCTCTCATGCTTAGCTCCAATTTATTAATATGAGTAGCATATCATAAATATTTGCTTGCATTGCTTTATTCATAGATAGGTATGACATTGTGGTATCCTCCTCTGAATAATTCACTTGAATCAACTTGGCACATGCTCATGCATGCATATGACTGAACAAAAAGTCAATTAAGCCTCGATGATTTACTTTACCTCAGAGTTCTTGTATCACCTATATGCCTCCGTTAATTTATTTTGTCGCAAGCATGATTATGACAGTTACTGCTCTCTTGATTGTCGCTCCCAGTCTATTGCTAGCCTTCACTTGTACTGAGCGGGAACGCTGCTCGTGCTTCCAAACCCCTGAAAACCAAGTTATTCCAGAGTGTCCACCATAAATACCTATGCATGACATTTCAAACCATTCCAAGTAAATTCTCATGTGCTACCTTTAAACCTTCAAAACGCTTCTCAATTTGTGTCGATGTTTTATAGCTCATGAGGAAATATGTGGTGTTTATCTTTCAATCTTGTCATTTACTCCTGTCAGACTTTCATAATGGACTAGTGGCACATCCGCTTATCCAATAATTTTGCAAAAAGAGCTGTCAACGGGGTTCCCAGCCCCATTTAATCAACTTTCATTAATAATTCTCTTCACATGTTTTGCCCTGATTTATCAGTAAGCAACTTAAATTGCAAATAGACACTCCTCCATGGTATGTGATTGATGGAAGGCACCCGAGGATTCGGTTAGCCATGGCTTGTCTAAGCAAAGGTTGGGGGGAGTGTCATCCATAATAAAACTAAAGTACGTGTGTAAACAAAAGAGAAGAGGGATGATTTACCTTGCTGGTAGAGATAACGTCCTTCATGGGAGCCGCTCTTGAAAGTCTGGTTGACGAGGTAGTTAGAGTACCCACTATCATTCGTTGACAACAACAAACACCTCTCAAAATAATTTTACTCTGTTTTAAATGAAAAGCTCTAGCACATGTTAATCCCTTCCCTCTGCGAAGGGTCAATCTTTTACTTTTACATTGTGTCTCCATCCTTTCTTTGAGCACCTTCTTGAGAGCACAACTGTCATTCTTAGTATAATATGCTTGTCCCAAAATGTGATTAACTGTGGTATAACTTTGATGCTTTTATCTTTGATAATCTCTACTTCCAATCTTTCCATGAACTTCAAAGGTGCCCGAGCATTTATGTTTTGCTGTACAAATACGGGCAAGCGAGATACCACTTTATCATATCCTTTTATGAACATTGCAATCCTGCTGATAGACATGATTCATGATGCTTATTATTAATTTGTTGGTACCTTTTCCATGATTGACATAGCTATTAGATGATTTTATTTGCATGTATCTTATTATGAATTGCTTAAGTACTTGCCATATCATGAGAATATTTACATCATATGAACAAATGTGTTCGTGAAAGTTCTTTTATCGCACTCAGTTGTTAACTGAATTGCTTGAGGACAAGCAATAAGCTAATCTTGGGGGAGTTGATACGTCCAAAACGTATCTACTTTCCCGAACACTTTTGCTATTGTTTTGCCTCTAATTTGGGTATTTTGGATACAACTAACATGGACTAACGCTGTTTTCAGCAGAATTGCTCTGGTGTCTCGTTTTTTTGCAGAAATCCAACTTTCAGGAAAATCCCCGGAATTAATGTCAAAGGGCTTATTTTTCCAGAAGATTCACGGAGCCAAAAGGGCGGGCCAGGGGAGGGCCCACGGCCCCCACACCATGGGCCGGCGCGGCCTAGGAGGGGGGCGCGCCGCCCTATGGTGAGGCCCCTCGGCCAGCCTCCGACGCCCCCCATTGGACTACTTAACGTCTTCGACCTAAAAACGCACGGGGGTTAGACGAAATCGCCGAAGACATCCAGAACACCGCCGCCATCGCGAAACTCCGTCTCGGGACCAGAAACTCCGTTCTGGCACTCCGCCGGACGGGGAATTGGAGGAGATCATCGCCATCATCACCACCGACGCCTCTCCATCGACCATCTATGTTTCCCCCATCCATGTGTGAGTAATTCCCCCGCTGTAGGCTGAAGGGGATGGTAGGGATTGGATGAGATTGGTCATGTAATAGCATAAGATTGTTAGGGCATAGTGCCTAGTGTCCGTAATTGGTACTTTTATGATATTGTTGCAACTTGTTATGCTTAATGCTTGTCACTAGGCCCCGAGTGCCATGATCTCAGATCTGAACATGTTATTGTTTCATGATGATATGCATTGTTTTATGATCTTACCTGCAAGTTGTATACACGTATTTCTGTCCGGAACCCGAGGCCCCAAAGTGACAGAAATTGGGACAACCGGAGGGGAAGGCGGTGATATGAGGATCACATGTGTTCACGGAGTGTTAATGCTTTGCTCCGGTGCTCTATTAAAAGGAGTACCTTAATTTCCAGATTCCCTAGAGGCCCGGCTGCCACCGGCTGGTAGGACAAAAGATGTTGTGCAAGTTTCTCATTGCGAGCACGTACGACTAAATATGGAACACATGCCTATTGATTGATTAGTACTTGGATACCGTTTTATTATTATCTGCAAATGCCCTACCTTGATTGTTACATGAGTTTCTCTCATCCATGCAACGCCCGTTCATCCATCCATGTGCCTACATTTTAATCCTGATGTTTACTATAATCACACTGCTGTTTGTTACTATTGCTGATATTTCACCACACTCTGCTATAAAACTGTTACTACGATAAACTCTTGCGAGCAAGTCTGTTTCCAGGGCAGCTGAATTGACAACTCCGCTGTTAAGGCTTACAAATATTCTTTGGCTCCCCTTGTGTCGAATCAATAAATTGGGTTTTACTTCCCTCGAAGACTGTTGCGATCCCCTATACTTGTGGGTCATCACGCCTACGACCTGTTCGACCAATTTCCCGGTAAGAAACCCTGAATCATTTTTAGCCATTTGCTTAAAATATATGCCATTGACCCAATGGAGTAGTCGAAAAATCAAACTAGCATGTAAGCGAAGCAAGAAAAAGGCTTTCTATTTAGCTTTTCCAGATCATTTTTCCTCAATCTGATACATAGCGGTCGGACCAACTCAACTAGAAGAGTCAGTCTTTTACTTAAGGTATGGCTGTGAGAAAGAATACCGATCCGATCAAGATGACCAAGAAATCTGGATGACCGAGAAATCCAATGCCATTGTTCGAAATAAAATCGACCTAGAATGCATTTTCTTGGGAATCCGGGGTTTTGTAATAAATCTAATTTCATCAATTCTAGCTGGTGTCAAATGGAGCATTGGTTCACCAATCCCAGGTGATCCATAGGAATTCCGCGGCGAACCCTCAGATGACCCTTCTAAGATAGGGCAAAGATGCCTTCAAGGCTGTCGCATGGAGTCACCCTCATTTGCAGAGGTCGGTACATAGAAGCTCGACGAGGCCTCGTAAGGCCAAGGTGTTGCGCGATTGAGAGTGTGGCCACTACCGGTTGTATCGGGACTACTTCTACCCCACGAAGCTGGTCTTCACGGAGGCCATGTTCCAGTGGCGGTATCGAATGTCAAGAGACTTGTTCTTGACTATTCCATGCGACGTGAGAGACTATGACCCTTACTTCGGATGCAGGCCTAATGTCACTGGTAAGCTAGGATTCGCCTCTTATCAGAAGTGTTCCGCAAATGTTCGTATGCTTGCGACGGAGTAGCTGGTGATCATCTTGATGAGACTTGTGAATGAGAGTCCACCTGGCTGGAGGCGATGTACAGGTTCTACCGAGCTGTGATTGTGGTGTTCAACGATCTTCATTTGAGAGAGCCAATTGTTGTCGACACTACCCGATAGCTGTCGATCAACGAGCCAAGAGGATTTCCGGGAATGATCAGCATCATAGATTACATGCACAATGGGAGTGGAAAAATTATTTGCATGGCAGAGCCAGTATAGCGGGCATACAGAGGGATGCACTGTCCTTCTTGAGGCAGTTGCATCACAAGATCTTCGGATTTGGCACTCTTTATTTGGAATGACCGGTTCCCACAATAACTTCAACGTGCCATTGCTCGCTGGTGTTCTCAAGGCTTCTAGGTAATTACAAGCCCTTTATCAAAGATGGGATGTGGCAAACCCCCCACAACTAGGAAACCGTCTATAGGTGGAGAAGTTACTGCCGGCGCACCACTTTTTCAATGCGCCGGTGGAAAGTCGTGACGGTGCACCGAGATGTCGTCGCGCCGGCGAAAATGCCTCACTGCCGGCGCACCAGCAAGAAAAGCGCGCCTTCGCTAAGATGAGGTCGTGGCTCCCCCCATCCGGGCCAGGCCCAGAAAGTACTGTCAGCGCACGGACCCAGGGGCACGCCGGTAGAATTTCTCTATTGCCGGCGCGCCCTTGGCCCGGTGCGCCGGCAGTACTTCCCGGCCTGGCCCGCACGAAATAAAGCTGGGTCGATTTAATAATGTCAGCACACCCAGGCCCTGGTGCACCGGCAGTAATCTGGGCACTTATTTCTGCCCAACAACCACTCCCCCCACTACCATTACTCCACTCCTCCCATACAAACCCGAGCCTTCTCCCAACCGAGCTATTTTTTGCCCATTTCTACCCCAAATTTGGCCAATTTGACCAAACAAAATAATATTTTTTGAGCAAATCTTCCCTTCCTACATGCATCTCCCACATCCCTATGTAGATCTAGATCTATCTATCCCGCATTGACCGCTCAATCTAGATCTAGATCTAGATCTAGATCTAGAAAGTCGGCTTCCATACATCGTGGTCACGGCGCGACGTCTCGATCTCGTCGATGAATATATCAAACAAATAGGTGATTAATGAACAAATTGAAGAATGAAATCGACGTATATTGGACATTTGAAGCAAAGCTCGTGTGTGGCATATATGTTGTGTTTGTGCTTGTGTGTTGGCGTTGAAAATGAGTTGCCAACGTTGCGCCGAAATGTTGATTCGTTAAGTTTCCGTTTCGGCACATTTCTGGCGCTCCTATGTCCTACCGTGTAGGAAGGTCATGCCGAAATTTTCCATGAAAACTACTGACGGATGCATGGTTCTAATCAATTATATAATCTTGTCGTGCATGCGATAATGGTTATCAAGATGAGTGAAAGCGCCGTGATGAGATATCTGAAACACGCGATCATCGACATGTATGAAAATAACCTCATGGAGGTATTGTGTCCGTGTCGAAAATGCAAACCAGGGAAATGGTTTGACCCCCTATTCAGGCAAATTGCAGGGGCACCTGCTCACTAATGGTTTTATGCAAGGACACACTCAATGGATCAGTGATGATGGTGCGGAGGTCAATGGGGCGACGACAGCAGGTGGTAATGGCCGGCAAGAAGGAGGGCATCATGATATTGATGACGATGAAAAGTTTGTCGCACAGGACGATGCAGATCAGTATCATGATGAATAAAATGTTGAAGACGCGGACAATAACCTTGACGATGAAGAAGAGGTGCCGCTAGCTTCAGTCGTGCGGAACCCTCATCTTCAAGATCTGCTTCTCGAAAAGATGAAAGGCGTCAAGCGGAAATCAAAGCTTGAGCAACTGGAGACAGACTCGAATACTCCATTGTTCGACTCAGGTCGCGGCTTGGAGGAGTCCCGCTTGAGAGTAGCACTTGATGTGCTGCAGATGAAGGCGAAACACGGATGGATGGACACAAGCGTCGACGAAATTCTGGAATACTTGAAAGATCTCCTTCCTGCCGGGAACATGTGTCCTGGTAGTCTAGCCAAGGACAAGAGAATCACGTGCCCTCTCGACTTACCCCACGAAAAGTATCACGCCTGCATCAACGATTGTATCATGTATCGCAAGGAGCACGTGGACAAGACCAAATGTCCTGTGTGTGACGCTGAACGGTACAAGAAAGGGAAGAAGAAAGCTCCTCGGAAAGTTGTGTGGTACTTCCCGCTCGCCCCCCGGCTGCAACGGTTCTACGCGGACCGCAAGGAAGCAAAGCTCATGCGCTGGCACGCTGAAAGAAAGGAGGCAGTGTTGAATGATATAGAGCGGATTGAACACCCAGTGCTGACACACCCTTCGGATGCAAGCCAGTGGAAAGCATTAGACAATGAATTCGGAAGTTTCGGGGCAGATCCCAGAAACATCAGGTTGGGTGCGAGCACGGACGGATTCAATCCGTTCGGAAACCAGAGCAGCACACATAGCACATGGCCCGTGTTTGTATGGATCTACAACCTCCCGCCCTGGCTGTGCATGAAGAGGAAGTACATACAGATGAGTATGCTAATTCAAGGGCCGACACAGCCAGGAAACGATATCAACATGTATCTCGAACTATTAAAGGAGGAGCTTGAAACATTGTGGGCGGAGGAAGGGGTAGATACATGGGACGCCGTCGAGGAAGAATATTTCCCTTTGAGAGCCGTGTTGATCACGACGGTGCAGGACTACCTCGGATACGGTTATATTTCATGCCAGGTGTGCCATGGACACAAGGCATGTGTCAGGTGCATGGAAGAGACGGTGTTTTTGCAGCTTGGTAAGGATCCCGGCTCTTCGAAAACCGTTTACATGGGGCATCGAAGGTGGCTACACAAGACTGACCCGTGGAGAAAGCGTGGAGATCTATTCGATGGTACAGATGAACCCCGAGGACCTCCACGTAAGAGGAGCAGCGAAGAGATCGATACATTACTGAAAGGTTGGAAGGAGTGCCCTGCGCCGGGAAAGATTCGTCAAAAGCCCGGAGAGAAGAAGAAAAAGGCAACGACGCCGCTCATTGGTGTATGGAAAAGGAGGTCCATGTTTTGGGACTTGCCGTACTGGAAAATTCTCGATACACCTCACTGCCTTGATGTCAAGGCCTGGAATTAAAACTCGAAACTCACGAGCTAAACGAGTAACTCGTGACTCGACTCGCCTCGACTCGAACTCGGTGTATAACGAGCCAAGCCGAGTTTCATATTTTGTTGTTAAACGAGTTCAAGCTAAACGAGCCGAGTTCATCGAACTCGCGAGTAGCTCGTTTAGCTCGGTAAAAATGAATTCGGCCCAAGCCCACCAAAATGCGCAAATATATTTGTGGTTTCTCAACTTGGCAATCTTATGCTGATGATATATTGATCATTGTGGTTTATATTTTTGTGGTACCATAATCCTAATGCTTGTTGTTCATTATTTATGCCCAAATATTCGGGGGAAATGCATTGTACATATTACATGTTCTATTTGACAGTTTTAAACGAGCTACTCGTGAGTTACTCGCGAGCTTTGCGAGTCGAGCCGAGTTTCAAATCCGGACTCGATTGTTAAACGAGTCGAGTCGAGCTAACTCGATTGTTGACCGAGCTTTAGCGAGTCAAGCCGAGCTGGCTCGGCTCGACTCGAATTCTAACTCATATTTTGTGTAATACATAACTCATATGGTGTTGGCCAATATTTTATGTATAACTAATATTAATTGTGTTGGTCAATATTTTATGCATGTATAACTCATATTTTTCGTAATGCATAACTCATATTGCTTGGTTATTATCTTGAAAAGAGAAGGAAATAAAATAGAATAGGATTTGGGGGAAAAGAAAAGAAACATAAAAGAAAGTGAAAAGAAATAAAGAAATGAAGAAAAATAAAATAAAAATAGAAAAGGAAATGGCCAGCCAAGGGCTGGGGGACAAGTCCCAGGTATAGCCAGACCCATCTTACTGCCGGCGCACCAGGTCCCTGTTGCGCCGGGGGTATACCTGTCCCCGGTGAACCAAAGAGGTAGTGTGCCGGCAGTAACCTTGGCATGGCTATAGTGGGGACTTAACCGCACGCGTGTGTCGATCCCCTTCTCCCTCTCCCCAATCATTCCCAAATAATGAACCCTAGCACGTCGGATCGAGCCGCCCCTGCGCCGTCATCGACCTCGTTACACGCCGGAGCCACCGCGCAAGGAGGAGCAGGGGGTCGCCGCGGAGAGGAGGGGAGGGCGTCACACGCTGGCCACCGTCGCCACCGTCGCCGAGAGGAGGAGGAGGGCGTTGCGCGCCGGCCACCGTCGCGGAGAGGAGCAGCAGGGCGTCGCCACCATCGCCGTTGGTAAGAACCCCTCTCCCTTCCCCTCTTCCTTCCCCTCTCCATCCCCCTCTTCCTTCCCTCTCTCTGCCTCCGAATTCTTGCGCCGATTCTTGCCGTTCTTGCAGTAGTTGAATTCTTGCGCCGATTCTTGTATTCTCTAGTTCTTGAATTAGTGTGTCTTGAAAATTTTAAAATGAAAAATGATAAAAATTGGTGCTATGGTTGATGCTAGTTCTCTGGAAATGAAAATTGAAAATGGAATAGTTTGTATAATAAAGTTAGTTTAAGTTGGCAGTAGCAAATGAAGTATATATATTTAGTTGAATTGCTAAAAAAATGAAGTTTGTTTAATACAAATGAAAATGAAGTTGGCAGTAGAAAATGAAGTTGATTAGCACATATAATGTATATGTTTGCATCTCTATTTAAGACTGAATTAAACAGCGGATTCGGACAAAAGAATTACATCTCTATTTAAGACTGAGCTAAGATGATGAACACATATAATGTATTAAGACAGGAGACAGTGACACAGTTTTGAGCTTGAAATGTGAAGTATTTTTTGCATAAGAAATAACAAATACGGTGGTGTATGTCTACAGCTTCTACTTCAAGTAGCTATTATGTTCACATGCACTGGTGGAAAAACAGGCTTTGGTCGCGGTTGGCAACTGCCATTAGTCGCGGTGGCCCAACCGCGACCAAAGTAGCGCGACTAAAGGCCCCCCCCTTTAGTCGCGGTTCCTTACGAACCGCGACTAAAGGCCCATCCACGTGGGCCTCAAGCGAGCGCCAGGGCGGAGGACCTTTAGTCGCGGTTCTTCTGGCCAACCGCGACTAAAGGCCTCCGCAGGGTTTAGGGTTTAGCCCCCTCCCCCTAAATCTGGTTTCTTTTTAATTTGTATTATTTTATTTCTTTTGGGTTTTAATTTTGAAGGAGTTTCACATATTCTACGGTACTGTATACATACATGCATATGAATGTACAATTTCAAACAAATTTGAAATTAGAACCAAAAAGAATTCAAGAGTAATATACAATATATATTCAATATCGGATGACCATATACAATATATATTCAATATCGGATGACCATATACAATTTTGAACAAGTTAGTTACAAATTCCGGTGCCTATAAAGATCTACGTCATCGTAATAGTGTTCTCCTCTAGGATCGATGACTTCCCTCGCCAACCATCCAGCTAGTTCCTCTTGAAGTGGTCGGAAGCGAGCTTCTAGACTAAGCGTCTTCCGGAGGTTATTCCTCAGGATGTTGTTCTCACACGTCTGGTCCCGCTCATTGCAGTATCTCCGGATCCTCTCACAAACATAGTATCCACATAGATTGGTCCCCGGTGGCTGAGTATCCCCAGTCGTCCGCACTGCCATTTTAAAATGTAGCTCTTTTTTGAATTCACCGACCTTGGTATCTACGAACCGTCTCCAAACCCTACGAGGCAAAGAAAATTAAATAAACAAGAGAGTTATTAATTAGTTACTTGATATTAGGAAATGATGAACGAAATAGGCCGATCGATATAGAGCGCAAATGAATGAAAATAATTACTTTTGCATCATTTTTCTCATGTCGCCCCAAAGCGCCGGATCCATATTCAGAGAGTCGTGGACGAGAACTGAGGAGGTCTGAACTTTAATTACCATAAGAATCCAGTGGAACCTGCGGACACGATACATGCACAGTCATGCATAACTCATCGATTAGCCACATACCATGCATGGAGTAAACAAAAGAGAATGTGCTCAAGACAGAAACACTCACCCAAAATGGTAAGGAAATAGAATATCACTTTTCTGTTGCTGTTTTCTAATAAACCGCCACAGGTCTTCCTCCACGTCGGCGGGGTGGTGTTCTAACACATATGAATTAACGATGTGTGGGTCAATGAACCCAACATCATGGATGTTCCTTATTCGCATTTCCCGCTTCTTCATTCTGCATAATATATAGCGTACACAACAAGATAGTTAGGACAATATATATATATATAGTGCAGGCAATGAACGAGATGGGGTAGAAATTAATAAATCACTTACAGAACGTAGCAACTGATGATAGATTTGTCGAGGTCGCGCAGATTGAACAGCTGGAACAATTCACTCAGAGGAATTTGTACCCAGTAACGTTTGAAGTGATGCTCATATTTAACTTCCGCATAGATATAGTCTTTGGCGTTTTCATGTTTTATGTAAGCCTTGTACCAATTTAGCAGACCTTTCATTTGTCGAGGTAGATCCTCTTCCTGCGCAGGCTCGATGAGAGGGCCATTCTTCACATATGTAAATACTACGTCCTTCATTGGCGCCTCATCAAGGCCTAACACTGCACGAAGAGTGATACCTAAGTCGGCCGCTTGTTTTCTGGCACTTTCTACAGTCAATCCATGTGCTGCCGCAGCTGCTATGATATCGGGGGCATCCGGACCGGCGGCTTGCACTATGAGCGGGGCGATCGATTGTTTACTTTGTTCCCCGAGCTGGGCAACTTCTTTCCCCCTTTCTAATTTTGTCTCGGCCTCGTCCTCCAAGGCTTTCTTCTCCGCAACTCTTTGTTCCTCTTGAACGCGACTGCTTGCCTACGAAGTTCACGTAAATAGTCGTCAGGCAGATTCTTCGCGGCTTGGGACGGTGTGTTCAAAAATGACTTAGCCCACTGCTTTTCCTTGTCAGAATATACTGGCTTGGGCTCGCCCTCTATTTTCTTCTTGACGCTCGCCTTCCATTTCTCTAAATCAGCAGCCGCGCCCGCCTCGACTTCCTCGGCACTACTTTCCCAAGGCCTCGTGGGGAGAGGCTTCAGTGATACCTCCGGTACCTTTGTTTTCTTAGGTACGTAAGGGTCCGGGTTAATAACCCAGGACTGCTTCTGCTTCTTCGCCGGAGGTGGATTGGGGGCGGTACCGGTGTCTGATCACGCCGACGAGGACTGGGGGGCGGCGTCGGCTGACGTGAATGAGGTGTATTAGGTGAAGCACCACCGCCACCGTCACCGCCACCGCCACCGTCACCGCCACCGCCACCGCCACCGTCACCGCCACCGCCACCACCACCACCGTACGGGGGTGGACTTGTTGGCGCCTCGCCTGGAAACTTGATAAATTTCTTCTGCCATAGAATGAACTGGCGCTTGACATCTCCAAGTCTTTTCACCCCTTCAGGTGTAGCAATGTCAATGTCCAGGTCCTCAAACCCTTGGACTATCTCCTCCACCGTGACACGAGCATAGCCATCTTGAATGGGGTTGTTGTGGTGGAGTGCTCCAGGTGGTAAAGCACTGCCGATGGCTACCTTCATGGACATGTTCCCGATAGGATAATACAGATGACATGCTTTCATCTCCTTTATATCGTCCACGGGGTAGCGAGGAGGCTCCGGTGCAGTAATTTCGACCACCAGAGGCTCCGGTGCAGTAATTTCGATCGTCGGTGCACCAGCCGGTGAGGCCTCCGTGGAAGCCACGCTGCTTCTTCTCCGCTGCTGGCTTCCGAGATCCATTGGATGATCTTCATGCTGCGCCCGAGCTGCATCTCTTTCGGCGACTAGTACACTCACGGTTTTCTTCATCACATCCATTTCCGTTACCAACTTCGCCACAACATCTGCATCCCGATCCATCTTTCTCTTACGGCTTCTGTAACCGTACGGGTCATCTTTCTGGGGGAACCCTAGTTTCCACGAAATGTCCCCGGGCATGCCTCGTACACGTCCTCCGTGTTCAGGATTCCCGAGGGCTTTTGTCAGGGCGTCGTTCTCTCTGTTGAACCTGATCCTCCCCTCTTGAGCATCCCTCATTGCCTCAATAAGGTTTTGGGTGGGTGTAATTATTTTGCCCTGGTAAACACACTCCCCTGTCTCCGGGTTCAGCGATCCCCCATGCCCGTACCACCAGCTTTTGGCCCTTGGGTCCCATCCCTCCGTACCTGGACGGATTCCTCGCGCCCTCAGCTCGTTCTCCATCTTCTCCCACTTAGGCTGCCAAAAGCGATACCCTCCTGGCCCCATTTTATGATTGTACTCCTTCTTGGCCGCATTTTCCTTATTTTTTTCGATAGTTCAAGGAACTGCTCCGATTTCTTTTGCTTCACAAATTCTGGCCAATCATGTTGCAGTTTCTCATATTGTCCTTTGAAATCCGGAGTCTTGCCCTGGTTGACAAAGTCATGGGCTAGATTTTGCTTGTATTTCCGGAATGCGTTGGCCATCCTAGAAAGAGCGAACTGTTTGACTAGCTTGCGCCTCTTCTTGTTTTCCGCAATCTTGTTACCCTCCTCATCGTATTTGCGGTATTCCGGAGGTAGAACGAAATGTTCCATAAGCTTGTTGAAGCAATCTTTTTTTTCTCTCTGTTCGACAAAAGTGAAACCAACACGTGCCTTCTTTGGCTCATTCCACTCCTGGCGGGTGATCGAGACGTTGTCTCTAACAACGGCTCCGCATTGGCTGACAAACTTGGTGGCGTTCTTGCTGGGCTCCAGCGGCCTGCCGGTTTCTTCGTCGACAACATCGATGGTGCATGTTTCTCCTGGTTTCATCGTCTTGGTTGCGCCACGCTTTGACGACGACGTACTCGATTTTTTCGACGATCCGGCCGAGGGCTAAAATAAGAAAGAGAGTCGCGCGCGTTAGTACACACACATTTATTCAAATCAGTTAGTTGTATCACCAGACGCTCAATATGTATATATATATATATATACCTCGGCGCCGGAGGTGGTTGCTACTTCCAATTGAAGATCGTCGTTTATCGACGTTTCTTCGGCATCATCTGCTTGCTGACGGCGCCCTTCATCTTCACACTCAAGGTTCAGATAAGAAGCGATATCATCTTCTTCTTCTCCGGTCGGCACAAAAGGAATATCGCCTTTTATGATGCCGAACATATGGTCTTCAGCGTCCGGATCATAGTTGTCCAGAATCGGGTCAGCTCTATCGCCCGCCATATGTCAGTCCTGAAAACATGTAGTCAAAACAAATTAATTGTGTATATGCCAGCATTATCACATCTCTTCTACATATAAAGAGAGAGGGCGACGAGGGAGGCGAGAGGGGGGACGCAGTGATCGCGTGACCGAGAGAACGGTGGTGGTGGCGAAAGGGCGGTGGCGAAAGGGCGGTGGCGGTGACGAGGACACATAACCCTCGCGGTGGCGGTGGCGCGTTGACGGCGTTGGCGTTGGCGCGTTGAATAGAGGCGGTAGCGTTGACGGCGTTACATTTTTATGAATAGGTAGCGTTTGACGGCGTTGACGGTGTTGGCGACGGTACGGCGGCGACACCACGGCGACAACGACGAAGGAGTTATAGTTAATTATATAGTTAAAATTAAAAATAACAAACAAACATAATTACAAAATTACAAAATTTTAAGTTTTTTAAGTTCTTTTTGTTAAGTATATAGTTAAAATTTAGTTCTTTTTAAGTTCTTAAAATTTAGTTCTTTTTAAGTTTATAGTTCTTTTTGTTAAGTATATAGTCCCGAAAACTTTTATGATAAGTTCTTTTTAAGTTTATAGTTCTTTTTGTTAAGTTTACAAAATTTAGTTCTTTTTAAGTTTATAGTTCTTTTTGTTAAGTTTACAAAATTTTAAGTTTTTTTTGTTAAGTATATAATTAAAATTAAAATAACAAACATAACAAAAAAAAAATCCGGCGGCGGCCGGCCCTCGATCTCTCTTCCTCTCCCTTAACAAAAAAAGAAAAAAAAACGCGCGGGGGTCGAACGGGGGGCGGCGCCGCCTCTCTCTGTGGCCAGCGAACGGGCCGGGGGGCGCGGGAGATGCGGCGCGCGCGCAGGCGGCGCGCCGAGGCAGGGGCGGGCGCGCTGGGCGGCGGCGGCGGCGGCCGGCTCGCGTGCCGTCGCGCGCGCAGAGGGCGGAGAAGGAGGAGGGGGCGCAGGGCGGAGAAGGAGAGGAAGGGCGCGCGGAGACGAACGGCGGCGCGGAGACGAACGGCGGCGGTACGGCGGCGCGGAGACGAACGGCGGCGCGGAGACGCGGATCCTCCAGGCGACGATCTCCCTCCTCCAGGCGCGCGATGAAGACGAACGGCAGTGACGGCGGATCGAGCGACGAGCGCGAGGAGGAAGAGTGATGCGCCCGCGGGGCGGCGCGATATTTATAGGGAGGCGGCTTTAGTCGCGGTTGGGGTCCCCAACCGCGACTAAAATCTTTAGTCGCGGTTGGGGACCCCAACCGCGACTAAAGTATATTTCGCGGATTTGAGCGGTTCCGCGGAAAGACCCTTTAGTCGCGTTGGGGTCCCCAACCCGACTAGGTCTTTTCAAATTTCTTTTCAATTTTCTTTTCAATTCAAAATGTTGAAAATACAAATAATATACCAAAAAAATCTGAAAAATAAAACTAATTCAATTCAAAATGTTAATAATACAAATAATATATCAAAAAATTCAGAAAAATAAAACTAATTCATTTCAAAATGTTAAAAATACAAATAATATACCAAAAAATTCATAAAAATAAAACTAATTCAATTCAAAATTTTAAAAATACAAATAATATACCAAAAAATCAGAAAAATAAAACTAATTCAATTCAAAATGTTAATAATACAAATAATATATCAAAAAATTCAGAAAAATAAAACTAATTCATTTCAAAATGTTAAAAATACAAATAATATACCAAAAAATTCATAAAAATAAAACTAATTCAATTCAAAATGTTAATAATACAAATAATATATCAAAAAATTCAGAAAAATAAAACTAATTCATTTCAAAATGTTAAAAATACAAATAATATACCAAAAAATTCATAAAAATAAAACTAATTCCCGCCTCTTCCCGCCTCTTTCCGCCGACCCCCTCTTCCCTCCTCGTCTTCCCGCCATTTCTTCCCGCCATTTCTTCCCGCCAATTGTTTCCCGCCAATTTCTTCCGGCCTCTTTCTTCCCGCCAATTTCTTCCCGCCACTTTCTCCCCGCCTCTTTCTTCCCGCCTCCTGTCTTCCCGCTCCCATTTTTCCCGCCATTTGTCACTACATATAGGTAGCCCGGCTTGGCCAGCATCACATCTCTACAATCTCTCATCACTCTCTCATGGCTTCCACCGCACCCACTCTAACCTACCAGCAGGTGGAGGAGCTTTGCGCCTCGAACTACCCTTGCCCTCCGGGCTACCGCGTCCCTGCCGGCTGGAGCCTAAGCGCCGGCGGCGTGCCGGTCCCTCCCGTCCCTCAGGGTACTGCGCGCCGGGCGGCCATCACGAATCACTACTACCTCGACCTCACGCCGGAGCAGCGGATGAATCCCCTGGCATCCCGATAACCAGCATACTTGGGACGCCTTCTTCATCAATCGGCGTGAGAGGGCGCTCGCCAGGTATGAGGAGGACGGTCTGCCTCCTGGAAACTTCCACGAGGCCGGCCGTCGGCTATGGTGGTACGGCCGGACTCTGCAGAGCGTCATGGACTACATCACGGCCGGCGATATCCCCCGCCTGCGCTACCCTCAGTTCGAGCCACGAGCGCCGCCCGACGACAGCGACGACGACGGCGACGACGACGGCAACTTAGAAGGCGACGACTACCAGTACAACGGCGGCGGCTATGAAGACTACGAGTATGCATATTATACGCCTAGGCAGGAGTATGACTAAATCACTCCAAATTTCATGTATGCAGGAGTATGACTTAGTCACTCCAAATTTCCTATATGCAGGAGTATGACTTAGTCACTCCAAATTTCCTATATGCAGGAGTATGACTTAGTCACTCCAAATTTCATGTATGCAGGAGTATGACTTAGTCACTCCAAATTTCATGTATCATCAGTGCTATCTCGAGTCAATTGAATCATTCGAAAATGGACACCAAACACATCACGGGTAATATAATTCACATGATTCATTCAACAAAGTTTGGTACAATAATAAATTATTACACATCATTTCTTCCCTTGTGTCCCTGCTTGCTTACGATTGTGCCGTATCCATGGAGCATCCTCATCATTTAACTTAATGCTTGGGTCGGTGTTCACTTTGAAGGGCGGAATTTCAGCAAACATATTATAATCTTCTGACATGTCTGTCTTGTCCTCCACTCCCACGATGTTTCTTTTCCCTGAAAGAACAATGTGGCGCTTTGGATCATCGCATGATGTACTGATCGTTTTCTTATCTTTCCGTTTCCTCGGTTTGCTACTCATGTCCTTCACATAGAAAACCTGAGCGACATCTTTCGCTAGGACGAATGGTTCGTCAAGGTAACCAAGATTGTTGAAATCCACCATTGTCATTCCGTATTGCTGGTCCACCTTTACCCCACCTCCTGTTAGCTTGAACCATTTGCACCGGAACAAAGGGACCCTAAAGGAGGGTCCATAGTCAAGTTCCCATATCTCCTCTATGTAACCATAATATGTGACCTTTTGCCCATTCTCGGTTGCTGCATCAAAGCGGACACCACTGTTTTGGTTGGTGCTCTTTTTATCTTGGGCGATCGTGTAAAATGTATTCCCATTTATCTCGTACCCTTGGAAAGTCGTTATAGTCGAAGATGGTGTCTTGGCCAACATGTACAGCTGATCTACAACCTTATTGTCACTCATTAAATGTTTTCTCAACCAACTGCCGAAAGTCTCCATGTGGGCCTTCCTAATCCAGGATTCAGGCTTCCCCGGGTTGTCCGAGCGTAAAATATTCTTGTGTTTCTCAAAGTACGGAGCCACCAAGCTGGAATTGGTCAGAACTGTGTGGTGTGCTTCAGTCAGAGAATGGCCGTCCATACATATCATTGATTTCCTTCCGATCGTGCCTTTTCCACTTAGTCTCCCCTCGTGCCGCGATTGAGGAAGACCAATCGGCTTAAGGTCAGGAACAAAGTCAACACAAAACTCAATTACCTCCTCATTTCCATAGCCCTTGGCGATGCTTCCTTCTGGCCTAGCACGGTTACGAACATATTTCTTTAATACTCCCATGAACCTCTCGAAGGGGAACATATTGTGTAGAAATACAGGACCGAGAATGGAAATCTCATCGACTAGGTGAACCAGGAGGTGCGTCATAATATTGAAGAAGGATGGCGGGAACACCAACTCGAAACTGACAAGACATTGGATCACATCGTTCTGTAACCGTGGTAGAACTTCTGGATTGATTACCTTCTGAGAGATTGCATTGAGGAATGCACATAGCTTCACAATGGCTACTCGAACATTTTCCAGGAGCCCCCTCAAAGCAATCGGAAGCAATTGCGTCATAATCACGTGGCAGTCGTGAGACTTCAGGTTTTGGAACTTTTTCTCCGCCATGTTTATTATTCCCTTTATATTGGACGAGAATCCTGACGGGACCTTCATACTGCTCAGGCATTCAAAAAAGATGACCTTCTCTTCTTTGGTCAGAGCGTAGCTGGCACGACCTTGAAACCGTTCCGGATGCTTGTCATCAGGGTCTTTCAAACTTTGCTGGTCCTGCCGTGCTTCCTTTGTATCATTTGACTTCCCATACACGCCCAAGAAGCTTAGGATGTTCACGCAAATATTCTTCGTAACGTGCATCACGTCGATTGCAGAGCTCCTAAAGACCCCATTAGTCGCGGTTCCTTTACCTTCGCGACTTATGGGGCTTCCCGGAAGCCTGTTTTTCCACCAGTGATGTAACAGTTAAGATTGATTGGTGGAATGCAGTGACTTACTTGTTCTAGCTCCAGGAAATTAAGCTAGATGCTAGGGTGTTGTGTGAATAATTACTTAATTAGCACAGGAGTGTTGTGTTTCTGTGAAAAGAAACTCAGAAGGTGTGATTTGGCAGCATGGAGTATCGATGTGGCACGGTTGCGTTTATGCAGCTCTTATGCATGGAGTACCCATATGCAGCTCAATCCTAATTTTCCTCCCACCTTTAGCAGAAATCTGCAGCTCTGCATTGTACTCAGACAAGCATGTCGTCTGTTTTTCAGATTCAGTGCTTATTCTAGTACCACTAGTTAAGATTCAGTGTCTGCTCAGGTTACTCTTACTTAGTGTGCTCTTGATCATGTACGGTCAACATGTAATTGATCATGGAGTATTTAAAAGTTTGATGTACATAATGCACAATGTGACGCCTCCACTAGTTATATGCACCGGGAGTAATTGCACTCTTATATTCGCTGCTTATATGCACAGGCTGATGCTATAGTGTGCACTTGTGTAAAACCATCAGAAGCCGGAGTATGTTTCTTGCACTTCTATTGCCTGCATTGCCTGCACAAGTATACTCTAGCAATTGTATTGCTTGCACAAAAATAGTGGCACTAATTGTTGCTTGTTTACTTGCAGTAGCAACGATAGGTTGCACTAGTTGTTGCTTGTTTAATTGCACTAGTACAACAGATACTAGCTTAGGGACATGTGACTCCTGGAGCTCTTCATGCTTGGGTGTTTGTTCTTTGCATTTATTTTTAGCTACAACACAGATTTTGACATGGGATCAGGGAGCCAAAGGAACAGAAAATGAATGACCTTACTTAATACTCACGGGTACACATATAGCTTACTGATTTTATCAGTGATGGCTTACTAATGTTGAAGTAGTCGAATGCTGTTTTTTAGTCTGGAACACAAGCTCTTGGATGAACTATGACTTCATTGTTGTCTGATGCAACTAGGTGGTCTTGGTGCCCATCTTTTGAGGCAGGACTTGGCAAGCTCTGATAAGCAGTTTCTATCTTTTCAAATGCTACTGTAATTTATATGGTGATGGCATGGTTATGGAGATGGTTATGATTATGGTGATGGTTGAGCTCCGGTGAAAATGTATATGTTTGCATTTCTATTACAGGGATTGAGTTGCTATTGAGTGCCGGAATGTTGATTCACTTCCGTTCCGGCAATTCTAGCACTCCGCATGACCAATTTTTAGCAAAGGTCATGCCGAATTTTTCCGTGAATTCTAACTCTTTTCATCTTCTATTAGTGCAAGCCACCATGTCGTCTCAAGAAGAGTTAGAGGCGCACTACAATAAGTTCTTCTTTAGGACGGAGGAGATGCCGAGGCCGCTGGTGTTGGTGGCGACGAGGACCATGAGATGGAGGATGCCGCTGGGGGTAGTGCCGACGAGCCAAGCGGCGACGAGGCAAGCCGCCGCCGGGGGTGGCGGCGAGACAAGCTACGATCCAACCAGCGCCGCCGGGGTGGCGGCGAGACAAGTGGTGACGACTAGCGGCGCCGCGGGAGTAGTGGCACCGGGACAAGCGGCTCCAAGCGGCCGCGGAAGGCAAGGCGCCCAAACATGGTCGCCACCGGCAGAGACACGGTCACAGAGGTGGACCCCGCCAGTGGTTTGCCGGTGCTGCCTAAGGATGTTGCCAAGGGGTACGGCAACCAACTGGCAGCAATCCTCCGAGAGGTCGTCAATCTCAACGAGACGGACCTCCGAGGGAAGAACAAAGCGCATTTGCGAGTCCAGCTCATTGCGAGGTTGCACTCATGATACAAGTTCCTAGGTGACTTCTCCTCCACTCATGAAACCGAAAACATTGTGAACTCACAAGCCCTGCTGAAGTTCACCAAACACCTCAGCAGCTATAAATACATGGTGAGAAAATTGATTGCTGAAGGCAAAGGTTTCGAAGAGGTCCACTCTTCCTTTCCGCATGTTACGCAAGCGGACTTTGATGCTTTTTTGGCCAATGAAGAGCTACAAGCGACCAAGAATCGCAAGTTGTGGGGGAAGGAAATGCGGGAGCTTAACATCGGCAACCACAACCTTGGGAGCCGTGGGTATGAGGGAAAGGAGCCCTATTGGGCGAAGGAGGACGAGGCCAATATAAATGCCGACATTGAGAACCCCTGGCTCAAGTACAAGGACCCGCTTGAAAGAAGATTTATCAGGTCCCGGTACCATAAGAAGAAACTAACCGGGGAACTTGTCACGGACCCCAAGGTGGTAACCGACATAATTTGGTTCACGAACGACAAGAAGGTCCTGGCGTTGGAGAAAAAACTGGTAAGCAATTTACCGGTTTAATTAGATCAAGTATCGTTCATATAATAGTAGCAACATTTCTAAATGGTTCACGTTTCTTCCGCAGGAAGAAGAAAGACAAAGACTTTCTCAATGTGACGAAGGCTCCTCGTCCCAGGCGTCGATGGGCAGGGTAGCCTGGGACAAGCCTCTCGTACGGGCGATAAACCTCGTTAATGAGCATTCACCTACGAGAAGGCCGCATAGAGGCCGTGTGGCTGGCGCCGGTACAGGCCACAAGCATGGTCACTATGGCTTGTCGTCTGCGGACGATGCAACACACGTCCGTTGGGAACCCCAAGAGGAAGGTGTGGTGCACAGTAGCAAGTTTTCCCTCAGAAAGAAACCAAGGTTTATCGAACCAGGAGGAGCCAAGAAGCACGTTGAAGGTTGATGGTGGCGGAATGTAATGCGGCGCAACACCAGGGATTCCGGCGCCAACGTGGAACCTGCACAACACAACCAAAGTACTTTGCCCCAACGAAACAGTGAGGTTGTCAATTTCACCGGCTTGCTGTAACAAAGGATTAACCGTATTGTGTGGAAGATGATTGTTTGCATAAAACAGTAAAACAAGTATTGCAGTAGATTGTATGCGATGTAAAGAATAGGACCGGGGTCCACAGTTCACTAGAGGTGTCTCTCCCATAAGATAGCATGTTGGGTGAACAAATTACAGTCGGGCAATTGACAAATAGAGAGGGCATAACAATGCACATACATGATATGATAAATATAGTGAGATTTAATTGGGCATTACGACAAAGTACATAGACCGCTATCCAGCATGCATCTATGCCTAAAAAGTCCACCTTCAGGTTATCATCCGAACCCCTTCCAGTATTAAGTTGCAAAACAACAGACAATTGCATTAAGTATGGTGCGTAATGTAATCAATAACTACATCCTTAGACATAGCATCAATGTTTTATCCCTGGCAACAGCACATCCACAACCTTAGAACTTTCTGTCACTGTCCCAGATTTAATGGAGGCATGAACCCACTATCGAGCATAAATACTCCCTCTTCGAGTTAAGAGCAAAAACTTGGCCAGAGCCTCTACTAATAACGGAGAGCATGCAAGATCATAAACAACACATAGGTAATAACTTGATAATTAACATAACATAGTATTCTCTATCCATCGGATCCCGACAAACACAACATATAGTATTACAGATAGATGATCTTGATCATGTTAGGCAGCTCACAAGATCCAACAATGAAGCACATAAGGAGAAGACGACCATCTAGCTACGCTACGGACCCATAGTCCGGGGTGAACTACTCACTCATCACTCCGGAGGCGACCATGGCGGTGAAGAGTCCTCCGGAGATGATTCCCTCTCCGGCAGGGTGCCGGAGGCGATCTCCAGAATCCCCCAAGATGGGATTGGCGGCGGTGGCGTCTCGAAGGTTTTCCGTATCGTGGCTCTCGGTACTGGGGGTTTCGCGACGGAGGCTTTAAGTAGGCGGAAGGGCAGGTCAGGAGGCGACGCGAGGGCCCACACGACAGGGCCGCGCGGCCAGGAGGTGGGCCGCGCCGCCCTGGCGTGTCGCCGCCTCGTCGCCCCACTTCGTTACGTCTTCGGTCTTCTGGAAGCTTCGTGGCAAAATAGGACCCTGGGCGTTGATTTCGTCCAATTCCGAGAATATTTCCTTACTAGGATTTCTGAAACCAAAAACATCAGAAAACAGCAACTGGCTCTTCGGCATCTTGTTAATAGGTTAGTGCCGGAAAATGCATAAATACGACATATAATGTGTATAAAACATGTAGATATCATCAATAATGTAGCATGGAACATAAGAAATTATCGATACGTCGGAGACGTATCAGCATCCCCAAGCTTAGTTCTGCTCGTCCCGAGCAGGTAAACGATAACAAAGATAATTTCTGGAGTGACATGCCATCATAACCTTGATCATACTATTGTAAGCATATGTAATGAATGCAGCGATCAAAACAATGGTAATGACATGAGTAAACAAATGAATCATAAAGCAAAACTTTTCATGAATAGTACTTCAAGACAAGCATCAATAAGTCTTGCATAAGAGTTAACTCATAAAGCAATAAATCAAAGTAAAGGTATTGAAGCAACACAAAGGAAGATTAAGTTTCAGCGGTTGCTTTCAACTTATAACATGTATATCTCATGGATATTGTCAACATAGAGTAATATAACAAGTGCAATATGCAAGTATGTAGGAATCAATGCACAGTTCACACAAGTGTTTGCTTCTTGAGGTGGAGAGAGGTAGGTGAACTGACTCAACATAAAAGTAAAAGAAAGGTCCTTCAAAGAGGAAAGCATCGATTGCTATATTTGTGCTAGAGCTTTGGTTTTGAAAACATGAAACAATTTTGTCAACGGTAGTAATAAAGCATATGAGTTATGTAAATTATATCTTACAAGTTGCAAGCCTCATGCATAGTATACTAATAGTGCCCGCACCTTGTCCTAATTAGCCTGGACTACCGGATCATCGCAATACATAAGTTTTAACCAAGCGTCACAAAGGGGTACCTCCATGCCGCCTGTACAAAGGTATAAGGAGAAAGCTCGCATTTTGGATTTCTCGCTTTTGATTATTCTCAACTTAGACATCCATACCGGGACAACATGGACAACAGATAATGGACTCCTCTTTAATGCATAAGCATGTGGCAACAATTAGTGTTCTCATATGAGATTGAGGATATATGTCCAAAACTGAAACTTCCACCATGATTCATGGCTTTAGTTAGCGGCCCAATGTTCTTCTCTAACAATATGCATGCTCTAACCATTAAAGTGGTAGATCTCTCTTACTTCAGACAAGACGGACATGCATAGCAACTCACATGATATTCAACAAAGAGTTGATGGCGTCCCCAGGAACATGGTTATCGCACAACAAGCAACTTAATAAGAGATAAAGTGCATAAGTACATATTCAATACCATAATAGTTTTTAGGCTATTTTGTCCCATGAGCTATATATTGTAAAGGCGAATGATGAAATTTTAAAGGTAGCACTCAAGCAATTTACTTTGGAATGGCGGAGAAATACCATGTAGTAGGTAGGTATGGTGGACACAAATGGCATAGTGGTTGGCTCAAGGATTTTGGATGCATGAGAAGTATTCCCTCTCGATACAAGGTTTAGGCTAGCAAGGTTATTTGAAACAAACACAAGGATGAACGGTGCAGCAAAACTCACATAAAAGACATATTGTAAACATTATAAGACTCTACACCGTCTTCCTTGTTGTTCAAAACTCAATACTAGATATTATCTAGACTTTAGAGAGACCAAATATGCAAACCAAATTTAGCAAGCTCTAGGTGTTTCTTCATTAATAGGTGCAAAGTATATGATGCAAGAGCTTAAACATGAGCACAACAATTGCCAAGTATCAAATTATTCAAGACATTTTAGAATTACTACATGTAGCATTTCCCGATTCCAACCATATAACAATTTAACGAAGAAGATTCAACCTTCGCCATGAATACTATGAGTAAAGCCTAAGGACATATTTGTCCATATGCAACAGCGGAGCGTGTCTCTCTCCCACACAATGAATGCTAGGATCCATTTTATTCAAACAAAAACAAAAACAAAACAAATCGACGCTCCAAGCAAAGTACATAAGATGTGGCCGAATAAAAATATAGTTTCAGGGGAGGAACCTGATAATGTTGTCGATGAAGAAGGGGATGACTTGGGCATCCCCAAGCTTAGACGCTTGAGTCTTCTTAAAATATGCAGGGGTGAACCACGGGGCATCCCCAAGCTTAGAGCTTTCACTCTCCTTGATCATATTGTATCATACTCCTCTCTTGATCCTTGAAAACTTCCTCCACACCAAACTCGAAACAACTCATTAGAGGGTTAGTGCACAATAAAAATTTACATGTTCAGAGGTGACATAATCATTCTTAACACTTCTGGATATTGCATAAAGCTACTGGACATTAATGGATCAAAGAAATTCATCCAACATAGCAAAAGAGGCAATGCGAAATAAAAGGCAGAATCTGTCAAAACAGAACAGTCCGTAAAGATGGATTTTATTTAGGCACCAGACTTGCTCAAATGAAAATGCCCAAATTGAATGAAAGTTGCGTACATATCTGAGGATCACGCACGTAAATTGGCTTAATTTGCTGAGCTACCTACAGGGAGGCAGGTCGAAATTCGTGACAGCAAAGAAATCTGTAACTGCGCAGTAATCCAAATCTAGTTTGAACCTTACTATCAAAGACTTTACTTGGCACAACAAAACACAAAACTAAGATAAGGAGAGGTTGCTACAGTAGTAAACAACTTCCAAGACTCAAATATAAAACAAAAATACTGTAGTAAAAACATGGGTTGTCTCCCATAAGCGCTTTTCATTAACGCCTTTCAGCTAGGCGCAGAAAGTGTGTATCAAGTGTTATCAAGAGATGGAGCATCGATATCATAAGCTCCCCCATCTGTAGTGGTATTAAGGGCTTTGTCAATTTTAGGCCTATAATAATATTTTTTTGGTTTAGGCACTTTAGAGACATACATAAACTTTTGCTCCTTACCCACATAAGCTTTTTCTCTAAACTTTAAAGATGAAAAGGTTGAACCCAAGGTTCCCATAGCTTTTTCAAGTTCGCCAATCCTATTGATTTGATTATCATGGACAACACAAGTTCCTAGGACACTAATTCTTTCATCAATTCCTCCTAAGGATTTATCAAGTTCATCAGTTTTATCAAGTAACATTTCCAATTTAGTTCCAATACTTGGAAAAATTTTCTCTATGGTTTCCAATTTTTTCATGACATCTTCAAGAGAGGTTTCAATTTTAACTTCATTAACAGGTGGTGTTCCAAATAAACTCTCAATAATGCAACTAGCTTCTAAAGCAGGAGCGCCTAGGAAGTTACCTCCCGCGAGACAATCAAGAACATACCTATTCCAGCTAGAGATACCAACATAAAAATTCCTGAGAAGGATAGTGGTGGAGTGTTTCTTAGTGCACCTATTATGGGCATTACTAATTCTATACCAAGCATCTTTTAAACATTCTCCCCCTTGTTGTTTAAACGAACGAACTTCAACTTCAGGATTACTCATTTTAGCAGTAGTGAATAAAGCAAACTAGATAAAGTAAATGCAAGTAACTAATTTTTTTGTGTTTTTGATATAGAGTGCAAGACAGTAAATAAAGTAAAGCTAGCAACTAATTTTTTGTGTGTTTTGTTTAAGTGCAGCAAACAAAGTAGTAAATAAAATAAAGCAAGACAAAAACAAAGTAAAGAGATTGGGAAGTGGAGACTCCCCTTGCAGCGTGTCTTGATCTCCCCGGCAACGGCGCCAGAAAAAGAGCTTGATGCGTGCAGTTGACACACGTCCGTTGGGAACCCCAAGAGGAAGGTGTGATGTAGACAGTAGCAAGTTTTCCCTCAGAAAGAAACCAAGGTTTATCGAACCAGGAGGAGCTAAGAAGCACGTTGAAGGTTGATGGTGGCGGAATGTAATGCGGCGCAACACCAGGGATTCCGGCGCCAACGTGGAACCTGCACAACACAACCAAAGTACTTTGCCCCAACGAAACAGTGAGGTTGTCAATTTCACCGGCTTGCTGTAACAAAGGATTAACCTTATTGTGTGGAAGTTGATTGTTTGCAGAAAACAGTAAAAAAAGTATTGCAGTAGATTGTATGCGATGTAAAGAATAGGACCGGGGTCCACAGTTCACTAGAGGTGTCTCTCCCATAAGATAGCATGTTGGGTGAACAAATTACAGTCGGGCAATTGAAAAATAGAGAGGGCATAACAATGCACATACATGATATGATAAATATAGTGAGATTTAATTGGGCATTACGACAAAGTACATAGACCGCTATCCAACATGCATCTATGCCTAAAAAGTCCACCTTCAGGTTATCATCCGAACCCCTTCCAGTATTAAGTTGCAAAACAACAGACAATTGCATTAAGTATGGTGCGTAATGTAATCAATAACTACATCCTTAGACATAGCATCAATGTTTTATCCCTAGTGGCAACAACACATCCACAACCTTAGAACTTTCTGTCACTGTCCCAGATTTAATGGAGGCATGAACCCACTATCGAGCATAAATACTCCCTCTTGGAGTTAAGAGCAAAAACTTGGCCAGAGCCTCTACTAATAACGGAGAGCATGCAAGATCATAAACAACACATAGGTAATAACTTGATAATTAACATAACATAGTATTCTCTATCCATCGGATCCCGACAAACACAACATATAGTATTACAGATAGATGATCTTGATCATGTTAGGCAGCTCACAAGATCCAACAATGAAGCACATAAGGAGAAGACGACCATCTAGCTACGCTATGGACCCATAGTCCAGGGGTGAACTACTCACTCATCACTCCGGAGGCGACCATGGCGGTGAAGAGTCCTCCGGAGATGATTCCCCTCTCGGCAGGGTGCCGGAGGCGATCTCCGAATCCCCCGAGATGGGGTTGGCGGCGGCGGCGTCTCGAAGGTTTTCCGTATCGTGGCTCTCGGACGGGGGTTTCGCGATGGAGGCTTTAAGTAGGCGGAAGGGCAGGTCAGGAGGCGACGCGAGGGCCCACACGACAGGGCCGCGCGGCCAGGAGGTGGGCCGCGCCACCCTGGCGTGTCGCCGCCTCATCGCCCCACTTCGTTACGTCTTCGGTCTTCTGGAAGCTTCGTGGCAAAATAGGACCCTGGGCGTTGATTTCGTCCAATTCCGAGAATATTTCCTTACTAGGATTTCTGAAACCAAAAACAGCAGAAAACAACAACTGGCTCTTCGGCATCTTGTTAATAGGTTAGTGCCGGAAAATGCATAAATACGGATGAAATGAAGGACTCAATCATAGCCCAAGTTCAAGTTGGTTTGGTACCGCAACTCAAAGCTTTCACTCGTACCTGATATCAAAGCTGGAGTCGCTGCTTCAGTCCAAGCAGATTTCAACGTTGTCGTCGTGTGGTATGAGGGTGGCAAACAAAGCCCCCCCCCCGCAAATGCAAGTGGTTAGCTTCGGCGCCAGCAACTCGATGGCGCCGCCGGCTGCCGGCAATGATGATGTTATAATGGATACTCCTCCGGTCGTCGGCAATGTCGTAGGTGCTAGGGATTCACCGGCCATGCCGTGTAGCAGCCCCTCCGTCACTTGCACGCCCGCCGCCACATGTGCCGGCGTCGACATTAGCCGAGCTCAACGCCCTCACGGTAATTAAGCTTGTGTACATCAAGTTAATATATTAGTTTCATCATCCTTGCCCTCTCTGTAACGCCGTACACATGTTCTCGCAGGCGCTCTCAACGCCATGCACCTTTCTGATGAAAGTGAACGACGAACTCAAAGACGTCGCGAGGGGGTCCATCATTCGGCCTCTGGATAAGAAGTGGCACACACGAGATATGGCGGATGACGTTTACCGGGTTGAAGTGGATCGGGCGTTACCGGGCTATGAGGATTTGTTTCCTCCTAATCAACCGGTAGGTGCCGATAGCCCGTTGAAGCTGACCTCACTAAAGGGTTGGGTACTGCTATGGCCGAAGACCCTAATTAGGATCAACACCTCCTCGGGGTCGACGGCAAGCAAAGGAAAGCACCTTGCGGCGCCACAGGTCAGCGTCCCTCCACAACAGCCAGCGGCGCCGGTGGTCAGCGCCCCACCACAACAGCCAGCGGCGCCGGTGGTCAGCGCCCCACCACAACAGCCAACGGCGCCGGTGGTCAGCGCCCCACCACCACAACCACCAAGCGGCGCCAGAGGCCGAGGAATACGAACGTGAAGACTTCCAATGGGATATTCCTACGTCTTCACAAGTTGCCCCGGTGGATCCGAACGCGGCGACCATGAAATATCTGTGCTCCAAGAAGCTATTCGATTCTCAAGAAACAGCTGGGGAGGAAACGCCTAAGGAGGTCGCCACCGCCGCCGCAAAAAGATGCTGAGCCCAAACACACTCCGTCTACGGCCAATACGGCGATGGATGGTCCAGCAGTACAACCCAAGAAGAGGAAGAGGCCAAATAAGAAGGACGCCAAAGCCAAGGCGGCGGCCAAATCCAAGGACAAGGTCCCACTCCTTGACAAGTTGCCAAACAATTGGCGACCTGAGCATCACTTGGGTGAACCGATGCTGCCGGAGCATGTCCTCGGCGTAGTCACCAGGGATATGAGGAGCTTGTGACATGTGCATGTATCTGGGGAAATTTCGCGCTTTTAAAAGAAAACTGCATCGGAGGGGGACAAGTTTCTCTCTCGACACCTTACATGGTTAGGGTTTCGAGAGTGCGACAAACTGGATTCTCATTCAACTAAGTTAGGGTTTTGAGAAGAGAGGAGAGTAGTGCATTAAAACTTAAGTTGCATGATTGAATTCAAACACAAGTTGTATTTGAATTTCAAATTCAAACATCATATGAATATCTCATAATTCAAATTTGAGGTAATTCATTAAACAAATTATAAATAATAAAGAATATAAATAGTACAACTATTATAAAGCTCATTAGAGAAAATTGGAGCTTTATTGATAATCACACATGATACATTGTTATTTACAATATTCAGAAATGAATTAAGGAATATTACAACACATTACATGAATTGAATAAAAGGAAAAAGAAAAAGGAAAATTACAATCAAATGATCTATCCTAGACTACATGTTGATCTTCATGAAATCCTTGATCAAGATGATCTTGCACTTCATCTTGATCATCTTCTTGTTCCCTGCACACAAACAAAGCACAAACAAATGTTATGCCAAGTGGCAAAGCCACTTGGCAGATTAGCAAGAAAAATGTGAATTGAGAGGATATGACCAAGAACCAGCCGAGCTGATCCACTCACAAGCACCAGGTACACACACACAGGCTGCTCACACAGCTTGTGTGCATGCACAACAGCACCTCACACACAGGGAGAGTCACCAACAAGTGCCAGGCACTGCTGTCGACCAAGAGAGCCAAGTGAGGGCCATATAAAACCTTTTCCACCGCCAGAACTCAAGCAGTTCATCAGCAGAACTCAAAGGGTAAGAACACCAAGAACAGCAAGAACAGAAGAATAGCCAGAGCTGTTCAACCCATTCCATAAATCACCAGAAACAAATCAAGCATCACAAGCCAGCAGGAGGAGCAGGTCAAGCTTCACATATCATCCAGAAGCAAATCCTCTACACCAACACCAATTTCTAGGAGCTGGAGTGAGGTATACCAGATAAACATGAGCAAACCATGGTTTTGCTCATAATTAAGCATGTGCATATGTCACAGAAGCAAAAAGGGTAGAATACCCAATTTGTATCATCACTTGGCTACTAGCCATTTGGTGCAAGCAAATATGGGAGAGGCCAATAGGAAATCATCCAAGGGAACATTAGTTATGTCAAATCAGTGGCACAACTAAGGAAATCCAGCAAGGGATGGATTCACAGCTAGCCTAGCCCAACTCACCTAGCACCTACAGCTAGTAATACCATCAGACAGATAGGCAACCTGTGCCTATTTTTGTTTGTCAACAACAAAGATCACTGGAAATCCAACAAGGAATTGCCAGAGATGCTTTCACTAAGCCACAGCAAGCCAACAGAGAGGGGGAGCTACCCATCAAGAAGCTGTCAGGGCCACCTGAACCCACAACCAACACCTTAAGTCACCACATCATCACCCAATAGGGTTCAGTAGTGGGCTAGGGTACTGTTATCACCAGAATTTGACCGAGTCAGAGGTGGGCCGCGATCAAGATGGACTTGAAGAATATATATAGAAGAAATACGTGAATCGGCCTTGTGTACCAAGTTTGGGCTAATTGCCCGTGTATCTGTAACATATTAGATTACGAGTCGGTTAGGAGATAGAGTTTTACCCGTGCACGGTTAGGTGCACGCCTGAATTAGAAAGTCCCTTGGACTATAAATATGTATCTAGGGTTTATGAAATAAACAACAACCAACGTTCAACACAAACAAATCTCGGCGCATCGCCAACTCCTTCGTCTCGAGGGTTTCTCCGGTAAGCACCATGCTGCCTAGATCGCATCTTGCGATCTAGGCAGCACAAGCCTACCCACGTTGTTCATGCGTTGCTCGTGCTGAAGCCTTTTTGATGGCGAGCAACGTAGTTATCTTAGATGTGTTAGGGTTAGCATTGTTCTTCGTATCATATGCTGTCGTAGTGCAACCCTTATACATCTAGCCGCCCTTACACCTATCTTAGGTGTAGGGGCACCCCGCTTGATCATAGTTTAGTAGATCCGATCCGTTACGGTTGCTCCTTGTTCTGCAAGGATTAGTTTAACATCCGCAATAGTTAGGCCTTACAAAGGGTTGGAGGATCCAGCGGCGTGTAGGGTGGAGTTTGCTAGCCCTAGACAGGATGTTCCGGGGATCAACCTCGTGTTGGTTTTTAGGCCCTATCTAGGATCGGCTTACGGTCACCGTACGCGAGCGCGAGGCCCAATCGTGAGTAGGATGATCCGATTATGCGGTGAAAACCCTAAATCGTCGTAGATCGCATTAGCTTTATCTTGATCAAGCAGGACCACCATATATTCGGACACCTTGTTCGAATCATGGGTGGATCGGCTCTTTGAGCCGATTCACAGGATAACCTGAGAGCCGATCGAGGCTCGTATTTAATGTTTACGTGTATGCCATGCAGAAACTAAGCGAGGCATCATCCAACACCTTCCTAACCAGGTATAGGTCAGGTGGCACGCCCTTGCGATAGCATCGGACGTGTGACCAGGAGGCTTTGCGCCGTCGCTCGAGGGATGGCCGGCCGCAGCCCTAGTTGTTCCCGGCTCTACTGTGTTGCCCGTCGCTGCCCGCCGGTGGGTTTATGACCGCAACAGGTACCCAACCAGTGGTTGGCATCCATCTAGCCTTACCAAATTCATTGAAATGACCCTTACTGAATCACAGTTCATCTCATTTATCCAGTAAACAAGCACAAGCTACATAGATAATTGAAATACACAAGCAACCAGTGGTATAGACACTTGCAAATGACCCAGAAGATCACTGCAAGCATCAGCACTTGATCAAGCAAAACCTGCACCAGCACAAGGCATGGTGATACACAATCACCAGGAGAAGCACCAGACAGTCACAGCATTAAGCTAAGCAAGCAATAAACAAGCAGCTGATGATCATTTGATCACCAGAGCTTGCTAAAGCATGCTAAAGCCTGCCAGAATCAATTCTAGCATCATCACAAGGCCCAGACAATTAAATTAATCATACAATTGAACAATTGCATCACAGATAAGTGAATAAACCATTTTATGATTGTATCCAGAAGCACATCATCAGGAAATTAATGCATATGGACAACAATTAAGCCAAGCAGAGCCTACCATGAGCCAGAGCCCATTAATCATCACACAACAACACTGGCTCTTGCAAAAGCAAGGATTACTCAAGTAATCAAGCCAGGGCACAACCATGGGCTACACAGGTTATCCAGTAACAGCAACAGCAGCTGGAGCAACATGGCAAGCCATGAGCATCACAGCATGCTCATGAGCAAGTATAGAAGCATCACAGAAGAAGGAATAGCATGAACATGAGCATAGGATTAGCAGCACAAGCATAAGCTAGAGAGAGGAGAGCACCAGTACATGCACAACAAAGATAGCAATAAGTAAGCATAGCCATTAGGCAGAATAGGGCAGCACAGCAGTGAGGATCCATGGCATATGCACAGCAGCAGCAGCACAAGCACACAGCAAGCATAGCGCAAGCTAGCAAGCGCAGCAGCAGCACATCGGCACGGCAAGCATCTCCACGAGGAGGAGCAGCCATGGCTTGAGAGAGCACCGGAAGGAGAAGCACTGGGAGAGAAAAGGGAGGCGACGGAGCACTTACAGGTGACACGAGGCGAAGAGCGCGGCCATGGCGGCACACGCTAGGGCGAAGCCAGCCAGCCACGCCACGCCGCAAGCCAGCGCCACCACGGTGAGGCACACGGCCTCGGCGCCAGGAGCGTCGGCGACGACAAAATCGCCGCGGCACACCACGGCAGGCGTGCAGATGTGATGGGGACGAGTCGAGGAGACGGCGAAACACAAATCGGCGTGGTGGATCTGAAGCGCCATCGAACAGCGGTTCAGATGCGCCACATCTCGCCGGCGGCGACGGCCGGAGTTGGCCGGAATAATTCGGCAAAGGGGGCGACGACGCGCGAGAGCGAGAGAGCTAGGGTTCACGAGGAAGAGAAGGGAAGGGGACGGGTGCGTCCAACCGAGCCCAACGTGCGGCTCGGGTTAGGGTTAACCCACTGGGCCACCCTGACAGGTGGGCCCAGGGGCATTTTTGGTATTTCATAATTCCAATTAAAACAGAAACTTTGAAAATACATAGAAAATGTTAAATAGCTCTAAAAAATAATTAAAAATATGAAAACCACTCAGAATAAAATTCTCTATCATAATAAAATATGAAATGGAATTTTTGAAGACAAACATTATTAAGTTCAAATTTGATGATTAAAATAATCATTTAAATCACACCTTATATTTTCAATAATGAAAATAAGTCCATAAATTCTTTTGGACTTTAAAAACACCTTGACAACATTTCAAGGTTGTATTTTACCCTAAACAGAGTATCCCTAAATCATTCCTAGTATTAACCTCTCACATTAGAAAAACACCGGAAGGGGGGAACAAACCCTAAAAATGGAAAGCATGCATAATTGCTTCTTTAACCATTGCCCTTATCGGACAATGATGCTAATTTTTCAGCAACAGAGGACAAGGGTCAGTCCACACCATCCAACTGCAACACTTTGCAGTGTTCATGCAAGTTCATCACTTGCTCATGTCATTCGAGTATTTTTATCAAATTACTTGCAAAGTATTATGTTCACCACTATTGCATAAAAAGCAAAACCACTAATTTCATAACTATGAATATGACTAAGTGGTGGGCAATGGAACCATGGATTGTGTTGATATGGTGGAGGTTCCATTGCAAGGGTTTATATCCATCTAGGATTAAACAACAAATGTCGTCAGTGATTCTTGTGCCGTAATACCCGTGTTAACCATAAGATCCGGAGTGGGACGGAATAGTCATCGTATTTCCACCTCTTGTACATCAACGGATGCGCTTACCGTAGACACTTGTAATCTGTCGGGGGCAAGCGGTAGGCTGGGGAAGCCAAAAGTTCCCCACGGCATTGTCCGTAGACACTTGTCGCCCGAGGAGCAAGCGGTAGGCTGGGGAAGCCAAAAGTTCCTCACGGTTATTGCGGTCTATGATGGGTTGCAGCTACCGACGAAGGAGTTTATGGTACGAGCACAGAACTGTTGTCGTGGCCGGGGTTGATACGTCTCCGACGTATCGATAATTTCTTATGTTCTATGCCATATTATTGATGATACCTACATGTTTTATGCACACTTTATGTCATATTCGTGCATTTTCTGGAACTAACCTATTAACAAGATGCAAGTGCCAGTTCCGTTTTCTGCTGTTTTTGGTTTCAGAAATCCTAGTAACGAAATATTCTCGGAATTGGACGAAACGAAGACCCAGGGTCCTATTTTTCACGGAGCTTCCAGAAGACCGAAGAACACACGAAGTGGGGCCACGAGGTGGCCAGACCATAGGGCGGCGCGGCCCAGGTCTTGGCCGCGCCGACCTATGGTGTGGGCCCCTCGTTAGCCCCCCGACTCTGCCCTTCCGCCTACTTAAAGCCTCCGTCGCGAAACCCCTGAGGCGAAAAACCACGATACGGAAAACCTTACTGAGACGCCGCCGCCGCCGATCCCATCTCGGGGATTCGGAGATCTCCTCCGGCACCCTGCCGGAGAGGGGATTCATCTCCGGGAGGACTCTACACCGCCATGGTCGCCTCCGGAGTGATGAGTGAGTAGTTCACCCCTGGACTATGGGTCCATAGCAGTAGCTAGATGGTTGTCTTCTCCTCATTGTGCTTCATTGTTGGATCTTGTGAGCTGCCTAACATGATCAAGATCATCTATCTGTAATTCTATATGTTGTGTTTGTCGGGATCCGATGGATAGAGAATACCATGTCATGTTAATTATCAAGTTATTATACATGTGTTGTTTATGATCTTGCATGCTCTCCGTTTCTAGTAGAGGCTCTGGCCAAGTTTTTACTTTTAACTCCAAGAGGGAGTACTTATGCTCGATAGTGGGTTCATGCGCATTGACACCTGGGGGAGTGACAGAAACCCCTAAGGTTGTGTTGTGCTGTTGCCACTAGGGATAAAACATTGGCGCTATGTCCGAGGATGTAGTTGTTGATTACATTACGCACCATACTTAATGCAATTGTCTGTTGCTTTGCAACTTAATACCGGAGGGGGTTCGGATGATAACCTGAAGGTGGACTTTTAGGCATAGATGCAGTTGGATGGCGGTCTATGTACTTTGTCGTAATGCCCAATTAAATCTCACTATACTTATCATGTCATGTATGTGCATTGTTATGCCCTCTCTATTTGTCAATTGCCCGACTGTAATTTGTTCACCCAACATGCTTTTATCTTATGGGAGAGACACCTCTAGTGAACTGTGGACCCCGGTCTATTCTTTAATACTGAAATACAAATCTGTTGCAATACTTGTTTTACTATTTTCTCTGCAAACAATCATCTTCCACACAATACGGTTAATCCTTTGTTACAGCAAGCCGGTGAGATTGACAACCTCACTGTTTCGTTGGGGCAAAGTACTTTGGTTGTGTTGTGCAGGTTCCACGTTGGCGCCGGAATCCCTGGTGTTGCGCCGCACTACATCCCGCCGCCATCAACCTTCAACGTGCTTCTTGGCTCCTCCTGGTTCGATAAACCTTGGTTTCTTTCTGAGGGAAAACTTGCTGATGTGCGCATCATACCTTCCTCTTGGGGTTGCCCAACGAACGTGTGAAATACACGCCATCAAGCATATTTTCTGGCGCCGTTGCCGGGGAGATCAAGACACGCTGCAAGGGGAGTCTCCACTTCTCAATCTCTTTACTTTGTTTTTTGTCTTGCTTTATTTTATTTACTACTTTGTTTGCTGCACTTATATCAAAACACAAAAAAATTAGTTGCTAGTTTTACTTTATTTGCTATCTTGTTTGCTATATCGAAAACACAAAAAAAAATTAGTTTACTTGCATTTACTTTATCTAGTTTGCTTTATTTACTATTGCTAAAATGGCCAACCCTGAAAATACTAAGTTGTGTGACTTCACTAGCACAAATAATAATGATTTCTTATGCACACCTATTGCTCCACCTGCTACTACAGCAGAATTCTTTGAAATTAAACCTGCTTTACTTAATCTTGTCATGAGAGAGCAATTTTCTGGTGTTAGTTCTGATGATGCTGCTGCCCATCTCAATAATTTTGTTGAACTATGTGAAATGCAAAAATATAAAGATGTAGATGGTGACATTATAAAATTAAAATTGTTCCCTTTCTCATTAAGAGGAAGAGCTAAAGATTGGTTGCTATCTCTGCCTAAGAATAGTATTGATTCATGGACTAAATGCAAGGATGCTTTTATTGGTAGATATTATCCCCTGCTAAAATTATATCTTTGAGGAGTAGCATAATGAATTTTAAACAATTGGATAATGAACATGTTGCTCAAGCTTGGGAAAGAATGAAATCTCTGGTTAAAAATTGCCCAACCCATGGACTGACTACTTGGATGATCATCCAAACCTTCTATGCAGGACTAAATTTTTCTTCGCAGAATTTATTGGATTCAGCTGCTGGAGGTACCTTTATGTCCATCACTCTTGGTGAAGCAACAAAGCTCCTTGATAATATGATGGTTAATTACTCTGAATGGCACACGGAAAGAGCTCCACAAGGTAAGAAGGTAAATTCTGTTGAAGAATCCTCTTCCTTGAATGATAAAGTTGATGCTATTATGTCTATGCTTGCGAATGATAGGACTAATGTTGATCCTAATAATGTTCCATTAGCTTCATTGGTTGCCCAAGAAGAACATGTTGATGTAAAATTCATTAAAAATAATAATTTCAACAACAATGCTTATCGGAACAATTCTAGTAATAACTATAGGCCATATCCTTATAATAATGGTAACGGTTATGCTAATTCTTATGGGAATTCTTACAACAATAATAGGAATACACCCCCTGGACTTGAAGCCATGCTTAAATAATTTATTAGTACACAAACTGCCTTTAACAAATCTGTTGAGGAAAAGCTCAATAAAATTGATATTCTTGTTTCTAGAGTTGATAGTCTTGCCTCTGATGTTGATCTTTTGAAATCGAAAGTTATGCCTAATAGGGATATTGAAAATAAAATTGTTACTACAGAAAATGCCATCCAAGTTAGAATTAATGAGAATATAAGATTAATGGCTGAACTGCGTGCTAGGTGGGATAGAGAAGAAAATGAAAAACTAGCTAAAAAAGAAAATGTAGCTAAAGTTTGGACTATTACCACCACTAGCAATGCTAATGATTCATATGTTGCTGCACCTCCTACTATCCATGATAAAATAATTGGTGTTGGCAATGCTTCTACTCCTAGTGCAAAGCGCGCAAAATTACCTGAAACTGCTAAAACTGCTGAAACTGCTTGTGATAAAACTGCTGAAATTTTTTCCAACCTTGGGGATGATAATCCCATTGCTTTAGATTGTAATGATTTAGATTTTGATGATTGCCACATCTCTGAAGTTATAAAGTTCTTGCAAAAACTTGCTAAGAGTCCCAATGCTAGCGCTATAAATTTGGCTTTCACAAAACATATTACAAATGCTCTCATAAAAGCTAGAGAAGAGAAACTAAAACTTGAAACTTCTATTCCTAGAAAGCTAGAGGATGGTTGGGAGCCCATCATTAAAATGAGAGTCAAAGATTTTGATTGTAATGCTTTATGTGATCTTGGTGCAAGTATTTCTGTTATGCCTAAAAAAGTCTATGATATGCTTGACTTGCCACCATTGAAGAATTGTTATTTGGATGTTAATCTCGCTGATAATGCTAAAAAGAAACCTTTGGGGAAAGTTGATAATGTTCATATTATGGTTAACAATAACCTTGTCCCCGTTGATTTTGTTGTCTTGGATATTGAATGCAATGCATCTTGCCCCATTATATTGGGAAGACCTTTTCTTCGAACCGTTGGTGCTACTATTGATATGAAGGAAGGTAATATTAAATATCAATTTCCTCTCAAGAAAGGTATGGAACACTTCCCTAGAAAGAGAATGAAGGTACCTTATGATTCTATTATTAGAACAAATTATGATGTTGATGCTTCATCTCTCGATGTTACTTGATATACACTTTCTGCGCCTAGCTGAAAGGCGTTAAAGAAAAGCGCTTATGGGAGACAACCCATGTTTTTACTACAGTACTTTATTTTATATTTGTGTCTTGGAAGTTGTTTACTACTGTAGCAACCTCTCCTTATCTTAGTTTATTGTTTTGTTGTGCCAAGTAAAGTCTTTGATAGAAAAGTAAGTACTAGATTTGGATTACTGCGCAGTTCCAGATTTCTTTGCTGTCACGAATCTGGGTCTATCTCCCTGTAGATAGCTCAGAAAATTAAGCCAATTTACGAGCATGATCCTCAGATATGTACGCAACTTTCATTCAATTTGAGAATTTTCGTTTGAGCAAGTCTGGTGGCCTAATAAAATCCATCTTTACGGACTGTTCTGTTTTGACAGATTCTGTCTTTTATTTCGCATTGCCTCTTTTGCTATGTTGGATGAATTTCTTTGATCCATTAATGTCCAGTAGCTTTATGCAATGTCCAGAAGTGTTAAGAATGATTGTGTCACCTCTGAACATGTGAATTTTTATTATGCACTAACCCTCTAATGAGTTGTTTCGAGTTTGGTGTGGAGGAAGTTTTCAAGGGTCAAGAGAGGAGTATGATGCAATATGATCAAGGAGAGTGAAAGCTCTAAGCTTGGGGATGCCCGTGGTTCACCCCTGCATATATTAAGAAGACTCAAGCGTCTAAGCTTGGGGATGCCCAAGGCATCCTTCTTCATCGACAACATTATCAGGTTCCTCCCGAAACTATATTTTTATTCGGCCACATCTTATGTACTTTGCTTGGAGCGTCGGTTTGTTTTTGTTTTTGTTTTGTTTGAATAAAATGGATCCTAGCATTCACTTTATGGGAGAGAGACACGCTCCGCTGTTGCATATGGACAAATATGTCCTTAGGCTCTACTCATAGTATTCATGGCGAAGTTTCATCTTCGTTAAATTGTTATATGGTTGGAATTGGAAAATGATACATGTAGTAAATTGCTATAATGTCTTGGATAATTTGATACTTGGCAATTGTTGTGCTCATGTTTAAGCTCTTGCATCATATACTTTGCACCCATTAATGAAGAAATACTTAGAGCTTGCTAATTTGGTTTGCATATTTGGTTTCTCTAGAGTCTAGATAACATCTAGTATTGAGTTTTGAACAACAAGGAAGACGGTATGGAGTCTTATAATGTTTACCATATGTCTTTTAGTTTTGCTGTACCGTTCATCCTTGTGTTTGTTTCAAATAACCTTGCTATCCTAAACCTTGTATCGAGAGGGAATACTTCTCATGCATCCAAAATACTTGAGCCAACCACTATGCCATTTGTGTCCACCATACCTACCTACTACATGGTATTTATCCGCCATTCCAAAGTAAATTGCTTGAGTGCTACCTTTAAAATTCCATCATTCACCTTTGCAATATATAGCTCATGGGACAAATAGCTTAAAAACTATTGTGGTATTGAATATGTACTTATGCACTTTATCTCTTATTAAGTTGCTTGTTGAGCGATAACCATGTTTCTGGGGACGCCATCAACTATTCTTTGTTGGATATCATGTGAGTTGCTATGCATGTCCGTCTTGTCTGAAGCAAGAGAGATCTACCACCTTCATGGTTGGAGCATGCATATTGTTAGAGAAGAACTTTGGGCCGCTAACTAAAGCCATGATTCATGGTGGAAGTTTCAGTTTGGACATATATCCTCAATCTCATATGAGAATAATAATTGTTGCCACATGCTTATGCATTAAAGAGGAGTCCATTATCTGTTGTCCATGTTGTCCCGGTATGGATGTCTAAGTTGAGAATAATCAAAAGCGAGAAATCCAAAATGCGAGCTTTCTCCTTAGACCTTTGTACAGGCGGCATGGAGGTACCCCATTGTGACACTTGGTCAAAACATGTGCATTGCAAAGATCCGGTAGTCCAAGTTAATTAGGACAAGGTGCGGGCACTATTAGTATACTATGCATGAGACTTGCAACTTGTAAGATATAATGTACATAACTCATATGCTTTATTACTACCGTTGACAAAATTGTTTCATGTTTTCAAAATAAAAGCTCTAGCACAAATATAGCAATCGATGCTTTCCTCTTTGAAGGACCATTCTCTTTACTTTTATGTTGAGTCAGTTCACCTATCTCTCTCCACCTCAAGAAGCAAACACTTGTGTGAACTGTGCATTGATTCCTACATACTTGCATATTGTACTTGTTATATTTCTCTATGTTGACAATTATCCATGAGATATACATGTTACAAGTTGAAAGCAACCGCTGAAACTTAATCTTCCTTTGTGTTGCTTCAATACCTTTACTTTGATTTATTGCTTTATGAGTTAACTCTTATGCAAGACTTATTAATACTTGTCTTGAAGTACTATTCATGAAAAGTCTTTGCTTTATGATTCACTTGTTTACTCATGTCATTACCATTGTTTTGATCGCTGCATCCACTACATATGTTTACAAATAGTATGATCAATGTTATGATGGCATATCACTTCAGAAATTATCTTTGTTATCGTTTTACCTGCTCGGGACGAGCAGAACTAAGCTTGGGATGCTTGATACGTCTCCGACGTATCGATAATTTCTTATGTTCTATGCCATATTATTGATGATACCTACATGTTTTATGCACACTTTATGTCATATTCGTGCATTTTCGGAACTAACCTATTAACAAGATGAAGTGCCCTATTTTCTGCTGTTTTTGGTTTCAGAAATCCTAGTAACGAAATATTCTCGGAATTGGACGAAACGAAGACCAGGGTCCTATTTTTCACGGAGCTTCAGAAGACCGAAGAACACACGAAGTGGGGCCACGAGGTGGCAGACCATAGGCGGCGCGGCCCAGGTCTTGGCCGCGCCGACCTATGGTGTGGGCCCCCCCGACTCTGCCCTTCCGCCTACTTAAAGCCTCCGTCGCGAAACCCCGAGGCGAAAACCACGATACGGAAAACCTCTGAGACGCCGCCGCCGCCGATCCCATCTCGGGGATTCGAGATCTCCTCCGGCACCTTGGAGAGGATTCATCTCCGAGGACTCTACCGCCATGGTCGCCTCCGGAGTGATGAGTGAGTAGTTCACCCCTGGACTATGGGTCCATAGCAGTAGCTAGATGGTTGTCTTCTCCTCATTGTGCTTCATTGTTGGATCTTGTGAGCTGCCTAACATGATCAAGATCATCTATCGTAATTCTATATGTTGTGTTTGTCGGGATCCGATGGATAGAGAATACCATGTCATGTTAATTATCAAGTTATTATACATGTGTTGTTTATGATCTTGCATGCTCTCCGTTTCTAGTAGAGGCTCTGGCCAAGTTTTTACTTTTAACTCCAAGAGGGAGTACTTATGCTCGATAGTGGGTTCATGCCTGCATTGACATCTGGGGGAGTGACAGAAACCCCTAAGGTTGTGTTGTGTTGTTGCCACTAGGGATAAAACATTGGCGCTATGTCCGAGGATGTAGTTGTTGATTACATTACGCACCATACTTAATGCAATTGTCTGTTGCTTTGCAACTTAATACCGGAGGGGTTCGGATGATAACCTGAAGGTGGACTTTTTAGGCATAGATGCAGTTGGATGGCGGTCTATGTACTTTGTCGTAATGCCCAATTAAATCTCACTATACTTATCATGTCATGTATGTGCATTGTTATGCCCTCTCTATTTGTCAATTGCCCGACTGTAATTTGTTCACCCAACATGCTTTTATCTTATGGGAGAGACACCTCTAGTGAACTGTGGACCCCGGTCCTATTCTTTAATACTGAAATACAAATCTGCTGCAATACTTGTTTTACTATTTTCTCTGCAAACAATCATCTTCCACACAATACGGTTAATCCTTTGTTACAGCAAGCCGGTGAGATTGACAACCTCACTGTTTCGTTGGGGCAAAGTACTTTGGTTGTGTTGTGCAGGTTCCACGTTGGCGCCGGAATCTCGGTGTTGCGCCGCACTACATCCCGCCGCCATCAACCTTCAACGTGCTTCTTGGCTCCTCCTGGTTCGATAAACCTTGGTTTCTTTCTGAGGGAAAACTTGCTGCTGTGCGCATCATACCTTCCTCTTGGGGTTGCCCAACGAACGTGTGAAATACACGCCATCAGGGGTCCATCCTTAATTGGTATAACGGGACCGGCGAGGACCCAGGGTCGGGGTATGCAACAAAGGGTGGGTGTGCGAGGTAGCGGAGGAATATGATTGGCTATGACCTTATACCGGGCCTCACACAAGGAGTGTGACGGGAAAGCTGCCCGGTTGGCACCAAGGTTAAGATCTCTTATGGGTAAAGCAACACACCTCTGCAGAGTGTAATGAATCGTGACCTGTCACTCCCTGTTCCGGGATTTGGAACTGCGAACGCTGCCGGAAAGGAACTCCATGAAGTTCTAGTAAACCGGTTGAAAGATCGAGATGTCGCCTAGAGGGGGGGTGAATAGGCAATTAAAAACTCTTACGGATTTGTCTTGTAATAATGCGGAATTAAACTATCGTTTAGTTTACAAGCACAAACCCTAAATATGCTAAGCTCAACTAAGTGTAACAATAGCAACTAGAGCTAAGCAAGATAGGCACAAGATATATGTAGCACAAGTGATAGCAAGATATATGTACTTCAAGCACGATGGCTATCACAAGGAAAGAGAGCTCGGGTATAGAAATAACCGAGGCACGCGGAGACGAGGATGTATTCCCGTGTTCCCTTGCTTTGCAACAAGGTACGTCACGTTTGGAGGAGTGGAGGTCCCACGAAGGATTCCCCGCGCCACGAAGGCTCACCCTATTCTCCGAACCACACCCACGAAGGATAATGGCCCTTTCCTTATGGTTAGCTTTTCCTCCGCTCCGGAGATGGCAAGCTCCACAACCACTTCACAAGCTCCACGAAGGAGAAGCCCGGGCCTCTTCACAATCTTCTTGAAGAGATCACCGGAGCACCAACCGCCAAGCCAACTAGGAGGTTTCCCTCCAAGAGTAACAAGCTCACGGTCTCTCACTCGAACTAATCGTGGTGGAGAGCTCAACACTATGCAATGATGCAAAGCAAGAACACTAGAGGTGTTCAAGTCCTTCACTCTCAAATCCCACCCAAACAACAAATGCTAGGATGAGATTGGAGAGGAAGAACAATGGGGAAAGTCAACAAAAGACTCCAAGATCTAGATCCCAAGAGATTCCCTCACTTAGAGAAGAAATGGATTGGTGGAAGTGTAGATCTAGATCTCCTCTCTTAGATCCCTCAAGAATGAGCAAGAATGGTTGGAGGAATCAAAGGGGAGAGCAAGTTCTTCAAATGCAACAATGGAGGAGAGAGAATGGGAAGAACTAAGTGAGCTCAAGGTGGAAGAAAGGTCTATTTATAGCTAGGAGCAAATAAAACCGTTGGGAGGAAAAAGACAAGAAAATCGCAGAAAAAACGGGCAAGAAAAGTGCCCAGGCCGGCCAGCAGGCCGGTCGAACCGGAGCCTGGGCCGGAGAGGCCGGTGGCCTGTCCGGTCGGACCGGCCCACCGACCGGATGGGGCGGAAGCGCGCTGGCGGCGGAAACCTCATGCCACGCGGGGCGGCCCAGGCCGCGTGGGCGACGGCGACCAGCAGCGCCGAGCGGCGCGGAGCAGGCCGCGCGGGGGCGCGACGGAGCGTGGGCCGGACGGGGTGGCGGCGGTTAAATGTCCGGTCGGACCGGAAGGGTGGCTGGGCTGCCCGGCGCGTGGGCCGGTGGCCGCCGGTCGGTTGGCGCCCGGTGCGGACCGGGTGGGCGGCGTGCGGCCCGGCAGGCGGGCGGCAACCGGGGCCTTCCTTTTCTTTCTTTTCTTTTTCTTCTTTTATCTTTTCTTTAATAACTATTGCTCCCGAACTCCGATTGACATGAAACAAATTCCGTTGGAAAGATAATAACAAATGCCATCCAATAGAAAGTCCAAACTCAAGAAACTGTAGGAGGGGATTTTATCATGAATATAAAAGGGTAGAACCTTATATCATGAATAACCGGTAAAATCACCCAACCTCGAAAACGCAATAGAAGATGCATGCGAACTCCGTTTTCGATGAACTTGGGCTTGTTGTAAAGCTAGCAACAAGCTCAAGAACCTCACATAGAGAAACACCAAGAAGCAATAAGGATATGCAAAGTATGCAAGGGTTGAGCTCCCTAAGACGATGTGGTCAAGTTACAACCGAAAGCCCCTCTTAATAGTGCGGCTATCTATCCTATAATCCGGTCTCCCAACATCCACCTTGAGACCGGTAAAAGGAAAACCTAGCAAGGCCATACCTTTGCCTTGCGCATCCCGCTTGATCTTGATGATAACTCTTCAAGCTTCACTCAAGCCGGAATGCCTCACTTGATCAATGTTGCTTCGTGAAGACTCACAAATGCTCCCCCATACACTATGATGGGAAAGCTCCATTGATGCACATCTTCACAAGTCCATTATCATCAAATGGACGGCAAGCTTCAAGTATGTGATTCACTTGAGACGCTCATCTTGAACTTGCCCAACTCAACCTTGTATCTTCACATACTCACATAAGATAGAGCATGGCTAATATTGAGTTCCACATAAGAACTCCATCTTCATTTCTTCTTATTGATCATATCACATATATATATCTTCATACCGATGATCTTGATGCCAATACACAAGATATACCTTTATCTTCATGGCATCCATACTTGAATCCAACACATGGAGAGCAAGTAGTACCTATGGAATATTCCTTCATATAAACTCAATGAAAACATTAGTCCATAGGGGTTGTCATTAATTACCAAAACCACACATAGGGGCAATGTACCCTTACAATCTCCCCCATTTTGGTAATTGATGACAACCACAATAAGAGGGTTTATATAATGAATATTAGTGACAAGTACGCAACTTATCCGAGAATAAGTTGTATACAAGAGGTTGTATTTGATATGGTCAAGTAACACAAAGCTACTAGCCCATATCAAAACCGGCTCTACTCACACAACTACAACAAATGCAATGGATGTGAGTAGAACCAATATATATAGAGAAAACTCCCCCACAATGTATGCACGTGTGATGAACATGAATTCATTGCATACATTGTCAAGATTAACCTTTGGGATAGTTTCCACTATATATATACAACCATGCAAGACATATAAATATGGAATGCATGAGAGGCAAAACACCTAAGCACAAACCAAACTTAAGTATAAAACCATTCCCTTAAACCCTCTAAACTTCTCCCCCATTGGCATCGATTGTCAAAATGGGTGAAAAATTTAGAAGGCCAATATAATGTGAGTTCCTCCCCAAAGTGTGCACTTCTCATAATTTGAGTGGAATCAAGTGCACATATCCAATGATGAATACTTGAAGGAAATCAAACTATATTGAGGATCAAAGATTGCATAAAGATAACATGGTGAGGTGAGCTTCAACAAATAAAGCAAGCAATCAAAGATCCAATTGGACAAACAAAGATATCATGATAAGAGAGATATAGTGCTCTAAAAATAAGAAAGCTCCCCAAGGTTCGTGCACAATTTATAATGTTTGCATTTGAATACAATATGCACAAACATGGAATCCTCACTCCCTATATATCATTTAGAACACAACTAAGATAAAGAGAGTATGCTTATCAAGAACAACTTTAGTCCAACAATTACGAGATATGAGTGCATGAAGAAAATAAATAAACCAAGCACTCATAAATTTTCTTTACCAACCCACTAAAAACAAAAGGGGTAAAAGATGGTTGGCAAAGAACAAGGATATCAAGATGATGGATTAACGCTCTTATGTATATGAGTTTCTAAAGTGGACAAAGTGATCCATAAAGAAACATGCACACACAAGAGGTTAAAAAAATAGATAAGACAAGATATCCAAGATGAAGTCATAAAATATACCAAAGGATGTTTGCTTAAGAAGCATATATAGCCTATGGCTCCAATTTTCACTTATGGTATATGAATGAACTTCAACCAAGTTAAACCTCAAAAACATCACAACTAACAATAAGGGAAATAGAGCTAGTTGGAGTGTTTTGAGAAAGGCAACAAGTATCATAAATATGGATTTATTTCGCAATTTCATCAATATTGCACATAAGAGCTCTTTGAGGAATTGATATGCAATAAATTGCTAGAGGGCATATTTGGGTAGGTGAATCATAAACATGATGTATATATATTCCCAACATATGCATCTTCTCAAATTACTCAAATGTACAATAAAAAGTTTTACTTTAAAAATGAGTTTTCAAGAACCGCAATATTTTTGAAATAAATAATTTCATGCCAAGATACAACCTACAAGAGGTTGGATGCTATATGAGAATGCATGAATAAGATACTTGTTACCGAGATAGCAATGGCTTGATGTAGTAGATAAGAGTTCATCGATCATCCTAGCTTGACTCCAATTCTCATATGGTGACAACACCTTCCTTATAGATGAGACAAGCCTCCATTGCATCTCCAATGTACCTAAAACATTATTCAAGTACATCTTGGTCCCCAAACTTATTGGGTCCAACATGGTTAGACTAACCACAATATATAGGACACACTCCATATAAACATGTGCATATTTAGATGAAGTTTGAATTTCATGCACATCTTAGCCATTTAGGATTTGATGGAGTATATCCTACATAATGGATCAAAAGAAAGCAAGCATGCTACAAGTATAAACAAATTACATATAAGCATGCACCAAAACCTTTAAAGATCCAAGAAAGATATACTTTGGACAAAACACCAAAAGAATTAAATAAGGCATAGAGGTGCCACAAAACAAATTTGTTGTCCAAGTTATATCTAAGAAGCAAATCTCAAAAGATTTGTTCAACAAAGTTCAACAAATGAACTAAGAAGAAACCATTGAGCATAGAGGATGAAATAAAGCAAACATGCTCAAAGATTTATCTCATTCAAGCTAATAAAATATGTAAGAAGGAATGAGATAGCAAACTCCCCAAAAGAGCAAGGTTCGAACAAATAAACCAAACCCACTACACTTTTCACAATGGCACAATGTACCGTAAGAGAAAAGGTATGTATTCCAAAACAACCACTTGATATGAATCAAGGGGTTTTATCAAAAGATTTTTCAAAAAGGAACAAGGAAGACATATGGGAGCAACAAAGATTTCTTGGAAATAAAATAAGGAAGTAAGAAACAATCCAAGGTGAAGATGATCCAAAAATTCAACCACATACAAGGTTATCAATTGTCAAAGACAATGAGTATATTGGAAATAATTTCCGGTGGAGTATTGACAATGATAGTAAGGATCAACTTCACAATAAAAGGCATAGGATAAGTATATAGAATTATGCACTATGCACGGATGAAGATTCTTGATAACTTCAACTAGTCACACAATCACGCACGGCAATGATTAGAATAACTTGAAGCAAACGGTGTCCCAAATAAGATATAGAGATATGTATTTGAGGAAAAACCGCACCAAGAATTTCATATTCAAACAAGAGCCCACAAGATGAGTAATAAAATATTTTTATTAGGAATGGAGCTTGTTTGAGCAAACATGCCACCTAGGAGCAAGATAATTAAGAGCATCAACTCTAAGTGGCATAACCTCATATGTTCACATTTTCTAGGCTTGTGATATGTACAAAACATATTACTCCCCCATAATGTGATAAAACATTTCTTCTAAATAAGAGGCAACTAAAATTCAACTAGAGATGATTAATGGATATTTAGAATTTGAATTTCTCATGAGTATGGCACACCACATAGTGACTAGATAATCTTGCAATATCAATACTAAGTGGTGGTACCCATGTACACACATTTTAAAGAAAGAGAGATGCACAAAGCATATCACTCCCCCAAAATGGGATGTTCCATTAATCACTTCAAAGAGAGCCAAATAAGATATCATCAAGATGCATTAGGCTCAAAACAATACACAAGTATATGATGAGTCAAACAAACATACTTGAATACACAAGATAGGCAAGTAAGACACAACACATACATACACATATTTGGTACAAAACCAAACATGCAAAGGGGCAAGTAACTTACAATAAACATGAAGAGTTGAAGTATAAGTTACCGCAACGAGGAACATTGGATATAAGATATAGATGATAATCCATACGACTTGGCTTGGTAAAAATATAATATATGAAGATCCCTTAATTCTTCATGAAGTAGCCAAATGTCCAATGCCCTCCACTTGTACCTATTGATCAAGTTTGAGATTGTTGGTCCCCAACCAAGTTGGGTCCTAAGAGGTTAGTCACAATAGGCTTGGCAACCCAAATGGTTCTTTTCTTGAAACCACTTTGAGTTCCAACAAACTTGGCAAACACATTGCCATCCTTATCCTTCCCTAGAGAATAATCATCATCAACAATTATAGGGTTAGATAAGGTACCACTTAAGCAAGAAGAAGCAAAGTGCCCCTTCTCACGGCATAAGTAGCAAGTGTTCCCCTTTCTCTTCTTTATTGATTTCTTCTCTTGGGGAACAATATCTTGATTCTTCTTGGGAAGTGGCCTATCTTCAACTTGAGGTCGAGCATGAGCTTGACCTTGACCTTGTGGCCGTTTCCCTTGTTGTTTCTCACTCAAGTGCTTCTTCTTCAATGGGCATGATCTAACATGATGCCCTTCAACCTTGCACTTGAAGCAAACCAACTTGGCCGGATCATCGACTTTATCTTGGCCCTTCTTCTTGTTGCTCTTGCTCTTGGACTTGTTCTTGTTATTGGAGTTGAATCCAAGTCCACTCTTGTCATTGGGGGATTGTTGCACACTTAGCATCTTGTCAAGTGCGGATTTCCCTTCATGACGCTTTTCCAAATCTTTCTTCAAAGAAAGGACTTGGGCCTCGAGCTCTTTGATTTCCTCTACATGGTTAGTAGAAATACAAGTACTAGAGGAAGTGGAAGCTTCATTGTTAGAGCAACAAGGCAAAGCAAGTAATCCAACACAAGGTGTATCACTAGTTTGACTAGATGGATTACAAGAACTAGCACATGGCAATATAGCATTTGTAGTAGAGATTGTGCTAACATCCATATGAGGCTCACAAGATGTTACCTTAGTGATACTTGCCTCATGAGCTAACTTTAGCCCATCATAGGAAATTAGAAGATCATCATGAGAGCTTGAGAGCTTTTTATGACTTTCTTCCAATTCCCTATAATTGCTAGTTAGCAACTCAAGTTGAGCCCTTAGCTCAACATTCTCCTTTAAGGTCGATGCTTCACAAGAATTAGAGTTAGTAGCACAAGCATCATCAATAGATTTTTCATTTTCAAGCTCATAGGATTCAATTTTTTGTGTAAGCATAAAATTAGTATGCTTCTCATCTTTTAGCTCATGCTTGAGGAGAGTGAATCTCATTTCCCCATTTTCAACATGGGACTCCAACTCCACTATGGTTTCCTTATATTTATACAAGGTATCCATAGAGTGTTCGAGATTAGCACGAGCTTCTTTATTACCACAAATAGAAGCATACACCATTGCCATATTATGCACCAAGGTATTATATTCTTCATCATTATCATCATCATCATTCTCATCATTAGAGGACGTGTTAGGAGTCAAAGTAGGAGATACCTTTGATCCATTTGCCATAAGGCACATGTGCATACCGGAGGATGAAGATGAAGATATTCTTGAATCCTCATTTGAAATCATGTCTTGATCCATAGAGTGTTCGGTTTCCTCTACATTGTTAGTCAACAAACAACTAGAGGAAATATAAGCATTTTGATTATGGGAGCAAGACAAGGTAAGCATATCTTCATGAGATCTATGTAAGCAATTTACACATGATATGCAAGGACTATCAACACAAGCATGTAGGTCATTTTCAATGCTAGATGTGTTTAAGTCCAAAGAGGAAGCATTACAATGGGATAGAGATGAAGAATCATCACTATTGAGCACAATATCAACATTGCAATTTTCCTCACCACTCACCATATCATTACCTCGTGTCTTGCTACACGTTGGTGAAGTGGAAGAAGATGATAACTCATCACGACCGGAGGTGGAAGCAACTTGGAGCTCTTCATGATGTGAAGGGGAAGAGAGCTCCTCGGAGTCACCACCGACCAAATGAGAAGTGGATCCACCAAACATTTCCTTAAGCTTGATCCACATCTCATGAGACGATTTTCGCTTTATATATATCAAGAACCTACGAAAATCGGGTCTCAAGGAGAATAAAAGCTCATTAGATACTTGAGCTTCAAGATGTAAGTTTTTCTCATCCTCTAAAGATAGATTTTGAGAATCCATCGGAGGAGAAAAACCGACATCTAGAAATTGCTCTATATGTGGACACAAGGTCCGAAGATTACAAAGCAAGCAATTTCGCCACAAAAGATAATTTGTGCCATTAAAGACAATTGTGTCATTGTGCACTATACTAGCCGACATCTTTACTCTCAAGGCGGTGAAGCCTTAAACAAGGAGAGACCTTGCTCTGATACCAATTGAAAGATCGAGATGTCGCCTAGAGGGGGGTGAATAGGCAATTAAAAACTCTTACGGATTTGTCTTGTAATAATGCGGAATTAAACTATCGTTTAGTTTACAAGCACAAACCCTAAATATGCTAAGCTCAACTAAGTGTAACAATAGCAACTAGAGCTAAGCAAGATAGGCACAAGATATATGTAGCACAAGTGATAGCAAGATATATGTACTTCAAGCACGATGGCTATCACAAGGAAAGAGAGCTCGGGTATAGAAATAACCGAGGCACGCGGAGACGAGGATGTATTCCCGTGTTCCCTTGCTTTGCAACAAGGTACGTCACGTTTGGAGGAGTGGAGGTCCCACGAAGGATTCCCCGCGCCACGAAGGCTCACCCTATTCTCCGAACCACACCCACGAAGGATAATGGCCCTTTCCTTATGGTTAGCTTTTCCTCCGCTCCGGAGATGGCAAGCTCCACAACCACTTCACAAGCTCCACGAAGGAGAAGCCCGGGCCTCTTCACAATCTTCTTGAAGAGATCACCGGAGCACCAACCGCCAAGCCAACTAGGAGGTTTCCCTCCAAGAGTAACAAGCTCACGGTCTCTCACTCGAACTAATCGTGGTGGAGAGCTCAACACTATGCAATGATGCAAAGCAAGAACACTAGAGGTGTTCAAGTCCTTCACTCTCAAATCCCACCCAAACAACAAATGCTAGGATGAGATTGGAGAGGAAGAACAATGGGGAAAGTCAACAAAAGACTCCAAGATCTAGATCCCAAGAGATTCCCTCACTTAGAGAAGAAATGGATTGGTGGAAGTGTAGATCTAGATCTCCTCTCTTAGATCCCTCAAGAATGAGCAAGAATGGTTGGAGGAATCAAATGGGAGAGCAAGTTCTTCAAATGCAACAATGGAGGAGAGAGAAATGGGAAGAACTAATGAGCTCAAGGTGGAAGAAAGGTCTATTTATAGCTAGGAGCAAATAAAACCGTTGGGAGGAAAAAGACAAGAAAATCGCAGAAAAAACGGGCAAGAAAAGTGCCCAGGCCGGCCAGCCCGGCGACCGGAGGGGCCGGAGAGGCCGGTGGGGTCCGGTCACCGGCCCACACCGGGCGGGGCAGCACGCGGCGGCGGGGGCCGGCGGGCGGGGCAGGCCGCGTGGGCGGCGGCGGCCCAGGCGCCGAGCGGCGCGGAGCGCCGGCCGCGCGGGGGCGCGACGGGAGCGTGGGCCGGACGGGGTGGCGGCCCGGTTAAATGTCCGGTCGGACCGGAAGGTGGCTGGGCTGCCCGGCGCGTGGGCCGGTGGCCGCCCGGTCCGGTTGGCGCCCGGTGCGGACCGGGTGGGCCGGCGTGCGGCCCGGCAGGCCGGGCGGCAACCGGGGCCTTCCCCTTTTTTCTTTTCCTTTTCTTTTTCTTCTTTTATCTTTTCTTTAATAACTATTGCTCCCGAACTCCGATTGACATGAAACAAATTCCGTTGGAAAGATAATAACAAATGCCATCCAATAGAAAGTCCAAACTCAAGAAACTGTAGGAGGGGATTTTATCATGAATATAAAAGGGTAGAACCTTATATCATGAATAACCGGTAAAATCACCCAACCTCGAAAACGCAATAGAAGATGCATGCGAACTCCGTTTTCGATGAACTTGGGCTTGTTGTAAAGCTAGCAACAAGCTCAAGAACCTCACATAGAGAAACACCAAGAAGCAATAAGGATATGCAAAGTATGCAAGAGGTTGAGCTCCCTAAGACGATGTGATCAAGTTACTCAACCGAAAGCCCCTCTTAATAGTGCGGCTATCTATCCTATAATCCGGTCTCCCAACATCCACCTTGAGACCGGTAAAAGGAAAACCTAGCAAGGCCATACCTTTGCCTTGCGCATCCCGCTTGATCTTGATGATAACTCTTCAAGCTTCACTCAAGCCGGAATGCCTCTCTTGATCAATGTTGCTTCGTGAAGACTCACAAATGCTCCCCCATACACTATGATGGGAAAGCTCCATTGATGCACATCTTCACAAGTCCATTATCATCAAATGGACGGCAAGCTTCAAGTATGTGATTCACTTGAGACGCTCATCTTGAACTTGCCCAACTCAACCTTGTATCTTCACATACTCACATAAGATAGAGCATGGCTAATATTGAGTTCCACATAAGAACTCCATCTTCATTTCTTCTTATTGATCATATCACATATATATATCTTCATACCGATGATCTTGATGCCAATACACAAGATATACCTTTATCTTCATGGCATCCATACTTGAATCCAACACATGGAGAGCAAGTAGTACCTATGGAATATTCCTTCATATAAACTCAATGAAAACATTAGTCCATAGGGGTTGTCATTAATTACCAAAACCACACATAGGGGCAATGTACCCTTACACCGGTGAAGGCTGACGGACATAGTTCTTTGGAATAAAAGCAACCTCTTGAAGAAATGTTTATCAAAACCTGCATTGGTATTAGACTTTCTGGTCTAATATCGTAGCTAGTGCATTAAACACCTCTTTTCTATAATGAACTTGTTGAGTACGCTCGTACTCATACCACTCTTAAATCCCCTGCTTAGATTGTCTGAATCATCTGGAGGAGGACAACGACAACCCTGAAGGAGCCGAAGTCATCGGCTATGAAGAACCAGACCTCTCTGGAGGTGTTGAAGGTGTAGACTACCTTATAGTCTACGGAACCGGGGAGGGTTCCGGAGGAGAGCAGGCTTAGACTTACCTAGTAGTAGTAGTATCCGAGCAGTACGAACTCTTAGTACTTAACTGCTCGAGGAGAATAAATGTATAATCTAGTAAGACTCTTATATTGTAAGTTAAGTTGGGTTCGCCTCGAACCCAGGAGTATCCCTCTTAGGACCCAGGAGGAGCTCCGAGATGATATGTACATGATGCTTGTAATAATAAATGAATGAGTTATGGACCTGCTATGTTCTGTTGTACTACTCTGAGGGATGTAATATTTGCGGATTGGTACTTCGTGAATGTTATATCAACGACTGGCATACTACAACATGCAGTGGTATGCAGGGTCACCACAGTTGGTATCAGAGCAAAAGCTTTGACCTTAGGTTGGAACCTAGTAAATGGGACGAAACGTTAGGAGTCAAATAGGATTAGTAAAGAATTCTCTAAAAATATGGTGTATATTCACTTGAGAATAAAACAATCATATCTTTTAGTGCGATAATTCTTTATTATCTCTATTATGATGCATCATTACTAATACTATATTCTTTCTATTCTACAGCCAACTATGGCAAGTTCACGTTCGGGACGTAACGTGAAAGTGAAGCCATCAAACTTGAGTGAATACGACGGAGGACTCGCAGACATTCTTCGTGCTATGTTACTTGAATTTGGGTGCGATCCCCAAATTCACGTGATGAAATACTGGTACTACGACGGTCCAGTATTGGCGAAGTGTAGGGTAGGACTAAGACTTCCAGAATCCCTAGGAATGAGTGTAGTGATGCCAGCAGGTGAGGCTAGAACCATCAACACAGCCTACCATATAGCCATAATGAGAGCCATCACTGATATTCGGGAGCATAAGACGAAGGAGCTTATGGGTTCCGAATTCGCTCATATTCCTCATATGGAGGAGGAAGATGATCCTATGCTTAACCACTTCAAGCTTGCAAAACGCAAACCAGCAGAAGCCGCTAAGTACATGGATAATAGCCGCAACTTACTGTCATTGTTCTTTCAGTTGAACCGACATCTGTCGGGGGCAATTGATACAATGTTAGAAGAGTTTACTGAGCCCAAGGAGGAGGCGAAGGGGAAAGAACCAATGGAGGGTGAGGTTCACACACCAGTTTATTCAGCTGGTGATTACATTAGTATTGACCATCCCGAACAACAAACCACACCCATTACACCTAGGTACTTTCCTAGTAGTTCCCATGGAGGATATGAGGGTGGAGAGGAATCCGGAAACAATCAGCGTTCCGAGACTCCTATAGAAAACTCCACAGGTTGGCGTTGGGGATCAGATACTGGAACCCATAGTGATTCAGTTAGATATAATCCTGAGATGAATGAGGACGCCACAACCCAGAACCAGAACTATCAGGTTAATAGGGGAGACGATGAGGAGTATCCGATACTGATCGAGTCGGATACAGATGGTGGAAATACCTATGGCGGAGTCACAGGGGAGTACACCCGATGGGTGGATTATGATGCATTGAATGACCAGTTCATGAACATAGATTTCTCCCTGGGATCATCCTCTGATTCCGACTACCAGCCGACGGGAAGACCCTATGTTCCAGATTCTGTCAGGAGGACTACACGTTCGACCGGATGGAAGCCTGGGATGTACCGGGAGTGAAGCACGACTAGAGACCACCATGGGAGGCGAGACTACAATACAGTAGTACCACATGTATTGTAGTATGTAATATTTTGTAGAAATTTGTACATATACTTCAATAAGTGAGTTTGCATACTCACATCGCTACTGGGTATTGTAATAAACCACTTAAGTATGTATATACATGGTATATGTTTTGTATGATTTGGATTTGCTTCTTGATTTCCATTGCGTGACTAGTTCTGTGCACAAAGTTGAGCTCAGAAAACTTGCGCATGGAGTAACTATGAGTACCACTTTGTGTTGCAGAACTAGGGGGATATGTCGGGATTGACGGGTGAGGAGAGCGAAGCACAGCGCCTCGAGCGCGAGGCCAAGCAGAAGGAAGAGGCTGATGAAGCAGCCAGAAACCAGTTTCCACCACCACCACCACCCATGACGCAGCAGAATTTCCTCCAATACATGCAAATGTTGGAGGAAAGGCAACGTATGACTATGGAGCAGCAAAACAAGTTCTTTCAGGAGCTGCTTCAGCAGAACAAGGTGGAGAGGCCAGAAAACCAGGGAGTCACTTTGTCGGACTTCCAGAACACTAAGCCAATATCCTTCGCATACGCGCCCGAACCTATGGACGCGGAGGATTGGTTGATGGACACTGAGCGAAAGCTCAATACTGTAGGATGCAACGACCTGGAGAAGGTCAGATACGCAACCCACTTGTTGTGTGGACCCGCCGCATCGTGGTGGGATAACATAGTAGCCGTTTATCCGGCTGATAAAGTATTCACCTGGGAGGAGTTCAAGAGGAAGTTCAGGGAATCCAATGTCCCTGAGAGTATAGTGGAGTTGAAGCGTCGAGAATTTGAAAGTCTCGAGCAGAAAGATAAGGCCATCCTGACTTATGTCAGGGAGTTTTCCAAACTGTCTCGGTATGCTGTTGAGGAGGTCAACACCGAGGACAAGAAGAAGAAGAGATTCTTGCGGGGATTAAGTCCCCAGTTCAAGGTACAGCTCAGAATGATGAGAGCGACAGAGTTCCAGGAGTTGGTGGATGCAGCCATCACTCTTGAAGATGATTTCAAGCAGCTGCAGGAGGAAAAGAGAAAGAAGGCTAAATTTGAGCCTAAGAGATATATCAGCAACAAGCCCAATACCAGCTTGAGTTTCAAGCCAAGGTACAACAACAACAACAACAACAACAACAACAACAACAACAACAACAACAACAACCAGAGGAGGAACCAAGGATTCCAGCCTGCAAACCAGATATTTTGCCGAAGCTGTGGGAAACCAGGACACGTTTCCAAGGATTGCAAGAGGCCAAGGATAATATGCTTTGGTTGTCGCGAGGAAGGACACATGCTTAGGGATTGCCCTAAGAAGAAGAATGGAGGAGGTCAGTCAGGAGGAGGAGGAAGCCGAGGAGGAAACACCGGAGGGAACTGGAAGAACAAGAAACCCTTCGGCAAGTTGAACTGCACCAGCTTGGAGGAGGTGGTGAACTCCGATCAAGCAGTGATAGGTACGCTTCAGATACTTACTCATCCTGGCAAAGTACTTTTTGATACTGGTGCAACTACATCATTCATTTCTCAACAATTCATCATCAAACATGGGATTAGTTGCACTAAGTTAGACACACCTATAACCATACTTTCTGCGGGGGGAACGATAGTAGTAACCCATACCAAACAAGGACAGGTCATTATGATCAATAAGTGTGCGTTTGACGCAGACCTTTTCATTTTACCAATGAAGGACATTGATGTCATTCTTGGTATGAACTGGTTAGAGGCAAATGGAGCATTGATCGACTGTGTGAACAAGACAGTGTCTTTGAAAAGCCCCGATGGAAGTAGAATGATCTACCAAGGAGATAAGCATACACAGATTGAAGTAGAGCTACAATTGAATAGCATGAAGGAAGTAAACTGGAGGATATACCGGTAGTGAATGAATTCCAGGATGTTTTTCCTAAGGAATTACCTGGAATGCCACCAGATAGGGAGATAGAGTTTACTATCGACCTAATTCCAGGAACAGCTCCGATTGCTAAAGCACCATATAAAATGGGGCCTAAGGAGTTGAAAGAACGCAAGGAACAATTGGATGACCTGGAACAGAAAGGATTTATTCAGGAGAGTATATCACCATGGGGATCACCTGTGATCTTCGTGGATAAAAGAGATGGAGGTCGAAGGATGTGCGGAGACTACAGGAATTTGAATAATGTTACTATCAAAAACAAGTACCCACTTCCTAGAATACAAGATCTATTTGATCAAGTTAGAGGCGCGGGAGTCTTTTCCAAGATTGATCTAAGATCCGGTTATCATCAGATAAAGATCAAGAAGGAAGACGTTCCGAAAACAGCCTTTGTCTCGAGGTACGGACATCATGAATATCTAGTAGTACCTTTTGGATTAACCAATGCCCCAGCAATCTTCATGAATCTTATGAATAAGATCTTCATGCCATGCCTAGACAAGTTTGTCATCGTATTCATCGATGATATCTTGATATACTCCAAAGATAAAGCTGAACATGCTGAACATCTGAGGATAGTGTTGCAAACACTAAGAGAACATCAACTCTATGCCAAATTCAGCAAGTGTGAATTTTGGCTAGATCAAGTAGAATTTCTTGGTCATGTTATTAGCAAAGATGGGATAGCTGTTAACCCGAGCAAGGTAGCAGCAGTTTTAGATTGGGAAGCACCCAAGACTGTCAAAGAAATCCGTGGATTCTTAGGAATGGCAGGATACTATCGGAGATTCATTGAAGGATTCTCCAAGATAGCAGGACCGATGACTAAGCTGTTAAGGAAGAACACACCGTTCGTGTGGTCTGATGAGTGTGAGAAGAGTTTTCAGACTCTGAAAGAGAAACTCACCACATCACCGGTGTTAGCAGTCCCGGAAGTTGGCAAAGATTACACCGTGTACTGTGACGCATCCAAACATGGATTGGGTTGTGTACTCATGCAAGATCGGAAGGTAATATCTTATGGATCGAGGCAACTCAGACCTCATGAAGTGAACTATCCAACACATGATTTAGAGTTAGCAGCAGTAGTTTTTGCACTTAAAACTTGGAGACATTTTCTATATGGAGCCAAGTGTGAGCTCTATACGGATCATAAGAGTCTCAAGTACTTCTTCACTCAGAAGGAACTCAATATGAGGCAGAAAAGATGGCTTGAACTAATCAAGGATTATGACTTGACCATCAATTATACTCCAGGAAAGGCTAATGTTGTAGCAGATGCCTTGAGTAGGAAGAGCACTGGAGGAGTGGAACAAGAATTATCACCGGAGTTAAGGAAGGAAATAAGTCAAGCCCAGATACAACTTTGGGAGAAAAAAGCTCATGAAGGACTATCGGCTTTACAAGTAGCCGATGAGCTAAGTGTTAACTTAAAGAATGAGATAATCATGGGCCAATTGGACGATCCATTCATCGTGGAGGAGATGAGAAGGATTGATGAGGGAAGACCATCAGAATTTCACCGAGGAGAGTCGGGATCATTATGGTTCCAGAAAAGGATTTGCGTTCCGGATATTGATGAGATCAAGGAAGTTATACTCCGGGAAGCACATCAAACACCATATTCTATACATCCAGGAAGTACAAAGATGTACATGGATCTCAAGGAATTATTCTGGTGGAATAACATGAAAAGAGAGATAGCACAATATGTGGCGGAATGCCATACATGTCAAAGAGTGAAAGCTGAACATCAAAGTCCGGCAGGAAAGTTACAACCTTTACCAATCCCAGAATGGAAATGGGAGGAGATAGGAATGGATTTCATCACCGGACTACCCATGACTAATAAAAAGAAGGACATGATATGGGTAATAGTGGACCGGTTGACGAAGAGTGCACACTTCTTAGCAGTAAATCAGCAGGACAAAGGAGAGAAACTCATCGATCTTTACATCAAAGAGATTGTGAGTAAACATGGAGTACCCAAGAAGATTGTGTCAGATCGAGGATCCGTGTTCACATCAGCATTTTGGAAACAACTACATGAAGCTTTAGGATCCAAGTTAGACTATAGCACCGCCTATCATCCCCAGACAGGTGGACAAACAGAGAGAACAAACCAGATATTGGAAGACATGCTTAGGGCTTGTGCCTTAGACTTCGGAGGATCATGGGAGGAGCACTTACCACTAGCAGAGTTTTAGCTATCAAAGCGGCATCAAGATGGCACCATTCGAAGCTCTGTATGGAAGGAAGTGTAGATCACCGATATGTTGGTATGAAGCAGGATCAAGCAAGGAGTTCAATCCAGATTATGTTAAGGAAAAGCAGCAGATCATCGACATCATAAGAGATAGGCTGAAGATAGCTCAAAGTCGACAGAAGAGTTATGCAGACCAAAAGAGAAGAACATGGGAGCCAAAAGTGGGAGACATGGTATACCTTAAGGTAAGTCCAATGAAATGTCTTCAGAGATTCGGAGTAAAGGGAAAGCTGAGCCCTAGATACATCGGACCTTTCAAGATACTGAGTCAGAACCGAGGGTTAGCCTTTGAATTGGATCTACCGGGAAGGTTAGCTCAGGTACACAATGTATTCCATGTGTCTCAACTCAGGAAATGTTTAAAGACCCTAGATGAGCCAGTATCACATGATGAGCTCGAGTTACAACCAGACTTGACCTACATCGAGAAGCCAGCTAAGATTCTCGAGGAGAATTGGAAACAACTCAGGAATAGAGCCATTAAGTACTGCAAGATTCAAAAGAAGCATCATCCCGAGAGGGAAGCCACCTGGGAAAAGGAAGAAGACCTGAGGAAAGCATATCCCGAACTCTTCAGGTATTACAACACTACTAGGAAAAGGGCAATCAGTGGCGCACCACTTTTACCCATCAGTGGCGCACTAGTGGTGCGCCACTGCTATCACGCCACTGCTAACTTTTAGTAGTGGCGCACTAGTGGTGCGCCATTGCTATTTGGCTTAGCAGTGGCGCACCATGTAGTGCGCCACTACTAGCTTCATGGTGCGCCACTCCTAAACGTCTGAGGTGCGCCACTGGATAGAAAAAAGGTGCGCCACTACTAAAATTTGAAATTTCTAGATCTGGATCTGGATCTGGATCTGGATCTGGATCTGGCACATTTTTTTCGATTTTTTTGGCTCGTTATTTTTTCTCGTTTTTGTTGCTAGAATTATTTGTGCAATGTTCATTCTCATTTTTCTTAGCCTAGCCGCCGGTGATGATGGATGAGGGACGTAGGAGAGGTGAAGAGAGGTGAGGAGATGTAGGAGAGGATGAACAAGAGGACGAAGGCCAGAGGTAATGGAGGCTAGAGGGTCGCCGGAGGGTCGTCGGAGAGTAAGGTCACCGGAGGTCACCATAGTGGAGGAGCTCGCCGGAAAGTAAGGTCACCGGAGCTCGACATAGTGGAGGAGGTCGCCGGAGTGAAAGGAGGAGAGGAGAGGAGGAGGTCGCCGGAGTGAAAGGAGGAGAGGAGAGGAGGAGGTCGCCGGAATGAAAGGAGGAGAGGAGAGGAGGAGGTCGCCGGAGTGAAAGGAGGAGAGGAGAGGAGAGGAGGAGAGCAGGCGGAGGAGAGGAGAATATGTGGAGGAGGAGGGAGGAGGGAGGAGGGGGTTAAGTGGCCGGCTCCTCCCATTTTGAAATTCGTGGGCGGGAAGCTTAGCAGTGGCGCACCAAGGCATGGGTGCGCCACCGCTACTTTTTTTCTATTTTTTTTTTTCATCAAAATCTAAAACCTGAAAAAAGTCCTGTTTCTGTTTTCCAATTGACGAATCCATTTTTTGTCCAAACGGCCGTAGGCGGTTGAATTCGAATAGGAAATTTCGCGTAGATAGATTTTGATATAAAAAAGTTTTTCATCGGAGGTCGTATGCAACCAGAAATCCCGTTTTACCGAAAGATGACGCCATTTTGCATAATATATCAAAATTCATTTTTTAAAAATTTCACTAAACCTAGATGACATATTACATGGGCATCTCGAAGGATTTTATTTTTTGAAATTTCTATCTATTTCTTTTATTTTTTCCAAACCCGAAAAGGCGATTGCGATCCACGGGGGTGGAAATGTTTAGGCACCACTTAGCAGTGGCGCACCAAGCATGGTGCGCCACTACTAAGTGATGCCCAAACATGTCCATCATCCCCTTTACATAGCAATGGCGCACCATGTAGAGGTGCGCCACTGCTACATAAAATAGCTGTGGCGCACCTCTACATGGTGCGCCATTGCTATGTATAAGGCTGGGTCAAACCCATGGTCAAACTTAGTGGTGGCGCACCACAGAAGAGGTGCGCCACTACTACATTTTTAATAGTGGCCCACCACTTTCCGGTGCGCCACTGCTAAGTAGTAGTGGCGCACTGCCCTCCTGGTGCGCCACTAACACCCATCTTACGGCTAGGCCTTTTCCTAGTAGTGCAACCACAACTTCGGGACAAAGTTTTCTTTAAGGGGGAAAGGCTGTAATATCCCAGGTTTAGAGACAATCGAGGGGTAGATTTTAGAAAGGGATGTGCACTGCATCGTAAATTCTGGGGAAATTTCGCGCTTTTAAACTGCATCGGAGGGGGACAAGTTTCTCTCTCGACACCTTACAGGGTTAGGGTTTCGAGAGTGCAACAAACTTGATTCTCATTCAACTAAGTTAGGGTTTTGAGAAGAGAGGAGAGTAGTGCATTAAAACTTAAGTTGCATGATTGAATTCAAACACAAGTTGTATTTGAATTTCAAATTCAAACATCATATGAACATCTCATAATTCAAATTTGAGGTAATTCATTAAACAAATTATAAATAATAAAGAATATAAATAGTACAATTAATATGCAAAGCTCATTAGAGAAAATTGGAGCTTTATTGATAATCACACATGATACATTGTTATTTACAATATTCAGAAATGAATTAAGGAATATTACAACACATTACATGAATTGACTAAATGGAAAAAGAAAAAGAAAGGAAAATTACAATCAAATGATCTATCCTAAACTACATGTTGATCTTCATGAAATCCTTGATCAAGATGATCTTGCACTTCATCTGGATCATCTTCTTGTTCCCTGCACACAAACAAAGCACAAACAAATGCCACTTGGCAGATTAGCAAGAAAAATGTGAATTGAGAGGATATGACCAAGAACCAGCCGAGCTGATCCACTCACAAGCACCAGGTACACACACACACACAGGATGCTCACACAGCTTGTGTGCATGCACAACAGCACCTCACACACAGGGAGAGTCACCAACAAGTGCCAGGCACTGCTGTCGACCAAGAGAGCCAAGTGAGGGCCATATAAAACCTTTTCCACCGCCAGAACTCAAGTAGTTCATCAACAGCAACTCACAAGGGTAAGAACACCAAGAACAGCAAGAACAGAAGAACAGCCAGAGCTGTTCAACCCATTCCCTAAATCCCAGAAACAAATCAAGCATCACAAGCCAGCAGGAGGAGCAGGGCAAGCTTCACATATCATCCAGAAGCAAACCCTCTACACCAACACCAATTTCTAGGAGCTGGAGTGAGGTATACCAGATAAACATGAGCAAACCATGGTTTTGCTCATAATTAAGCATGTGCATATGTCACAGAAGCAAAAAGGGTAGAATACCCAATTTGTATCATCACTTGGCTACTAGCCATTTGGTGCAAGCAAATATGGGAGAGGCCAATAGGAAATCATCCAAGGGAACATTAGTTATGTCAAATCAGTGGCACAACTAAGGAAATCCAGCAAGGGATGGATTCACAGCTAGCCTAGCCCAACTCACCTAGCACCTACAGCTAGATACACCATCAGACAGATAGGCAACCTGTGCCTATTTTTGTTTGTCAACAACAAAGATCACTGGAAATCCAACAAGGAAGTGCCAGAGATGCTTTCACTAAGCCACAACAAGCCACAGAGAGGGGGAGCTACCCTTGACAGCATCAAAGGACTGTCAGGGCCACCTCAACCCACAGCCAACACCTTAAGTCACCACATCATCACCCAATAGGGTTCAGTAGTGGGCTAGGGTACCCAACCAGTGGTTGGCATCCATCTAGCCTTACCAAATTCATTGAAATGATCCTCACTGAATCACAGTTCATCTCATTTGTCCAGTAAACAAGCACAAGCCAGATAGATAATTGAAATACACCAGCAACCAGTGGTATAGACACTTGCAAATGATCCAGAAGATCACTGCAAGCATCAGCAGATGCTTGATCAAGCAAAACCTGCACCAGCACAAGACATGGTGATACACAATCACCAGGACAAGCACCAGACAGTCACAGGCATTAAGCTAAGCAAGCAATAAACAAGCAGCTGTGGATCATTTGATCACCAGAGCTTGCTAAAGCATGCTAAAGCCTGCCAGAATCAATTCTAGCATCATCACAAGGCCCAGACAATTAAATTAATCATACAATTGAACAATTGCATCACAGATAAGTGAATAAACCATTTTATGATTGTATCCAGAAGCACATCATCAGGAAATTAATACATATGGACAACAATTAAGCGAAGCAGAGCCTACCATGAGCCAGAGCCCATTAATCATCACACCAACAACACTGGCTCTTGCTAAAAGCAAGGATTACTCACAGTAATCAAGCCAGGGGCACTAACCATGGCTACATCTGGTTATACAGTAACAGCAACAGCAGCTGGAGCAACATGGCAAGCCATGAGCATCACAGCATGCTCATGAGCAAGTATAGAAGCATCACAGAAGAAGGAATAGCATGAACATGAGCATAGGATTAGCAGCACAAGCATAAGCTAGAGAGAGGAGAGCACCAGTACATGCACAACAAAGATAGCAATAAGTAAGCATAGCCATTAGGCAGAATAGGGCAGCACAGCAGCGAGGATCCATGGCAGATGCACAGCAGCAGCACAGCAACACAGCACAGCAGCATACGCGCAAGCTAGCAAGGCGCAGCAGCAGCACATCGGCACGGCAAGCATCTCCACGAGGAGGAGCAGCCATGGCTTGAGCGAGCACCGGAAGGAGAAGCACTGGGAGAGAAAAGGGAGGCGACGGAGCACTTACAGGTGACACGAGGCGAAGAGCGCGGCCATGGCGGCACGGCGGCACACGCCATGGCGGCACGGCGGCACACGCCAAGCCAGGCCACGGCAGCGCCGCAGCAACGCGTAACCACGTCGAGGCACACAGCAGCGCCTCGGCGCCAGGAGCGTCGGCGGCGACGAAATCGCCGCGGCACACCACGGCAGGCGTGCAGAGGCGATGGGGACGAGTCGAGGAGACGGCAAAACACAAATCGGCGCGGTGGATCGAACGGCGGTTCGATGCGCCACATCTCGCCGGCGGCGACGGCCGGAGTTGGCCGAAATAATTCGGCGGAGGCGCAGGCAACCACGGCGTCACGAGAGCGAGAGAGCTAGGGTTCACGAGGAAGAGGGGAAGGGGACGGGTGCGTCCGACCGAGCCCAACGTGCGGCTCGGGTTAGGGTTAACCCACTGGGCCACCCTGACAGGTGGGCCCAGGGGCATTTTTGGTATTTCATAATTCCAATTAAAACAGAAACTTTGAAAATACATAGAAAATGTTAAATAGCTCTAAAAATAATTAAAAATATGAAAACCACTCAGAATAAAATTCTCTATCATAATAAAATATGAAATGGAATTTTTGAAGACAAACATTATGAAGTTCTAATTTGATGATTAAAATAATCATTTAAATCACACCTTATATTTTCAGTAATGAAAATAAGTCCATAAATGCTTTTGGACTTTAAAAACACCTTGACAACATTTCAGGGTTGTTTTTTACCTAAACAGAGTATCCCTAAACCATTCCTAGTATTAACCTCTCACATTAGAAAAACAGGAAGGGGGAACAAACCCTAAAAATGGAAAGCATGCATAATTGCTTCTTTAACCATTGCCCTTATCGTACAATGATGCTATTTTTCAGCAACAGAGGACAAGGGTCAGTCCACACCATCCAACTGCAACACTTTGCAGTGTTCAGGCAAGTTCATCACTTGCTCATGTCATTCGAGTATTTTTATCAAATTACTTACAAAGTATTATGTTCACCACTATTGCATAAAAAGCAAAACCACTAATTTCATAACTATGAATATGACTAAGTGGTGGGCAATGGAACCATGGATTGTGTTGATATGGTGGAGGTTCCATTGCAAGGGTTTATATCCATCTAGGATTAAACAACAAATGTCGTCCAGTGATTCTTGTGCCGTAATACCCGTGTTAACCATAAGATCTGGAGTGGGACGGAATAGTCAGTCGTATTTCCACCTCTTGTACATCAACGGAGGCGCTTTACCGTAGACACTTGTAATCTGTCGGGGGCAAGCGGTAGGCTGGGGAAGCCAAAAGTTCCCCACGGCATTGTCGTAGACACTTGTCGCCCGAGGAGCAAGCGGTAGGCTGGGGAAGCCAAAAGTTTATTATTGCGGTCTATGATGGGTTGCAACCGACGAAGGAGTTTATGGTACGAGCCAGAACTGTTGTCGTGGCCGGGGTCCATCCTTAATTGGTATAACGGGACCGGCGAGGACCCAGGGTCGGTATGCAACAAAGGGTGGGTGTGCGAGGTAGCGGAGGAATATGATTGGCTATGACCTTATACCGGGCCTCACACCGAAGGAAGTGTGGACGGGAAAGCTGCCCGGTTGGCACCAAGATTAAGATCTCTTATGGGTAAAGCAACACACCTCTGCCAGTGTAATGAATCGTGACTGTCACTCCTGTTCCGGGATTTGGAACGGCAAACGCTGCCGGAAAGGAACTCCATGAAGTTCTAGTAAACCGGTGAAGGCTGGCGGACATAGTTCTTTGGAATAAAAGCAACCTCTTGAAGAAATGTTTATCAAAACCTGCATTGGTATTAGACTTTTTGGTCTAATATCGTAGCTAGTGCATTAAACACCTCTTTTATATAATGAACTTGTTGAGTACGCTCGTACTCATACCACTCTTAAATCCCCTGCTTTGTCTGAATCATCTGGAGGAGGACAACGACAACCCTGAAGGAGCCGAAGTCATCGGCTATGAAGAACCAGACCTCTCTGGAGGTGTTGAAGGTGTAGACTACCTTATAGTCTACGGAACCGAGGAGGGTTCCGGAGGAGAGCAGGCTTAGACTTACCTAGTATGTAATATCCCAGGTATTGGGGTTACAAAAATAGAGGAAACAGATGTGTGCATTGCATTCATGCATAGAAAATCTGGGGAATTTTCGCGCTTTAAAGTAAAACAGTCACAGTAACTGAAGTTTCACTTGACCTTGGTGGAATTGAAGTAGCTCATCAAGTCAAGCGTTATAAACCTCAATGTGACTTTGTGAAAATCTTGTTTTGGGTAGAGATGATTTGATCTAAGGGGTTAGATCAAATGAAACTAATAATCAACACAACAACACTTTACTCAATGATCAACTGCTTGACCTTATAAAAGATTATAGTATGGTAATCATTGTCTTAGCATTGGAACATCAATTCAATTGAAAATCAAGTAACAATAAAATGGAGAAACCATTATTGACTTATCCCTTTCATGTCCAAAACTAATCCTTGATCTTACCATGAACCTCATGGTATCCATTTCACTTCATTCATGGAAACAAGACAAGGAGGTAAACTCTATAAATATATATCCTTCTCTATTTCATATTATTATACATCAAACCTAGAGAGGTGAGAGTTTTATATTATTTATTAGAGAAGCAATAACAAACCTGGAGCTAAACCTTGGATATACATCCAAGTATTCAAATCATCATCTTTAAGAGGAACCCTAGAGTATTATTCAAAACATTCCTTAGAGAGAGACAACATTTATGTGAAACATAGATAATGGTGATCATATCAATTTCTATGGAGCCTAAATTTAGGTTAGTATTAAAGTCCTTTCCCAAATAAGAGAGAGACCACTCATACCAATCTTAGTTTTACCTATTTAAGACTAAAGGATAATCATTGAACTAAAGTATTAGGAGATTAACCATTTCATCTTGGAATGGTGAGACAACCTAATATCACATGAAATAATACCATATCCAAGAATTGATAAGGTGAGGAAGAGACTAACCCAATTAAGCTAGACAAATGGAACCTTAGCCTAGATACCTAAGGAGATATTAGGAGTACACCATAAACCCTAGAATAACTGTTCTTAAATGAGAGAGCTCAACCTATGGTATTATACTCAAGATAATTGAGACAACCATAACCATGCTCATTCAAGAAACTATAAAAGAAAGTATATATTTAATTGATCAAGACAACACTTGATCTTGAGAGTGGGAAACCTATTAAATGAGAGATATCTTAGGAGCCAAACTTTGATCATTATAAATTGAGTAATGATCATAAACCCTAAGAACTTGAGGTAAGGATATTAAGAACAAGTGGATCATGCCTAATCCATGATCATGCTCTTGAGGTATGTGAGGATAAGTTAAACCCTAATAGGATAAGCAGATATCATTAGCCACATGAAATTATAAGGAGATCAATAATAAGCAACACTAGGCTTAGATCCCAACCTTAACTTGTGAATCATTTGGTGATCATAGGTATAATTCTACCACATTTACATTCCACCTATTCTCCACTTAAGAACCACATGAAAACCTCTAGAGTCAAACTTTATACTTTATATGGTGAGAAACTTTCCATCCATATGACCAAAGTTAACTATAAAAAGAATCATAATCAATGTAATTATTTTAATGATAAATTGAGGATAATAATAGAAGTTAATTGGTAGAAGATAAAACCAATTCTCAAATCCTTAGTAACTAGAGAAGCACATGAAATATTAAGCAAGTAACCATTTTATCATGCATTGGGAAGAGTAAATATAGCCAATGCAATATGGTGGTATTTCATCCCTATAACCAGAATGGCACCCTCAATACTATCTTATGCTTCAATTCATGAACATAAGAAACCCTTGTGATATATTTTCTAATTAAAAACCATAAGTGGTGATCAACCACTTATCTTCATAACAAGACTCAACCATGATGAGGGTAATATCTACTCTTGTTATTACATGGTGTATCAAAATATAATAGCAGTGCTAACCTTGAAATGGTGTTATTATAAACCTTACAAGACCCTAACAAATAAATGTTCACCTAAAATAATGCAGGTGACAACATTCTCAAATAGGAGATTAAGACCCTAGAGATATTTTAGCACATGAAATTATGCCATCCCAATCACTCTCTTATTTGAAATTCATAAATAAACATTACTTTGGAATTGTTTCTTGCAAGATATAACCAAATAAAACTCTATATATCATTAAGTAAGATCAACAATCATTGGGAAAGTAATTTGGATATTTCCAAGGGCAATATTCAAATCAATGCATATATGGATGTTCAATTCAAATCCTAATAGTAATTAATAAATTTATGCTCTAGTATTCCTATTGAATTTTATAACACACCACAATAATCTTTAAAGTATCTGCAGTGCCTTGTATTAATAATTGTATGGCTCAAATAAGCAAGACCTGCAAAATAGAAAGGAAATCAAATTAGAATTCAAAACAGAATTATAAAACAGAAAAAGAAAACAAATAAAAGAAAAAGAGAGGAGAAGAGGGGTGCTTACCTGGGCAGGCCACGGCAGCCCAGCACAAACCCACCAGGGCAGCCCAGCAGCAGCCTGCTCAGCAGCCCAAGCACCAGCCCAGGATCAGCCCGAATACCCCTTCGTCAAAATATCCAGAGGAGCTCATCCTCATCTCTTCGTCTCGCATGGGAGACAGCACGAAGCCGTGCTCGGCTTCGACGTCTCGCTGGCGACCTCCCAGTGCTCGACGGCGTGACGAGGCCTGCTCCGTCACCGTATAAAAGCCCCTGGAAGAACCCTAGCTCCGACTTTCGTCCTCCTCTGCTCCAATTTCTCTCGATACCGAAACCCTGGCTCCGCCAGTCGCCATTACCGCCGGCGATAGAAGCCTCTCCGAGCCAAGGCGAGCACACCGGCGTGATCACCGTCCTCGACAAGGTCAGCTCCCACAAGGAATCGAGTCGAAACCCCTCGCAAGGACCTCACCGAGCTCATCGTCTCCGACGGCCGGAGATGACGATTCCGGCGAACCCGACCGCCATGGACCTCACCGTCACGCCCTATGTCCTCCTGGTGAGCCGCTAATCATCCTGGCATGCTCATATTGCTCCCTAGCATGCTGTAGTGTCGCTGTACCGTGAGCCTATGTCCGCCGCCGCAGCACCTCATCGCCGACCGTGCTCCGGTGGACATCAGCGGGCGGCGCGACCACCATTCAACTCACCGTGACGCGCTGGGTCGATTATAGTGAGTTCTCCGTCCGCGCGAGCCCTGGATCGGCGGCGCCGTCGCTGTCTGATCGCCGACAGTAAGCCATGGCCACGCCAGCGATTTTGACCTCGGTCAATGGTGCGCGGCAGCTGACGTGGACCCCTAGCCCACTAGTCAGTGCCCATGGGTAGCTCTAGCCCGGGTAGATTTAGGAATTTCGTGTTAATTTCAAATTTCATTAATACCTGAAACTTTGTCAAATTATATAAAATTCAATATAACTCAGAAAAATGAAAATAAGATATCAAAATTCTTAGAAAAGAAAAATCTATCCAATAAAAATATAATATGAAATTTTTATTTTTAATAAAAATTTAATTTTTTAAACTTGATAATTAAGTCTTTTTCTTTTAATCTTATTACAATTAAAATTCAATAATTAAGAAAAGTTCTGAAATAAATAAAAAACCAGTAAACAAATAAAGAAAACATGAAAACTAATTTTCTTTATTTGCTATTTTATTAAAGCTTTATTAGTGGAATTTAAACCCTAATTAATAATTGTCTTAATTATTAATTCTTTAAAAATCAGAATAGGTCAAATCCAATATTCTTTTTAATTCAAAATTATTAATAACTTCAAATTTATAATGAAATTATCAAGTTCATAACTATATGGTGATTAAGAAACCCTAATTCCATATTGAATAAAGAACACAACCTCATAATTGTATGTGAAACCCAAAACCCTAATTCCACTAGAAATCCTAGCTCCACTGTTTCATGTGAACTCCAAATTATTTTAAAACCTAAACCCAAGTTAACATGAGATCATGTTACTTCATTAGTAGTTATAGACCCATAATTAGCAGCTAAATGCTTACCAAGTTCACATAAAATATAGGAACCCTAACACTAACAATTTAGCATCCTATTTATGTAAACTCAACAAACCAAGATAATCAAGTAGGGTTAACTAAGTGTAAACCCTAGATCCTATTACCCAAAACTATCATTCCTATTCATTCCTATTTAGCATCACATCAATGTGATGAACCTTAGGGGCAACTATGCCAAATCTTGAGCATTACCTAACCATATTCCACTAAACCCTACTAGTGTTGGATATTTATGAACCATCCTAATTAGGAACCAATCACTCTTTACTTAGGGAATTAAATAGCAAACCTAGACCACCTCAACCCTAAATGAGATACTTCTTATTATTTAAGAAGTATGTTCTTCAAAAGTTATTCTTTTGAAGTAAATAAAGAATCATCATCAATCCTGCCTAATAGAACCTATAGCCAATATCCAACTATCATCAGAAAGGTAAACCAACTTTGATAGCAACTATTTATAATAAATTGATCAAGATGCTTAGGCTTAACTCAACCTTACAAGCCCTAAGTGTTGATGAATCCAACCTTGATTGGATCCATCTAATACTTACTCCAGAAACTAGATGAAACCATAGAACCCCACCAATTTAATTATCATACTTGTTCTTTATTAAGAACATGTTCTTCAAAAGTTATTCTTTTGAAGTATATGATAATTAATCATTAACCATGCCATGTAATGTTAAAACCAACCACTATTCATTACATGTTAAGATTATACCAAGTGTTATAATTATGTGCTATTAATCTTATTGTTATTATATATTGCAGCACCTGCTTATGATAACAATCAACCAATTCTGAATAAGAACCTTGTTTGTGAATCACTCAAAAAGTGCAACACACCCTAAACTAATCATTACAACTCACTAATCCTAAATCATCGGGGTTAGGTCACGCTTAGAGCGATTGCATCTCATACTTATGCATTATTGCATCCTTGGCAATCTTTTAAACATCGTCCTTACCGGACGATGATGCTATTTCAGAATTTGGAGTTATTGCGTATCGAAGACCTTGTGCATAATCTTGCAGCCAAGAAAGGCAAGTTCATCACTTGCTCATGTCATTTGAGTATTTCTATCAAATTACTTGCAAAGTATTATGATTATCACTATTGCATAAAAATCAAAACCACTACTTTCATAACTATGAATATGACTATGTGGTGGGCAATGGAACCATGGATTGTGTTGATATGGTGGAGGTTCCATTGCACGGGTTTATATCCATCTAGGATTAAACAACAAATGTCGCCAGTGATTCTTGTGCCGTAATACCCGTGTTAACCATAAGATCCGGAGTGGGACGGAGTAGTCAAAAGTGTTTCCACCTCTCGTTCATCAACGGATGCGCTTTACCGTAGACACTTGTATCTGTCGGGGCAAGCGGTAGGCTGGGGAAGCCTTAAGTCCCCACGGCATAGTCCGTAGACACTTGTCGCTCGAAGAACAAGCGGTAGGCTGGGGAAGCCTTAAGTCCCCACGGTATTGCGGTCTATGATGGGTTGCAGCTACCGGCGAAGGAGTTTGGTTCGATCCCAGACTGTCGTCGTGGTCGGGGTCCACCCTGAAATCTATGGGAATAATGGGACCGGCGAGGACCCAGGGTCGGGGCATGCAACAAAGGGTGGGTGTTCGAGGTAGCGGAGGAACATGATTGGCTAGACCTTATACCGGGCCTCACACCATAGGAAGTGTGGACGGGAATATGCCCGGTTGGCACCAAGGTTAAGATCTCTTATGGGTAAAGCAACACACCTCTGCAGAGTGTAATGAATTGTGACCTGTCACTCCCTGTTCCGGGATATGGAACTGCGAACGCTGCCGGAAAGGAGCTCCATGAAGTTCTAGTAAACCGGTGAAGGCTGACGGACATAGTTCTTGAATAAAAGCAACCTTTTGAAGAAATGGTTATGAAAACCTGCATTGGTATTAGACTTTCTGGTCTAATGCTGTAGCTAGTGCATTAAACACCTCTTTCCTATAATGAACTTGTTGAGTACGCTCGTACTCATCCCACTCTTAAATCCCCTGCTTAGATATGGAGGCATCGAAGGAGAATCTACAGTGCAACTCGAAGACCGAGGAATCAACAATTACTTCAAGGGACAGGAACCTGCCGGAAGAGTCAAACACCACAACTACCATGGAGAAAACCTAGATTAAGTAGTAGAAGGGAACTAGCTTCCTAAACCTAGCTCCTATTTAGCTAGAATCTATTCATAGCCTATGTAGCTAGTTAAATACTCTTCAAACAGAGTTCGTGTTAGGATTAGACTACGAGTCGATCTTCTGGAGTTTATTTGCAGTTTTACCTCATTGTAAAGTAGGAGGCTATGATGATCTTATGTAACAGAGTCAGTGTTGTAATTCTATAGACATGCCTTGGACCCGCATATGTTTCTGTTGTACCACTCTGAGCGATATAATACTAGTGGAACGGTGTTTCATTGGTGTTATATCAGACTTGCATACTACACCATGCAGTGGTATGCCGGGTCACCACAGTTGGTATCAGAGCAAATGCTTTGACCCTAGGATTAAAACCCTTTAAAGGAGACCTATAGGATTGGTAGTGTCTATAGGGAGTTGTCTTAGGTAAACCAAATATTTGTATGACTTGAGATGGGTATTCACTTGAGAATAATCCTGACACACTCGAGTCAAACTTTCCTACCTATTCTTCCTAAGTGAAGCTAGTAGTTAATTCCAAGTATGTAGCATATCAACAAGTCCTTAAAACAATAGATGAGTAGATCACAGTTGGTATACAATACATGGTAGTCCAAAGAGAGGATACAACCATAAGGAAGATATCCTATTGGAAGATGTGTACCAACATATGTTATGATGAAGTAAGAGTTATCAGACCTGTAATAGGAGTAATATCAAGTGATGAAGATAATTAAGATATCCTAATAGAAGATGTAGACCCAAACAAGTAATAGGGTAAGTAAAAATTTATCTAAACTTGTGAAACAATTGATAGTAAGTGATAACTCTGAGTTATATGAGGTAGTATAGACCATGATGAGTCAATCATGGGAGGTAAGGAGGAGAGATAGGAATAAAATATGCCTACTTACATGGTAGAGATAGAAATCATATATGATTCACCTGAGAATCATTATGTGATGGACTAGAACCTCATAATTAATTAAGAGGAGAACAATAAGAAGCCAAGTGCAAAACAATAGTGTAAGAATTGTGCTTCAAAACAATGGGAAGTGTGCCAAGCACATCAAGACCATATGTTTATGGTAGAAACACTTTGAAGTATCGGAGCAATATTCCAATTGTTATGAGTTAAGAGTAGCAATGTTAGAACCCAGATATACCATGTGAAATAGTCCTCAACCAAAATGGAAGTTAAGTTAGTAAGTCCAAAGAAAATTAGGTTAATCTTAACTATCCTAGACCACTTAGTTTCAAGTTTATCTCATTGCAATTGTGCAATTCAGGTAAATGTCAAGACAAATAGTAGAATTCCAACTATATGTACTAAGTATCACAATATAACCTATCTTATGTGGTGTTATATACTACACATCAGAACCTGATGTCTAGAGATGTCTTACTCAACTATTATATTCAGGCTTATGATGATGTGTATTATAAGCACAAAGCTGAATCTTCTTGGATTTTATTGGATTTTCATTGTTTGACTAGATCCATACATGAAGTTTGACTTTGATATGCAAATGCATGTTGCAAAATCAAGTCATTACTTGATGCTATAGATCTAGAGGGTAATGGTATTCGTGTGAGGAAGTGACGAATTCTGAAGATTCTGAAGATAAGATGAAGGTCCACCAGAAGAAAGGAGTAAATTTGTGGGAAGCAACCACAATATTCAGAAGGAAGTACCAACCTAAACTCATGCTTTACCTCAACAGAGGAGTACTTTAGTACATAGGAAGCATGAAGGTGAGAAATATGATGATTATGGTGAAGCTGAAGCAGATCCATAGTCAACATAGAAGAGGGAATGCATGGGAAATCACTTAGGATACTATAATCATAGTGTCAGCTAGTGGTTTTCTTGCAAAATAAACCCTGAATGAAGGAAGGTGATATATGAAATCATAGCAGACATAAGAAGACCATAGTTGATATCAGAAGACCACAATTGGTATAATATCAATACTGCGAGATAAAGTAGAAGATGTCTCGTCCAGTTGATCAGAACCTATAATAGAATCCATTTTTAGATATCAAATAGCCACAGTTGGTATAATAACCACAGCTGGTATCAGTTGGAGTTACAAATAGTCCACGATTTAATTATTTGTATCAAGAAGTTGTGAACAAATAAAATTTTGTTAGCCAAATAACAATGACCTATAATCATTTAGTCAAATGATTCACATTGGATGTCCACAATTGAGTGGATACACCACAAGGATTCTTCACAAGACCTTAGAAGAATATAAACCACAAGCTACACCTAGACTAATATTCTAACCATCAATCCAATGGTTGGAATAAAAGGAGTTGAAGATCATAAGAAAACTCTAAGGGGTAGAGTAAAGATTGAGTTGGATGTACGATAACTCAATGTTTTAAGCAAGAAGGATGATGAGGGTCTGAACTGAGAGGAAGTTCGATCTTATTTTCATAAGATTATTAAACACTACTTTCAGAAGGATGTCAGACCAGAAGCCGAGGTTTATACCTCGAGGAAGTAAGAATTGGACATTAACTTGAGAAAGTGAGTAATATCTACTCAGAAGTACGAAGGCTCAAGTAAGTTAAGCATAAAGAAGTTGGACGAAGAAAATACCATAGACCAAATACAGCTCAAGAAAACCAAAGACCGAAGGAAATTGACCATACCAGAACCACAGACTAATAGAATGATTCCTTTCATGGAACCTAAATAACCCAAAATAGTTATAGGTATCAACTATAAACCATGATGGGATGGACGAAATGAGTCTAATCCATTCTTAGAGGAATAAACCATCATGATCATTTCCATGTTAAATACCTTACTTAGTACCATTATTGCAGTTTTGGTACTAAGGGAAAAACAAAGACCTATCTTATCAAATAGGAGAATGTTATCCAATTAGTCTTCAGTCAAGACTAGCAGCACCAGAAGAAGTCTCAATCATTGAATCTTCAACGAGAAAGGAAACAAGCTTATAGAGTTGGAAGAAACCAATGAATCAAATTAAGAACCATGGTTCAGAGACAAACCCTAATGGATTCCAGGAAGAATCTGGATAAGGGATATATACAATTATATCCAGTGAGATCACCACGGAGTTCGAGAAAAGTTGTAGTCTGCACAAGTCAGATCCAAACTTCGGAAACGTGAGAGAGATCAAACTTCGAGGATGAAGTTTAGTTTAAGGGGTAGAGACTGTAATATCCCAGGTATTGGGGTTACAAAAATAGAGGAAACAGATGTGTGCATTGCATTCATGCATAGAAAATCTGGGGAATTTTCGCGCTTTAAAGTAAAACAGTCACAGTAACTGAAGTTTCACTTGACCTTGGTGGAATTGAAGTAGCTCATCAAGTCAAGCGTTATAAACCTCAATGTGACTTTGTGAAAATCTTGTTTTGGGTAGAGATGATTTGATCTAAGGGGTTAGATCAAATGAAACTAATAATCAACACAACACCACTTTACTCAATGATCAACTGCTTGACCTTATAAAAGATTATAGTATGGTAATCATTGTCTTAGCATTGGAACATCAATTCAATTGCAAATCAAGTAACAATAAAATGGAGAAACCATTATTGACTTATCCCTTTCATGTCCTAAATTAATCCTTGATCTTACCATGAACCTCATGGTATCCATTTCACTCCATTCATGGAAACAAGACAAGGAGGTAAACTCTATAAATATATATCCTTCTCTATTTCATATTATTATACATCAAACCTAGAGAGGTGAGAGTTTTATATTATTTATTAGAGAAGCAATAACAAACTTGGAGCTAAACCTTGGATATACATCCAAGTATTCAAATCATCATCTTTAAGAGGAACCCTAGAGTATTATTCAAAACATTCCTTAGAGAGAGACAACATTTATGTGAAACATAGATAATGGTGATCATATCAATTTCTATGGAGCCTAAATTTAGGTTAGTATTAAAGTCCTTTCCCAAATAAGAGAGAGACCACTCATACCAATCTTAGTTTTACCTATTTAAGACTAAAGGATAATCATTGAACTAAAGTATTAGGAGATTAACCATTTCATCTTGGAATGGTGAGACAACCTAATATCACATGAAATAATACCATATCCAAGAATTGATAAGGTGAGGAAGAGACTAACCCAATTAAGCTAGACAAATGGAACCTTAGCCTAGATACCTAAGGAGATATTAGGAGTACACCATAAACCCTAGAATAACTGTTCTTAAATGAGAGAGCTCAACCTATGGTATTATACTCAAGATAATTGAGACAACCATAACCATGCTCATTCAAGAAACTATAAAAGAAAGTATATATTTAATTGATCAAGACAACACTTGATCTTGAGAGTGGGAAACCTATTAAATGAGAGATATCTTAGGAGCCAAACTTTGATCATTATAAATTGAGTAATGATCATAAACCCTAAGAACTTGAGGTAAGGATATTAAGAACAAGTGGATCATGCCTAATCCATGATCATGCTCTTGAGGTATGTGAGGATAAGTTAAACCCTAATAGGATAAGCAGATATCATTAGCCACATGAAATTATAAGGAGATCAATAATAAGCAACACTAGGCTTAGATCCCAACCTTAACTTGTGAATCATTTGGTGATCATAGGTATAATTCTACCACATTTACATTCCACCTATTCTCCACTTAAGAACCACATGAAAACCTCTAGAGTCAAACTTTATACTTTATATGGTGAGAAACTTTCCATCCATATGACCAAAGTTAACTATAAAAAGAATCATAATCAATGTAATTATTTTAATGATAAATTGAGGATAATAATAGAAGTTAATTGGTAGAAGATAAAACCAATTCTCAAATCCTTAGTAACTAGAGAAGCACATGAAATATTAAGCAAGTAACCATTTTATCATGCATTGGGAAGAGTAAATATAGCCAATGCAATATGGTGGTATTTCATCCCTATAACCAGAATGGCACCCTCAATACTATCTTATGCTTCAATTCATGAACATAAGAAACCCTTGTGATATATTTTCTAATTAAAAACCATAAGTGGTGATCAACCACTTATCTTCATAACAAGACTCAACCATGATGAGGGTAATATCTACTCTTGTTATTACATGGTGTATCAAAATATAATAGCAGTGCTAACCTTGAAATGGTGTTATTATAAACCTTACAAGACCCTAACAAATAAATGTTCACCTAAAATAATGCAGGTGACAACATTCTCAAATAGGAGATTAAGACCCTAGAGATATTTTAGCACATGAAATTATGCCATCCCAATCACTCTCTTATTTGAAATTCATAAATAAACATTACTTTGGAATTGTTTCTTGCAAGATATAACCAAATAAAACTCTATATATCATTAAGTAAGATCAACAATCATTGGGAAAGTAATTTGGATATTTCCAAGGGCAATATTCAAATCAATGCATATATGGATGTTCAATTCAAATCCTAATAGTAATTAATAAATTTATGCTCTAGTATTCCTATTGAATTTTATAACACACCACAATAATCTTTAAAGTATCTGCAGTGCCTTGTATTAATAATTGTATGGCTCAAATAAGCAAGACCTGCAAAATAGAAAGGAAATCAAATTAGAATTCAAAACAGAATTATAAAACAGAAAAAGAAAACAAATAAAAGAAAAAGAGAGGAGAAGAGGGGTGCTTACCTGGGCAGGCAGCAGCCCAGCACAAACCCACCAGGGCAGCCCAGCAGCAGCCTGCAGCCCAAGCACCAGCCCAGGATCAGCCCGAATACCCCTTCGTCAAAATATCCAGAGGAGCTCATCCTCATCTCTTCGTCTCGCATGGGAGACAGCACGAAGCCGTGCTCGGCTTCGACGTCTCGCTGGCGACCTCCCAGTGCTCGACGGCGTGACGAGGCCTGCTCCGTCACCGTATAAAAGCCCCTGGAAGAACCCTAGCTCCGACTTTCGTCCTCCTCTGCTCCAATTTCTCTCGATACCGAAACCCTGGCTCCGCCAGTCGCCATTACCGCCGGCGATAGAAGCCTCTCCGAGCCAAGGCGAGCACACCGGCGTGATCACCGTCCTCGACAAGGTCAGCTCCCACAAGGAATCGAGTCGAAACCCCTCGCAACGACCTCACCGAGCTCATCGTCTCCGACGGCCGGAGATGACGATTCCGGCGAACCCGACCGCCATGGACCTCACCGTCACGCCCTATGTCCTCCTGGTGAGCCGCTAATCATCCTGGCATGCTCATATTGCTCCCTAGCATGCTGTAGTGTCGCTGTACCGTGAGCCTATGTCCGCCGCCGCAGCACCTCATCGCCGACCGTGCTCCGGTGGACATCAGCGGGCGGCACCACCATTCAACTCACCGTGACGCGCTGGGTCGATTATAGTGAGTTCTCCGTCCGCGCGAGCCCTGGATCGGCGGCGCCGTCGCCGTCTGATCGCCGGCAGTAAGCCATGGCCACGCCAGCGATTTTGACCTCGGTCAATGGTGCGCGGCAGCTGACGTGGACCCCTGGCCCACTAGTCAGTGCCCATGGGTAGCTCTAGCCCGGGTAGATTTAGGAATTTCGTTTTAATTTCAAATTTCATTAATACCTGAAACTTTGTCAAATTATATAAAATTCAATATAACTCAGAAAAATGAAAATAAGATATCAAAATTCTTAGAAAAGAAAAATCTATCCAATAAAAATATAATATGAAATTTTTATTTTTAATAAAAATTTAATTGTTTTAAACTTGATAATTAAGTCTTTTTCTTTTAATCTTATTACAATTAAAATTCAATAATTAAGAAAAGTTCTGAAATAAATAAAAAACCAGTAAACAAATAAAGAAAACATGAAAACTAATTTTCTTTATTTGCTATTTTATTAAAGCTTTATTAGTGGAATTTAAACCCTAATTAATAATTGTCTTAATTATTAATTCTTTAAAAATCAGAAAAGGTCAAATCCAATATTCTTTTTAATTCAAAATTATTAATAACTTCAAATTTATAATGAAGTTATCAAGTTCATAACTATATGGTGATTAAGAAACCCTAATTCCATATTGAATAAAGAACACAACCTCATAATTGTATGTGAAACCCAAAACCCTAATTCCACTAGAAATCCTAGCTCCACTGTTTCATGTGAACTCCAAATTATTTTAAAACCTAAACCCAAGTTAACATGAGATCATGTTACTTCATTAGTAGTTATAGACCCATAATTAGCAGCTAAATGCTTACCAAGTTCACATAAAATATAGGAACCCTAACACTAACAATTTAGCATCCTATTTATGTAAACTCAACAAACCAAGATAATCAAGTAGGGTTAACTAAGTGTAAACCCTAGATCCTATTACCCAAAACTATCATTCCTATTCATTCCTATTTAGCATCACATCAATGTGATGAACCTTAGGGGCAACTATGCCAAATCTTGAGCATTACCTAACCATATTCCACTAAACCCTACTAGTGTTGGATATTTATGAACCATCCTAATTAGGAACCAATCACTCTTTACTTAGGGAATTAAATAGCAAACCTAGACCACCTCAACCCTAAATGAGATACTTCTTATTATTTAAGAAGTATGTTCTTCAAAAGTTATTCTTTTTAAGTAAATAAAGAATCATCATCAATCCTGCCTAATAGAACCTATAGCCAATATCCAACTATCATCAGAAAGGTAAACCAACTTTGATAGCAACTATTTATAATAAATTGATCAAGATGCTTAGGCTTAACTCAACCTTACAAGCCCTAAGTGTTGATGAATCCAACCTTGATTGGATCCATCTAATACTTACTCCAGAAACTAGATGAAACCATAGTCAACCATATAACCCCACCAATTTAATTATCATACTTGTTCTTTATTAAGAACATGTTCTTCAAAAGTTATTCTTTTGAAGTATATGATAATTAATCATTAACCATGCCATGTAATGTTAAAACCAACCACTATTCATTACATGTTAAGATTATACCAAGTGTTATAATTATGTGCTATTAATCTTATTATTATTATATATTGCAGCACCTGCTTATGATAACAATCAACCAATTCTGAATAAGAACCTTGTTTGTGAATCACTCAAAAAGTGCAACACACCCTAAACTAATCATTACAACTCACTAATCCTAAATCATCGGGGTTAGGTCACGCTTAGAGCGATTGCATCTCATACTTATGCATTATTGCATCCTTGCCAATCTTTAAACATCGTCCTTACCGGACGATGATGCTATTTCAGAATTTGGAGTTATTGCGTATCGAAGACCTTGTCTGCATAATCTTGCAGCCAAGAAAGGCAAGTTCATCACTTGCTCATGTCATTTGAGTATTTCTATCAAATTACTTGCAAAGTATTATGATTATCACTATTGCATAAAAATCAAAACCACTACTTTCATAACTATGAATATGACTATGTGGTGGGCAATGGAACCATGGATTGTGTTGATATGGTGGAGGTTCCATTGCACGGGTTTATATCCATCTAGGATTAAACAACAAATGTCGCCAGTGATTCTTGTGCCGTAATACCCGTGTTAACCATAAGATCCGGAGTGGGACGGAGTAGTCAAAAGTGTTTCCACCTCTCGTTCATCAACGGATGCGCTTTACCGTAGACACTTGTATCCGGGGCAAGCGGTAGGATGGGGAAGCCTTAAGTCCCCACGGCATAGTCCGTAGACACTTGTCGCTCGAAGAACAAGCGGTAGGCGTGGGAAGCCTTAAGTCCCCACGGTATTGCGGTCTATGATGGGTTGCAGCTACCGGCGAAGGAGTTTGGTTCGATCCCAGACTGTCGTCGTGGGGGTCCACCCTGAAATCTATGGGAATAATGGGACCGGCGAGGACCCAGGGTCGGGGCATGCAACAAAGGGTGGGTGTTCGAGGTAGCGGAGGAACATGATTGGCTAGACCTTATACCGGGCCTCACACCATAGGAAGTGTGGACGGGGAATATGCCCGGTTGGCACCAAGGTTAAGATCTCTTATGGGTAAAGCAACACACCTCTGCAGAGTGTAATGAATCTTGACCTGTCACTCCCTGTTCCGGGATATGGAACTGCAAACGCGGAAAGGAGCTCCATGAAGTTCTAGTAAACCGGTGAAGGTGACGGACATAGTTCTTCTGAATAAAAGCAACCTTTTGAAGAAATGGTTATGAAAACCTGCATTGGTATTAGACTTTCTGGTCTAATGCGTAGCTAGTGCATTAAACACCTCTTTCCTATAATGAACTTGTTGAGTACGCTCGTACTCATCCCACTCTTAAATCCCCTGCTTAGATATGGAGGCATCGAAGGAGAATCTACAGTGCAACTCGAAGACCGAGGAATCAACAATTACTTCAAGGGACAGGAACCTGACAGAAGAGTCAAACACCACAACTACCATGGAGAAAACCTAGATTAAGTAGTAGAAGGGAACTAGCTTCCTAAACCTAGCTCCTATTTAGCTAGAATCTATTCATAGCCTCTGTAGCTAGTTAAATACTCTTCAAACAGAGTTCGTGTTAGGATTAGACTACGAGTCGATCTTCTGGAGTTTATTTGCAGTTTTACCTCATTGTAAAGAAGGAGGCTATGATGATCTTATGTAACAGAGTCAGTGTTGTAATTCTATAGACATGCCTTGGACCCGCATATGTTTCTGTTGTACCACTCTGAGCGATATAATACTAGTGGAACGGTGTTTCATTGGTGTTATATCAGACTTGCATACTACACCATGCAGTGGTATGCCGGGTCACCACATAGTAGTAGTAGAATCCGAGCAGTACGAACTCTTAGTACTTAACTGCTCGAGGAGAATAAATGTATAATCTAGTAAGACTCTTATATTGTAAGATAAGATGGGTTCGCCTCGAACCCAGGAGTATCCCTCTTAGGACCCAGGAGGAGCTCCGAGATGATATGTACATGATGCTTGTAATAATAAATGAATGAGTTATGGACCTGCTATGTTCTGTTGTACTACTCTGAGAGATGTAATATTTGTGGATTGGTACTTCGTGAATGTTATATCAACTGGCGTACTACAACATGCTTTGGTATGCAGGGTCACCACAGTTGGTATCAGAGCAAAAGCTTTGACCTTAGGTTGGAACCTAGTAAATGGGACGAAACGTTAGGAGTCAAATAGGATTAGTAAAGAATTCTCTAAAAATATGGTGTATATTCACTTGAGAATAAAACAATCATATCTTTTAGTGCGATAATTCTTTATTATCTCTATTATGATGCATCATTACTAATACTATATTCTTTCTATTCTACAGCCAACTATGGAAAGTTCACGTTCGGGACGTAACGTGAAAGTGAAGCCATCAAACTTGAGTGAATACGACGGAGGACTCGCAGACATTCTTCGTGCTATGTTACTTGAATTTGGGTGCGATCCCCAACTCCAAGTGATGAAATACTGGTACTACGACGGTCCAGTATTGGCGAAGTGTAGGGTAGGACTAAGACTTCCAGAATCCCTAGGAATGAGTGTAGTGATGCCAGCAGGTGAGGCTAGAACCATCAACACAGCCTACCATATAGCCATAATGAGAGCCATCACTGATATTCGGGAGCATAAGACGAAGGAGCTTATGGGTTCCGAATTCGCTCATATTCCTCATATGGAGGAGGAAGATGATCCTATGCTTAACCACTTCAAGCTTGCAAAACGCAAACCAGCAGAAGCCGCTAAGTACATGGATAACAGCCGCAACTTACTGTCATTGTTCTTTCAGTTGAACCGACATCTGTCGGGAGCGATTGATACAATGTTAGAAGAGTTTACTGAGCCCAAGGAGGACGCGAAGGGGAAAGAACCAATGGAGGGTGAGGTTCACACACCAGTTTATTCAGCTGGTGATTACATTAGTATTGACCATCCCGAACAACAAACCACACCCATTACACCTAGGTACTTTCCTAGTAGTTCCCATGGAGGATATGAGGGTGGAGAGGAATCCGGAAACAATCAGCGTTCCGAGACTCCTATAGAAAACTCCACAGGTTGGCGTTGGGGATCAGATACTGGAACCCATAGTGATTCAGTTAGATATAATCCTGAGATGAATGAGGACGCCACAACCCAGAACCAGAACTATCAGTTAATAGGGGAGACGATGAGGAGTATCCGATACTGATCGAGTCGGATACAGATGGTGGAAATACCTATGGCGGAGTCACAGGGGAGTACACCCGATGGGTGGATTATGATGCATTGAATGACCAGTTCATGAACATAGATTTCTCCCTGGGATCATCCTCTGATTCCGACTACCAGCCGACGGGAAGACCCTATGTTCCAGATTCTGTCAGGAGGACTACACGTTCGACCGCATGGAAGCCTGGGATGTACCGGGAGTGAAGCACGACTAGAGACCACCATGGGAGGCGAGACTACAATACAGTAGTACCACATGTATTGTAGTATGTAATATTTTGTAGAAATTTGTACATATACTTCAATAAGTGAGTTTGCATACTCACATCGCTACTGAGTATTGTAATAAACCACTTAAGTATGTATATACATGGTATATGTTTTGTATGATTTGGATTTGCTTCTTGATTTCCATTGCGTGACTAGTTCTGTGCACAAAGTTGAGCTCAGAAAACTTGCGCATGGAGTAACTATGAGTACCACTTTGTGTTGCAGAACTAGGGGGATATGTCGGGATTGACGGGTGAGGAGAGCGAAGCACAGCGCCTCGAGCGCGAGGCCAAGCAGAAGGAAGAGGCTGATGAAGCAGCCAGAAACCAGTTTCCACCACCACCACCCATGACGCAGCAGAATTTCCTCCAATACATGCAAATGTTGGAGGAAAGGCAACGTATGACTATGGAGCAGCAAAACAAGTTCTTTCAGGAGCTGCTTCAGCAGAACAAGGTGGAGAGGCCAGAAAACCAGGGAGTCACTTTGTCGGACTTCCAGAACACTAAGCCAATATCCTTCGCATACGCACCCGAACCTATGGACGCGGAGGATTGGTTGATGGACACTGAGCGAAAGCTCAATACTTAGGATGCAACGACCTGGAGAAGGTCAGATACGCAACCCACTTGTTGTGTGGACCCGCCGCATCGTGGTGGGATAACATAGTAGTCGTTTATCCGGCTGAGAAAGTATTCACCTGGGAGGAGTTCAAGAGGAAGTTCAGGGAATCCAATGTCCCTGAGAGTATAGTGGAGTTGAAGCGTCGAGAATTTGGAAGTCTCGAGCAGAAAGATAAGGCCATCCTGACTTACGTCAGGGAGTTTTCCAAACTGTCCCGGTATGCTGTTGAGGAGGTCAACACCGAGGACAAGAAGAAGAAGAGATTCTTGCGGGGATTAAGTCCCCAGTTCAAGGTACAGCTCAGAATGATGAGAGCGACAGAGTTCTAGGAGTTGGTGGATGCAGCCATCACTCTTGAAGATGACTTCAAGCAACTGCAGGAGGAGAAGAGAAAGAAGGCTAAATTTGAGCCTAAGAGATATATCATCAACAAGCCCAATACCAGCTTGAGTTTCAAGCCAAGGTACAACAACAACAACAACAACAACAACAACAACCAGAGGAGGAACCAAGGATTCCAGCCTACAAACCAGATATTTTGCCGAAGCCGTGGGAAACCAGGACACGTTTCCAAGGATTGCAAGAGGCCAAGGATAATATGCTTTGGTTGTCGCGAGGAAGGACACATGCTTAGGGATTGCCCTAAGAAGAAGAATGGAGGAGGTCAGTCAGGAGGAGGAGGAAGCCGAGGAGGAAACACCGGAGGGAACTGGAAGAACAAGAAACCCTTCGGCAAGTTGAACTGCACCAGCTTGGAGGAGGTGGTGAACTCCGATCAGGCAGTGATAGGTACGCTTCAGATACTTACTCATCCTGGCAAAGTACTTTTTGATACTGGTGCAACTACATCATTCATTTCTCAGCAATTCATCATCAAACATGGGATTAGTTGCACTAAGTTAGACACACCTATAACCATACTTTCTGCGGGGGGAACGATAGTAGTAACCCATACCAAACAAGGACAGGTCATTATGATCAATAAGTGTGCGTTTGACGCAGACCTTTTCATTTTACCAATGAAGGACATTGATGTCATTCTTGGTATGAACTGGTTAGAGGCAAATGGAGCATTGATAGACTGTGTGAACAAGACAGTGTCTTTGAAAAGCCCCGATGGAACTAGAATGATCTACCAAGGAGATAAGCATACACAGATTGAAGTAGAGCTGCAATTGAATAGCATGAAGGAAGTAAAGCTGGAGGATATACCAGTAGTGAATGAATTTCAGGATGTTTTTCCTAAGGAATTACCTGGAATGCCACTAGATAGGGAGATAGAGTTTACTATCGACATAATTCCAGGAACAGCTCCGATTGCTAAAGCACCATATAAAATGGGGCCTAAGGAGTTGAAAGAACTCAAGGAATAATTGGATGACCTGGAACAGAAAGGATTTATTCAGGAGAGTATATCACCATGGGGATCACCTGTGATCTTCGTGGATAAAAGAGATGGAGGTCGAAGGATGTGCGGAGACTACAGGAATTTGAATAATGTTACTATCAAAAACAAGTACCCACTTCCTAGAATACAAGATCTATTTGATCAAGTTAGAGGCGCGGGAGTCTTTTCCAAGATTGATCTAAGATCCGGTTATCATCAGATAAAGATCAAGAAGGAAGACGTTCCGAAAACAGCCTTTGTCTCGAGGTACGGACATCATGAATATCTAGTAGTACCTTTTGGATTAACCAATGCCCCAGCAATCTTCATGAATCTTATGAATAAGATCTTCATGCCATGCCTAGACAAGTTTGTCATCGTATTCATCGATGATATCTTGATATACTCCAAAGATAAAGCTGAACATGCTGAACATCTGAGGATAATGTTGCAAACACTAAGAGAACATCAACTCTACGCCAAATTCAGCAAGTGTGAATTTTGGCTAGATCAAGTAGAATTTCTTGGTCATGTTATTAGCAAAGATGGGATAGCTGTTAACCCGAGCAAGGTAGCAGCAGTTTTAGATTGGGAAGCACCCAAGACTGTCAAAGAAATCCGTGGATTCTTAGGAATGGCAGGATACTATCGGAGATTCATTGAAGGATTCTCCAAGATAGCAGGACCGATGACTAAGCTGTTAAGGAAGAACACACCGTTCGTGTGGTCTAATGAGTGTGAGAAGAGTTTTCAGACTCTGAAAGAGAAACTCACCACAGCACCGGTGTTAGCAGTCCCGGAAGTTGGCAAAGATTACACCGTGTACTGTGACGCATCCAAACATGGATTGGGTTGTGTACTCATGCAAGATCGGAAGGTAATATCTTATGGATCGAGGCAACTCAGACCTCATGAAGTGAACTATCCAACACATGATTTAGAGTTAGCAGCAGTAGTTTTTGCACTTAAAACTTGGAGACATTTTCTATATGGAGCCAAGTGTGAGCTCTATACGGATCATAAGAGTCTCAAGTACTTGTTCAATCAGAAGGAACTCAATATGAGGCAAAAAAGATGGCTTGAACTAATCAAGGATTATGACTTGACCATCAATTATACTCCAGGAAAGGCTAATGTTGTAGCAGATGCCTTGAGTAGGAAGAGCACTGGAGGAGTGGAACAAGAATTATCACCGGAGTTAAGGAAGGAAATAAGTCAAGCCCAGATACAACTTTGGGAGAAAGAAGCTCATGAAGGACTATCGGCTTTACAAGTAGCCGATGAGCTAAGTGTTAACTTAAAGAATGAGATAATCATGGGCCAATTGGACGATCCATTCATCGTGGAGGAGATGAGAAGGATTGATGAGGGAAGACCATCAGAATTTCACCGACGAGAGTCGGGATCATTATGGTTCCAGAAAAGGATTTGCGTTCCGGATATTGATGAGATCAAACAAGTTATACTCCGGGAAGCAAATCAAACACCATATTCTATACATCCGGGAAGTACAAAGATGTACATGGATCTCAAGGAATTATTCTGGTGGAATAACATGAAAAGAGAGATAGCACAATATGTGGCGGAATGCCATACATGTCAAAGAGTGAAAGCTGAACATCAAAGTCCGGCAGGAAAGTTACAACCTTTACCAATCCCAGAATGGAAATGGGAGGAGATAGGAATGGATTTCATCACCGGACTACCCATGACTAATAAAAAGAAGGACATGATATGGGTAATCGTGGACCGGTTGACGAAGAGTGCACACTTCTTAGCAGTAAATCAGCAGGACAAAGGAGAGAAACTCATCGATCTTTACATCAAAGAGATTGTGAGTAAACATGGAGTACCCAAGAAGATTGTGTCAGATCGAGGATCCGTGTTCACATCAGCATTTTGGAAACAACTACATGAAGCTTTAGGATCCAAGTTAGACTATAGCACCGCCTATCATCCCCAGACAGGTGGACAAACAGAGAGAACAAACCAGATATTGGAAGACATGCTTAGGGCTTGTGCCTTAGACTTCGGAGGATCATGGGAGGAGCACTTACCACTAGCAGAGATTTCTTACAATAATAGCTATCAAAGCAGCATCAAGATGGCACCATTCGAAGCTCTGTATGGAAGGAAGTGTAGATCACCGATATGTTGGTATGAAGCAGGATCAAGCAAGGAGTTCAATCCAGATTATGTTAAGGAAAAGCAGCAGATCATCGACATCATAAGAGATAGGCTGAAGATAGCTCAAAGTCGACAGAAGAGTTATGCAGACCAAAAGAGAAGAACATGGGAGCCAAAAGTGGGAGACATGGTATACCTTAAGGTAAGTCCAATGAAATGTCTTCAGAGATTCGGAGTAAAGGGAAAGTTGAGCCCTAGATACATCGGACCTTTCAAGATACTGAGTCAGAACCGAGGGTTAGCCTTTGAATTGGATCTACCGGGAAGGTTAGCTCAGGTACACAATGTATTCCATGTGTCTCAACTCAGGAAATGTTTAAAGACCCCAGATGAGCCAGTATCCCATGATGAGCTCGAGTTACAACCAGACTTGACCTACATCGAGAAGCCCGCTAAGATTCTCGAGGAGAATTGGAAACAACTCAGGAATAGAGCCATTAAGTACTGCAAGATTCAAAAGAAGCATCATCCCGAGAGGGAAGCCACCTGGGAAAAGGAAGAAGACCTGAGGAAAGCATATCCCGAACTCTTCAGGTATTACAACCACAACTTCGGGACGAAGTTTTCTTTAAGGGGGAAAGGCTGTAATATCCCAGGTTTAGAGAAAATCGAGGGGTAGATTTTAGAAAGGGATGTGCACTGCATCGTAAATTATGGGGAAATTTCGCGCTTTTAAAAGAAAACTGCATCGAAGGGGGACAAGTTTCTCTCTCGACACCTTACAGGGTTAGGGTTTCGAGAGTGCGACAAACTTGATTCTCATTCAACTAAGTTAGGGTTTTGAGAAGAGAGGAGAGTAGTGCATTAAAACTTAAGTTGCATGATTGAATTCAAACACAAGTTGTATTTGAATTTCAAATTCAAACATCATATGAACATCTCATAATTCAAATTTGAGGTAATTCATTAAACAAATTATAAATAATAAAGAATATAAATAGTACAACTATTATACAAAGCTCATTAGAGAAAATTGGAGCTTTATTGATAATCACACATGATACATTGTTATTTACAATATTCAGAAATGAATTAAGGAATATTACAACACATTACATGAATTGACTAAATGGAAAAAGAAAAAGAAAGGAAAATTACAATCAAATGATCTATCCTAAACTACATGTTGATCTTCATGAAATCCTTGATCAAGATGATCTTGCACTTCATCTTGATCATCTTCTTGTTCCCTGCACACAAACAAAGCACAAACAAATGTTATGCCAAGTGGCAAAGCCACTTGGCAGATTAGAACGTAAAAATTTACTTTGCTATTGTTTTGCCTCTAATTTGTGTATCTTGATGCAACTAACACTAACGCTGGTTCACAGAACGGCTGGTGTCTCTGCTTTTGTGCAGCCAACCAGAAAAACTCGGGATTTTGACGAAAGGCCCCCTGCTGACGACCGAAGGACAATTCAAGTGGAGGCCCGAGGGCCACACCATAAGGCGGCGTGGCCTAGGGGGGCCCGCGCGGCCCTATGGTGTGGCCCCCTCGGCTGGCCTCCGACGCCCTCCTTCGGACTATTTATCGGCCTCGACCTAAAAACGCACGGGGAGAGGTCGAAGTCGCGAGAAACCCTCCAACACCACATCGCGAAACTCCGTCTCGGGAGCCGAAGTCTCCGTTCGGCACTCCGCCGGACGGGGAATTGGAGGAGATCATCGCGCCATCACCGCCAACGCCTCTCCATCAACCAGCCATGTTTCCCCCATCCATGTGTGAGTAATTCCCCCGCTGTAGGCCGAAGGGGATGGTAGGGATTGGATGAGATTGGTCATGTAATAGCATAAGATTGTTAGGGCATAGTGCCTAGTGTCCGTAATTGGTACTTTGATGATATTGTTGCAACTTGTTATGCTTAATGCTTGTCACTAGGGCCCGAGTGCCATGATCTCAGATCTGAACATGTTATTATTTCATCATGATATTCATTGTTTATGGTCTTACCTGCAAGTTGTATACACATGTCGCTGTCCGGAACCAAGTGACAGAAATCGGGACAACCGGAGGGAATGGTAGCGATGTGAGGATCACATGTGTTCACGGAGTGTTAATGCTTTGCTCCGGTACTCTATTAAAAGGAGTACCTTAATATCCAGTAGTTTCCCTAGAGGCCCGGCTGCCACCGGCTGGTAGGACAAAAGATGTTGTGCAAGTTTCTCATTGCGAGCACGTACGACTATAATTGGAACACATGCCTATTGATTGATTAGTACTTGGACACCGTTTTATTATTATCTGCAAATGCCCTGCTATGATTGTTACATGAGTTTCTCTCATCCATGCAACTCCCGTCATCCGTCCCCGTGCCTACGTATTTTAATCCTGCTGTTTACTAAAATCACTACGATGTCCTTGTTACTCTGTTCTGTTATTTCACTACCCATGCGCTATAAAGTTACTTGATAAACTCTTGCGAGCAAGTCTGTTTCCAGTGCAGCTGAATTGACAACTCTGTTAAGGCTTTCAAGTATTCTTTGTCTCCCCTTGTGTCAAATCAATAAATTGGGTTTTAGTTCCCTCGAAGACTGTTGCGATCCCCTATACTTGTGGGTCATCAAGACTATTTTCTGGCGCCGTTGCCGGGGAGCATAGCTTTATTTGGAAGTTCACTTGGATTGATATTGTTCGGTGCAAATTCTCCATCATGGGTAAAACTCGCGATACTAAGGTCGCCATATTACCATCCACTACAAGAAAAGGTACAACTCTGAGTACCTCTGCTGCTCTTGATTCACCATCTGTGATAAGTAAACTTGTTTCACCACCACAAGCTTCAAATGCTGGTACTTCTGCTGAATCTGAAAATTCCTCTTATAATATTGATGATGCTTCTGCTGTGCTTGATGATAGTGGTTCATTGGGAACTTTTCTAGATGCTACAATTGCTAGGTCTAGACAAATTGAAAATACTGAAACTCCTGATGTTACTACACCTGTTAATTCACCTGAACTTGAATACTCTAGTGATGATCTTGATGAAGATTATGTGGAGCTTGATGATGATTTTATTGAAAATTGCAATGCTACTACTGATGCAAGAAAAATTAAAAAGTTGCTTGCAGAACATGCTGTTAGATATAAACTGTCTCCTGATCCTAAATTTGCCACATCTCCTATAAACATTAAGGATAAAGATTATGATTTTTCTCTTGATCTATCTCATATAGCTATTGTTGAGAAAACACCTTTTTGTGGTACTGAAAAAGAAAGTGCTGTTGAACACATGACTGAGTTATCTACTCTGAGTAGCTTGTTTTCCGATGATGTTAAGAAGCGTACTTACTTTGTTGCTAAAATCTTTCCATTCTCATTAAAGGATGACGCTAAAACTTGGTATAATAGTTTGCCACCTAGTTCTATTAAAAGTCCAAAAGAATTGCTTAATGTTTTCTTCCGGAAATACTTTCCTGCTAGTGCTCAACATGCTGCTTTGCAGAGAGTTTATAATTTTGATCAGGAAGATGGAGAGAAATTGCCTGAGGCTTGGGCGAGATTTTGCTCTCTTATTAGAGCTCAGCCGACCATGATTTGGAAAAGCATGATTTACTTGATATATTTTATAGTGGACTAACCATTGAGTCTAGGGCATACCTGGATAGTTGTGCTGGTTGTGTTTTCAGGAAAAGAACTCCAGACGAAGCTGAAGAATTATTGGCTAAAATAGGCCGGAATCATGATGATTGGACTACGCCTGAACCAACTCCAACGCCAATAGTGAAGAAGAGGGGTTTAATTAAATTGAATGATGAAGATATGAGGGAAGCCAAGAAGTCTCTCAAGGAGAAAGGTATTAAATCTGAAGATGTGAAGAATCTACCTCCTATAGAAGATATATGTGAGATAATTCCCCCTTCATCCATGATTGAGGTAAACTCCCTTCAACGCTTTACTAGGGAAGATATTCCGTATTCAAAACCTCCTGCGCAATGCTTAGATGAGTTTGATAATTATATTGTTAAGCAAGAAAATTTTAATATGAGAGTAGAGAATCATCTAATGGAAAATTCTCAAGCTATTAGTGAATTGCATGATATTGTGGAGAGAACCTCCAATGATGTTAAGATGCTTGTTAAACATTTTCATATGGTTCAAACTCAAATTGATCAACTCACTAAAGTGCAAAATGACTTGCTAGGAAATAATTCTAAAGAAAAACATGCTTATAAAGTAACAACTAGAGGTGGTGTCTCTACCCAGGATCCTCTATATCCTGAAGGGCATCCCAAAAGAATTGAACAAGATTCTCAACACATTGAAACTAGTGCTCCATCTAAGAAAAAGAAAAAGAAACATAAGAATGTTGTAGAATCCTCTGAACCTGCTAATGATCCTAATAGTATTTCTATTTCTGATGCTGAAACTAAAAGTGGTAATGAACATGATAAAGATAATGATAAGAATGATACTCCTGATAAAGAAGAGGTTGAAAAAGAACCTGAAAAGCATGCTAAAAATAAAAAGTATACTAAAGAAGATTTTATTGCTGAGAAACATGGTAATGAAAGAGAACCTTGGGTGCAAAAGCAAATGCCTTTTCCTGCTAAGAAACTAAAATCAAAGGAAGAAGAACACTATAATAAATTCTGTGATTGGATGAAACCTTTATTCTTGCAAATCCCTTTGGTGATGCTATTAAATTGCCTCCTTATTCAAAGTATATGAAAGATATTGTTACTAACAAAAGGAAAATCCCCAATGAGGAAATTTCCACTATGCTTGCTAATTACTCTTTCAATGGCAAAGTTCCAAAGAAGTTGGGCGACCCAGGTATACCTACTATTCCTTGTTCTATTAAGAATAATTATGTTAAAACTGCTCTATGTGATTTGGGAGCCGGTGTTAGTGTTATGCCTTTTTCTCTTTATAAGAGACTTTACTTAGATAAGTTGATACATACTGATATATTTTTGCAAATGGCTGATAAATCTACTGCTATTCCTGTTGGTATATGTGAGGATGTTCCTGTTCAAGTTACTAATAACTGCTTGATATTAACTGATTTTGTTGTGTTGGAAATGCCGAAGATGATAATATGTCTATTATTCTTGGGAGACCTTTTCTTAACACCGCAGGGGCTGTTATTGATTGCAATAAAGGAAAGGTTACTTTCAATGTTGATGATAAGGAACACACCGTCTATTTCCCCAAGAGGATTGAAAAAGCGTGCGGAGTTAATACTATTTCTAATGTGAGAACTATCAAAGTTGGAACTATCGATTGTCCTATATATGAGCCTAAAGAAGAATATCAAACTCTTGTGATTGGATCCATATCAATACAATTCAAGGTAACATGATTGATTTAAGGTTTATTTCTTCTTATGCTATGTAAAATTTATTTGGTGGCAAGACTTGATCAACCTTGTTAACAAATACTTTTTATATGCATAGAGGAGGTAAACAACATCTCTTTCTTCCTCCACTTGCTCTAGTTGCTGTAGCATTTTTAATTTGCAAAGTTCCTTAGTTGATTAGAGATTTCAAAAAATTTCCTGGCCAGTAATAATAAACTTAATACCCAGAAATGTGCATTTTTCAAAGTTTTCAAAAATTCGCGAAAATTACACCGTTGGTCCTATTTTTCGACGAGGCACTGGGAGTACCAGGATGACCTGTGGGGCACCACAGTGCCACACCACAGGGCGCGGCCAAGGAGGGCGCGCCACCTGTGGTGTGGGCCCCTCCTTGCCCCACTACTTCATCTCTTTCTTCCAGCATCTTCTCTCTCCCGAAAAAACTCGAACCAACTTTCTCTCACTCGCGTTTTTGCTCAAGAGCTCAGGATTTTTCGATCTCTTTGCTCAGCCCAGATTTCTGTCTGAAATTTGGCACATTTGCTCTCCGGTATGTGACTCCTTCGATTATCCAAATAGAATTTTGTTTGGTTGAGTATATCTTGAATATTTTGCTGCTGTAGGTAACATGTTTAGTGAGCTTGCATGCTTGTTCTAAGTGGTAGAAACTAGTTTTGATGCATGATTAGTACTCTAGCAAGTTCCTATGGTAGTTTCCCTCAATTATATGTCACCAAATCAAGTTTTATATTGTTTGTTGAAAATTTCAGAAAAGAGATGAAGAAGTTCAAATTTGGAGAATTGTTCAAGAAAGGAACAACCAGCACCGGGAGGCCTTCTAGGACCGCCACCCAAATTAGGCGGTCGTACAATGAGGACATCATCGCGCCTAGCTTCGCGCCCGAAGAGGACAATGGGGCTCCTAATGCTTCATCCTTCCCATGTTATGATTTTCTGACAAATGCAGGGATATTGGATGATTTCTTCACCCTTGTCAACAGGGCGGGTTTAGCCACCTACGTTGGAGATGAAAGGGAGCAATACTACATGCTCACCAAAATTTTCGTCGAGAGCTTCAAGTTCCAAAACACGCAATATAGTCCGACAGTTGCATTCAAGATCTATGGTAATCCTGTTACTATGGAATTGGAAGAATTTTGTCGTGCATTGGATATTGCCCCTGTAGGTACAGCGAGGAGGATTGATGACAACCCTCGGGACTTGTTGGAGCTCTATCGAGGGATCACCAATGATGATTGTCGCACCATTCAGCGGGGCAAGATAAGGAACATTCAACTCCCCGCCATTAAATATTTTGCATATTACATTGCTACTAGCATACTTGGTAGGGAGAACACTAGCAATATTTCTAGTTACCATCTTGCTTTCTTGAATATTGCACTTACTGGACGGACATCTTATCATCTTGGTTCTCTTATTGCTCGCCGCCTGTCTACCAGGGGACCTATTTTTGGAGGAACTATTGCACTGCGCATTTTAACACATTTAGAGCTTCCTATTGATCCTAATGATGTGCCATTAACCCCTAGGAGGCTTGATATCATTGCTATGAAAAGCCATCATTTTGTTACCACTGATTCCACTTTAGATAATATGGTCTATAGAATGTTGTTTGCTGACGGGGATGAGAAAGAAATCCCTCTTCCCCAGCCAGGTTTGTTTTGTATTGACAGGCAACCATGGTCGCGCACTAAGGAGGAGGTGGATGAACATATGAAGATACAAGATTTCCACCAGCAGCATGACTCCGAGGACGCCGAGCCCTCCTATGACTACACCGTCACGTATCCGGGTGCTTCTTCTAGCACATACCCGGAATATGATCCATCTTCGTCGTACCACGGAGATACTACCTCATGGCCTCGATGGGATTGAACTCCACTTAGGCCAAAAGCCTAAGCTTGGGGGGAGGTATATCGGCATCACTCATTCTTTGCATATCATGGTTGCTGGATACTTGTATATACTTGTTTAGTCTCTTTGAGTGGTTTTCTAATGAGAGGAAGATGATATTTGGGGAAGTGCTGCCTGAAAACAGATTCTGGACTGTTACCGTAAAATTCGTGCGCCAGAACGTTATTTTGCGAAGCCAATTTTTGTGCATGTTCCCCAGGTTGTTATCTAACTTTCATTAGTTGAACACTTTTCGAGCTGAGCAACGTAAGATTTTTGTAAAAATCGATTTCTGTACTGCTGTCAGGTTTTGGCAGATTTCTGCCATCTCGCTTTTCTGTGTTTCTTTTAGTTTGCTATTTCTTGCTTTCACTTTGTTTCTTTCCCAAAACACAAAAAGACCAAAAATATTTCTTTTGTTTCTCTTCACCATTTGTTTATCTTGGTTTCTTGCATTTGTTTCGCTTTATTTGCTATTGCTAGTTTGCTATAAGAAAACCCAAAAAGATTTTGCTTTGTTTGCTTGTTTCCTTTTGTTCTTGTTCTCAAATTCGAAAACACCAAAAATATTTGCTGTTCTTCTTTGGTTTGTAAAGTTCATTATGAGTTCAATGGTCTTCGGTGGCTGGAGCGTGGTTTTCATTTCATATTATCCAAGCTACACAAGTGAAAAGGCAATAATGACGACCTACGACAATCTGATTGTGGTGAGAGGCTGGTATGAACTCTATTTGTTTTCATTTTTGTACATATACTCATCCATGTGAGCATGCTTAGTTGGTTCATGTGAGGTATATGTCATTTAAGAAAGTCTAGTAGTTCATGATCTCTCATGTTTAGCTCCAATTTATTAATATGAGTAGCATGTCATGGATGTTTGCTTGCATTGTTTTATTCATAGATAGGTATGATATTGTGGTATCCTCCTCTGAATAATTCATTTATATCGACTTGGCACATGCTCACGCATGCATATGACTGAAAAAAGTCAATTAAGCCTCAATGATTTACATTGCTTCAGAGTTCTTGTATCACTTTTATGCCTCAGTTAATTTATTTTGCCGCAAGCATGATTATGACAGTTATTGCTCTCTTGATTTGTCGCTCCCTAGTCTTTTGCTAGCCTTCACTTGTACTGAGCGGGAACGCTGCTCGTGCCTCCAAACACATGAAAACCAAGTTATTCCAAAGTGTCCACCATAAATACCTATGCATGGCATTTCAAACCATTCCAAGTAAATTCTCATGCGCTACCTTTAAAACCTTCAAAATGCTTCTCAACTTGTGTTAATGTTTCATAGCTCATGAGGAAGTATGTGGTGTTCAGCTTTCAACCTTGTCATTTACTTTTGACGGACTCTCATATGGACTAGTGGCACATCCGCTTATCCAATAATTTTGCAAAAAGAGCTGGCAATGGGATTCCCAGTCCCAAATTAATTAACAAAAATAGACACTCCTCCATGGTATGTGATTGTTGGCAGGCACCCGAGGATTCGGTTAGCCATGGTTTGTGTAAGAAAGGTTGGAAGGAGTGCCACATAAAAATGCAAATAATTCATGGGAGCCGCTCTTGGAAGTCCGGTTGGCGAGGTAGTTGGTGTACCCATTACCATTCGTTGACAACAACAAACACCTCTCAAAATAATTTTACTCCTGCTTTACAAATGAAAAGCTCTAGCGCATGTTAATCCCTGCTTCCCTCTGCGAAGGGTCAATCTTTTACTTTTATGTTGTGTCTCCATCCTTTCTTTGAGCACTTTCTTGAGAGCACAACTATCATTCTTAGTACAATATGCTTGTCTCAAAATATGATTGATTGTGGTATAACTTTGATGCTTTTATCTTTGACAATCACTACTTCTAGGCTTTCTATGAACTCCAGAGGTGCCTCGGCATGTTTTGCCGATCAAATACAGGCAAGCGAGATACCACTTTATCATACTCTCTTATGAACATTGCAATCCTGCTTATATACATGATTCATGATGCTTATTATTAATTGTTTGTACCTCTTCATGATTGACATAGCTGTTAGATGATCTTATTTGCATGTATCTTATTATGAACTGCTTAAGTATTAGCCATATCATGAGAATATATACATCATATGAGCAAATGTGTTCGTGAAAGTTCTTTTATCGCTCAGTTGTTAACTGAATTGCTTGAGGACAAGCAATAAGCTAAGCTTGGGGGGAGTTGATACGTCCAAAACGTATCTACTTTCCCGAACACTTTTGCTATTGTTTTGCCTCTAATTTGTGTATTTTGGATGCAACTAACACGGACTAACGCTGTTTTAGCAGAAGCGTTCTGGTGTCTCGTTTTTGTGCAGAAATCCAACTTTCGGGAAAAACCTCGGGATTTTGACGAAAGGCCCTATTTTCCCATAATACGACGGAGCCAGAAGGACAATTCAAGTGGAGGCCCGAGGGCCCCCACACCATAAGCGGCGCGGCCTAGGGGGGGCCGCGCGGCCTATGGTGTGGCCCCCTCGGCCGGCCTCCGACGCCCTCCTTCGGACTATTTATCGGCCTCGACCTAAAACGCACGGGGAGAAGTCGAAGTCACCAGAAACCCTCCGAGTGCCACATCGCGAAACTCCGTCTCGGGAGCCGAAGTCTCGTTCGGCACTCCGGACGGGGAATTGGAGGAGATCATCGCCGCCATCACCGCCAACGCCTCTCCATCAACCAACCATGTTTCCCCCATCCATGTGTGAGTAATTCCCCCGCTGTAGGCGAAGGGGATGGTAGGGATTGGATGAGATTGGTCATGTAATAGCATAAGATTGTTAGGGCATAGTGCCTAGTGTCCGTAATTGGTACTTTGATGATATTGTTGCAACTTGTTATGCTTAATGCTTGTCACTAGGGCCCGAGTGCCATGATCTCAGATCTGAACATGTTATTATTTCATCATGATATTCATTGTTTATGGTCTTACCCGCAAGTTGTATACACATGTCGCTGTCCGGAACCAATGACAGAAATCGGGACAACCGGAGGGAATGGTAGCGATGTGAGGATCACATGTGTTCACGGAGTGTTAATGCTTTGCTCCGGTACTCTATTAAAAGGAGTACCTTAATATCCAGTAGTTTCCCTAGAGGTCCGGCTGCCACCGGCTGGTAGGACAAAAGATGTTGTGCAAGTTTCTCATTGCGAGCACGTACGACTATAATTGGAACACATGCCTATTGATTGATTAGTACTTGGACACCGTTTTATTATTATCTGCAAATGCCCTGCTATGATTGTTACATGAGTTTCTCTCATCCATGCAACGCCGTCATCCGTCCCCGTGCCTACGTATTTTAATCCTGCTGTTTACTAAAATCACTACGTTGTCCTTGTTACTCGCTTGTTGTTATTTCACTACGCTCTGCTATAAAGCTGTTACCGATAAACTCTTGCGAGCAAGTCTGTTTCAGTGCGCTGAATTGACAACTCATTGTTAAGGCTTCTAGCGATTCTTTGTCTCCCCAATGTCAATCAATAAATTTTTATCCCAAGTGCATCCCCTATACTTGTGGGTCATCAATTAGCAAGAAAAATGTGAATTGAGAGGATATGACCAAGAACCAGCCGAGCAGATCCACTCACAAGCACCAGGTAGACACACACACACACACACACACACAGGCTGCTCACACAGCTTGTGTGCATGCACAACAGCACCTCACACACAGGGAGAGTCACCAACAAGTGCCAGGCACTGCTGTCGACCAAGAGAGCCAAGTGAGGGCCATATAAAACCTTTTCCACCGCCAGAACTCAAGTAGTTCATCAACAGCAACTCACAAGGGTAAGAACACCAAGAACAGCAAGAACAGAAGAACAGCCAGAGCTGTTCAACCCATTCCCTAAATCACCAGAAACAAATCAAGCATCACAAGCCAGCAGGAGGAGCAGGGCAAGCTTCACATATCATCCAGAAGCAAACCCTCTACACCAACACCAATTTCTAGGAGCTGGAGTGAGGTATACCAGATAAACATGAGCAAACCATGGTTTTGCTCATAATTAAGCATGTGCATATGTCACAGAAGCAAAAAGGGTAGAATACCCAATTTGTATCATCACTTGGCTACTAGCCATTTGGTGCAAGCAAATATGGGAGAGGCCAATAGGAAATCATCCAAGGGAACATTAGTTATGTCAAATCAGTGGCACAACTAAGGAAATCCAGCAAGGGATGGATTCACAGCTAGCCTAGCCCAACTCACCTAGCACCTATAGCTAGATACACCATCAGACAGATAGGCAACCTGTGCCTATTTTTGTTTGTCAACAACAAAGATCACTGGAAATCCAACAAGGAAGTGCCAGAGATGCTTTCACTAAGCCACAACAAGCCACAGAGAGGGGGAGCTACCCTTGACAGCATCAAAGGACTATCAGGGCCACCTCAACCCACAGCCAACACCTTAAGTCACCACATAATCACCCAATAGGGTTCAGTAGTGGGCTAGGGTACCCAACCAGTGGTTGGCATCCATCTAGCCTTACCAAATTCATTGAAATGATCCTCACTGAATCACAGTTCATCTCATTTGTCCAGTAAACAAGCACAAGCCAGATAGATAATTGAAATACACCAGCAACCAGTGGTATAGACACTTGCAAATGATCCAGAAGATCACTGCAAGCATCAGCAGATGCTTGATCAAGCAAAACCCGCACCAGCACAAGACAAGGTGATACACAATCACCAGGACAAGCACTAGACAGTCACAGGCATTAAGCTAAGCAAGCAATAAACAAGCAGCTGTGGATCATTTGATCACCAGAGCTTGCTAAAGCATGCTAAAGCCTGCCAGAATCAATTCTAGCATCATCACAAGGCCCAGACAATTAAATTAATCATACAATTGAACAATTGCATCACAGATAAGTGAATAAACCATTTTATGATTGTATCCAGAAGCACATCATCAGGAAATTAATGCATATGGACAACAATTAAGCCAAGCAGAGCCTACCATGAGCCAGAGCCCATTAATCATCACACCAACAGCACTGGCTCTTGCTAAAAGCAAGGATTACTCACAGTAATCAAGCCAGGGGCACTAACCATGGCTACACCTGGTTATACAGTAACAGCAACAGCAGCTGGAGCAACATGGCAAGCCATGAGCATCACAGCATGCTCATGAGCAAGTATAGAAGCATCACAGAAGAAGGAATAGCATGAACATGAGCATAGGATTAGCAGCACAAGCATAAGCTAGAGAGAGGAGAGCACCAGTACATGCACAACAAAGATAGCAATAAGTAAGCATAGCCAATAGGCAGAATAGGGCAGCACAACAGCGAGGATCCATGGCAGATGCACGCAGCAGCAAGAGACACAGCAACACAGCACAACAGCATACGCGCAAGCTAGCAAGGCGCAGCAGCAGCACATCGGCACGGCAAGCATCTCCACGAGGAGGAGCAGCCATGGCTTGAGCGAGCACCGGAAGGAGAAGCACTGGGAGAGAAAAGGGAGGCGACGGAGCACTTACAGGTGACACGAGGCGAAGAGCGCGGCCATGGTGGCACAGCGGCACACGCCAGGCGAATGGCGGCGCCAGGCCAAGCCAGGCCACGGCAGCGCCGCAGCAACGCGCAACCACGGCGAGGCACACAGCAGCGCCTCGGCGCCAGGAGCGTCGGCGGTGACGAAATCGCCGCGGCACACCACGACAGGCGTGCAGAGGCGATGGGGACGAGTTGAGGAGACGGCGAAACACAAATTGGCGTGGTGGATCTGAAGCGCCGTCGAACGGCGGTTCAGATGCGCCACATCTCGCCGGTGGCGACGGCCGGAGTTGGCCGGAATAATTCGGCGGAGGCGCAGGCGACTGATGCGTGTAGTTGACACGTCCCGTTGGGAACCCCAAGAGGAAGGTGTGATGCGCACAGCGGCAAGTTTCCCTCGGTAAGAAACCAAGGTTTAATCGAACCAGTAGGAGTCAAGAAGCACGTTGAAGGTTGATGGCGGCGGGATGTAGTGCGGCGCAACACCAGAGAGGCGCCAACATGGAAACTGCACAACACAACCAAAGTACTTTGCCCCAACGAAACAGTGAGGTTGTCAATCTCACGGCTTGCTGTAACAAAGGATTAACCGTATTGTGTGGAAGATGATTGTTTGCGAGAAAACAGTAAAACAAGTATTGCAGTAGATTGTATGCGATGTAAAGAATAGGACCGGGGTCCACAGTTCACTAGAGGTGTCTCTCCCATAAGATAAAAGCATGTTGGGTGAACAAATTACAGTCGGGCAATTGACAAATAGAGGGCATAACAATGCACATACATGACATGATAAATATAGTGAGATTTAATTGGGCATTACGACAAAGTACATAGACCGCTATCCAGCATGCATCTATGCCTAAAAAGTCCACCTTCAGGTTATCATCCGAACCCCTTCCAGTATTAAGTTGCAAAACAACAGACAATTGCATTAAGTATGGTGCGTAATGTAATCAATAACTACATCCTTAGACATAGCATCAATGTTTTATCCCTAGTGGCAACAACACATCCACAACCTTAGAACTTTATGTCACTGTCCCAGATTCAATGGAGGCATGAACCCACTATCGAGCATAAATACTCCCTCTTGGAGTTAAGAGCAAAAACTTGGCCAGAGCCTCTACTAATAACGAAGAGCATGCAAGATCATAAACAACACATAGGTAATAACTTGATAATTAACATAACATAGTATTCTCTATCCATCGGATCCCGACAAACACAACATATAGTATTACAGATAGATGATCTTGATCATGATAGGCAGCTCACAAGATCCAACAATGAAGCACAATGAGGAGAAGACAACCATCTAGCTACTGCTATGGACCCATAGTCCAGGGGTGAACTACTCACTCATCACTCCGGAGGCGACCATGGCGGTGAAGAGTCCTCCGGGAGATGAATCCCCTCTCGGCAGGGTGCCGGAGGAGATCTCAGAATCCCCGAGATGGGATTGGCGGCGTCTCGGAAGGTTTTCCGTATCGTGGCTCTCGGTGCGGGGTTTCCGACGGAGGCTATTTGTAGGCGGAAGGGCGGTAAAGAGGCGGCACGGGGGCCCACACCATAGGTCGGCGCGGCCAGGGCCGCGCCGCCTGGTGTTGCGCCACCTCGTGGCCCCACTTCGACTCTCCTTCGGTCTTGGAAGCTTCGTGGCAAAATAGGACCCTGGGCATTGATTTCGTCCAATTCCGAGAATATTTCGTTACTAGGATTTCTGAAACCAAAACAGCAGAAAATAGCAACTGGCTCTTCGGCATCTTGTTAATAGGTTAGTTCCAGAAAATGCACGAATATGACATAAAGTGTGCATAAAACATGTAGATATCATCAATAATGTGGCATGGAACATAAGAAATTATCGATACGTCGAGACGTATCAGCATCCCCAAGCTTAGCTCGTCCCGAGCGGTAAAACGATAACAAAGATAATTTAAGTGACATGCCATCATAACCTTGATCATACTATTTGTAAACATATGTAATGAATGCAGCGATCAAAACAATGGTAATGACATGAGTAAACAAGTGAATCATAAAGCAAAGACTTTTCATGAATAGTACTTCAAGACAAGCATCAATAAGTCTTGCATAAGAGTTAACTCATAAAGCAATAAATCAAAGTAAAGGTATTGAAGCAACACAAAGGAAGATTAAGTTTCAGCGGTTGCTTTCAACTTATAACATGTGTATCTCATGGATAATTGTCAACATAGAGTAATATAACAAGTGCAATATGCAAGTATGTAAGAATCAATGCACAGTTCACACAAGTGTTTGCTTCTTGAGGTGGAGAGAAATAGGTGAACTGACTCAACATAAAAGTAAAAGAATAGTCCTTCAAAGAGGAAAGCATAGATTGCTATATTTGTGCTAGAGCTTTTATTTTGAAAACATGAAACAATTTTGTCAACGGTAGTAATAAAGCATATGAGTTATGTAAATTATATCTTACAAGTTGCAAGCCTCATGCATAGTATACTAATAGTGCCCGCACCTTGTCCTAATTAGCTTGGACTACCGGATCATCGCAATACACATGTTTTAACCAAGTGTCACAATGGGGTACCTCCATGCCGCCTGTACAAAGGTCTAAGGAGAAAGCTCGCATTTTGGATTTCTCGCTTTTGATTATTCTCAACTTAGACATCCATACCGGGACAACATGGACAACAGATAATGGACTCCTCCTTAATGCATAAGCATGTGGCAACAATTAGTGTTCTCATATGAGATTGAGGATATATGTCCAAAACTGAAACTTCCACCATGGATCATGGCTTTAGTTAGCGGCCCAATGTTCTTCTCTAACAATATGTATGCTCCAACCATTAAGGTGGTAGATCTCTCTTACTTCAGACAAGACGGACATGCATAGCAACTCACATGATATTCAACAAAGAATAGTTGATGGCGTCCCCCGAAACATGGTTATCGCACAACAAGCAACTTAATAAGAGATAAAGTGCATAAGTACATATTCAATACCACAATAGTTTTTAAGCTATTTGTCCCATGAGCTATATATTGTAAAGGCGAATGATGGAAATTTTAAAGGTAGCACTCAAGCAATTTACTTTGGAATGGCGGAGAAATACCATGTAGTAGGTAGGTATGGTGGACACAAATGGCATAGTGGTTGGCTCAAGGATTTTGGATGCATGAGAAGTATTCCCTCTCGATACAAGGTTTAGGCTAGCAAGGTTTATTTGAAACAAACACAAGGATGAACGGTGCAGCAAAACTCACATAAAAGACATATTGTAAACATTATAAGAATCTACACTGTCTTCCTTGTTGTTCAAAACTCAATACAAGATATTATCTAGACTTAGAGAAACCAAATATGCAAACCAAATTAGCAAGCTCTAAGTGTTTCTTCATTAATGGGTGCAAAGTATATGATGCAAGAGCTTAAACATGAGCACAACAATTGCCAAGTATCAAATTATCCAAGACATTTTAGAATTACTACATGTAGCATTTCCCAATTCCAACCATATAACAATTTAACGAAGAAGAAACTTCGCCATGAATATTATGAGTAAAGCCTAAGGACATACTTGTCCATATGCAACAGCGGAGCGTGTCTCTCTCCCATACAGTGAATGCTAGGATCCATTTTATTCAAACAAAAACAAAAAAAAAACAACCGACGCTCCAAGCAAAGCACATAAGATGTGACGGAATAAAAATATAGTTTCGGGAGGAACCTGATAATGTTGTCGATGAAGAAGGGGATGCCTTGGGCATCCCCAAGCTTAGACGCTTGAGTCTTCTTAAAATATGCAGGGGTGAACCACCGGGGCATCCCCAAGCTTAGAGCTTTCACTCTCCTTGATCATATTGCATCATACTCCTCTCTTGATCCTTGAAAACCTCCACACCAAACTCGAAACAACTCATTAGAGGGTTAGTGGACAATAAAAATTAACATGTTCAGAGGTGACACAATCATTCTTAACACTTCTGGACATTGCATAAAGCTACTGGACATTAATGGATCAAAGAAATTCATCCAACATAGCAAAAGAGGCAATGCGAAATAAAAGGCAGAATCTGTCAAAACAGAACAGTCCGTAAAGATGGATTTTATTGAGGCACCAGACTTGCTCAAATGAAAATTCCCAAATTGAATGAAAGTTGCGTACATATCTGAGGATCACTCACGTAAATTGGCTTAATTTTCTGAGTTACCTACAGAGAATTAGGCCCAGATTCGTGACAGCAAAGAAATCTGTTTCTGCGCAGTAATCCAAATCTAGTATTCACTTTACTATCAAAGACTTTACTTGGCACAACAAAACACAAAACTAAGATAAGGAGAGGTTGCTACAGTAGTAAACAACTTCCAAGACTCAAATATAAAACAAAATACTGTAGTAAAAACATGGGTTGTCTCCCATAAGCGCTTTTCTTTAACGCCTTTAGCTAGGCGCAGAAAGTGTGTATCAAGTAACATCAAGAGACGAAGCATCAACATCATAATTTGTTCTAATAATAGAATCATAAGGTAACTTCATTCTCTTTCTAGGGAAGTGTTCCATACCTTTCTTGAGAGGAAATTGATATTTAATATTACCTTCCTTCATATCAATAGTAGCACCAACGGTTCGAAGAAAAGGTCTTCCCAATATAATGGGGCAAGATGCATTGCATTCAATATCCAAGACAAGAAAATCAACGGGGACAAGGTTATTGTTAACCATAATATGAACATTATCAACTCCCCCCAAAGGTTTCTTTTTAGCATTATCAGCTAGATTAACATCCAAATAACAATTTTTCAATGGTGGCAAGTCAAGCATATCATAGACTTTCTTAGGCATAACAGAAATACTTGCACCAAGATCACATAAAGCATTACAATCAAAATCATTGACCCTCATTTTAATGATGGGCTCCCAACCATCCTCTAGCTTTCTAGGAATAGAAGTTTCAAGTTTTAGTTTCTCTTCTCTAGCTTTTATGAGAGCATTTGTAATATGTTTTGTGAAAGCCAAGTTTACAGCGCTAGCATTGGGACTCTTAGCAAGTTTTTGTAAGAACTTTATAACTTCAGAGATGTGGAAATCATCAAAATCTAAATCATTACAATCTAAAGCAATGGGATTATCATCCCCAAGGTTGGAAAAAATTTCAGCAGTTTTATCACAGCAGTTTCAGCAGTTTTAGCAGTTTCAGGTAATTTTGCACGCTTTGCACTAGGAGTAGAAACATTGCCAACACCAATTATTTTATCATTGATAGTAGGAGGTGCAGCAACATGTGAATCATTAGCATTGCTAGTGGTGGTAATAGTCCAAACTTTAGCTACATTTTTCTCTTTAGCTAGTTTTTCATTTTCTTCTCTATCCCACCTAGCACGCAATTCAGCCATTAATCTTATATTCTCATTAATTCTAACTTGGATGGCATTTGCTGTAGTAACAATTTTATTTTCAATATCCTCAGGTTTAGCAGCCATTTTATTAATTAAAGAAGATTGTGACGCAGACATGTATGAGATTCGGTTTTCAGCATTTGCAAGTTTAGTTTGCAACCCAGAAATCTCCATATTCAGATTTTCAAGTTGATTTCCTATATTCTTCAACAAGGTGGATTGTTCATTCATAGTTTTAGTAAACAATTTATTTTGCTCATATTGTGATTGCATAAAGCTCTTGGTGGATCTTTCAATTTCTAACATCTTTTCCTCATTAGGTGAAACATATCTACCATAAGAGTTACCATTAGCAGGATATGGCCTAGAATTTTGAGCAACCAATGAAGCTAACGGAACATTATTAGGATCAACATTAGTCCTACCATTCACAAGCATAGACATAATAGCATCAATCTTATCATTCAAGGAAGAGGATTCTTCAACAGAATTTACCTTCTTACCTTGTGGAGCTCTTTCCGTATGCCATTCAGAGTAATTAATCATCATACTATCAAGGAGCTTTGTAGCCGCCCCCAAAGTGATGGACATAAAGGTACCTCCAGCAGCTGAATCCAATAAATTCCACGAAGAAAAATTTAGTCCTGCATAGAAGGTTTGGATGATCATCAAGTAGTAGTGAGTCCATGGGTTGGGCAATTTTTAACCAAAGATTTCATTCTTTCCCAAGCTTGAGCAACATGTTCATTATCCAATTGTTTAAAATTCATTATGCTACTCCTCAAAGATATAATTTTAGCAGGGGGATAATATCTACCAATAAAAGCATCCTTGCATTTAGTCCAGGAATCAATACTATTCTTAGGCAGAGATAGCAACCAATCTTTAGCTCTTCCTCTTAATGAGAAAGGAAACAATTTCAATTTAATAATATCACCATCTACATCCTTATACTTTTGCATTTCACATAGTTCAACAAAGTTATTGAGATGGGCAGCAGCATCATCAGAACTAACACCAGAAAATTGCTCTCGCATAACAAGATTCAGTAAAGCAGGTTTAATTTCAAAGAATTCTGCTGTAGTAGCAGGTGAAGCAATAGGTGTGCATAAGAAATCATTATTATTTGTGGTTGTGAAGTCACACAACTTAGTATTTTCAGGGGTGTTCATTTTAGCAGTAGTAAATAAAGCAAAGTAGATAAAATAAATGCAAGTAAACTAATTTTTTTGTGTTTTTGATATAGAGTGCAAGACAGTAAATAAAGTAAAGCTAGCAACTAATTTTTTTGTGTTTTGATATAATGCAGCAAACAAAGTAGTAAATAAAATAAAGCAAGACAAAAACAAAGTAAAGAGATTGGGAAGTGGAGACTCCCCTTGCGGCGTGTCTTGATCTCCCGGCAACGGCGCCAGAAATTTGCTTGATGCGTGTAGTTGACACGTCCGTTGGGAACCCCAAGAGGAAGGTGTGATGCACGGCGGCAAGTTTCCCTCAGTAAGAAACCAAGGTTTAATCGAACGATAGGAGTCAAGAAGCACGTTGAAGGTTGATGGCGGCGGGATGTAGTGCGGCGCAACACCGAGATTGGCCAACGTGGAACCTGCACAACACAACCAAAGTACTTTGCCCCAGCAGTGTGAGGTTGTCAATCTCACCGGCTTGCTGTAACAAAGGATTAACCGTATTGTGTGGAAGATGATTGTTTGCGAAAACAGTAAAACAAGTATTGCAGTAGATTGTATGCGATGTAAAGAATAGGACCGGGGTCCACGGTTCACTAGAGGTGTCTCTCCCATAAGATAAAAGCATGTTGGGTGAACAAATTACATCGGGCAATTGACAAATAGAGAGGGCATAACAATGCACATACATGACATGATAAATATAGTGAGATTTAATTGGGCATTACGACAAAGTACATAGACCGCTATCCAGCATGCATCTATGCCTAAAAAGTCCACCTTCAGGTTATCATCCGAACCCCTTCCAGTATTAAGTTGCAAAACAACAGACAATTGCATTAAGTATGGTGCGTAATGTAATCAATAACTACATCCTTAGACATAGCATCAATGTTTTATCCCTAGTGGCAACAGCACATCCACAACCTTAGAACTTTCTGTCACTGTCCCAGATTCAATGGAGGCATGAACCCACTATCGAGCATAAATACTCCCTCTTGGAGTTAAGAGCAAAAACTTGGCAGAGCCTCTACTAATAACGGAGAGCATGCAAGATCATAAACAACACATAGGTAATAACTTGATAATTAACATAACATAGTATTCTCTATCCATCGGATCCGACAAACACAACATATAGTATTACAGATAGATGATCTTGATCATGTTAGGCAGCTCACAAGATCCAACAATGAAGCACAATGAGGAGAAGACAACCATCTAGCTACTATGGACCCATAGTCGGGGGTGAACTACTCACTCATCACTCCGGAGGCGACCATGGCGGTGAAGAGTCCTCCGGGAGATGAATCCCCTCTCCGGCAGGGTGCCGGAGGAGATCTCCTGAATCCCCGAGATGGGATTGGCGGCGACGGCGTCTCGAAGGTTTTCCATATCGTGGCTCTCTTGGGGGTTTCGCGACGGAGGCTATTTGTAGGCGGAAGGGCGGTAAGAGGCGGCACGAGGGCCCACACCATAGGTCGGCGCGGCCGGGCCTGGGCCGCGCCGCCCGGTGTTGCGCCACCTCGTGGCCCCACCGACTCTCCTTCGGTCTTGGAAGCTTCGTGGCAAAATAGGACCCTGGCGTTGATTTCGTCCAATTGAGAATATTTCGTTACTAGGATTTCTGAAAAAAACAGCAGAAAACAACAACTGGCTCTTCGGCATCTTGTTAATAGGTTAGTTCAGAAAATGCACGAATATGACATAAAGTGTGCATAAAACATGTAGATATCATCAATAATGTGGCATGGAACATAAGAAATTATCGATACGTCGGAGACGTATCAGTGACCACGGCATCGCGAGAGCGAGAGAGCTAGAGTTCACGAGGAAGAGAAGGGAAGGAGACGGGTGCGTCCGACCGAGCCCAACGTGCGGCTCGGGTTAGGGTTAACCCGCTGGGCCACCCTGACAGGTGGGCCCAGGGGCATTTTTGGTATTTCATAATTCCAATTAAAACAGAAACTTTGAAAATACATAGAAAATGTTAAATAGCTCTAAAAAATAATTAAAAATATGAAAAACACTCATAATAAAATTCTCTATCATAATAAAATATGAAATGGAATTTTTGAAGACAAACATTATGAAGTTCTAATTTGATGATTAAAATAATCATTTAAATCACACCTTATATTTTCAGTAATGAAAATAAGTCCATAAATGCTTTTGGACTTTAAAAACACCTTGACAACATTTCAGGGTTGTTTTTTACCTAAACAGAGTATCCCTAAACCATTCCTAGTATTAACCTCTCACATTAGAAAAACACCGGAAGGGGGGAACAAACCCTAAAAATGGAAAGCATGCATAATTGCTTCTTTAACCATTGCCCTTATCGGACAATGATGCTATTTTTCAGCAACAGAGGACAAGGGTCAGTCCACACCATCCAACTGCAACACTTTGCAGTGTTCAGGCAAGTTCATCACTTGCTCATGTCATTCGAGTATTTTTATCAAATTACTTGCAAAGTATTATGTTCACCACTATTGCATAAAAAGCAAAACCACTAATTTCATAACTATGAATATGACTAAGTGGTGGGCAATGGAACCATGGATTGTGTTGATATGGTGGAGGTTCCATTGCAAGGGTTTATATCCATCTAGGATTAAACAACAAATGTCGTCCAGTGATTCTTGTGCCGTAATACCCGTGTTAACCATAAGATCTGGAGTGGGACGGAATAGTCAATCGTATTTCCACCTCTTGTACATCAACGGACGCGCTTTACCGTAGACACTTGTAATCTGTCGGGGGCAAGCGGTAGGCTGGGGAAGCCAAAAGTTCCCCACGACATTGTCCGTAGACACTTGTCGCCCGAGGAGCAAGCGGTAGGATGGGGAAGCCAAAAGTTCCCCACGGTTATTGCGGTCTATGATGGGTTGCAGCTACCGACGAAGGAGTTTATGGTACGAGCCAAGAACTGTTGTCGTGGCCGGGGTCCATCCTTAATTGGTATAACGGGACCGGCGAGGACCCAGGGTCGGGGTATGCAACAAAGGGTGGGTGTGCGAGGTAGCGGAGGAATATGATTGGCTATGACCTTATACCGGGCCTCACACCGAAGGAAGTGTGGACGGGAAAGCTGCCCGGTTGGCACCAAGGTTAAGATCTCTTATGGGTAAAGCAACACACCTCTGGAGAGTGTAATGAATCGTCACCTGTCACTCCCTGTTCCGGGATTTGGAACTGCGAACGCTACCGGAAAGAAACTCCATGAAGTTCTAGTAAACCGGTGAAGGCTGACGGACATAGTTCTTTGGAATAAAAGCAACCTCTTGAAGAAATGTTTATCAAAACTGCATTGGTATTAGACTGGTCTAATATCGTAGCTAGTGCATTAAACACCTCTTTTCTATAATGAACTTGTTGAGTACGCTCGTACTCATACCACTCTTAAATCCCCTGCTTAGATTGATGAATCATCGGAGGAGGACAACGACAACCCTGAAGGAGCCGAAGTCATCGGCTATGAAGAACCAGACCTCTCTGGAGGTGTTGAAGGTGTAGACTACCTTATAGTCTACGGAACCGGGGAGGGTTCCGGAGGAGCAGGCTTAGACTTACCTAGTAGTAGTAGAATCTGAGCAGTACGAACTCTTAGTACTTAACTGCTCGAGGAGAATAAATGTATAAACTAGTAAGACTCTTATATTGTAAGATAAGATGGGTTCGCCTTGAACCCAGGAGTATCCCTCTTAGGACCCAGGAGGAGCTCCGAGATGATATGTACATGATGCTTGTAATAATAAATGAATGAGTTATGGACCTGCTATGTTCTGTTGTACTACTCTGAGGGATGTAATATTTGCGGATTGGTACTTCGTGAATGTTATATCAACGACGGCATACTACAACATGCGTGGTATGCAGGGTCACCACAGTTGGTATCAGAGCAAAAGCTTTGACCTTAGGTTGGAACCTAGTAAATGAGACGAAACGTTAGGAGTCAAATAAGATTAGTAAAGAATTCTCTGAAAATATGGTGTATATTCACTTGAGAATAAAACAATCATATCTTTTAGTGCGATAATTCTTTATTATCTCTATTATGATGCATCATTACTAATACTATATTCTTTCTATTCTACAGCCAACTATGGCAAGTTCACGTTCGGGACGTAACGTGAAAGTGAAGCCATCAAACTTGAGTGAATATGACGGAGGACTCGCAGACATTCTTCGTGCTATGTTACTTGAATTTGGGTGCGATCCCCAAATCCAAGTGATGAAATACTGGTACTACGACGGTCCAGTATTGGCGAAGTGTAGGGTAGGACTAAGACTTCCAGAATCCCTAGGAATGAGTGTAGTGATGCCAGCAGGTGAGGCTAGAACCATCAACACAGCGTACCATATAGCCATAATGAGAGCCATCACTGATATTCGGGAGCATAAGATGAAGGAGCTTATGGGTTCCGAATTCGCTCATATTCCTCATATGGAGGAGGAAGATGATCCTATGCTTAATCCGTGTGTTTTCCGCAGAGATAAGTTCTGCACCCTCATTGTCATGCACCCGCAACATTCGCATGCAATCTATCTCGACTCGGGTAGGGACAAGAAGAAAGACTACATCCACATCAAGGTCGTTCTCAATGATGCTCTCACCGGCTTCGCTTCCAAGACAGGCCCCCTCAAAGTACAGAGGAAAGTACGAGGAGGCTTGGCCTTAACCCACACAACCAACTTCGCCTGCCTCAGGCAGTCGTAGGAAGACAATGGGATAGACGCGTGGTACGCCATCCTTCAGATGCAGGAGTATATAAAGTACGCATATGACATGTTGCTGCCAGAGAGTCTCAGAAACATGTTTGCAAACATGGCGGATTTCAACGATAGAGAGCTGAGAAAAAACCGGGGTCGCATCCAGCAGTTGATTTGCACGATAATCCTGCACGATGTCAACAGTAGGTCTGGCGCGTTCTTCTACGGCTACGGTCTACCACCTAATGACGAGATAGAACTCCGCTTGGAGATGTCGCGTGATGACATGCCATTCAACACGCGGAAGGGCTACCGTCCATTCCCCCTAAGCCTACGACCTGATCCTACGACGACAACTCTTTTGCTTAAGCTTGAACGATATGTCCATGAACTTCCGTACTGTAATTGATATATATTCCGGCCCGATCGACTTGTCGCTTTTATTTAGTTGTATGGATGTGCATGTGAACCTGCGTCTATAATTACATTTACTTTGCTATATATTTCTAGATTATGGCGTGTTTACCTTAATCATTTGCATTTACTTGACCCTTACTTGGCTCGAATTTGGAGTTCGCCGATGATTAGAATGTTCGGTCACTCGTACACTCGGTGGTGGAGCCAGTGAGCCTTGGTGTTATGGCCACAACTATCAATCTATTGTGCATCCTACCTAGCCTCACTGACTCGATCCATCCTTGGATGTTAATATTTGTTTCGACCAACAAAGTATGAGGCACGCTATTTACTTCGTACTACTTGTCTTTTATTTGAGTTGGCACTTCTTAGTTGCATTGGCCGATGATTAGAATGTTTGGTCACTTGTACACTCTGGGGCGGGGCCAGTGAACCTGGTGTGATGGCACAAATATCAATCTCGTGTGCATCCTACTTGGCTTCGCTGACCCCATCCCTGAATGTTAATATTTATTTCAACCAACAAAGTATGAGGCACATGCTATTTAGTTCATACTACTTGTCTCTTATTTGAGTTGGCACTTGTTAATTGCATTGGTACTGACGTTTTATTTGTCTTGTGCATAAATATGCCGACGACATATGTCGTGTACAAGGGGAGGGTTCCTGGAGTCTACGACGACTGGAAGGATTGTCGGAGACAGGTGCACCGCTTCAGCGGCAACAGCTACAAGGGATACCCCACTAGGGTGGAGGCGGAAGGAAGATATACACGTTATCTAGCGGGAGAAATGAGGGACATGAGGAGAAACCGGACGAAGACCATGGCCTTCGTGATGATGCTCATCGTGATTATGGTCATGTTTTATGTGATTGTAGTTTAGGTTAGTAGCTACATTGTGAGGTGTATGACGACACTTGTGACGACTATGTACCGAGACTTCTAACTTTGTGAAACTTCGTCGTTCGGTGTTGCATGTGTGTTGTATGAATCAATATTTCGAAACGAGACTTGCCTATTTGTGTATTGATACCGAAATGAGACTTGGCTCTCTATGTGCTTTTCATATTGCATATACTGCTGTGTAAATATCTATTGTATTGGATGATATAAATATGCATTGTAATACGCTGGAAAATGCTGTAAAATTTGAAATTTCGGATTATACCGCCGGCGCACCTCCATCCCTACTGCTGGTGCACAGCGCACGCGCCACTGCTGACAACACCTACTGTCGGTGCAGCTCCACGTGCGCCAGCGGTACACCTCATTGCCGGCGAAGCATACCATGTGCGGCAGTAACTGAGCTACCGCCGGCGCACAAGCCGGTGCGCCGGCAGTAGCCAGTTATCACCGGCCTGTTCGCACCGGCGGGCTCTAGTGCGCCGAAAGTAGGCCAAATTAGTGCGCCGGCGGTAAGGGTTTTCCTAGTAGTGCGCTGAAAATAAAATGCATAGGCTCGCATGTATTGTCCGAAGTTCATTGAAAACCCGACGACTCATATTTCAGGGTTGGTCTAATAGCGATGAAGAAATACTTCTTCTAATTTGGATCGTTTATAATTAAGAACACCCAGGAACGGAACAATATTGCCCATCACAAGAAAAATATCATCGTTAAGGTGTTGGAGTCATCTCCACCAAATATGACATTCAAAGGGGTTTATTTAGCCCTAGGTTTGCATTGGAATGTTTTGCTACAACGATTATCAGTGATCCAATTAACTCGCAAGGGTCTAATAATTAAATTTTGGTGAAATCTACATGAGAGTGATAAATTTTCATGGGACTCCATGTATATAGCACTAATATAGCCAGAGGTGCCACTCGATAATAATAATAATAATTTGACAGTAAAGATACCGTTTAAGACCAAATAAATATTTGCATGCTATGTTTACATAGGAGTAATCCTCATCAAAGACAACCTTATAAAATGCAATTCACACAGAAATACAAAGCGTGTATTTTGTCATCTTAATGAGATAAGCAAATACTTATTTTTCCAACGTAAATTTGTTAAATCTGTATGATCAATCGTCCAAATAGTTTCTACCTTATATCCACCGCCTAGGGTTGCTAATTAATTTGGCGACTGACTACATGGTGTTGATCGTAGGTTTAGAATTCTTAGCGGATGACATGGCATAATCATCTTTCTATAGCGAGTAGAGCAAATGACTTTCGCTCTAAATGTCAGGTGCTGACAGTGATCCGATCCGTACTTGGGTTTACGGAACCCTTGCTGTGGAGATCTCTAGAATTCCGCCTCTTCCAAGTTTTTGACGATTATGATCATGTATGTATTTTTTTCCTGTGCCCCTCCAAACGATTATGACCAAACACGTTCGACTTTCAGCAAAGTGTTTGACTTTCAGAGCAGCGGCAGTTCTAGGAAATGGTAATGCCGAGCAAATTCATTCGTAGAGGTGGTAATTCTCTGCTAAATTTCTAAAATAAAAAGTAGGGGTGATTCTCTGAAGTTCAAGCACAGAATCACCTGTCAGGGCCCGGTGGTCAAGACTGGGCCATGGCCGGAGAAGGGGAAGAAGAGGAGCTCCGGCGGCTCAGATCTACACAGCTAAGTAAGGTAAAGTGCAAAACAGGAGGATAAAATTAGGGTTTTCATTATGCGTGCCTCCCATCCTCCCTCTCCTGCTCTTTTATAACCGAAGAGCAGGACCACAGAGATTAACAGGTTTTGTACTTATTACAACTTAAACACGCTTAGCGCGCGAAAAAGGCGGTTCAAAAAGGTAAAGACATCCTAGCCGTCGATCATCGAAGAGGGCGATCCGGGCCTTCCGTTGCTGATGAATGAACGTCGCTGTGACTGACTGGTCCTGACAGCACCTTCCGGCGTTCCTGGCATCCTTCCCACAGATTGAACCTTTCCGCTGCTGGTATGCACCTGCACCTGCGGAAGTGCGTCATTACGCGGCTTGTGTATACCACTATCGTGCTTGTCCACCAACATGTTCTCGCAGTTTCACAGGTGTACTGCAACATGTATACTGAATTACTGATTCATCACTTTGGTCAGTGATCAACTTGGTTCCTACGCGCGTACTAGAGACAAACATGGAAGTGAGCATCAGTGTGATGCTTTAATTATTGCTCCTAGTACTTAAATATATCATCTGCACATGTAACTCAAAGTTCGGCTCGTGATTTGTCTGATGCTCCTAGGTGCGAAACAAAGCTGCAGAGAAATGGCATCCACTAGCCTCAGTAGCCTAGTCATGCAGTACTAGTAGTGCCGTTTTCTCACATTTTTTTTTATAGAAAAAACGTTTTTTTTCTCCCCTCGGCATCAATCGAGTAAGTTTGAAATATTGGCAAGTTTACTCTATGCTTGTACTAATTCGTTTTGGAGCGCACTACCCGGCGGCGCCGCATATGTGCGTTTCCGTGCGGCGGCTGATTTGCTAACCCGCCCATGCAGCGCTTTTTTCGCCGATCTCCCAACCCAAACAATTTATGTTCTGCCCAATAAATGCAGTTACTGGCCAGCCACAGACCAACGCTGCGTTAGCAAAAAGAAAAGTACTCCATATGCAAAGTTGCATCCAAAAAGATAACATGATCTTCTTCCGTTTTACATAATAGTCGAACATATACTAGTAGCTGCTTGTGATGGCCACTTTTGCACTCATGATTACATAATATTTTTAAAAACCAGACTATTTAACATTATTTCAGGACATCATCAGCTGATTTTTATGCTGTTGATTTGCTCACACCAAATTGCCAGATTAATTTGTCATGGTCACCATTTACCACAAAAAATATCACGGGCAGCAAACCTATCAGATTAAAATAACCATAATTACCAGGTTTTCGTTATACTTAAAAAATGCAATTGGGAGATTATTCCATTAATAATAATTATCAGATTAAATAGTCACGGTTATCAGGTTAACCCTTTTTTTAGATTTGTTATCAGGTTATCTATGTGTACTTATGAAAATCATTTGTCTGGATCTTAGTATCAATTACCAGATTAGTTGGTCACAGTTATCAAATTAGCTAGTCTCCATTATACAATCACCAGATTATCCTAAGGTAAGCTAACCAAAAAGACCAATCACCAGATTATCTTAAGCTAACCCTAACCAATCTATGCACGCACACACAGACACAGCTAAGCTAAGCAAGCTTCCTAGTAGCTGGATGGGTATGAGGTGTTGGTGCGGCTGCGAGCACACATGCCGGTCAAGGGTGCACAGGGCCACGCGAGCAGCGAGATCTCGCTTGGAGCTAGCTCGTCCACCAGCGAGGACCGACGCCAGCAAGGGCGACGATACGAGGAGGCTGCAGCCACGAACTTGGCCACGGCTTAGCCTCCAGCACCGGCCCCGCGAACGTCTCCTGGTTAAGCGTATCAGCGCGAGCACCGCCTCCCGCGTACCTGTCGCTGAAAACGCAGGCTGCAGAGTCACCGAGCCGCGCGTCGACGGGCCGTGCCGGGGCACCGTGTCCTGGAGATGCGCAGGACGCTCCGTCGCCACCGCACCCAGCAGCCGCGCCTCGGACCGCACAGCCGCCGCCGCGCCTCGGGCCGAACAGCCACCGCCGCGCCCAGCAGCGACGAGTCGGACCGCTCCGCCGTCGCCTTTCCCAGTTGGCGCGCCTCCAGCTCCCCTTGCACAGCTCGTCCCATTGCTGGCACGGCTATCCGCCACCTCATGGCGTGAGGCGGCTATCCTGCGGCGACCTCGACCTCCCAGCATGGGGCGGCGGCCTCGACAGTCGATATAACCAGCGCGGGGCTCTCTCGCGGCGCCACCGTGGGAATCTCCGACGAGTGCTCGAGGGAATCTCCGGTTGGGATGGGGGATTTGTGTCTGCAGCGGACGGAATTGAGTGGATAAGGTTAGCTAGGTGTGGTCGACGTACTAAGGTGAGAAGGGATTGAAATCCAACGGTTCGCTGTGCGCCGCACGGAAGGTTGAGTTGTGCGGCGCCTCTTCGTATCTTTCTCCATTCGTTTTTGAAAATCTTCCGCGTAAGTTCGACAGCTGAACCAGCAAATAGAGTTCAGATAGGAAGAACTGCCCCCAAATCCGGCACGCATCTCCACTCCACCACCGGATCGCGCCGTCTCCCTAGTCCCTACCCCGCCGTCCGTCCCATCCCGCCGGCACCTCCGCCGATCTCCTCACGCCATCGCGGCCATCGCCTCGCCGGGAATTCTTTATTGGTTGCAGAACCACGCCGCGACCCCGTCCAAACCCACGCGATAAGAACCGAGCCAGCCTTGCTTTGCCGCTGTTTCTTGCTTCCTTATATAATACCACTACAAGGTCAGCTCCGATGGTGCCGCTCCGCTTCTACCGCCACCTGATCCCGCGCCTCTGCGCTGCAGCCAGGTCGCCCTTCTCGCCCGCGCCCGCCGCCGCCGCCGCCGCCTGCGCTCCCCGCCCGATCCGGTCGCTCCCCTCCCTCGCAATGGCGGCGTACGGCACCGGTGTTTCCGCCGACAGGAGGCTGCTCTTCAGGCAGCTGTTCGAGAAGGAGAGCTCCACCTACACCTACCTCCTCGCCGACATCGCCGACCCCGAGAAGCCCGCCGTGGTGAGCTCAACTTACTGGCCTGGGTTGGGTGGGTGCCGTATGTAGGGGTAATTTTGGTTTGCTAGGTTCGTTTGATTTGGATTGGATGCCAAGGGGGTCTGTCTGTCTGGGGGATACAATCCCAGAAATGCGCAACTGTTCCGGCAGTGTTCATTGAACTGGAATGTACATACCGACTTAAGGTTTGTGAAATTGCTCCGAGTAGGCTCAAGGCAATATCATACAACAAAGTAAATTTCAGGGGTTCTCTTCCCTATATGCATGTCTTCAGTTAAAACAAGGGAAAACTTCAGACTTGTGACCGTATTAGAAGGATAAGTTCTTGGCTAGATCAGAAGCATTTTTTGTTGTTTGAAGATGATCAGGACCAACTATTGCCTTCATCACTGTCATGGATTAAATTTTGAGCTGTGGTTGTTTGCACTTTTCCAGTCTTCATCACTGACCTTTTTCTTTTTCTTACTATAGTTGATTGACCCTGTTGACAGAACAGTGGATAGAGATCTCAACCTTATCAAGGAATTAGGCCTGAAACTCATCTATGCTATGAATACTCATGTGCATGCTGATCACATCACTGGAACAGGATTAATAAAAGTAAGCACTTCCAGAGGCTTTGTTAAAGTTTGATTCTCCTAGTTTCAACATTTTCTTCTCTGTGATAATTCATGATCATCCATCTGATGGGATGCTCTTGCAGACTAAGCTACCAGGAGCGAAATCTGTTATCTCAAAAGCTAGTGGAGCAAAAGCCGACCGTTCTGTTGAGCATGGGGAAAAAATATACTTCGGCAATCTTTTCCTTGAGGTATAGTACTATGATAGTAGGATATTTGGATTTCGTTGCCCCTTTCATTTAGTAGTTAATACTAGTAAATATGCCCGTGCGTTGCACCGGGAGAGAAACTCAAATACAATGCCACAAGTTAATAACTGACATATCTAATTGTTCCAAAAATTATAATATCACTAATTATTGTAGCTTGACCAAAATCATCTTCGGTAACCACGTAATAATGTCCCAATACTTCACTTAATAAAAAAATGTAGTAAAAAAATTATGGCGACAATCAAACCTCACTAACAAGTTGTACTACATCAATTGAAATAAGCAAGCAACGAATTTAAGTACATGTAATTTGTTAAGTGCGAGACTGAATTGTGGGGGATATTGCTACAATAATAGCATTGATGTAAAAAGTTCCAGAAATAAAGTATTGCCTAGATATTTCTTAACCTATAGTATATAATGGTTATTTTCTAATACAAAGGCGAATCCAAGATTCGGTATCACATTGGCTGTTGCAAACAACATGAAATACCTACCTCTTAACTGAGTTGTGGCAACAACAATTGTATAGGGTGTGTTTGGTAGCCCGGGGCTACTCAGAAACTCTCCTCCCAACCGAGATTTTGAGCGAATCCAGTGTTTGTTAGGCCGGCTCTTCCCATCTGAGCACTGCTAAGCAGATACGGAAAACGGCCCAGAGCCGGGATGAGGAGCGAAGCTCAAATCGAGCTTCTCTGCTCATCCGGGATGAGCTAATCCCGCAAAGCGAGCTAATCCCGCAAAGCACTGTAGCGGGCCGAGCCCCGCCCCCCCAGACCCCAACCCCACCTCTTCCTCTCCTCATTCTCCCCCATTTTCCTCTCTCCCGTGGTGGCTCCAACCCGCCTTCCTGCCTCCCGCCGGCGCCGTCTCGCCCAACGGCGTCCATTCCTCCCGCCGGCGCCACCACCTCCTCTCCTCGCCGTCCCGCCCGCCGAGCGCCGCCTCCCTCGCGCAGTCCTCTCTGCCCCGAGCGCCGCCTCCCTGCGACTCCTCGCGCCGCCACCGAGCGCCGCCCCCTGGCGACTCCTCGGGCAGCCGCCGAGCGCCGCCTCCCTGCGCAGCCACGGCGGACGACCCAACGCCGCGAGGGCGGTCGGCCAAGCGCCGCCTGGGCCGATCATCGCACCGCCATCCTGCTGCTTTCCCACACGCAAGCATCCATGGAGAGAGATAGGACCTGATTGCTTTTTATTTTTCTGCTCAAGGTTCTTTGTGTGAAAAATAGGACCTCTTTGCAAATTACTTTTGTTGTGACTGGTTGAGCTCAGATTGGATCACCAAACAACATCTTGACTCAACATGGGTGAGCACACCCGAGCTACCAAACATGTGTAAAATATCAGCTCAACTTGTATGTGGTTAGATTATCTCATGTGGGAAAGGCTTTCTGAGTAGCCCCGGGCTACCAAACACACCCATAGTACATGATAAGATTTTTTTTTTTGCGGGTAGTACCTGCTTCACGAGCACCTCAACCCCATAGAGATCAAAGCTTATTCAGAGGGTGCTATGATGAATACAGTAGGCCAAAGAATAGGGCATGGCCTTCATCATCTATACATCAGCGATTGCTTATCGAGAGAGCCAGGAACAACAAAAGATAAATCGATAATAACGTGTTGGACATATGTTTTTCAGCTTAAGAAACAATAAAAACACACCAGACTTGTAGGCAATGATCAGCTGAATTTTTTCTACAGAAAGCGATAAATCAGTTATAAGATATCAGTCCTATGTCACAAATCAATGTACGTAGCAATGTAATTCAAGGATTGCTATAGAAGTGAAGCAGCAATTGTAAACTTCAATGCATACCTGCACATAGATTATACATACTGGTTTGCTTGTCATCGTGTAGATAGAGCTAGCTTGTGTGTGCGGCATCTGAATCCTTTCTTTCATTGGCCCGTGCCTTCTCCTCGTACACGAGTAACAACAGCAACGTGGTAGATACAATTTGGCAAGTTCAAATCGAAGACTTCAACAGGATTCAACTGTCGCCAGGTTCAGCAAGCAAACCGAAACCTCATGGGCCTAGAGATTCACCCGGCAAATTGCGTTGCAGATCATCTCATGGCGGAAGTTGAAAGCTAGCCCCCTAGTGTTCATGTTGGCAAGCAAACAAGCAGGGCAGAGGGGCTATTTCGTTTGGTTTCTGGTCTTGGTCACCACCAAAGGAGAAGACTATGAGCTTGCCGCCATGTCTATCTTGGCCTGCATACCAGCTGCCGCTCTCTTAGTCGACGCACACCTTGCTGGAAGCGCAACCAAACCTGACGAAGCGCTGTCGGGAACTTTTCGACAGTACCGGTCGGCCGCAGGGCGATTCTCATGGGGGCAACGTTTTCCTTCTTAGTGGCCAGCTTGAACAGGATGATGTCGATGGTGCCGTCATCAGAGGTGGTGGGGAGCACAAGTACTTTGCACATGCCGGCGGCGATCGGACAGTGTTGCGTGCGGCTGAGCGAAAAGGTAGCAATGAAAGAATCCCGGCGGCTTGGAACGTCTCTGGCTTAAAAAGGACGCACGCTCCAAAACCCTTAAAAAGGCCAATCAGAAATGGAGTCCAGGACCTGTTACGGTAAGAGGCGGAGTCTAGGGCCTATACGACGCGTGTGCGGCGGACGAAATAACGCGTGTGCGGCGGACGACAGAAACCATACGGACGATACCACGGAAAGACTTCTCCCTTTATTATTAGGTATAGATATAGTATAAGTTACTAGTTTCTGTATGTTGTAATATTATGATCAGAGCCTCCAAGTATAAACAGCTAATCTGGATTACAGAAAACACTATATCTGGTTGTTGTCAGCACCTCTATTTGATTGGCTTTACTAAATCATTGAAATTGGAACTCTAGAACAAGATATTTGGGAAGTGAAGCCCCTGAGTTTCTTCAAATCGGAAATTACAGCAGCTGCCTTTTTCTGTAGGTATTTCCCCATTTATACTACCTTTTAGTATGAAAAACTGTATCACAAAAGTCAAAAGCCCTTGTTACATGTGGTTAGCTGAATGGATTGCTTGTACAGGCCAGAGGCATAATTAATGTGATCTGGCAAATACATTTTCTAAAACATTTTTCTCAAACACACATAAAACGACCAGAAAACAGCAAAAAAATTTACAACAAAACTACCAGAAGCTAAGAAAACTAAGGAGCCTAGCTAAGCAAACAATGTCGAGGCTGGCGCAGCTAGATCTCAGGAGGTTTATTCTTATATTTCCTGTGTTTTACATGTGCTGATTTACTTGTATCAGTAAGACGACGGACAGTTCTGTGTGCAGTTCAAGTTAGAAGATTGCATTGTTATGGGTTAGACTCTATAAAAACGATTTGCAATTTGGTTGTGGGAAGTGATATCATGTGAAGTTGTATGGTCTGCTACTCTGATATATCGTATGGATTTTATTAAATATGTTCGTTTGCAAGTGCTTTGTCAAGCCTGAATTTTCTATGTTCATACTGAAAGTTACTTTTAGGAATCTATCGCAATTCTGACGTATCCAGTCTGTAAAAGTATAAAAAAAAAGTGCACCCAAGTGCTGGAAAGAGCAGCACTCAAATTATTTATGTTAAATTTGTCTTTCAGCAAGGCAATGTTCTCACAAAGCTACTAGTATTGGCAGATATGATGAAACTTCTGATAGCACAAACGGTGAAATTCTGTCCAGGTGCGAGCTACTCCTGGCCATACTGCAGGCTGTGTGACTTATGTAACAGGTGATAGTGATGATCAACCTTCGCCAAGGATGGCTTTCACTGGTGATGCCTTAATCATACGTGGATGCGGAAGGACAGACTTTCAGGTAATGTTGTGACCATGCTCACTTCTGGATGGAGTTCTGATTGAGCATAGATACTTTATTGATAGCTCAACTTTGTTACATGTCATTCCAGGGAGGAAGCTCTGATGAGTTGTATCAGTCAGTGCATTCACAGGCAAGTACATTAAATGATGCATATCATACAGTATTATGAGGAAATGCATGAATTTTAACTAACTGAAAATTCTCCATTCCTCATCAGATTTTCACGTTGCCAAAGGATACCCTGCTTTATCCAGCCCATGACTACAAAGGTTTCACAGTAAGTGGCATACCCACTAAGCATCTTAAATTTTGCCAGCCAAGTTGTCACTTGTTTGACTTGTATTATTTGCAGGTAACAACTGTGGAAGAGGAGGCTGCCTATAATGCCCGGTTAACAAAAGATAAGGTACTTGCTAATTAAGCTGAAATTATTCATTTGGGCCGAACTCCCTTCTTGTTTTTTTTTCCTAACTATGTTTTACCTGTTCTTGTTTCAGGAAACGTTCAAGACAATAATGGAAAGTAAGTACCTATCTTTCTATGTATAAATATCTGTGTTGTTTCAGAGCATGCCCATTCATCGGATCATACCAATCTATCCCCTTCTACTACTTTCTATACGAAACTGAAGATAAATTGACCCTTGTTGCTCTCCCCTTTGGCAGACCTGAACTTGTCTTACCCAAAGATGATCGATGTAGCTGTACCCGCAAATCTGGTTTGTGGTATCCAGGATCCTCCATCGAAGGTGTGAGCTGATCCAGCCGAAAGCTTTGCAAATGGTGGTGGTATCCCTGGTTGCTGTGAACTCACGAGCGGCCGGAGATGTTCGCAGCTGTGGTGTAGATTAAATAATTTGTTCGCTGCAACATTGGGAGGAAATAATGAGCCATTGGGTGATGTGGCCTCTGGTTCTATCTGTATTTCTTTTTCTTGGATTGGGGCCGTTGGGGACGCTACCATTTTATCAGATCAACGAAAGTTTCTTTTGTGCAATACAATGCTCTCGTTCCAACAGAAGCTCCAAAAGGATCTCGAATTTACAATATTAAAAAACATCACGTTTATGTTTTAAAAAAATCTGAAAACAAATATCCAAGTGCACATAGGTGTGTACAACTTTTGAAGAATTATGTTTCCATGTGTGAAAAATGTGTAGACAATTTTTTTATGCCTATTTAGGGCACCCACAATGTGTAGCCAAATGTGGTTCTATATTTCTCTTTTGGCTTTTGGAACTAGTTCCCTACACTTTGGAGGTAATTCCAAAACAAGCAAAACTGGGAACCGGAGCAACTACTTGCTCCGATGCCAAGTCTGTGGCCAAATTTTTGATGCAATAAACAATGCATATGTAGAGAAGAAAGAGAAGATAGTTGAGGTGAGAAAGAGAGATGACTGTAAAGAGAACACTTCTTTATATTATTTGTGTCAGTACCGGGACCTAGTGCACAGATATTTGGAACTAGATAACATTGTGGAGTCATGGCTAAATTTCATATCGATGCTAAATAGTACACTATGGCAGATTTGGCCATTTCAACATTGTGGATGCCCTTAGAGCCACATTTTTATGATTTTTACGTAGCCCATAGTACAACGTATTTTCTGTTTCTCGCACCATTCTTATGCAAATATAAATGGTGTATCATACTCCAAAGACAACAGACCACTTCGAAAGAATAGTACATCTTCATTAGAAATTGCCATACCTCATTTCCTCCACTATAATTATTAGTTGTTCTTGCGTTTTCCTTAATGACGCCATTGAAACAGAAAACATATGCATGAAAGCTTAGTTACTATTTTCGTAAAAAGGAAAAACTGTGTTGAGAAACGGTGTGAAACGGTGTTGTTCCGCACTTCCTTGCTTAGAGCATCTCTAGTAGAGCCCGTATTTATCCGAACCGAAAACACGGAGTTCGGTCTCCCGAACTATTCAGTTTAGATGTTTTTAGTCACCGCGCAGATTAAAAACTGAACTCGTGAACTGAAAAAGGGAAAATCAAACGTCGCGGGAAAATGTGTTGCGATGATCTTGCGAAATGAAACCAATTCTTGCTCCGATCGAGCTACATTCGAAGATAATTTACAAAAACTCGCCAAAATACTTGACTAACCCTACTGTCTCTCTCGTTAATATGACTAATTAAACTATTAAATTAGGCCTCGGATTGTCACCGGGGCAGTTCTTGCGGTGGCGGAGGGTTTTTCCACGCCGGCGACGCCTATGCGACGACGAGTGCAGCCACCTCGAACGGCGCCGCCTTCGCCAAGCTCCCGCAGGTGAGAGGCGGCCCGTCTGCGTCGTCGGCGTCGTTGTCGTCGCCGCGCGGCGGAAGCGTCGGCAGCGGCGGGCTGCACGAGCCGGCGGGGAGCGCCTCGGCTTCTCCTTCGCGCGCCTCCTCGCGCGCTGCCCGGCGCGAACCTACGCGGCTACTTGCGTGCCGCCCGCTTCCAAGCTCCGTCAGAGCGCGCCCGCCTCGCGATGTCCGCCTCCGACTGCACACCCCGCGGACGCGGTGCCGACTTCCCGCCGCCAATTCGGCCCCCTCCCCTACCGCACCATCTTGCGTGCGCCATTGCGGAGGGAGGGGTGGTGGTGGCAGCGGCGGCGGAATTGCTCGCCTGAGTGGAGGCTGGCGGCGGCAGAGGGGAGTAGGGTTTGAAAACCGAACTCCCCTCCGCGGCCCGTTTTAATACGGGGTGGTCGCCGAGTTTCTGGCCCCGAACTCGTTTTTTGGGTCAGGCCGCGAGTTCTGGCTCCGTTCTGGACCTCTTTCGGTCTGAACCCGTATTGCCGCCAGAATTTTCGGTTTCGGCTCGTTTTTCAGTTTGTGTTAGAGTTGCTCCAATTAATCACCACACACGGAATAGCACAATCATAAGAACACAAGGACAAATGATAAGAGAGAAATTTGAGAGCTCTTTATTATATTGTGTTACCTTACAATATGATTTTTTGTGTTATTCAACTCTCCTCGAAAAGGCATCGCTACCGGAGTCAAAAGATCGAGGGAAACACCACAGGAGATATTATTGTTCCACGACCTTGTGAACTTCATCGACCGCCTCGCTCCTTAGTCGGTTGTATCTGTCTAGCCTTTACTTCCGAAATTCAATGATATTTTAGGTATATATCACACACAAGGTTACTTGGCTTCCAAAGAAGCTAGTAAACTTGGCCCTCAACGAAGCTAGTAAACTTGGCTTTAAGAAAGCTAGTAAACTTATTTATTTTTTGAGAACACAGTACAACGCAGACGCTCACAAACACGCACGTACAAACACCCCTATGAACGTACGCACGCAAACCCTACCCCTATGATCACCTTCGAGGAACGCATATCTTGAGGTTGCCAACTCGCTATTGGCACGTCACCTACCACTGAAAGCATAGCGCCGTTAAATCCTGGAATAAATCTAGGTAAATGCAAACACTCATGCCAAGTCTAGGACTTAAACCTGGGTGGGCTGGTTCCACCACAAGAGACCTAACCACAAGCTCTGTTTGCAGTAAACTTAAATTTTTAAGGAAGGTAGTAAGGTTTTTTGACCACCATGAATTTATTTTTTGAGACGGAAGGAGTACTATAGTTTTAAATACGCACAAAGCTGAGAAGAAACAATTTGTCAACGATATCAAATATTAACACGCAAGCCTGGTTTGCTTGGTGGCTAAGGCGAGCAACACGTTTTTTTGTGGCCTCAAAGTACCATTTTGTGTGTGGCATTTGGAACTTGTTAAACACAACGCTTGTTAATCGTGGCTATCATTTTTTTTGAGGGAATAATCGTGGCTATCGACCTATCGTTGCTGGCAATTGCCACGGTTTCTTCGAGAAACGACAGTCAAGTCGTGGCTATTCTCACCTCTTCCTGATTAGCGTGTTGAGTTCGACAGGCTGGACTGCCACGCTGTCCGAACGCCATCATTAACAAAGCCAGCTAAACGCATCAAGATCGTGACAGAGCTGACTAATCCTCGGAAGCCTGCTGCAGTCGTCTCCGTCTCTCCCGCGTCTCGATTCCCCACCGGCCGCGCAAACCCTCCCCGCCACCAGCAGCGCCATGGGCGGCGAGATGCCCGCCGCCGACGGCAAGGACCGCTCCGCCTCCGCCTCCGCCTCCGCCTCCGGATTCGCGCCCTCGGCGCCGCCGTACCCGCAGCAGCACCAGTACGGCACCTTCGGGCCCCCGTCCGCCTCCGGCCAGTTCCAGCAGCCGGCGGTCGGGGTCCCGCAGCCGGCCCCACCGCATGGCTTCCAGAACTACCAGCCGCCGCCGCAGGCCTCGTACGCGGTCTACCCTCCCCAGCAGGCCTACTCGGCCGCCGCGCCCTACTACGGCCAGGGCTACCAGGCCGTGCAAGGTACGGGAAACCCTCGTTGATCGTGTGCTTCTCCTGGCTGATTCCTGTGATATGAGTGATGTGTGGGAGCTGGGGTGCCTTTTCTGTTGTTGGGGAATTTTTCATGCGCTGTTGATTCAGTGCAAGCTGCAAGCCTGTGGAGAAATCGGCAGTAGATGAAGACCTGTTGTCCCTATTCCTTATGATCTGAACCAAATATTGTTCCATTCAATTTTCTTAGCTACAATGAAACTTTAAAAATGGCATACTAGGTCTTAATATCTCACATGCTAGATCATTCATTTTAATATATTTCTTTTTAGGAGACTGGCAGGAGTACTGCCTTTTCTATTGGGAGTGAAATAGTTACATAGAATAATTTGCTTTGTAAGGGGAATAGAACCTACAGAAACACCAAAGTCCACGTGCGGACTACTGCCAATGCACTTCCGCACTAGCCGCCTGCTGATTGATGTCCCCTAAGGCTAGATATGCCACCTCTCGGTAGTTTAATGTGGAAGCATTGAAATTTTCCAATGTCACCCAAGATTCCGGGGATTGCCCTATAAAACAAATATTGTGTTAATCTAGGGTTCTAGGGTTACCAAGCATATAATTCCCCTAGTGGCTTCATGTGTATTAGGTTTATGTGCCATTTTGTTTCAGTTTATGACTCTTACCATAAATGGAGCGTACTCTACTATGTAAAGTCACTCTCTCGAGAGGCTGCCTTCTTGCTAGTATATGAGTTGCATATTTAACCATCACTATTTTTCCAATTGTAGTTGATTACATTAGCCATGTCGTTGCAGAAGCTTTGGAGGTTTATAGAGAAACTGAATTATCTAGGCTTGTGTGTTCCATTGTGCTGAATACCTTATATGAGTTGTAAAGATAATGTCATACAAAAACATATCAAAAGGTCAAGTAAACAAATGGTCGAACAATAAGCGGTTTTTTAATAGTTCACATTCAAGTTCTTAAGGAACCTTATGTTTAAAAAAGTTCTTAAGGAACCTCATGATTCTTTTGTCTGGCATGTTTATGCAAAACCGATAAAACATGATTCATCATACATTTTTTTTTGTACATGAAGAATGTCGTGGAAACCCCAAATCGATATATGCAGTTTCCTTTGAGGAAGAAATGATATGAACAATTACAATTGAAGTTCTCATTAACTTGGCTTGCTCATTTTATCATGTTGCTTTTTCTTAGGTTATATACCTGTTGTTGAAGGAAGACCTGTGAGGATGCGACGTCTTCCATGCTGTGGCCTTGGCATGGGCTGGTTTCTGTAAGTTTCTCAGAACATTTATTATCGTACATTGCATCTGAGAAACTTGGATTGGATCCTGAGGACTGCTGTTTCTATTGTTTGGAAAAGGTTCATTATTGGCTTCTTCTTTGCTGCCATTCCATGGTATGTTGGAGCTTTTGTTCTAATCTGCGTCCGGGTACATGACTACAGGGAGAAGCCAGGATATGTTGCTTGCACTATTGCTGTAAGTCTTTTCTACCAGCATAATTCTATACAATTTCCAAGTTAACTGCCAGCTACTATGTGTTTCCAGTTTTCCCGTGCTGGTACATCAGCTCTCTTTTTTCTGGGACTTCAGATTGTGGGTGCAGTATCAGTTTTATCTAAAATAGTTATTAGTGCATGCATGCCACACAGACGATATAGCAGAATCCTGTCATTTCATTATAACAGCACCACCTATGATAGATGACATTACCTTTGAGTAGGGAGACCCAAATCAAAGACTGAATGCAACCACATAGGTGCGCCCTCTCTATGTTTTGTTAAAAGCGAACTGTACTGGTTAAAAAAACGGTTGTTGACATTGCTTGTTTAGCATCGACTCAACTACCGACTGATATGATGCGGCGATTAGCAGTTATACGGCATTCGTGCGCACATACTTAGCTCGGTCTCTACTGAAATGACGAAGAAGTTGACCTGCAAAATATACATAGAGCATTTAAATTTTAAGGAATTTTCAATCCTGTAAAATGTGGCCTTACGATTCTATTTTTCCCCTTTTTTTGTTATAATTGAATGCAGAGACGTAGACTAACTGTAGTTTGAACTTTTTGGTGCCACGAACAGGCTTCACTTGCTGCACTTGCCATGTTGCTTGGTGCCACAAAAGGAGCAGAGGTGTGGTGAACTGTCTTTTAATATCAGCGGCCTGCTTAATTTATATGTTTATTCTTCCCCCACTTTTTTTCTTTTTGTGAGATGAGAAAACTTCCCCTACTCTGTTGAATATTCTGATTTGTACATGTATTCGTAGAAAGATTATAGTGGAAGGTGACTGATTCACCGTCATATGTGTTGTATGACCTATAACTATTATTCTAGAGTGGAACGGCATTGATGATATCAGTATTGTGATTTTTTCTCAATGGTGGAAGGTGACTGATTTACCCAGCAATGGTGATTTTTTCTCAATGGTGACAAGAGAACTGATATACTCCCTCCTTCGCATGAAACTTGTCTTTGATTTGTCTAAATTTAAATGCATCCACACACTAAATAGTGTTTAGATACATCTAGATTTTAACAAAATCCACACACTAAATAGTGTTTAGATACATCTAGATTTTAACAAATCTAAGATAACTTTCATGGGATGGAGTAAGTATATGTTCATGAACAACAGAAATGATACATGAGACCCACAATGTTATTTTAACGGGTTGGAAACTCGCATGGATTTTTAGGTGTTTTTAGATTTGGCCCGCTAGATGATGCATAAGTGAAAACCGAGCTTGGCTCTATTTCTGCATTTCGTTGGTTGCCAACAAAACATTCGGGTGTGGTTTCGGCCCATGGTTTGGATTCCGCGTTGGTCGATGAACTTAGCTGTAGAGGGAAATTTTGGTTGTTTGGTTATGTGTAAATCTAGGGTGTGGTTACCTTGTTTGAACATGGTGTTCTTACTACCACCAAGCATGCCCTCAAAAAAAAAAAAAAACTACCACCAAGCACTTTTTTTTTATAATGGCTTACTTATAGAGAAGCAATTGCACTCGACCTCTGCATAGCTAAGACGCAGACAATCGTTCAAAAAGTCTTAAAAATCTGGAGTGCCAAAAAGGAGAATTACATATCAGACATGAGCAAATGTAAAACGCCTAAGGCGAAGGCGGATGCCCAATCCGTAGATTATGCTGCCACCCAAGTAGGGAAAAAGTATCCCTCGCCGTGTCCTCCAACCTTGTACAGACCTCCGTAAACAGGTCGCGGTTCTCCACCTTCTGCAGTGCAGACCACGAACGGAGAGTAGCGGTACATCTGTAGATAACCTGCAATTGAGAGCAGTTCTTGTCATTAAAAACTTTGTCATTTCTACACAGCCATAGCGACCATATAATGGCAAGCGCCCCCACCCTAATAAACGTTCTAAATCTTTGATCGATACCATGAAGCCAATTACCAAAGATATTGGCCACACTAGTCGGGGGATACAGATCAAAAGCTACATGGATGCATGACCATATAGACTTGGCAAAGCGACATTGGAAGAAGTGTTTAGTTGTCTCGTTGTGTTGACAAAAAAGACACTGCGTACTCCCATGCTAATTGCGTTTCGCAAAATTATCTTTGGTTATGATTACTCCTCGACGCATATACCAGCCAAATTTTTTAATTTTCTGTAGTATTTTCATCTTCCAAATCTTCTAGTTTTTATCAGCTGGTATTTCCGGTTGGATAATTACATTGTACAAAGAACTTACAGATAATTTTCCATTGGAATGCAAGTTCCAACAAAATTCATCCCGCCCTTCAGACAACTGAATGGATTCTAACGTAACAGTAAGGCATTCCAAGCGAGCCCTTCAGACAACTGAATGGATTCTAACGTAACAGTAAGGCATTCCAAGCGAGAAGTCTTGGGCCGATTAAATCATGTCTAAATGTCACTGTCAGGGTGAGGTTGCCATTACTAATGCAATGGTATCACTTTTGCGACGAACAATGTTGTATAACGCTGGATATTATTCAGAGAGAGGCCTATTACCTAGCCATGTATCCTCCCAGAACCGTATCTACTATCCATCCTTAATATTGAAAGTATCATATCTGAAGAAGAATTTCTTCGTTGCCATTAGGCCAGCCGAAAAATGCGAGTCTCCCGATTTCCAAAGGATCTGGGATAACGCTTTGGTGTGTATGTATTTTCTTCTAACCATGGTCTGCCATACGCCATCTTAGGTTAGTAGCTTATAAAGCCACTTACCTAATAAGGCTGAGTTCTTGACCTCAAGATCGTGAACTCCTTGCCCACCCATATCTTTAGGTCGGCATACACAGATCACTTGACCAGTCGATATTTCTTTTTTTTCACTATCCCCTTGCCAAAAGAATCTCGATCTAGTTGGTCAAAAAAAAAAAAAGAATCTCGATCTATAATAATCGAGCTTGTGTAATACACCTTTTGGTAGAATGAAGAAGGATATCATATACAACACCATATTGGTGAGAACTTCATTAGTGAGAACCAATCTTCCTTCAATGGATAGCATTTTACTTTTCCAACTACTAAGTATCTTCTGAAGTCTTTCCTCGACTAGTTTCCACTAAGTCATCGTTAATCTCCGATAATGAATCGGGATACCCAGATAGTTGATACTTGATAGGAAAATGGCCTTGCCCACAACCAAACAGTTCTGAATAATCGGCGACTGAATCCTGAGCGTCGCCAAAACAAAACAATTCGCTTTTATGGACGTTTATTTTGAGTCCGGATAAATTCTCAAAAGCTACCAAAATTAGCTTTAAATTTTGAGCTTTATCGAGATCATGTTCCATAAATAAAATTGTATCATCGGCGTATTGAATAATTGATAAACCCCCATCTACTAGATGTGAGATCACTCCTTCAATTTTACCATCAGATTTAGCTTGTTCGATCAAGATAGCGAGCATATCCGCCACAATGTTGAATAAAAGTGGTGATAGAGGATCGCCTTGGCATAAACCTTTTCGTGTCTGGAAGAAGTGTTCTCTATCATCATTTACACGAATCGCTACACTTCCTCCATACACAAAATTATTGATCAACGCTCTCCACTCTGGTGAAAAAACTTTCATCCTGAGTGTCTGATTGAGAAAAGACCAATTGATTTTATCATCAGCTTTCTCGAAATCAAGTTCAAGATTACCCCATTCATCTTTTTGGTATGCGGTTCATGAACCGCCTCATGTAGAACCACAACTCCATCTAGGATATTGCGTCCTTGCATGAAAGCGGTTTGCGACGGCCTGGCCACATGATCAACCACTGTATTCAGTCTAATGGTGGACACTTTCGCGAGTATCTTGAAACTTATGTTTAAGAGGCGAATGGGTCTATATTGTTGGATCCTTTCTGCCTCTTTAACTTTGGGTAACAAGATAACCTCACCAAAATTTAGACGGAATAATTCTAATTGTCCAGCGTGTAAAACACTAAACATTTATAGAAGGTCGTGTTTAATGGTATCCCAAAAAGTTTGATAGAATTCAGCAGGGAAACCATATGGACCCGGGGCTTTATTATACTCCATTTGTAAAATAGCCTTATTAACTTCCTCCTCCGAGTAAGGAGCCGTTAAAACTGATGGGATTCGTAGCATAGTGATACGTCACAAACGTATCTATAATTTCTTATGTTCCATGCTACTTTTATTACAATACTTGAATGTTTTATACATAGTTTACAATATTATTATACATTTTCCGGCACTAACCTATTAACAAGATGCCGAAGTGCCAGTTGTTGTTTTCTTTGTTTTTGGTTTCAGAAATCCTAGTAAGGAAATATTCTCGGAATTGGACGAAATCAACGCCCAGGGTCCTATTTTTGCACGAAGCTTCCAGAAGACCGAAAGGGAGACGAAGTAGGGCCACGAGGTGGCGACACACCAGGGCGGCGTGGCCTGGCCCCTGGCCGCGCGGCCCTGTTGTGTGGGCCCCTGTGACGCCCCCTGACCTACCCTTCCGCCTACAAATAGCCTTCGTCGCGAAACCCCCTGTACCGAGAGCCACGATACGGAAAACCTTCCAGAGACGCCGCGCGTCGCGAATCCCATCTCGGGGATTCGGGAGATCGCCTCCGGCACCCTGCCGGAGGGGAATCATCACCGGAGGGCTCTACATCATCATGCCCGCCTCCGGATTGATGTGTGAGTAGTTCATCCTTGGACTATGGGTCCATAGCAGTAGCTAGATGGTTGTCTTCTCCGCTTGTGCTATCATTGTTATAGATCTTGTGAGCTGCCTAACATGATCAAGATCATCTATTTGTAATGCTACATGTTGTGTTTGGCGGGATCCGATGAATATAGAATATTATGTTAAGTTGATTATCAATCTATCATATATGTGTTGTTTATGTTCTTGCATGCTCTCCGTTGCTAGTAGAGGCTCTGGCCAAGTTGATACTTGTAACTCCAAGAGGGAGTATTTATGCTCGATAGTGGGTTCATGCCTCCATTGAATCTGGGACAGTGACAGAAAGTTCTGGATGTGCTGTTGCTACTAGGGATAAAACATCGATGCTTTGTCTAAGGATATTTGTGTTGATTACAATACGCACCATACTTAATGCAATTATCTGTTGTTTACAACTTAATACCGAAAGGGGTTCGGATGATAACCTGAAGGTGGATTATTTAGGCATAGATGCATGCTGGATAGCGGTCTATGTACTTTGTCGTAATGCCCGATTAAATCACATAGTAATCATCGTTGATATGTATTGAATCTTTATTTGTCAATTGCCCCCTGTAATTTGTTCACCCAGCATGTTAGTTATCTTATTGGAGAGACACCACTAGTGAACTGTGGACCCCGGTCCATTCTTTTACATCTGAATACATTCTACTGTTTTTACTGTTCTTTGCAAACAAACACCATCTTCCACTCGATACGTTTAATCCTTTGTTTTCAGCAAGCCGGTGAGATTGACAACCTCACTGTTACGTTGGGGCAAAGTACTTTGATTGTGTTGTGCAGGTTCCACGTTGGCGCCGGTTTCCCGGTGTTGCCGCACTACACTCCTCCACCAACAACCTTCACGTGCTTCTTGGCTCCCGGTTCGATAACCTTGGTTTCTTTCTGAGGAAAACTTGCTGCTGTGCGCATCATACCTTCCTCTTGGGGTTCCCAACGGACGTGTACATCTACGCGCATCAAGCACTTTTTCGCGCCGTTGGGGAGATCAAGACAGCAAGGGAGTCTCCACTCCAATCTCTTTACTTTGTTTTTGTCTTGCTTTACTTTATTTTACTTACTGTCTTGTTTGCTTCATATTAAAAACACAAAAAAATAGTTACTTTATTTACTGTCTTGTTTACTTGTTCTATATCAAAACACAAAAAAATTAGTTACTTGTCTTTACTTTATTTGCCTAGTTTAAATTTTGTTTATTTCATCATGTTTCCTCCTAAGTACACTCTAAAAGACATACCGGTAGGCCGAGGGTCTATAATTGGAAGAGATAATATAGAAGATTTTTTCACTCATGTTAGTATAGCTGAAGATTTTGAAGATAGACACTTGGTAGAACTTGCTCCTACTTATGAAATTGTTGTTGCTTCTCTAGTACACATGTTGGAAATTAAATTTGTTAATCTCAATCCTATAATTCAGCATATGTTTCTTACACTCTCTGATATGGAGGAAGGAGAAAAGAAAGATTTTGTCTTAGAAACTCTTCTCAAAGAATTTGGTGGTGTAGCAAGAGAGGCTAGAAAAGTCTTTACTAAATATAAAATGCTTGGTTCTTACACCAACTTTGCTAGTACCCTTAAAAAGATGGACATTGATAGGATAAAGTACACTAATAATGTTAATGATGGAGGGGATATTAAGACATCAATACCCTGCAAGCTTGTAGGAATGTTCGAGGCACTAGAAAAGAATTATGATTGGATTGTTCCCGAATTTTTTTTTTGATGAGAATAGCAAGCCTAAGAGTAATGAAAAGGGGGCCTCTGAAACTTACATAGATAAGATAACATGTATTGTTGAGGAAACCCCTCCCCTGGTAATAATGTTGATGCTTCTTCTCTTGATGTTACTTGATTTGCACTTTCTAGCTGAAAGGCGTTAAAAAAGCACTTCTTGGGAGATAACCCAAGTTTCATTTTATTTACTGTATTGTTGAGTCTTGGAAGTTGTTTACTACTGTAGCAACCTCTCCTTATCATGTTTTTGTGCCAAGTAAAGTTTCTATGTTAAAGTTGATGATAGATTTGGATCGCTGCGCAGAAACAGCATTGCTGTCTGTCACGAATTCTCGCAGAAGTCTCTGTAAAAAATCTAAAAAATCTGCAAATTTACGAGCATGATCCTCATATATGTACGCAACTTTCATTAGTTCTGAGTTTTTCCATTTGAGCAAGTTAAGTGCCCCTGCCAGATTCATCTTGACGGACTGTTCTGTTTTTGACAGATTCTGTCTTTTATTTCGCATTGCCGCTTTTGCTATGTTGAATGAGTTTCTTTGTTCCATTAACTCTCAGAAACTTTGTGCAATGTCCAGAAGTGTTAAGAATGATTGTGTCACCTCTGAATGTGTGAATTTTGGTTATACACTAACCCTCTAATGAGTTTGCTTGAAGTTTGTGTGAAGGAAGTTTTCAAGGGTCAAGAGAAGAGGATGATATACTATGATCAAGAAGAGTGAAAGGTCTAAGCTTGGGGATGCCCGGTGGTTCATCCCTGCATATTTTAAGAAGACTCAAGCATCTAAGCTTGGGGATGCCCAAGGCATCCCCTTCTTCATCGACAACATTATCAGGTCACTTCTAGTGAAACTATATTTTATTCCATCACATCTTATGTTCTTTACTTGGAGCGTCGGTTTGCTTTTATTTTTGTTTTGGTTTGAATAAAGTTGGATCCCACCATTCTTATATTGGAGATATTACGCTCCGCTTTTTCATATGGAACACTTGTGTTCTTAATTGTGCTTTAATGTTCATGGCGAAGGCTGAAATTGCTTCGTTAAATTGCTATTTGGTTGGAATCGAAAAATGCTGCATATGGTTTGGCAACTTGGCAATTGTTTGAGCTCTCATAGATCATGTTTAAGCTCTTGCATCATGTAGTTTAATCTATTAATGAAGAACTACCGTAGAGCTTGTTTAATTTGGTTTGCATGATTGGTCTCTCTAAGTCTAGATATTTTCGGGTAAAGTGTTTGAACAACAAGGAAGACAGTGTAGAGCCTTATAATGCTTGCAATATGTTATTGTGTGAGTTTTGCTGTACCTGTTCATACTTATGTTTGCTTCAAATAACCTTGCTAGCCCAAACCTTATACAGAGAGGAAATGCTTCTCGTGCATCCAAACACCTTGAGCCAAAACCCAAGCCATTTGTGTCCACCATATCTACCTACTATGTGGTATTTTTCTGCCATTCCAAAGTAAATTACTTGAGTGCTACCTTTAAAATTTCATTCCTTTACCTTTACAATATATAGCTCATGGTACAAATAGCTTAAAAACTATTGTGGTGATGAATATGTAGTTATGTGTCTTAATTCTTATAAGTTGCTTCTTGAGCGGTAACCATGTTTCTGGGGACGCCATCAACTTTACCTTTGTTGGATATCATGTGAGATGCTATGCATGTTTGTCTTGTCTGAAGTAAGTGCGATTTCATGATCAAATGGTTTGAGTATGCATATGTTAGTGAAGAACATTGGGCCGCTAACTAAAGCCATGTATCATGGTAGAAGTTTCAGTTTTGGACATACAACCTCAATCTCTTATGAGAATATTAACTGTTGTTGAATGCTTAAGCATTAAAAGAGGAGTCCATTATCTGTTGTCTATGTTGTCCCGGTATGGATGTCTAAGTTGAGAATAATCAAAAGCGAGAAATCCAATGCGTGCTTTCTCCTTAGACACTTGTACAGGCGGCATAGAGGTACCCCTTTGTGACACTTGGTTGAAACATATGTTATGCGATGATAATCCGTGTTTTCCGAGCTAAGTAGGACAAGGTGCGAGCACTATTAGTACTCTATGCATGAGACATGCAACTTGTAGGAAGTATTATGCATAGCACATATGAATTATTACTACCGTTGACAAAATTGTTTCTATGTTTTCAAAACAAAAGCTCTAGCACAAAAATAGTAATCAATGCTTCCTCTGCGAAGGGCCATTCTTCTACTTTATTGTTGAGTCAGTTTACCCATTCCTTTCTATCTTAGAAGCAAACACTTGTGTTAACTGTGTGCATTGATTCTTACATGTTTACTTATTGCACTGTTATATTACTCTATGTTGACAAATATCCATGAGATATACATGTTACAAGTTGAAAGCAATCGCTGAAACTTAATCATCCTTTGTGTTGCTTCAATTCATTCTACTTTGAATTTATTGCTTATGAGTTAGCTCTTATGCAAGTCTTATTGATACTTGTCTTGAAAGTACTATTCATGAAAAGTTTTGCTATATGATTCATTTGTTTAGTCATTATCTTTGTTAGCAATCTTTTGTTCAGATCACTCCATTCATCTCATATGCTTTACAATAATGTTGATCAAGATTATGTTGGTAGCATGTCACTTCAGAAATTATTTGTGTTATCGTTTACCTACTCGAGGACGAGTAGGAACTAAGCTTGGGGATGCTTGATACGTCTCAAACGTATCTATAATTTCTTATGTTCCATGCTACTTTTATTACAATACTTGAATGTTTTATACATACTTTACGCATTATTATACATTTTCCGGCACTAACCTATTAACAAGATGCCGAAGTGCCAGTTGTTGTTTTCTGCTGTTTTTGGTTTCAGAAATCCTAGTAAGGAAATATTCTCGGAATTGGACGAAATCAACGCCCGGTCCTATTTTTGCACGAAGCTTCAGAAGACCGAAGGGAGACGAAGTGGGCCACGAGGTGGCGACACACCAGGGCGGCGCGGCCTGGCCTGGCCGCGGCCCTGTTTTGTGGGCCCCTCGTGACGCCCCTGACCTACCCTTCCGCCTACAAATAGCCTTCGTCGCGAAACCCCCCCCGAGAGCCACGATACGGAAAACCTTCCCGAGACGCCGCCGTCGCGAATCCCATCTCGGGGTTCAGGAGATCGCCTCCGGCACCCTGCCGGAGAGGAATCATCACCGGAGGGGCTCTACATCATCATGCCCGCCTCCGGATTGATGTGTGAGTAGTTCATCCTTGGACTATGGGTCCATAGCATAGCTAGATGGTTGTCTTCTCCGCTTGTGCTATCATTGTTATAGATCTTGTGAGCTTCCTAACATGATCAAGATCATCTATTTGTAATGCTACATGTTGTGTTTGGCGGGATCCGATGAATATAGAATATTATGTTAAGTTGATTATCAATCTATCATATATGTGTTGTTTATGTTCTTGCATGCTCTCCGTTGCTAGTAGAGGCTCTGGCCAAGTTGATACTTGTAACTCCAAGAGGGAGTATTTATGCTCGATAGTGGGTTCATGCCTCCATTGAATCTGGGACAGTGACAGAAAGTTCTAAGGTTGTGGATGTGTTGTTGCTACTAGGGATAAAACATCGATGCTTTGTCTAAGGATATTTGTGTTGATTACATTACGCACCATACTTAATGCAATTATCTGTTGTTTACAACTTAATACTGGAAGGGGTTCGGATGATAACCTGAAGGTGGATTATTTAGGCATAGATGCATGTTGGATAGCGGTCTATGTACTTTGTCGTAATGATTAAATCACATAGTAATCATCGTTGATATGTATTGAATCTTTATTTGTCAATTGCCCGCCTGTAATTTGTTCACCCAGCATGTTAGTTATCTTATTGGAGAGACACCACTAGTGAACTGTGGACCCGGTCCATTCTTTTACATCTGAATACATTCTACTGCAATCTCTGTTTTTACTGTTCTTTGCAAACAAACACCATCTTCCACTCGATACGTTTAATCCTTTGTTTTCACAAGCCGGTGAGATTGACAACCTCAACGTTACGTTGGGGCAAAGTACTTTGATTGTGTTGCGGGTTCCACGTTGGCGCCGGTTTCACTGGTGTTGCGCCGCACTACACTCCTCCACCAACAACCTTCACGTGCTTCTTGGCTCCTACTGGTTCGATAACCTTGGTTTCTTTCTGAGGGAAAACTTGCCGCTGTGCGCATCATACCTTCCTCTTGGGGTTCCCAACGGACGTGTACATCTACGCGCATCACATAGAAAACAAAAAATTTCCTACCGCAAGAACGAAAACACAAGCCAAGATCTAATCTAGTAGACGGTAGCAACGAGGAAATCAAGAGACTAACCCTCGAAGATCGCAAAGCTTAACGAGATTAGATCTCGTGGTGGATGTAGTCGATCACTTGCCGCTTGCAAAAGCACGTAGAAGATCTTGACGGTGCCACAGTCGGGCACCTTCGTACTCGGTCACACGTACGGTGTTGATGACGACGTCCTCCTCCCCGTTCAGCGGGCAGCGGAAGTAGTAGATCCTCCTCGAAATCCCGGCACGACGGCGTGGTGGCGGTGGTGGTGGAGAACTCCGGCAGGGCTTCGCCTATGCGCTGCGGGAGTAGTATGTGGAGGAGGAGATGCTAGGGTTTGGGGAGAGGGGGGTCTTGGGCGTCGGCCACTAAAGTGGTGCGGCCAAGAGGGCTTTGGTGTGTCCGGCCCCCTCCCCTTTGTGGTGACCCAGCGTACCACTGCATGGTGTAGTACACAAGTCGTTGACATAACACAAGTGAAACACCGTTCCACTCATATTACATCCCTCAGAGTGGTACAACGAAACATATGCGAGTCCAAGGTATGTCTATAGAAGGATACATAACATGTTTACAGAAGATCACACAGCCTCCTACTTTACAGTGAGGTAAAACTTCAAATAAAGCTCCGGAAGAACGACTCGTAGTCTAACTTATTGCTAACTCAAGCTTAAGAGGTACTAGGCTTGCTATAGAATTCTAGCTACTTAGGTGCTAGAATTAGGGAAAGACTCCCTTCTATTACTAGTCTAAGTTTCCACTCTAGTTGCTGCAGCAGTTGACTTCATTGACTTCTTTGCTTGGATTCTTCATCTTGTTGCAGTTGACTCCTTTGTCTTCTAGTTCCACGGTAGTTTATCCTCCGGTGCCTCCATAGCTAAGGGGATTTAAGAGTGGGATGAGTACGACGTACTCAGCAAGTTCATATTAGGGAAATAGGTGTATCATGCACTAGCTACAGCCCAGACCAGAAATTCATAGGCAATGCAAGTTTTCATAAACATTTCTTCAAAAGGTTTATTTTATTCTAAAAACGTCAGTCTTCACAGTTGACTAGAACTTCATGGAGTTCCTTTCCCGCGTTCAGTTCCCTTCCGGAACAGGGAGTGACAACCACAATTTAATACACTGCAGAGGTGCATTACTTTTCCCATAAGAGATCTCACCCTTTTTGCCCCGCAGGGACTTGCCCCCGTTCACACTTCCTTGGTGTGAGGCGGTATAAAGATCCAAGCCCACACCGCCTTCTCCGCGACCCTGCAAACCCACCCTTTTGTCCATCCGTACACCCCCGGTAGACATCTCCCGATCATACGGCTTTACCCACGGTGTACGTCGGACAATCCTTCATAGACGGTAGAGCCTCTCATCCAAACGTCCGGATGGGGATTTTAAAGGCTATCCCAACCTACGGCAGTGCCTCCAGCACCCCGCCAGGCTCTATCAAGTCCGTTGGCGTGCAGGAGGGAAAAGATACAGCTGGCTTCCCCAGAGCCATTATAGATCTTATGGTCAACGCGATATGTACGGCGCTAGAATCACTGGACGGCATTGGTACTTAGTCCTAGATGAATAGTACCCTTGCAATGGAACCTCCACCAATCAACACATACCATGGTTCCATTGCCATAGTCATATTCATAATTGTAAAATAATATTTGCTTTTCAATGCAAGAGTGATAAGTATAGTACTTTGCATATAATTTGATAAAAATAATCAAATGACATGAGCAAGCGATGAACTTGCCTTTCTTGACTGCAAGATTATGCAAAAGCTTCGATACGTGAGAACTCCAAATTCTGAAATACCATCATTGTCCGGTAAGGACAATGTTTAAAGAACTGGCAAGATGCTATAATGCATAGTATGAGATGCAATCGTCCCGAGCGTAACCTAACCTCGATGATTTAGGATGTATGAGTTATAAAGATTTCTTTAGGGTTTGTTGCACTTTTAGAATGGTTCTCAAACAAGGTTCTTATTAGGGTTTGGTTATATTAGCATCATAACCAAGTGATATAAGACATCATAACAAGCACACACATCAAGAATAGTGGTGGAATAATATGTAAGGACAGTTGTCAATTTTAAGTTCTACAGAACATGGTTGATGAGTAATTATACTATACTTCAAAAGAATAACTTTTGAAGAACATGTTGTTTAAGAAATAATGAGTATTTCAAAGAAGGATTAGGCTTCTAAGGTTTGATTGGCATGTACTTCAAAAGAATAACTTTTGAAGAACAGGTTAAATAAGAATATGAACTACTATACATAGGAGCTATGGCTTTCTAGTATTTACTATTGGATTCATTTAGTTCTCTAATAGGAACTAGTTGGGTTCTTTAAGTAGAATGGGTTTATATGTAGCAAGTATTGGTAGGGTTATTACTATGGTTTGTTTTAAGCATCATATCAAAGGATACTTATCAAGGTGTTGCTATGAGTTAGGGTTTACTATGGCTTCACAATTGCTTCACTAAATAATCTCTAATGGTTTCTAAGCTAAGGGCTTATCATTACCTAAGTAGGGTTTAGTGGAATAAGAGCATGTGATGTGCATTACTACACAAGATTGGTATTAGGGTTTATCATTATGGTGCTACTAGGGTTTGATGATTGAGGTTGATCTTAATGGTATGGTATATAGGATAGTGATCATTGGTACTAATCCAATTAACAAGTTAGGGTTTATACCTAGGTGGCACTAGTGAATCATATAGGTTTTAACTAAGAATATGGACATGAAATGATGACTCATGTGAATTGGTTCTATGTTGGTGGATCATGACTTGTATTTGTTGGTCATATAATAAGGTTCTCTATGTGAGGTGAAGTTCACATGATCACATGTGATAAACAACTAGGGTTTTAGGGTTTAAAACATTTTGACATGATCACCTAAAATAATGGAATCCAGATTCTAACTTATAATAAAACTAGGGTTTCTAAATTATGATCCAATTCTTAAAGTAATGCTTGGTACTAGAATTAATGTGATTAAGTACTTTGCACAAGATTAATAATAGCCTTATCAGTTAATTATTTTAAAGGGTTTAAGAATTAAGACCAATTTGAGTTAGGGTTTAATTTCCAGAATTAGGGTTTAATAATTATGATTAGGTTTTAAACTAATGACTTATTAATTTAAGAATGTTTAAGTAAACAAGTTTTTAATTACCAAAATAATATTGGCTTTTAATATTTTCTTGATTTATTATTATTTAAAGAAATAGTAAATGGCAATTTGCACGTTAGGGTTTATGAATTACCACTAATATTTAAGTTAATGCAAATATGGTAAATAAAATTAATCTTAACATTTTACTTAGTTACTGAATAGTTAAAATTTAAGTTTGGAACTTACTTATTTATTGAATTCAATTTGCATTTTAAATAAATGAAAAGGCATAATTAAAGAAGTTAAAAATAAATGAATTTTTATTTTGACACACATTTTTGTTTTATATTTTATTTGAATAGAGTTTATTTTTGTGAACATTTTGATATATTATTCATAATTTTCCGAGTTGATATGAATTTTCTAGAATTTTGCCAAGTCTCAGCAATTTACTGGATTTAAAATTAAATCGAAAACACTAAAGCTACCCGGTCTGGTGCTACCCTAGTGACTGACGAGTGGGGTCAAAGCCATGTCAGCTGCCACGTTGGCAGTTGACTGGTCAAAATCGAGACGTGGCAACGGAGCTCACTGCCGGCGGGAAATCGACGACGGCGCCGGCGACCTGGGCCCTCCCCGGACGATTGGGGACTACCGTTGGCTTCAGCACACGATAAGGAAGCGATTGATACTAGCGCCGCTACCTAAAGGTCATCGGAGCATGGTCGACGGCGAGGTGAAGCGGCGGTGCTCACGGGCTCACGGTGCGGCGATGATCTGGGATGCAATTGAGCTGGCCAAGGACACTAGGTGGAAGAGAAGCTCACCCTGAGCACAGAGCGCTTGACGGCGTGGCCTGAGGTGGTCGCAATTGCCGGCGACGAAGGTGGCCGGCGTCGGAGAAGAGGGCTCGGTGAAGACGCTCCAGAGATCTTCGGATCGATTCCTCGCGCGAGCTGAGCAAGTAGATGTCGGGGAAGACGATGGCGTCCACGGCATGGCTCGGGAGTGCCTCCATCGACGGCGAGACGAGTTGGCCGGCGAGCTAGGGTTTCGGTCTGAGAAGCAAATCGGAGACGAAAGGAAGAAATGGGGAACTAGGGTTCGTCCTGGGGTATTTATAGGCTTCAGGAATGCGCCTCGTCACACGGCCGATCGAGGAGGGATCGACAGCAGCGAGGAGAAGGAGCTCACGGCGTCGTGCTGTCGAGCGCGTGTGAGAAGAAGAGGATGAGGACGAGCTCCTCGTTGATCTTTTCGGATGAAAGGGGTAAGTTGGGTTGGGCTACTGGTGGGCTTGTGTGGAGATGGTGGTTGGGCTGCGGTGGCCTGCCAGGTAAGTTTCCCTCCATTTTCCTTTTTCAAATTTCTGTTTTCTTTTTCTGTTTTTATTTACTGATTTGAATTCAAATTTGAATTCTGTTTGAATTTGCAGGTTCTAAAATATGTGAATCTTAATAGAACTTGATAGTGCTGCTTGCTGCATATTTGTTCTGTTCAAACAAATATTTAATATTTGATTATATTGATGCTTTGGTGGAGTATAAATAAAGTAGATATGGTTTAATGGTTTATCTCAATTCTTTAAACTTGGGAACCAAACCTATTTTTTTAATGATTTGAAGTTTATAACCAGTGCTTGGTAAACATGTCATTAAGTTTTGTTAGTACTTAACAATATTGATTGTTCCCATGTATTTTGTATCATGGTTAAAGTTTAACTTAAATGATGTTGAGAATAGAATGGTTCATGATTTTATGTGAAGAATTGTTTTCAAAGGTTTAAGAAAATGGTTGAATTTACTCTATGGTAAATAATCTTGCTTAGAAAACTCTTGCTTGAATTATTTAAAATGAATCCTAAACTCATCATGATTAACTCTTTTGTTGAGGTGATACCATTTTATAAAATACTACTCATTTGATTCACTTAGGCAAAGTATTTGAATTGCAAAGTAGAATAGGATATTGGTTTCATTCTACTCACCAAATGGAATCTAGTCTTTAGGTATATATGGCTTGGTTTATACTTGTGATCTAGGATACACAAGTTAGGGCATAATATTTTATGTAGATTAGTTCCATATGACAAGGTTTATGGTTTTGGGAATACTTCACTACTTGAAGTATTAAATAGGCATGAGGCATGGCAAGATTTTACTTATAATCTAAATATGGCCTAAGGTTTTAGTAATGACCACCAATGTGATACACAACTAGGATTAGGTATGAGCATAAGCTTGGTTATGTTTAATTGGCTAGGGTTCCTCCTCCTCACTTAGGTAGATTTTTTGTATTAAAGCAATGCTAGGTTTATCTCAAATGTTTGGATAGGCAAGTTTAAATACAATAACATCACTACTCTATACAAGGCATGAGTATTGGTCTGGATTAACTACTATTGATTCACTTATTATTTCATGAGAAGAATGAGATCTATGGATCACATATTTAGGTTTAACTTATCATCTCAATTTATTAGGTAAGATCATGCATTGGACATGATCCACTTATTCCTCACTAATCCCTCTTTAATATACCTCTCATCACACTCATCCTAGATTCTTAGGGTTTAATTAATACCAAGTTGGGATAAATATGGAATTGGTTTCCTAAGGTATTGCTATTGGAATAGGGTTCTCACCTCCAAGATCAAATGTTGTCTTGAACAACTAAGTTTAGTACTATTCTAGTATTCTTGCATGGACATGGCTATGGTTAATATTATATCTTCTCTCACTTCTCAATATCTTGGAATAGCCTAAGGTCCTACTTAAGAGATGATGATATGATCTTCTAAATATATGGTTTTCCTAGGAATTCTACCTTGGTATCTTCTGTAGCTTGTTCTTCAGGAAATCTGATAAACCTACATCTTGTGGTATGCCTCCACCTCCTAGCTTCTTCATCTTGATCCTAGCTAATGTATGGAGTGGCTCTATGTGTGTGTTTCCTTGTATCATGCTACAAGATGATCAAATGGATGAAGGGTGTGGCTCCTTTTATAGGCTTGGGCAAGCTCTAGTATCATGACACATAGGTGGGTGACTCTTGTTTTGGTTTGATGAGTAAGGTGCTTGGTTGTCATGCCCTCATCCATAGCAATCCTTTAAGCATGAGGTGGCATAGCTTGGAGTGCAAGTCATGTAGATATTTTCATCCCATGTGGCATGATCCTTATCCTCTCATATGATTTATCTTTGGATAGCCAAGTGGCATTTGTTACTAAATATCTTGTGGATGGTTTTATTATGGTGGATGAGTCACTATATCATGTTTGATTGGATTTACATTATAATATTGGTCAAAAGGTCAAGGTTGAAGGTTATTCCTAAATTTTGGAATAGTTGGTGTTTGATTTTATTAAGGCATGATCATATGAGTTTCAAAATACTCATGGTTAGTTTTATTCAAATAGTTTGAACTATAATTCGTAATGTAAATGGATTTAGTTTTATGATATTCCATATATTTAATAAGTTATGATTTAAATAAGAATGTGTGGCCTTTATGCACTTTAGACCCTGTGATTTACCTTATTTATTAATAAGTTTAGAAGTGAATTAAATTACACACAAAGGTAGTTGCTAACTTGTAAGTGTTAAAAAGTTAGGGTTTGATTCTTAAAGAATGTTTTGTTGTAAGGAATGTCATGTTGAGATCTTTTATGAGATCTTGTAGTTGATCCTTACTTAAGGTGTTGTTTGTTGTAAATCTACTTCTATTGGATCTAGCCCATAGATCAAATCATCTCTACCCAAAACAAGGTTTTAGCAAAGATCACAATGAAGTTTATAGCGCTTGACTTGATGCAAGTCAAGTGAAACTTCAGTTACTGTGGTAAGTTTTATTTGAAGCGCGAAAATTCCCCGGTTTTCTATGCATGAATGCAATGCACACTTTGGTGTTCTCTCATTTAATTGCCTCTAAACCTGGGATATTACAGCCTCTCCCCTTAAACTGAACTTCGTCCCGAAGTTCGAACGCTCTCATGTTTCGGAATGTTGAACTGACTTGAACAGATCACAAGCCTTCAATCTCCATGGTGATCTCAGTAGATATAATTGGATATATCCCTTATCTAGATCCTTCCTGGAGTCTTCTGATGTCTGGCACTGATACTTTCTTCAATTCTATGATTTCTTCCACACTCTAAGCTTATAGGCTTACTCTCCAAAGATTCTTGGATTAGGACATCTTATTGTGTTAATGGACTTTACTAATGGTTGTGGTGACATCTTCCTATTTGGGTACTCAAAGCTTGGTTCTACCAGCTGCGGTAATCCAGCTGCGGTGTCCAAACCTTAAGTCTAAAGGATTGGTTTAAAGTAAGGTATTGTTTTTCCCTTACTACCATAACGAAAGTAATGGTACTTAGTAAGGTATTTACAATAGGCATGGTCTTGAGGTTTATTCCTACGAATGGATTGGATTTATTTAGTCCATCCAATCAGGGCTTCTAGTTTATGCTAGTTATCCTCCTTTTTGGTTTCTTTAGGTTCCATGAAAGGAATCTTTCTAATAGGCTTATGTTTTGGTATGGTCAAACCCTTCGGTCTTTTGTTATCTTAGACTTTGATTGTCCTCCGACATCTTCTTCATCCAACTTCATTAGCTTAGACTTACTTGAGCTCTTCTGCTTCTGAGTAATTATCAATTACCCACTCAAGTTAAAGTATAACCCTTACTTCCTCGAGATATGAACCTCGGCTTCTGGTCTGACAACCTCCTGAGAGTACTATTATATGGATACTTCCACCAATCTTATGAAAATAGGATCGGACTTCCTCTCAGTTCAGACCTTCTTCTTCTTCTTTCATACTCCAAATCATATCTTAATACTTCTCCTTCAATCTTCCTCTCCCCCTTGGAGTTTACTAATGATCTGCAACTCCTTTTCTTCTAATCATTAAACTCCAAGGTAGAAGATTGGTTTAAGTCTGGTTTATATTTTGTACCTTTCTAAAGTCTCACGAAGAATTCTTTGCGGTGTATCCACACAGTTGTGGGTATCCGATGTGAATCCTCCGACTAAATATTTATTAGCTACGGAATACCAGCTACGGAATCCCTCTTTCCTTTAGAGTGAAAGAACGATTAAGCTGTGGACTATTTGTTACCAGCTGCAGACTATCTAACACAAGATGTGGCTTATTGGATACCAGTTGTGGCTATGTTATGGTTCTAGTCCACATCTACCTACCAGATGCGGATACTTTTATGGTTTTAGTTAAGATATACCTCACTTCACCTACTTTCTCTTCATGATTATCCTATATCAGCTGCGGTCTGATGATACCAGCTGCGACTTCACTTGTCTATTTTCCTTCTTCTAAGGTTTGTTTTGCAAGATAACCACTTGTTGACACTATGAAAATAGTATCTTAAGTGACTTCATTAGCATTACCTTCTTTCATAATGAATATGGCTCCACTCCTAATGCTCCATATTCACTATTTTCTCACTTTCATGGTACTTCCATGTTGAAGTACTCCTCAATTGAGGATAAAAATGAGGTTTGATTGGTCCTTTCTTCAAATTATTGTGGTGACTTCCCACAACTTTACTTCCTTCTTCTAGTGAACCTTCATTTTTCTTCAAAATCTTCAGAATTCGTCACTTCCTCACACGAATACCTTTACCCTCTAGACCTATAACATCAAGTAAGAGCTTGATATAGCAACATGCATTTGCATATCAAAGTCAAACTTCATGTATGGATCTAGTCAATCAATGAAAATCCAATAAAATCCAAGAAAATCCAGCTTTGTGCTTATAATACACATCCTTATAGGCCTGAGTATAATAGTTGGGTAAGACATCCCTAAATATCAGGCTCAGATGTGTAGTATATACACCACATAATATAGGTTTAGGTTGTGATACTTAGCACAAATACGTGAATTTCTACTATTTGTCTCAACATTTATCTTAATTGCACATTTGCAATGAGACAAACTTGAAACAAAATGGCTTGGGATAGTTGAAGTTAACCTAGTTTTCTTTGGAAGTACTAACAAAATAGGATATCATATATATGTGCTATTTAGGACTACTTCCTATAATACAATTAGTTCTAACATGTCTACTCTAAACACATGTTTGTTTAGAATATACCACCTATAACTCCAGGATTTCTCTATGTGATATGCTCTAAATAAGCCTTCTTTAAACTAAGGATTATGGTTCTAGCATATTTGACATAGTTAACATGATTTTAAGGCCTAAGTTTTCGAACTATTCCTTAAATCCTACTCCTTATCATACTTCTGTTATCGTACTTATGATGTTCTACTCCATCACATCATGACTCTCAAGTGAATCATATATGATTACCAACTCTACCATGAAAAGTAGACTTATATGACTCCTATCACTCTTCCTTACCTCCTATGATTGACTCATCATAGGCATATACTACCTCATATTACTTATCTACATTACTTAACATTAGTCATTTGACATTTTAAATGACTCTTACTTAACCATAACTTGCGTTGGTATACTTCTTCCAATAGGATATCTTCCTTATGGTTGTATCCTCTCTTTGGACTACCATGTATTGTATACCAACTGTGGTCTACTACCACCCATTATCTTAAGCTCCAATGGTGTTCTAATTATTTGGAATGAAGCAAGATAACTAACTAACTCTACTTAAGAAAAATAGATAAGAAAAATTGACTCAAGTGTGTCAGGATTATTCTCAAGTGAATACCCATCTCAAGTCAAAAGAATAATTGGTTTAGCATAGTTAACTTAGCTAATACAACTTCCTATAGACACTACCAAACCTATAGGTCTCCTTTAAAGGGTTTTAATCCTAGGGTCAAAGCATTTGCTCTGATACCAGCTGTGGTGACCCAGCGTACCACTGCATGGTGTAGTACACAAGTCGTTGACATAACACAAGTGAAACACCGTTCCACTCATATTACATCCCTCAGAGTGGTACAACAGAAACATATGCGAGTCCAAGGTATGTCTATAGAAGGATACATAACATGTTTACAGAAGATCACACAGCATCCTACTTTACAGTGAGGTAAAACTTCAAATAAAGCTCCAGAAGAACGACTCGTAGTCTAACTTATTGCTAACTCAAGCTTAAGAGGTACTAGGCTTGCTATAGAATTCTAGCTACTTAGGTGCTAGAATTAGGGAAAGACTCCCTTCTATTACTAGTCTAAGTTTCCACTCTAGTTGTTGCAGCAGTTGACTTCATTGACTTCTTTGCTTGGATTCTTCATCTTGTTGCAGTTGACTCCTTTGTCTTCTAGTTCCACGGTAGTTTATCCTCCGGTGCCTCCATAGCTAAGCAGGGGATTTAAGAGTGGGATGAGTACGAGCGTACTCAGCAAGTTCATATTAGGGAAATAGGTGTATCATGCACTAGCTACAGCCACAGACCAGAAAGTCATAGGCAAATGCAAGTTTTCATAAACATTTCTTCAAAGGTTTATTTTATTCTGAAAACTATGCCCGTCAGTCTTCACGGGTTGACTAGAACTTCATGGAGTTCCTTTCTGCCGCGTTCGCAGTTCCTCCCGGAACAGGGAGTGACAACCACAATTTAATACACTCTGCAGAGGTGCGTTACTTTTCCCATAAGAGATCTCACCCTTTTTGCCAACCGCAGGGACTTGCCCCCGTTCACACTTCCTTGGTGTGAGGCCAGGTATAAAGATCCAAGCCCACACCGCCTTCTCCGCGACCCTGCAAACCCACCCTTTTGTCCATCCGTACACCCCCGGTAGACATCTCCCGATCATACGGCTTTACCCACGGTGTACGTCGGACAATCCTTCATAGACGGTAGAGCCTCTCATCCAAACGTCCGGATGGGGATTTTAAAGGCTATCCCAACCTACGGCAGTGCCTCCAGCACCCCGCCAGGCTCTATCAAGTCCGTTGGCGTGCAGGAGGGAAAAGATACACTGGCTTCCCCAGAGCCATTATAGATCTTATGGTCAACGCGATATGTACGGCGCTAGAATCACTGGACGGCATTGGTACTTAGTCCTAGATGAATAGTACCCTTGCAATGGAACCTCCACCAATCAACACATACCATGGTTCCATTGCCGCCACATAGTCATATTCATAATTGTAAAATAATATTTGCTTTTCAATGCAAGAGTGATAAGTATAGTACTTTGCATATAATTTGATAAAAATAATCAAATGACATGAGCAAGCGATGAACTTGCCTTTCTTGACTGCAAGATTATGCAGGCAAAAGCTTCGATACGTGAGAACTCCAAATTCTGAAATACCATCATTGTCCGGTAAGGACAATGTTTAAAGAACTGGCAAGATGCTATAATGCATAGTATGAGATGCAATCGTCCCGAGCGTAACTTAACCTCGATGATTTAGGATGTATGAGTTATAAAGATTTCTTTAGGGTTTGTTGCACTTTTAGAATGGTTCTCAAACAAGGTTCTTATTAGGGTTTGGTTATATTAGCATCATAACCAAGTGATATAAGACATCATAACAAGCACACACATCAAGAATAGTGGTGGAATAATATGTAAGGACAGTTGTCAATTTTAAGTTCTACAGAACATGGTTGATGAGTAATTATACTATACTTCAAAAGAATAACTTTTGAAGAACATGTTGTTTAAGAAATAATGAGTATTTCAAAGAAGGATTAGGCTTCTAAGGTTTGATTGGCATCTGTACTTCAAAAGAATAACTTTTGAAGAACAGGTTAAATAAGAATATGAACTACTATACATAGGAGCTATGGCTTTCTAGTATTTACTATTGGATTCATTTAGTTCTCTAATAGGAACTAGTTGGGTTCTTTAAGTAGAATGGGTTTATATGTAGCAAGTATTGGTAGGGTTATTACTATGGTTTCTTTTAAGCATCATATCAAAGGATACTTATCAAGGTGTTGCTATGAGTTAGGGTTTACTATGGCTTCACAATTGCTTCACTAAATAATCTCTAATGGTTTCTAAGCTAAGGGCTTATCATTACCTAAGTAGGGTTTAGTGGAATAAGAGCATGTGATGTGCATTACTACACAAGATTGGTATTAGGGTTTATCATTATGCTGCTACTAGGGTTTGATGATTGAGGTTGATCTTAATGGTATGGTATATAGGATAGTGATCATTGGTACTAATCCAATTAACAAGTTAGGGTTTATACCTAGGTGGCACTAGTGAATCATATAGGTTTTAACTAAGAATATGGACATGAAATGATGACTCATGTGAATTGGTTCTATGTTGGTGGATCATGACTTGTATTTGTTGGTCATATAATAAGGTTCTCTATGTGAGGTGAAGTTCACATGATCACATGTGATAAACAACTAGGGTTTTAGGGTTTAAAACATTTTGACATGATCACCTAAAATAATGGAATCCAGATTCTAACTTATAATAAAACTAGGGTTTCTAAATTATGATCCAATTCTTAAAGTAATGCTTGGTACTATAATTAATGTGATTAAGTACTTTGCACAAAATTAATAATAGCCTTATCAGTTAATTATTTTAAAGGGTTTAAGAATTAAGACCAATTTGAGTTAGGGTTTAATTTCCAGAATTAGGGTTTAATAATTATGATTAGGTTTTAAACTAATGACTTATTAATTTAAGAATGTTTAAGTAAACAAGTTTTTAATTACCAAAATAATATTGGCTTTTAATATTTTCTTGATTTATTATTATTTAAAGAAATAGTAAATGGCAATTTGCACGTTAGGGTTTATGAATTACCACTAATATTTAAGTTAATGCAAATATGGTAAATAAAATTAATCTTAACATTTTACTTAGTTACTGAATAGTTAAAATTTAAGTTTGGAACTTACTTATTTATTGAATTCAATTTGCATTTTAAATAAATGAAAAGGCATAATTAAAGAAGTTAAAAATAAATGAATTTTTATTTTGACACACATTTTTGTTTTATATTTTATTTGAATAGAGTTTATTTTTGTGAACATTTTGATATATTATTCATAATTTTCCGAGTTGATATGAATTTTCTAGAATTTTGCCAAGTCTCAGCAATTTACTGGATTTAAAATTAAATCGAAAACACTAAAGCTACCCGGTCTGGTGCTACCCTAGTGACTGACGAGTGGGGTCAAAGCCATGTCAGCTGCCACGTTGGCAGTTGACTGGTCAAAATCGAGACGTGGCAACGGAGCTCACTGCCGGCGGGAAATCGACGACGGCGCCGGCGACCTGGGCCCTCCCCGGACGATTGGGGACTACCGTTGGCTTCAGCACACGATAAGGAAGCGATTGATACTAGCGCCGCTACCTAAAGGTCATCGGAGCATGGTCGACGGCGAGGTGAAGCGGCGGTGCTCACGGGCTCACGGTGCGGCGATGATCTGGGATGCAATTGAGCTGGCCAAGGACACTAGGTGGAAGAGAAGCTCACCCTGAGCACAGAGCGCTTGACGGCGTGGCCTGAGGTGGTCGCAATTGCCGGCGACGAAGGTGGCCGGCGTCGGAGAAGAGGGCTCGGTGAAGACGCTCCAGAGATCTTCGGATCGATTCCTCGCGCGAGCTGAGCAAGTAGATGTCGGGGAAGACGATGGCGTCCACGGCATGGCTCGGGAGTGCCTCCATCGACGGCGAGACGAGTTGGCCGGCGAGCTAGGGTTTCGGTCTGAGAAGCAAATCGGAGACGAAAGGAAGAAATGGGGAACTAGGGTTCGTCCTGGGGTATTTATAGGCTTCAGGAATGCGCCTCGTCACACGGCCGATCGAGGAGGGATCGACAGCAGCGAGGAGAAGGAGCTCACGGCGTCGTGCTGTCGAGCGCGTGTGAGAAGAAGAGGATGAGGACGAGCTCCTCGTTGATCTTTTCGGATGAAAGGGGTAAGTTGGGTTGGGCTACTGGTGGGCTTGTGTGGAGATGGTGGTTGGGCTGCGGTGGCCTGCCAGGTAAGTTTCCCTCCATTTTCCTTTTTCAAATTTCTGTTTTCTTTTTCTGTTTTTATTTACTGATTTGAATTCAAATTTGAATTCTGTTTGAATTTGCAGGTTCTAAAATATGTGAATCTTAATAGAACTTGATAGTGCTGCTTGCTGCATATTTGTTCTGTTCAAACCAATATTTAATATTTGATTATATTGATGCTTTAGTGGAGTATAAATAAAGTAGATATGGTTTAATGGTTTATCTCAATTCTTTAAACTTGGGAACCAAACCTATTTTTTTAATGATTTGAAGTTTATAACCAGTGCTTGGTAAACATGTCATTAAGTTTTGTTAGTATTTAACAATATTGATTGTTCCCATGTATTTTGTATCATGGTTAAAGTTTAACTTAAATGATGTTGAGAATAGAATGGTTCATGATTTTATGTGAAGAATTGTTTTCAAAGGTTTAAGAAAATGGTTGAATTTACTCTATGGTAAATAATCTTGCTTAGAAAACTCTTGCTTGAATTATTTAAAATGAATCCTAAACTCATCATGATTAACTCTTTTGTTGAGGTGATACCATTTTATAAAATACTACTCATTTGATTCACTTAGGCAAAGTATTTGAATTGCAAAGTAGAATAGGATATTGGTTTCATTCTACTCACCAAATGGAATCTAGTCTTTAGGTATATATGGCTTGGTTTATACTTGTGATCTAGGATACACAAGTTAGGGCATAATATTTTATGTAGATTAGTTCCATATGACAAGGTTTATGGTTTTGGGAATACTTCACTACTTGAAGTATTAAATAGGCATGAGGCATGGCAAGATTTTACTTATAATCTAAATATGGCCTAAGGTTTTAGTAATGACCACCAATGTGATACACAACTAGGATTAGGTATGAGCATAAGCTTGGTTATGTTTAATTGGCTAGGGTTCCTCCTCCTCACTTAGGTAGATTTTTTGTATTAAAGCAATGCTAGGTTTATCTCAAATGTTTGGATAGGCAAGTTTAAATACAATAACATCACTACTCTATACAAGGCATGAGTATTGGTCTGGATTAACTACTATTGATTCACTTATTATTTCATGAGAAGAATGAGATCTATGGATCACATATTTAGGTTTAACTTATCATCTCAATTTATTAGGTAAGATCATGCATTGGACATGATCCACTTATTCCTCACTAATCCCTCTTTAATATACCTCTGATCACACTCATCCTAGATTCTTAGGATTTAATTAATACCAAGTTGGGATAAATATGGAATTGGTTTCCTAAGGTATTGCTATTGGAACAGGGTTCTCACCTCCAAGATCAAATGTTGTCTTGAACAACTAAGTTTAGTACTATTCTAGTATTCTTGCATGGACATGGCTATGGTTAATATTATATCTTCTCTCACTTCTCAATATCTTGGAATAGCCTAAGGTCCTACTTAAGAGATGATGATATGATCTTCTAAATATATGGTTTTCCTAGGAATTCTACCTTGGTATCTTCTGTAGCTTGTTCTTCAGGAAATCTGATAAACCTACATCTTGTGGTATGCCTCCACCTCCTAGCTTCTTCATCTTGATCCTAGCTAATGTATGGAGTGGCTCTATGTGTGTGTTTCCTTGTATCATGCTACAAGATGATCAAATGGATGAAGGGTGTGGCTCCTTTTATAGGCTTGGGCAAGCTCTAGTATCATGACACATAGGTGGGTGACTCTTGTTTTGGTTTGATGAGTAAGGTGCTTGGTTGTCATGCCCTCATCCATAGCAATCCTTTAAGCATGAGGTGGCATAGCTTGGAGTGCAAGTCATGTAGATATTTTCATCCCATGTGGCATGATCCTTATCCTCTCATATGATTTATCTTTGGATAGCCAAGTGGCATTTGTTACTAAATATCTTGTGGATGGTTTTATTATGGTGGATGAGTCACTATATCATGTTTGATTGGATTTACATTATAATATTGGTCAAAAGGTCAAGGTTGAAGGTTATTCCTAAATTTTGGAATAGTTGGTGTTTGATTTTATTAAGGCATGATCATATGAGTTTCAAAATACTCATGGTTAGTTTTATTCAAATAGTTTGAACTATAATTCGTAATGTAAATGGATTTAGTTTTATGATATTCCATATATTTAATAAGTTATGATTTAAATAAGAATGTGTGGCCTTTATGCACTTTAGACCCTGTGATTTACCTTATTTATTAATAAGTTTAGAAGTGAATTAAATTACACACAAAGGTAGTTGCTAACTTGTAAGTGTTAAAAAGTTAGGGTTTGATTCTTAAAGAATGTTTTGTTGTAAGGAATGTCATGTTGAGATCTTTTATGAGATCTTGTAGTTGATCCTTACTTAAGGTGTTGTTTGTTGTAAATCTACTTCTATTGGATCTAGCCCATAGATCAAATCATCTCTACCCAAAACAAGGTTTTAGCAAAGATCACAGTGAAGTTTATAGCGCTTGACTTGATGATCTACTTCAATTCCAGCAAGTCAAGTGAAACTTCGTTCTGTGGTAAGTTTTATTTGAAGCGCGAAAATTCCCCGGTTTTTTTATGCATGAATGCAATGCACACTTTGGTGTTCTCTCATTTTATTGCCTCTAAACCTGGGATATTACACCCTTTCTCCTCATTATATAGGTGGAAACCCCCAAGAGTTGGACTCCAAGTCTTCGAATAAGACCCGAAACCGAAACTTGCCATAAGGACGAAACCTACCCAAGGTGGGACTCCTACTCAAGGTGGGACTCCCACCCCTTCCTTAGGGGGGGTTGGCCGGCCACCATGGTGGAGTCCACCTGGGACTCCTCGCCCTTAGGGTTGGCCGGCCATGCTAGGTGGAGTCCCTTCGGGACTCCACTTTCCATGGTGATTTCTTCCGGACTTTTCTAGAACCTTCTAGAACCTTCCATAAATGCACCGGATCATTTCCAAACTTGGAAAGTGACTTCCTATATATGAATCTTATTCTCCGGATCATTAGGACCTCCTCGTGATGTCCCTGGATCTCATCCGAGACTAACAAAACTTCGAACTCCATTCCATATTCCATATCTACTTAAACGACATCAAACCTTAAGTGTGTCACCCTACGGTTCGTGAACTATGCAGACATGGTTGAGACTTCTCTCCGACCAATAACCAATAGCGGGATCTGGAGATCCATAATGGATCCCACATATTCAACGATGACTTAGTGATCGATTGAACCATTTACATACGATACCGATTCTCTTTGTCACGCGATATTTTACTTGTCCGAGGTTTGATCATCGGTATCTCTATACCTTGTTCAAACTCGTCTCCAACAAGTACTCTTTACTCGTACCGTGGTATGTGATCTCTTATGAACCATTCATATGCTTGCAAGCTAATCAGATGACATTCTACCGAGAGGGCCCAGAGTATATCTATCTGTCATCGGCGTGGACAATATCCCACTCTTGATCCATATGCCTCAACTCATACTTTCCGAATACTTAATCCCACCTTTATAACCACCCAATTATGCAATGACGTTTGATGTAATCAAAGTACCCTTCCGGTATAAGTGATTTACATGATCTCATGGTCGAAGGATTAGGTAACTATGTATCGGAAAGCTAATAGCAACTTGAACTTAATGACGTGATCTTATGCTACACTTAGTTGGGTGTTTGTCCATTACATCATTCATCAATGACATAACCTTGTCATTAATAACATCCAATGTTCATGATCACGAAACTATGATCATCTATTAATCAACAAGCTAGTTATACAAGAGGCTTACTAGGGACTCCTTGTTGTTTACATAACACACATGTATCAATGTTTCGGTTAATACAATTATAGCATGGCATGCAAACATTTATCATAAACATAAAGATATATAATAACCACTTTATTATTGCCTCTTGGGCATATCTCCAACAAAAACAACATTCTCCTCCTGAGACACTTGAGGTATATCTGCTATTTGGGACTCATCCAGAGAGAAGGAACTCTCATCTGGTGGACCAAATAGACCCTTATAATAATTATTAATATAGGATTTGAGTTGCTCATGGCCTTCAATTAAACCCTCATCTTGTACTAGAGAATGAATACGTTTTTTCCTGTGATGGCCATTGGCAATCCCATGAAAATATCTCGTATTCGAATCTCCTTCCAGAATGAATTGGGATTTTGAACCCTACCATTTCAACTCTTCTTCCCAAAGAAGACCTGCTATTTGAGCATTAGATTGATTTTTCAAATCCAATTCCATGCTTGATAGCGGCCGTCTCACTTCAGCAAGCGCTTCTAACTCATCTATGATAGTCGATAAGCGAAGCTTACCACCAAGCACATAGCCATTACGAGGCACAAACATCAGCCATAGCACACATAAGTATTGCACTTAGACTCATAATTGCATGTAGTAAACAAGGTTAACACATGTTAATATAACTGTTAGGTGTTTATGCCAACACCCAGATCGAAAGCTAACATGTTCCAATGGCATACAAGCTCCTAAAACATCATGGTCGAACCCAAATCAAAAGCCACTATATAAGTCTTAGCATCATCAATTTAGTGTACTTAAGTACAACTACTACATATATACAACATCTAAACAAACACAGACATAAAAACATTGGTGGCCGTCGCCTAGCGGTGGTCAGGGCAGGTGTAGAGCCTAGCAGTAGAGGTGCTGGCCTTGTAGATCTTCATCTTGAGGATGAAGGGTGTCGTTGTACTCGAGATCATACTTGTGGACGATCTCCGACCAGTTCCCAGTGAACACTATATAGGTACCTTGATAGGTGACCGAGCGGCAGGCAGACACACCCACACTGTAGCAGTTGAATCTTCATCCACTCCTGGAGGCCCTGGTGGGACGCCGATCATGTGCAACAGGACGTAGAACTGGTGTGGAACCAAGACGCTCAGGATGCGCCCTAACTTAGGCTAGCGGCCATGGATGTGCGGTGGTACCGTTGATGCATGTACCCTACCCGGCACCACTAGCTTCAGCGCATGTGTCCACTGGTTGCGGGCAAGGTGGTCCTGGTACTCAGGTGGAGCAAACCAGCCTCTACCCACCTTGTCGCATTCGTGATTCACGACGACCTTGTCAGAATAGATGCAATAATGTCAATGAACACGCAAATGCACTACAATGTCAATGAACACCAAATCATGGCACGGACGATGGCAAGATAATGGCAAAATCATGCCATCGCCAAGATCACGTCGACATCGTGCCAATGGCAAGATCAGTGCGAATGGCAAGATCGGTGCCAATGTCAAGATAGGTGCCAGCAGAAAGATCATGCATATGCACAAGTACATGGGAAATCTCCTTATTCGGTGGTGCACAAATCAGACATGGCACATTGGCGCTGCCCAAATTGGGAATTCCACCATCCAAATCAACGCTACATCAAATCTATAATGTAATTTGCATGCACGCTACACTTAAATGCCCAATTTGACTATGGGCACTCGCCGGAGAAGTAAAATCAATGGTACAAAAGTCCACCTGACCTCTTTTGGGCCTCAGGCCCCTCCAGGTCAGGTACAAAATTCCATGCTACTTCTCTCAATGGAAAAATAACGTCCCAGAAATCTTAGCTCAATTTGACTCCGTATAGATGCCTGAAAGTGAAAAATACACAAAACAAGGGTTTCCTATTTTGCAAGTTATAACCCAAATAAAGTGGATCATTTGTAAATCTCATAAATCAATATAAAACATAGAAATATGTTGCAAATATGTGATAGTATATGTTAATAAAGTACAAAGTTTATGTATGCATTTTACATGCATCACTGTTGCATAGAAACTTTTGAATAAGCCATCCCAATCTACATCAACGGGCAAACCAAAAACGGAGGCAACCTGGGAAAATACGGACCATGCACACATCTTAGGAGGTTTACACCAAGCACATTCACTTTGGTCTAAGCTGGAAGGGATGCATTCAAAGGCCGAAGCAGTCCCTCTCATCAAATGAGCTAGAGAAACCCCAAACCTATTCGGGGAAAAAAAAGCAAACCTACACGACCCATGAACATTCTTGCTGCAAATATCAGGCATGGGCCGCTTAGCCCCTAGACCCTAGTGTGCGTGGGACGCCGTGGAAATTCAGTTTGGCTCTTGGGAGCACTAGTTGATTCAATTGGTTACTGAACTTTCCATATTGACCACGACCCCGCAAGGAAAGTGAAAAACTGAAAACCGCGTAGTTTTCTGAAATTTGGAAACCTGGAGCTCAAATATGGAAACTTGGAACTCAAGGGTGGAAACCTGGAGTTGGGATCATAGTACTATCCGACACGAACTCCGTCTCCAAAGTCCAAACTCGCTATATAGCTCCGTAGCGATTATTCACAATTCACAACGCACGCGACCTGAACTCAGAATCCCTGCAAAGCAGCACGCGAGACCGATCGGTCCATCAACCTCCCCCGCGCGCGCCATGGACTTCGTGCTCGACGCCCACCCTTCCGAGCAGGAGCTCATCGTGTCCTACCTCAGCCCGCGCGTCGTCTCCGGCGACAGGTCGAGCAAGTTCATCCACGAGGGCGACGTCTACGCCGCCCACCCCGCCGACCTCACCCGGGACTACGCCCCGGCCGTCTCGAGCAACGGCGACGAGGCGTGGTACTTCTTCACGGCCGTGCGGGCCAGAGGCGGCGGCCGCAAGTCGCGCACGGTCGACTCCGGGGAGGGGTGCTGGCACTCCGAGGCCGGCTCCAAGCCCGTCGACTCCGCGCACCAGCACGGCCTAGGCTATCGCCAGACCTTCTCGTTCGTCACCAAGGAGGACGGCGCGCGCGTCCGGTCGGGGTGGCTCATGGCGGAGCTCGGCCTGCGCGAGGACGGGCAGGACGAGGTGACCCTCTGCAAGGTGTACTTCAGCCCGCGCGCCGCCGCCAGGAACCACAAGAAACCCGCCGCCGCGGCCAAGAGGAAGGCGGACGCTTATTCGGCCACGGCGCACCAATGCCACCGCCGAAAGACGTCAAAACAAGACCACCAGGACGCCAAGGCTGTCAAACAAGAGGGGCCTGCCGTCGTCGAGGAGAGCTCGCCGCCGGACGAGCCAGAGGTCGAGGATCGGGACGACTTCTACTGGTGGCTGCGCAACAAGGACAAGTTCAGGGAGGAGATCGGCATCAGCAAGGAAGACTTCTACCGCTACACAGGTCCGGACGTCTGGGAATGCGTTATGGAACACTGCCGGCGCGTCGCACCTCCCAAGCCCGTCGGTAGCATCAGGGACCAACCCGTCGTCATGTGGTTGACGTTCGACGAACTGTACGATCTGCCGATGGTCAAGGAGTTCGTGTCGCCGGCCAAGGTCCTCGAGGAGATGAGGGCAGCGTCAGCCAAGAACAGGCAGATCGACACATGATGATTCATTTAATTTGGATGTTGTTGCTCTTACTGTTGACTTGACTTAACTTGAGGCAGATGTGGATGTAGCTAGTATCATCCATGTTTTAGTTGCAACACCTTTTTTATACCGGATTTTGTTGCAACAACTGATTATGACAGTTGAAGTCACTTTGTTATTAATAACATATTAGCCGATGTTAGAAAAAAAAAAAGAGTGCTAGGGATCCTTCGAAGGCACAAAATTTTCCAACCTCCTCCTTTCCCTTTGTCGTAGAAAAAAAAGTCTCAGCTTTGCTTCATTGAAGCAAAAAACACTGTTTGATTAAAAACAAAAATAAATAGACCCTCTCTTCGCCGGAGACCTTGCCGGAGCACCATACCTCACCGGAGACCATCACCGGAGAACCGTACCTCACAAGAGACCTCGCAATAAATTTTTTGTACTAAAGTGGCAAAACAGCCAACCAATTGTAGCAAAACAATATAAGTATTGTAGCATCTCAAACATTCATGCTATTGTAGCAAAAAATCAACCTCATCGAAGACATTGTCGGATACCTCGCCGGAGACTTCGTAGCAAAAATATTATACTAAAGTAGCAGAACTGCGGAACAACTGAAGCAACAAAATTATATTAATGACCATTGCGGCTCCAACGACACACCTTTGCAGCTCCGGTGGAACACTTTTGCAGCTTCGGTGAAACACCTTTGCAAATCCATCGGCACACCACCACGAGATTTGTTGCATTGGCTATGGCTGATTGCAATTACGTCGTCAGCTGCATGCATCTCCCGCGGTAGATATTTCCAGCACCGCGATGAAGCGCCGCTGGTGAAGAAATTCCTTGCAACAACGCCCTCACCTTTCCTCGTGTAGCCCGGAGCTCAGTCGATGACTTTCATAGAAGAGGCAGGCCGGAGAAATCACACGCCGGCGACGTGAATGGAGGCCTAGGGAGTAAGAAGTCGGGGAAGACAACGGAACCAGTAGTTGCCGTGGGAGAGAGGGAGTCAGGGCTGGCAACGATGTCTGGGTCGAGCTCCCGTGTGGATTTGGTGCAAAGAAGAAGACACAGGGAGAGAGAGGAACGGTGGTTATGGGCCCCAACCATGATGTCCATCTGCCAACCAAAAGTGACGTGGCTTCACCAGGACCAAACGATGGATTGGAACGAATCACTTTCCAAAAAGAAACGAATGCCAAACTTTTAGCATTTTCAGGAGTCGATCTTCTTAAATTTTGAATTGCCAAACCGGTCATACAATTCCAAATTTTGGGTGTGTACAATGATGTACATACCGCGGTAAGGAGTTAGCTTCGATCAAATGCAATAGCAAAGGGTACTTTGGTCTTTGGATTTTGCGTAAGGCCTTGCTCGGTTTCAAGCAAATCCACCGTGTTTGAGATGTATATTGGGAGATCAGATCCAATTAAGTTAAATTTCCCTAAATACTCTCGAAAACATTTCATCCACAATGTGGGATTGACGAACTAAGCCTAAATGTGCCGATAATATGAAAGAAATAAAAACGATATTCTATTCAAAATGTCAAAGAAAGAAGGGGCAAATCATCAAAGAGCAAATTAAACGGGGGCAAAAGTACTCCACAATTCCGCATCGAACCCTAGCTACAGCGACCCCGCCTCTCCCGTTGGCTTCCGCCGGCGCCACCCGCAAGATCCTCGCCGCCTGGACCGAGCTCCTCCTCCTCCAGCCGGATTCCCCTGCGCCCGCCGCCTAAGAACTCGCTCGCCGACGCCTCCAAGCCGGAATCGTCCGCAGCAAGCGCCGCCTCCAGCCCAAGCACTTCCTACCGCGGGACGATCTTCTCCACCGCGAGCGCCTCCTGCAGCCCGAGCTCGCCGCTCTCCATCGGTGAGCTGCTCACCTCCCATTCAGTGTTTGTTTTCTTCTATGTATCCACTTCTATCTCTCTACATGTATAGTTGTATACCTGTAGAAGCTAGCAAAGTGGTAGTATGACAGGTGATTCCTAACTGAAACAAATGCAACTCTGCAACCTGAAACCTTTTTTTCAGCTAAGTTTATGTTTAGCATTTTATCAAAGTTATTAGTATCAAGCATGAGTTTCTAGATGCAAATAACTGCATGCTTAAACTCGTTTATTTGTAATTTCCCATAGCACCATCTAAATGCAGCCTTGAATTGAGTTGTCAAAACTCAAGAGGCAGCACTAATGATGGTCATGGACATGGACCGATAGTTTAAACTTAAAACCTAGTATAGGAACTTATAGTTCCACACACTACTAGGAATTAGCCTACCGCCGGCGCACCTCTTTTGCCTATCGCCGGCGCACCAGAGCCCCCGTTGGTGGGAACAGGCCGGTGGTATCGCCTTACTGACGGCGCACCAGCCTGTGCGCCGGCGGTAAGTGGCATACTGCCGGCGAATTGTACAAGTTTAGCAATAAGTTAGAATCTGGGTTGCAACTTTATTTTCAGTAAATTAGACCATTCTCTCAAAATCAGATCATCCAATTACAGAGAAATGTTGATAGAATTTTCTTACGAGACCAACTAGTGCAAACAAAATTGACATGCATTTTTATAGACAACCGAACACTAACTCTCAGCGAAATGCGCAGGCCAAACGCACCAACGAGCTGCTGCCGCCTGCCGCTGCACACTCTGTTTCACGAGAGAAGCGACGCCGGCGCATGCGGCGCAGCGAGCGGAGCATCACTCAAGTAGCGGGAGGTGACCTGGTTTGCCCCCTTAGCTCTGAATCTTGGAATGTGAACAGTGACTGAGTATATTTTGGATTGAATTGCAGATTTTGTCATGTCGTCATTCGCTGGTGTATCAGTTATCACCAACGGAAAGCACTGCACCACATCGGCTATCGACGTCGACACGGACAGCGGGTATCACCTGCTTGTGGTGAAAAACTACTCCCGTACCATACAAGAGATGCCCAACGAAGAGGTAATCAAATCTGGGTCTTTCATGGTAGGAGGCCATAAGTGGGGGATCTGGTTCTATCCTAATGGTGACGACGCAACTTGTGCTGACTTCATCTCTCTCTACCTTTACCGTGATGGCGATGATGACGATATGGAAGAGACTGTGGAGGTCATGTTCCAGTTTAGTTTCGTCGACCAGGTCGAGTATCGAAAATCGATGCACATTCGTCCAACTGAAACATCCAACTTCCCTAGCAAATATCCTTTTGGGGGAATCAGCAAGTTTGTGAGAAGGGATGCCCTTGAGCGATCAGCTAATCTCAAGGGTGATTGTTTCACCATCCGGTGTGACATTATGGTTTGCAACACCCACGATTCCGACGGCACCCTGTCAACGATAGATGAGCATTTCGACTATCTCCTTCAGAATAAGGTGGGTGCTGATGTGACATTTGAAGTCTGCGGCGAGACGTTTGCTGCACACCGATGTGTGCTTGCTGCCCGATCAAAAGTCTTCATGGCGCAGCTCTTTGGCCCCATGACGGATGGCACTACATCCAGTGTCATACAGATCAAAGACATGGAAGCAAAAGTGTTTGCGGCTTTGCTTAGGTTCATCTACACAGATTCATTCCCTGAGATGGAAAAGGACAACAACATGGAGGAGGAAGGAGAAGATGAGGAAGAAGGACAAGAAGAGGATGGACAAGATGAGGATGTAATGTGGCTGCAAGACTTGCTTGTGGCGGCAGACAGATACGACCTCCGACGGCTCAAGTTCTTATGTGAAAAGCAGTTGTCTGAGCACATAAATGTGGGCTTGGTGGCACCGACTCTTGCTCTAGCTGAGAAGCACCACTGCCACAGACTGAAGGAGGCGTGCTTCAAGTTTATCCAAGTTCAATCTCCCAAGTGTTTGGGTGAAGTAATGGCGACTGATGGCTGGGAGCATATAATTTCGGCACATCCCTCTGTTTTGAATGAGCTCCTTGCCAAGCTTGTGCTGTCCAATCAGAAGATGGACAAGAAGAGGAAGCGGTAAAGGATGTAATGTGGCTGCAATGGTTCCCAAGCCTTTAATTAACAATATTATGCATATATGGGATGAGATCATCTAGATAGATGGTAGTCTGTGTGCCTTTCTTTTGTTTCATCGTGTCACCTTGAGCACAAGTAAGCTCCTTTTATATAGGTTGGTAGACAACTCTGTCCCGGTTTGTTTTCTATGTTAATTAGCAAATGTGTTTATCTTAGGAGGGAAAAAATGATGGTCTGATGCCAAACTCTTCAGGCAAATCTGGTCACTGTATTTGATCAGTATGCTGGATGTAGGTCGGTCCAGTTCATGGCCATACCTCAAAAGGCTCGCTACCTTCTCTCGATACTTGAGTTGAAGAGAGGATAGATGTCAGAGAGTTAAAGCACTTCGCTGGAAGAAGGGTATAAGATGGGAAAAAGCCTGCTAGAGGAGGCTTGAAACTGAACGTGGACGCATCTTTTCATAGTAATGGTACAGGTGCAGCTGGTATGATTCTGAGGAACGACCATGGAGAGGCAAATGCTGGTTATGCTTGCCCTTTGGACCAATTGCTGAATGCTACAATGGCTTAAGCACTAGCACCGAAGAAGGGTTTGAAATTCATAGAAACGTTGGGCATTTCGAAGATAATCATCGAGTCCGATTCACTGGAATTAATCCAAGCCTGCAACTCCGTCATTGAAGTGTAGAGTCGGTACTCAGCGGTTCTTGCTGACTGCTTTATGATAGCCCAACCTTTTTGAGGCAAGCGAGTTCAAACATTGCATGAGAGATGCAAATAAGGTGGTGCACCAGCTAGCTAAATCTTCCTTTTTTGTTTAAATCTATAGTAATTTGGGATGTTGACCCTCCAGGGTTTATCAATGATGTAACTTTGTTGGATCTGAAATAAAATGCGCCTGATGGCTTTCCCTTAAAAAAATCAATATTTCATACTGAACAAATAGGTCAGTTACGACTCAATGGTTTATCAATCAAATATCAACTTAAGAAAAGGATGTCTATAATCTGAAACCCAAACAAAATTCAGCTCCATGGCACGCAACTTCCACCCGTGGAAGATCATTCAATTATACAACAACATTAATTTATGTAGGGTTGTCTGAAGATAAACAGACAATTGCTTACAAATGAACTTGCTGAAAAAGAACAGGCAAAAGATCCATACAAATATTGCAGTCGTATGCCTATAACAAGAAGAGACAGTAGGATTGTTTCAGATCAAACATTCCGGAGCGTCGTCCACATTGTTGGTGAACCATGGATGCCCGAGGGCGGCGGTCGCCGACAGCCTCCTGTCGGCGTCGCAGCAGAGGAGGCCGCTCAGCACTTGGAACCCTTCTCCGGACAGGCGGTGCTCAGGGAACATCTGGCGCAGCCTGTTGCAGCGAGGGATGCTCGGCAGCGTCACCAGCTCCCCGGCGAGCGGCATGGAGTCGTACGCCGGCCAGGACCACCTGTCCGGCACGCCAAGTATCTCGAAGATCTTCAGGAGCTGATCGCCGTCGTCCGCCGCCGCAACGCCGAAGATCGGCTCGCCTCGTAGGAGCTCGGCCATGACGCAGCCGAGCGACCACGCGTCCACCGTCGCGTCGTAGTCGGGCTTCCCCAGCAGGATCTCCGGCGCGGTGTAGCGGCGGGTGCCGCAGCGGCCGTACGGCGGGGGCTCGGCCATGGACATGGCGAGCCCGAGGTCGCATATCTTGACGCTCATGCGGTCGCCGCCGACGAGCACGTTCTCGGGCTTGATGTCCCGGTGCACGACGCGGCGCCGGTGCATGTGCTCCGCGCCCGCCAGGAGCTGCCGCATCACGCTGCGCACGTCGGCCTCCGGGAACGGGCGGCCGTGGCGCCAGCGCAGGACGTCGGCGAGGCTCGGCCCGACGTACTCCATCACGAGGGAGAGCGCGTCGGTGGCCGGGTCGAAGGACATGGCGCGCAGCTGCACGATGGAGCGGTGGCCGCTGCACGCCGCCAGGAGGCCGGCCTCCCGGAGCGTCGCGTCTTGGCTGCTGGTCGAGGTGAGGATCTTGATGGCCACGCTCTCGCCGGTGCCGTAGTAGCGCGCCTTGATGACCGTGCCGAAGGACCCGTAGCCGAGCACGCCCGTCTCGCCGTAGTCGTCCAGGCTCCAGATGGGCCTCCCGTTGCAGCTCCTTGACCGGGAGTCGACGGCGGCGGGTAGGACTCCAACGACGGCCATCGAGAAAAGGTGGAGTCGTGGAGAGGAGATCCAAACACACGAGTTCACTTTGCAGCCGAGATCGCTCGTGGTTTAGTAAAGTACTGTAGGATTGATGGAAGAGAGAACTGTATATCGACCAGGGAGAACAGCGAAGGGTGCGCTCAGAATATATAAGCATACCGAACGAACAAGCGAGTTGGAGTCGTTATCGGATTCCTCGTCCAGAACGAAGGAATTACTACTGTAATTGGGAAAAAACGCGGCATCGGATTGCAACAGACAGACACGGTGTTGGTTGCTTCGGCTTTGGAAGGCAGCATCGCGACAGTCCATTGCAAGGCTCGGCCACACTCCGTACAAGTACAAGAGCGAAGCCTGATGATTCGTACGTTGACGCCAAATTGGTTTCATGAATGTTTTGTTGTATGGCTTCGCTCCAAAAAAAAAAAACACTTCCATTATACATGGACGTTGCGCAAAAATTGTACACATGAGCCAACATTCAGGTATTATCGAACCTCGCACTGCATCTGGTACTCCTGTTGTCAAAGGACGACCATCTATGCCTTACCATAATCTTCTGCTTAGAGCATCTCCAGTCGTGTCCCCCAAACGATGTCCGGACAAAGCGCCGGATTAGTCGTTTGGGGGACGTCCGGACAAAATTTTCGTTTGGAAAAGGTCCCTTTTCTAGCCACGTCCCCCAAACGCGACCTCCAAATAAAAAGTAAGTGTAAAAGTGTGTCCGGCGTTGGAGAGACAGGATGGGGGGACGCCGGACAACATTTGGAGCACGTCCGGACCGAAGCGGCCTTTGGGGGGTCGTTTTTTGGCCGGCGTGGCCGGCGTTTGACGCTTTGAGGGACGAGGCGACCATGTACAAATCAACCACGCTCCCTGAAATAGTCCTATGCAGTTAGTCTCATATACTATCTTTTCGGGCTAAGGTCGCTTGGCTTAGGGAAGGGGATGCCAACACATCCTTCTTTCACCAGCACGCAGAATACAGGGGCCAGAAGAACGTGATCCATAGCCTACAGGTTGACGGCGCGGCAATCTCTGACCATGCGGCCATAGCTGAAGCGACATTTACTCACTTTGAGGGTCTGCTTGGCACTTCGGTAGACCGGCTGCACTCGCTGGACTTGGACTTTCTGGGCACCCACTCAGAGGACCTCTCCGAACTTGAGGCTGCGTTCACGGAAGAAGAGATTTGGGAGGTGATCAGGCGCTTACCTTCTGGCAAAGCGCTGGGGCCTAATGGGTTCACGCCTGAGTTCCTGCAGAAATGATGGGAAGTGGTCAAGGGTGATTTCATGGCAGCATTCGACAAGTTGTACACGATGTGTGGGCATGGATTCCAAGGCCTAAATCGGGCTCTCATAATCCTGCTGCCTAAGCGCCCGGATGCTATGACGCTGGGGGACTATTGGCCGATAGCCTGATCCACATCTTCGCCAAGCTGGTGGCTAAGACGTTGGCTTCTCGGCTGGCCCCTAGGATGGAGTCGCTAGTGGATTGTAATCAGTGCGCGTTCATTCGCAGACGGTGTATCCATGACAACTTTATGTTGGTCCAACAGACGGCTAGATTCCTGCACCGGCACTACAAGAAAAGTTCTGATAGACAACGTCCCAAAATCGTCAACTAAGGGGCATTTCGTCGCCTATGGGCCTAACCGACGATATGGGTTCCGTTGTCGAAACTGCGTCAGCAAAGTCCAACGACGATTTTTCGGTCCGTCGCGCTTGGGCCTTCCGCCACGGAAAATCGGACCGTTGCGGAAGTGTTTCGGGAGCCCGTTGACTCGCGACGTCATGCAACCGACACGTGGCAGACGCCGTTAGCGCCAACGGCGTTAACCGGCTGAAACCCCGTGGTAGATGGTAGGCCCACACGAGGCCTGCCACGTCTTAAGCGGGCCGGGCCAGATGACATAGTTTGACCGGTCAACTATATAGCTGGGCTGGTCCATTAGTTAAGTGGGCCGGGCCTAACCTCTAAGGTTGATTGGTCAAAACTTAAATGGGCCGCCCATTTAACATGTGGGGTCCACCTTACAGAATCGGGCCGGCCCAAGAAGCAGGTGGGCAAAAACACAGTGGGTCCCATTTTCTGTTAAAAGGCCGGCCCATTTAGTGTGGGGTCCACCGTATAGCAAGTGGGCCGGCCCAACAAGCTAGTGGGCCGGGCCAAAACACGTGGGTCCCACGTTAAAAGGGCGGCCCATTTAGTGTGTGGGGTCCACCGTATAGCAAGTGGGCCGCCCAACAAAATAGTGGGCGGGCCAAAAACAGTGGGTCCCACTTTCTGTTAAAGGGCCGCCCATTTAGTGTGTGGGGCCCACCATATAGCAAGTGGGGTGGCCCACCAAGATAGTGGGCGGGCCAAAAACACAGTGGGTCCCACATTCCTGTTAATGGTCGCCCATTTGGTATGTGGGGTCCACCATATAGAAAGTGGGCCGGCAACAAGATAGTGGGCGGGCCAAAACACAGTGGGTCCCACCTTCCTATTAAAGGGCCGGCCCATTTGGTGTGTGGGGTCCACCATATAGAAAGTGGGCCGGCCCATTTGGTATGTGGGGTCCACCATATAGAAAGTGGGCCGGCCCAACAAGATAGTGGGCCGGGCAAAACACAGGTGGGTCCCACCTTCCTATTAAAGGGCCGGCCCATTTACCATGTGGGACCACCATAGAGCAAGTGGGCCGGCCCAATAAGCATGTGGAGCCCATTATCGTGTAACCGGGCCGGCCTACTAAAGAAGTGGGCCGGCCCAAATGAAAGTGGGTCCCACACTACTGTAAGTGGGCCGGCCCAATCTGTTGTAGGGCCCTACTTGTTTGACTAGTCAACTTGCATTAAATTTCATGAGCCTAAAATCTGATTTCAATGATACACACAATTACATACACAAATAAAACAAATAGGAAAATTACAAGGCAATTAATGTGCCCAAATAAAAAAATTACATAGAATCATTGAGGACTTCTATTAGCATCATCAATAACACGTTGACATTTGGCAATCGCCTTGATTGAATCTTGTGTACTCTTTGTCAACATATCAGCTACAGATCTTAAAGCAGCAATACCATGTCTTTTATAAAGTACAGCCTTGAGATATTTACTGTCTGATGAAAGAAATGGTCTAGGTTGACGGCTATGAGAAGATGCATCAGAAGAAAGATCAGAACTTTTTGTGGGCCTCTTGGTAATGAAGATTGCTTCATCACAACTGCATTCGATAATAATGCAAAAAGAGTTAAACGATGAACTATGCAAACATTTATTATGCAATGTAGATATAAGATAATAACAAGTTGCATAAATAAGACATGTATGGAACTTGTACTAAGCACAAACTTACATCATAATGTTGCACAGGGTCGCTACAGATCCTTTTTTGGCGACTATCTTCTAATGATGACTGCTTCATTAAAACAGCATTCTGGTAACATTGTAAACATAGTTACAACAATTAACTATTCAAACATGTATTACGCAATGTAGAGATCAGATAACAGCATGTAGCAGAAATAAGCACAAGATAAGATAAGATGCATGTACTAAGCACATACTGGCTCACTGCAGGTCCTTCTCTTGCGTGCACTAGTCGTGGTCAACATGCCTATCATTTTAGGTTCAGCCATCAAGTGAAATGCTAATCCTCCTGCTCCATTGTCCTTAATCTGTGTTTAGATATCACATTTAAGATCAAGTCAGCTGGTTTCAAATAACAAAAAACTTGAGCTGCCAAATGAATAAGCCAATAGTTACCAGATATCAGATTAAAACCAACTAGATGTTGCTTTGCATGAGATACGAATTTCAGACATTCAGATTTAGAGTAGGGTAATGCCAAGGTTTTACACATAAAGTAAACTGGCATTAAGAATGACCAAATGTCGGGTTCAAATCACCCTCGAAGTTTCTCCAAGACAAGCATATCAAATAGGCAGAAACATAGTAAAGCATGAATGGCATTGCTATGGCAGGGTTCCAAGTGTTAATCTCTTGCATAAGGAACAATGCATATAGGTTATAGATAATAACGGAAGTAAACTGCCAAAATTACCAACCACGAACTCAGATTCCAACCTTACCTAGCGTCCCCGCTGTTAATGTTGGATGTTCTAATAAGTGGTTCGCATGATCAATCCCAAGGAAAAATAACATTGACAAGTCAGTCTACGATAATACAAAGACCAGACATGCACGCAACAATAACTATATAAGCTAAAGACGAGGTATAAGAGCAAGCAGATTGGAAATGCACATAGCATGATTATAAAAGCAGTGTGAGAATAGCAGACACGAGAAAACAGCTAGCGGTGAGCTAATGACGTGGTATAAGAACAAGCAGATTGAAATGCCCATAGCACGACTATAAAAGCAGTGCGACAATAGCATGCAGTACAAAAACAGTTGGCAGCAAATGAATGGGTACAAGGCTATAAATATGTGGATGCACACAGGTGTCAGTAGAATGAACAGGATGGTAGCGACCGGATAATGCTTTTGTACTGTACAACATTTAAACAAACTTCATGCGAAGCAACACATCAAGAAAGTTAACGGCATATGAGATCTGCAAATAACTACACAAAACATGGCTAAAGAAACACCGCGATCTAACGGGCCAGCGTACTAACCAAGCTGCGGCGGGGTGGACGGGGGCGGCAACTTGCATTCCAGCGGCGAACGCGGGAGACGATGAATCGACCCTGTTTCGTAGAAGCGGGCGTTAATGAAGCAGATCTGGTTGGCTGGCAAGGTATTCGGTGAAGTTGATACAGCCGCTGCGGCGAGGTAGTCGGTGGCGAGGTCGGCGGTGAAGCAGATCCGTCGGTGGCGAGGTCGGCGGTGAAGCGGATCCGTCGGTGGCGAGGTCGGCGGTGAAGCAGATCCGTCGGTGGCGAGGTCGGCGGTGAAGCAGATCCGTCGGTGACGAGGGCGGCGGGGGAGCGGATCAGGTGGGTGGACAGCCAACACGATCAAGGCTACGCTGTGGAGGAGTATGCCGGCGGCGAGATCTAGTACTGTAGAGAGTCGAGCTTTGGCGTGTGAGAGTATTTTTGAGCTAATGGGGCGAATGGTTGGTGGGTGGGTGTGGGCCTGTGGGGAGGGTTCGGGATCTAGGCAAGATATTTCATTGTTACCGAATGAGCCCTCCATGGTCGGTGGGTTGTAGCTTCCGGACCAGGGTTAAAAGGGTAAAACTGGTCACGGGATTTTCGAATGGATGCGGCGGGATGATTTGGCGCGTGGCCGAAATTTTCAGTTTCAAGCTACGAGCAGAACGACAAAAATAATGTTCTTCCCCAGGGAGCTCTCATTTCTTCCTCTTCTCTTTCTCTCTCGAGTCTCTCCCACTCCCCCGGCTCCTCTCCCCCTTCTCTCCGGCGGCCTCGCCGGCCGGAGACGAGGCCGACTTCTCTCTGTATATTGTACACCCTCCGAACTAAATTAATTGATTCAACTTTCCTTAGACGTGTATGTATCTAGAGTAAAAACATGTGTGGATACATCCATATTTAGATAAGCAAAGTTGAGTCAGCTAATTTGGATCCGAGGGTGTTAGTGTTGTTGTAAGCTTAGATGTTTCCCATGAGCAGAATGGCGCAATGGAGTCGGGGATCTCGTCATCGGCTTCAGATCTGGCCTATGGTGAATCTGGCGGATCTTGCCGGCCAAACCCCGATCTGGTGCCATCAATGTGATGGCGCTAACGGTGAGGCTTGCTTTGGTCAGTGCTTCAGATCTGGCCAATGGGGAAGTCAAGCTGCTAAAGTTCACAAGCTCGGGGCATACGACGGCGTCATCCGTCTTGCCCGTGCACATCTTGGACTTTCAGCGACCCTTCTCAGAGCCAATATGCCGTTGCTGAGGCCCTTCTTCTCCTTCGTCCTGGCGACTACCGGCGACACCGTCCCAAGTGGTGCGTCCCCGGCGACGGAGTTGCTGGAAAGGATGCGGAGCAGAGATCTGATGTGCGGTCGAGAAGGACTCGATTGATTTTCTTCTATATGTTTTGGGGTCCTTTTTGTAAAGTTGCAGGTTCTATTAGTTATTGTCTAGTACTTTTGGTCCTCTATGTAATTTTTTGGACTAGTTTCGAATTTTGACAAGTTCACGAGGAAAAAAATTCCTTTGCACATATGGCCTATCATGTATAAACATTCTTGAGATTTAAACTATATGTAATGTGCCATGCATTAACCCTAAACCATATATATGTAACTAACCCTAGCTGATCAAACCCTACTTAATTAAAACAAATAACCCTAAACTATACGCATGCACTTTATGCGCAAAGGCGCGGGTGCCTCTAATAATGTGTGTGCGCACTCGATCGATGATCCCTAAACCTTATACAACCCTGAAACCCTAATCCCTAATCCCTAAACCCTAAACACCCTAAACACTAAACCCTAGACCCTAAACCCTAACCCTAACCCTAAACCCTAATTAAACCCTATATATAGGCCAACGACACTTAATTGTGCATCAAGCAGGCCAGGGGTGCCTCGCGGTCCTCTAATTAAATTAAATGTGCCATGCATTAACCCTAAACCATATATATGTAACTAACCATAGCTAATCAACCCTACTTAATGAAAACACATAACCCTAAACTATACTAGCTATAACCCGATCTAATAAAAACATGCTCTATATATAGCAGCTAGCTAGCAAACCGTAGATTAACACCAATTAATATATACATGGCCTATATCGATCATGTTGTATAACATATCCCTGAGATTCATTAATTAATTATATAATTATCGTGATAAATTAATTAACTTTAATTTTGACAAGTTCTCTCGAATGAAAACACATTTGATTAAGTTGCCTCATAATATATATATATATAATTAGTGTGCATGCATGGCCTACCATGCATTCGTGCATATATTTTAATATATATTTGAACATATTCTTGGGGATTTCAATCTCTCTCTCGATCATCTATATATCGTTGGTGGCCAAAAACACACACATATATATATATGCATGCAATTTATGCGTAAAGGCGCGGGTGCCTCTAATAATGTGTGTGCGCACTCGATCGATGATCCCTAAACCTTAAACAACCCTAAAACCCCTAAATCCCTAATCCCTAAACCCTAAACACCCTAAACACTAAACCCTAAACCCTAGACCCTAAAACCCTAACCCTAACCCTAACCCTAACCCTAAACCCTAGCTAATCCTAAACCCCAATTAAACCCTATGTATAGGCCAACGACACTTAATTGTGCATCGATCGAGCGGGTCATGGGTGCCTCGCGATCCTCTAATAAAATTAAATGTGCCATGCATTAACCATAAACCATATATATGTAACTAACCCTAGCTAATCAACTCTACTTAATTAAAACACATAACCCTAAACTATACTAGATATAACCCGATCTAATAAAAACATGCTCTATATATAGCAGCTAGCTAGCAAACCGTAGATTAACACCAATTAAAATATACATGGCCTATATCGATCATGTTGTATAACATATCCCGAGATTCATTAATTAATTATATAATTATCGTGATAAATTAATTAACTTGAACTTTGACAAGTTCTCTCGAATGAAAACACATTTGATTAAGTTGCCTCATAATATATATATATAATTAGTGTGCATGCATGGCCTACAATGCATTCGTGCATATATTTTAATGTATATTTGAACATATTCTTGGGGATTTCAATCTCTCTCTCTCTCGATCATCTATATATCGTTGGTGGCCCAAAAAATACACATATATATGCATGCAATTTATGCGTAAAGGCGCGGGTGCCTCTAATAATGTGTGTGCGCACTCGATCGATGATCCCTAAACCTTAAACAACCCTAAAACCTTAAATCCCTAATCCCTAAACCCTAAACACCCTAAACACTAAACCCTAAACCCTAGACCCTAAACATACCCTAACCCTAACCCTAACCCTAACCCTAAACCCTAGCTAATCCTAAACCCCAATTAAACCCTCTGTATAGGCCAACGACACTTAATTGTGCATCGATCGAGCGGGTCATGGGTGCCTCGTGATCCTCTAATAAAATTAAATGTGCCGTGCATTAACCCTAAACCATATATATGTAACTAACCCTAGCTAATCAACCCTATTTAATTAAAACACATAACCCTAAACTATACTAGCTAGCTATAACCCGATCTAATAAAAACATGCTCTATATATAGCAGCTAGCTAGCAAACCGTAGATTAACACCAATTAAAATATACATGGCCTATATCGATCATGTTGCATAACATATCCCTGAGATTCATTAATTAATTATATAATTGTCGTGATAAATTAATTAACTTGAACTTTGACAAGTTCTCTCGAATGAAAACACATTTGATTAAGTTGCCTCATAATATATATATAATTAGTGTGCATGCATGGCCTACAATGCATTCGTGCATATATTTTAATGTATATTTGAACATATTCTTGGGGATTTCTCTCTCTCTCTCGATCATCTATATATCGTTGGTGGCCCAAAAAACACACATATATATGCATGCAATTTATGCGTAAGGCGCGGGTGCCTCTAATAATGTGTGTGCGCACTCGATCGATGATCCCTAAACCTTAAACAACCCTAAAACCTTAAATCCCTAATCCCTAAACCCTAAACACCCTAAACACTAAACCCTAAACCCTAGACCCTAAAACCCTAACCCTAACCCTAAACCCTAGCTAATCCTAAACCCCAATTAAACCCTATGTATAGGCCAACGACACTTAATTGTGCATCGATCGAGCGGGTCATGGGTGCCTCGTGATCCTCTAATAAAATTAAATGTGCCATGCATTAACCCTAAACCATATATATGTAACTAACCCTAGCTAATCAACCCTACTTAATTAAAACACATAACCCTAAACTATACTAGCTAGCTATAACCCGATCTAATAAAAACATGCTCTATATATAGCAGCTAGCTAGCAAACCGTAGATTAACACCAATTAAAATATACATGGCCTATATCGATCATGTTGTATAACATATCCCTGAGAATCATTAATTAATTATATAATTATCGTGATAAATTAATTAACTTGAACTTTGACAAGTTCTCTCGAATGAAAACACATTTGATTAAGTTGCCTCATAATATATATATAATTAGTGTGCATGCATGGCCTACAATGCATTCGTGCATATATTTTAATGTATATTTGAACATATTCTTGGGGATTTCAATCTCTCTCTCTCTCGATCATCTATATATCGTTGGTGGCCCAAAAAACACACATATATACGCATGCACTTTATGCGTAAAGGCGCGGGTGCCTCGATCTAATAATGTGTGTGCGCACTCGATCGATGATCCCTAAACCTTAAACAACCCTAAAACCCTAATCCCTAATCCCCTAAACCCTAAACACCCTAAACACACTAAACCCTAGACCCTAAACACCCTAAACACTAAACCCTAAACCCTAGACCCTAAACACCGTAAACCCTAAACCCTAAACCCTAAACCCTAAACCCTAAACCCTAAAACCCTAAACCCTAAACCCTAAACCCTATAAACACCCTAAACACTAATTAAACCCTAAACCCTAGACCCTAAACACTAAACCCTAAACCCTAGACCCTAAACACCGTAAACACTAAACCCTAAACCCTAAACACCCTAAACACTAATTAAACCCTAAACCATAGACCCTAAACACTAGACCCTAAACCCTAGACCCTAAACACCCTAAACACTAAACCCTAGAACCTCTAAACACCATAAACACTAAACCCTAAACCCTAGACCCTAGCTAAACACCCAAAACACTAAACCCTAAACCCAGCTAGCTAACCCTAAACCCTAATTAAACCCTATATATATAGGCCAACGACACTTAATTGTGCATCAAGCAGGCCAGGGGTGCCTCGCGGTCCTCTAGTTAAATTAAATGTGACATGCATTAACCCTAAACGTACCCTAACCCTAACCCTAACCCTAAACCCTAGCTAATCCTAAACCCCAATTAAACCCTATGTATAGGCCAACGACACTTAATTGTGCATCGATCGAGCGGGTCATGGGTGCCTCGCGATCCTCTAATAAAATTAAATGTGCCATGCATTAACCCTAAACCATATATATGTAACTAACCCTAGCTAATCAACCCTACTTAATTAAAACACATAACCCTAAACTATACTAGATATAACCCGATCTAATAAAAACATGCTCTATATATAGCAGCTAGCTAGCAAACCGTAGATTAACACCAATTAAAATATACATGGCCTATATCGATCATGTTGTATAACATATCCCTGAGAATCATTAATTAATTATATAATTATCGTGATAAATTAATTAACTTGAACTTTGACAAGTTCTCTCGAATGAAAACACATTTGATTAAGTTGCCTCATAATATATATATAATTAGTGTGCATATGCATGGCCTACAATGCATTCGTGCATATATTTTAATGTATATTTGAACATATTCTTGGGGATTTCAATCTCTCTCTCTCTCTCGATCATCTATATATCGTTGGTGGCCCAAAAAACACACATATATACGCATGCACTTGATGCGTAAAGGCGCGGGTGCCTCTAATAATGTGTGTGCGCACTCGATCGATGATCCCTAAACCTTAAACAACCCTAAAACCCTAATCCCTAATCCCCTAAACCCTAAACACCCTAAACACACTAAACCCTAGACCCTAAACACCCTAAACACTAAACCCTAAACCCTAGACCCTAAACACCGTAAACCCTAAACCATAAACCCTAAACCCTAAACCCTAAACCCTAAACCCTAAACCCTAAAACCCTAAACCCTAAACCCTAAACCCTAAACCCTATAAACACCCTAAACACTAATTAAACCCTAAACCCTAGACCCTAAACACTAAACCCTAAACCCTAGACCCTAAACACCGTAAACACTAAACCCTAAACCCTAAACACCCTAAACACTAATTAATGAAGGAGATATGCCCTAGAGGCAATAATAAAGTGATTATTATTTATATCTTTATGTTTATGATAAATGTTTATATATCATGCTATAATTGTATTAACCGAAACATTAGTACATGTGTGATATGTAGACAAACAAGAAGTCCCTAGTATGCCTCTTAAACTAGCTTGTTGATTAATGGATGATTAGTTTCATAATCATGAACATTGGATGTTATTAATAACAAGGTTATGTCATTGTATGAATGATGTAATGGACACACCCAATTAAGCGTAGCATAAGATCTCGTCATTAAGTTATTTGCTATAAGCTTTCGATACATAGTTACCTAGTCCTTATGACCATGAGATCATGTAAATCACTTATACCGGAAAGGTACTTTGATTACACCAAACACCACTGCGTAAATGGGTGGCTATAAAGGTGGGATTAAGTATCCGGAAAGTATGAGTTGAGGCATATGGATCAACAGTGGGATTTGTCCATCCCGATGACGGATAGATATACTCTGGGCCCTCTCGGTGGAATGTCGTCTAATGTCTTGCAAGCATATGAATAAGTTCATAAGAGACCACATACCACGGTACGAGTAAAGAGTACTTGTCGGAGACGAGGTTGAACAAGGTATAGAGTGATACCGAAGATCAAACCTCGGACAAGTAAAATATCGCGAGACAAAGGGAATTGGTATTGTATGTGAATGGTTCATTCGATCACTAAAGTCATCGTTGAATATGTGGGAGCCATTATGGATCTCCAGATCCCGCTATTGGTTATTGGTCGGAGTGAGTACTCAACCATGTCCGCATAGTTCACGAACCGTAGGGTGACACACTTAAAGTTGGATGTTGAAATGGTAGTACTTGAATATGGAATGGAGTTCGAATATTTGTTCGGAGTCCCGGATGAGATCCCGGACATCACGAGGAGTTCCGGAATGGTCCGGAGAATAAGATTCATATATGGGAAGTCATTTTATGTGAATTAAAATGATCCGGAAGGTTCTACGGAAGGTTCTAGAAGGTTCTAGAAAAGTCCGGAAGAAATAAGGATGGAAGGTGGAGTCCCAAAGGGACTCCACCCACCTTGGCCGGCCAACCTAAGGGAGGAGGAGTCCCAAGTGGACTCCCCACCATGGTGGCCGGCCACCCCACCAAGGAAAGGGGGAGTCCCACTCCCCCTAGGTTTGGACACTTGGAAGGTTTTGGTTGGGGTCTTATTCGGACTCTTTGACCTAAGCCTTGGGGCCTCCACCTATATAAAGAGGGGAGAGAGGGGCTGGCCGGCCACTCAAGCCACCACCATGGCCGCACCCCTCAAGGGTGCTCTAGCCGGCGCCCCTCTCCCCAAACCCTAGCGGTCTCTCTCTCCTCCACCATATCCCGCACGCTTAAGCGAAGCTCCGCCGGATTTCTCCACCGCCACCGACACCACGCCGTCGTGCTGTCGGATTCAAGAGGAGCTACTACTTCCGCTGCCCGCTGGAACGGGAGGTGGACGTCGTCTTCATCAACAACCGAACGTGTGACCGAGTACGGAGGTGCTGCCCGTTCGTGGCGCCGGAACCGATCGTGATCAAGATCTTCTACGCGCTTTTGCAAGCGGCAAGTGATCGTCTACCGCAGCAATAAGAGCCTACTCTTATAGGCTTTGGAATCTCTTCAAGGGTTAGTCTTGATCATCCCCTCGTTGCTACCGTCTTCTAGATTGCATCTTGGCTTGGATTGCGTGTTCGCGATAGGAAAATTTTTGTTTTCTATGCAACGTTATCCTACAGTGGTATCAGAGCCGTGTCTATGCATAGATGGTTGCACGAGTAGAACACAATGGTTTTGTGGGCGTTGATGCTCTTGTTATCTTTAGTTTGAGTACTTTGCATCTTTGTGGCATAGTGGGATGAAGCGGCTCGGACTAACTTTACATGACCGCGTTCATGAGACTTGTTCCTCGTTCGACATGCAACTTGTATTGCATAAGAGGCTTTGCGGGTGTCTGTCTCTCCTACTATAGTGAAGATTCAATTTACTCTTCTATTGACAACATTAGTATCACCGTTGTGGTTCATGTTCGTAGGTAGATTAGATCTCTCTCGAAAACCCTAAACCACGTAAAATATGCAAACCAAATTAGAGACGTCTAACTTGTTTTTGCAGGGTTTGGTGATGTGATATGGCCATGATGTGATGATGAATATGTATGAGATGATCATTATTGTATTGTGGCAACCGGCAGGAGCCTTATGGTTGTGTTTAAATTTCATGTTGAGTAGTATTTCAAAGTAGTTGTAATAGTTGCTACATGAGGTGAACAATCATGAAGACGGCGCCATGGACCTTGACGCTACGCCGATGATGATGGAGATCATGCCCGTTGATGATGGAGATCATGTCCGTGCTTTGGAGATGAAGATCGAAGGCGCAAAGACTAAAGGGCCATATCATATCACATATGAACTGCATGTGATGTTAATCCTTTATGCATCTTATTTTGCTTAGATCGCGACGGTAGCATTATAAGATGATCCCTCACATTAATATCAAGATAATAAAGTGTTCTTCCCTCGTATGCACCGTTGCCAAAGTTCGTCGTTTCAAAGCATCTCGTGATGATCGGATGTGATAGATTCAACGTACATATACAACGGGTGTAAGCCATGTTGCACACGCGGAATACTTGGGTTTGCTTGACGAGCCTAGCATGTACAGACATGGCCTCGGGACAACGGAAACCGAAAGGTTGAACACGAGTCATATGGATGATATGATCAACATGTTGATGTTCACCATTGAAGCTACATCATCTCACGTGATGATCGGTTTTGATGTAGTGGATTTGGATCGTGTACCACTTAACAACTATGAGGGATGTTGTATTAAGTGGGAGTTCATTAGTAATTAGATTAAAACATGAACTAATTATCATAAACATAGTCTGAGTAGTATTTTGAATTAATTTTGTAGTATTGGCATCCGTTTTTCTACCATGCGCTAGTCTTATTATTGAGATAGAAATACTATTAAAATCTGATAAGAAACTTTACGGATTGGTACCGTATTGTTAAAGAATCAAGAATTGATTAAGTCCTATTGCAAACTTTTAGTAAACCTCACATTGTTGATTCAAAGAGCTATGGTTTAAATTAGTACCTACAATTATCTTGTCTCCGTGAAACTTGATGTTCAAATTCGTTTGAAAAGTAAGGAGCTGAAAAGTTTGTTTTCAGAAATAAGCGAGGTATGAGATATATGCGATATCTAAGACCTTATTGCAAGATGATAGAATATAATCTAGTGAGACTACATAAACTCATAAGTTTTATGGGAATGTACGAAGGTTGAAGACGCCAGGCGTCCCAATCCTCCAACTATTGGGGCACTAACGATATTCGCATATCCATAAAGTGATCGTCCTTAGTATGCACCGTTGCTAAGACTCGTCGTTTCGAAGCATCTCGTGATGATCGGGTGTTATAGATTCCACGAGTGCATACAACGGGTGCAAGCCAGATTTGCACATGCGAATACTAAGGTTAAACTTTACGAGCCTAGCATGTACAGACATGGTCTCGGAAAGTCGTCATGATATGATGGATAAAATTATGAGTGAAATTGTTCATCATATTACAAAGTTACTAATAGTGAAATCTGGAACACTTGTCATATGATGATCAACTTTAAAGTAAGAACCTCAAGGTTATTGGTATTTGACCAACAAACCTAGAAGTTATTGAAGGTGAAGTGTTTTCTGAGAATGAGGAAAACTAAAAGAGAAACTACAAAAGATATTTTGGCAGAAAGAAAGAAAAGACTAGAAAGTCTAGCTCAGGTGTATATAAATGATATACATGTTATGGTTGTATTCCTAGTTTGGTCACACAATGAAATTCTTGGGTATTAGTACCATATTGGTTGGTATGAAGTGTCATACAAAACAACACAATACAAGAATACAATGGCCTAAGTGACTGACAAGGAATATGATAGAAATGCACGTCTGGAACAAAAATAAAGTGTTATTATGTTCGTCGTTGGCATTCTATCTAGCCCTTAGAATTTATAATAAAGAACTTAATAATTGTTATTTTGCTCTGGTCAAATGAAAACAATGAGTTGTTCAAATTATGACATTACTCCATATACGATGGATAAGTTATTATAAATCTTAATGGTGAAACACACATACATAACACTGACGCTAAAATGCCATAAGGCAAATGATTTGAATTCCACTTATTTGTGGAACCGCCATTTAGGTCATGTTAGAAAGGAACGCATGAAGGAACTCCATGCAAATGGATTTTTGGAGTCATTTGATTTTTGAATCATTTGGCGCTTGCAAATCTTTTCTAAAGAGAATGATTAAAATACCGTTCATAGGCCAAAAGTTGAACGGGCAACTAACTTAGTGGAAAAATACATGATGATGTATGTGGTTCACTGGGCATAGTTGTGTGCGGGAGATTCTTCTACTTCATGAAAACTTTCAACAATGAATTGAGTATATATGTGGATATATTCAATAAGGAAGAAGTTTGAAACATTTGAATGGATTCAAATAAATTTCAGCATGAAGTGGAAATCATCGTAATAGAAAAGTCAAATATCTATGATTGGATCATGGTAGAAATATTTGAATTACGAGTTTTAGCGAACATCTAAGAGAGTTATGAAATTGTTCTACAACTCACATTTCTTGGAGTATCATAATAATGATATAGTATCCGAGATATGTATCCAAACCTTGTTGGATTAATGATTAGATAAAATATTATGACGCCATTATATTTTTGTGGATTATGTTTTAGTGACTACCGCTTTTACACTAAATAGAGTATCATCATGATCCGTTGAAATGACACCATACAAGTTATGGTATGGGTATAAACCCTAATAGTCTTTTCTTTAAATTTTGGTCTAAGAGTTTACAACCAAAATCGGATGAATGTCTTTGTTGGTTATCCCAGAGATTTAATTGGGAATTCTTCCCACAAGACAAAGACAAAAGTGTTTGTCAATGTTTCTTATTTCCGAGAAATTGTTTCTAGTGAAGTATTTGAGTGGGAGGACAATATAATTTGATAAGGTTTATGAACCTGAGCATAATGATCAGAGTAGCGCAGCATCGGAATTGGTTTCGGAAGCGGCCATAACGATCATGGCTCCCATGACTACAAAGTGTTTTAGCCATGGAGATCGAAATACATATTGAATCTTGTAGGTATGGTTTACTTTGTGATCAAATAAATGATTTGTGAACAAAGGATTGATTTTGAACAATGATAAACCAACTACAAACAAAGAAGTTATGATGGGCCCTGACTCCGTTAAAATGCTATATGCCATGAAATCCAAGATAGATAAATACTTTTTGAAAGTAAATGGATCTATAAAATTGATGGACTTGGATGGAATATCCTTAAAGAAGCTCGACTTGTCGAAAAATTGTTTACGACAAAGTTCAAAGAGTTGACTACGATAAGATTAGATCTTCCGTAGCAATGCTTATAGTCTATGTGGATTATTCTAGTAATCACTACATATTTCTTTTATGAGATATGCTAGTAGGATGGCAAAATACACTACTTAACAGAAGTGTGTATTAAAGGTGTATACAAGATACAACCAAGAGTTTTGCTGGTCCGTGGAATACTAGATAGGTATACGAACTTCAATTGGATGAAGTAAGTATCACGGAGTTAGAATCTTCACCAGATGAAATAGTCAAAGAGTTTTTGATTTCATCAGAGACGATGAAGAGGCTTGCATTTGCAAGAAATTAAGTGGGAGCGCTAAGACACATTTATAATACTTTATGTAGGTGACATATAGTTGGTTATAAATGATGTAATTATATACTTGATTAAAAGGTTTCATTGAGAATTAACTTCAATGAAAGGATATGGACTGAAACAAATTTAGTGTCAAGATCTATGAAGATAGATTGAAACACATAAATAAGTTTAAGTCAAAGTACATATGATGGATATTGAAGTAGTTCAATATAGAAATATTAAGAAAATGTTCTTGTCATGTGAAGGTTTAACAAGACTTGAGTGTATCTGACACTCAATGAGTAAAAACACATGAGTGATTATAGATCACGAATAACATGTACACAATCAGATATCATGTGCTATAAAGTGTTATGAGCATATACCAGAATGATTCATATGATGATCATTGAACGACAGTAAGAATATCCTTGAGTACTTTAGAAGAACTAAGGATATATATATTTTTGTATGAAGAAATGACAAACAAATCGCTGTAAGGTGTTACACCGATATTGGTTTTGTCACATATAAAATATAATTTCAATCTCAAATTAGACTAAGTGTTGTTTAAAAGGTAGCACAATGAGCTAGAAGTTGTCTATGCTAGATTTAGAAGAGTTCTAAATATTGTGATGGATTCTACAAAAGAAGGCAGAATATGTCATTGTTTTGACAATGACAAAGGATGTTAAGTCAGGAGGTTCTTTGAGAACTTGGTGTAGTTCCGACAAAGTCAGAACTTTGAAGCTATATTGTGTGTGACAATATTAGTGACATATTTCAGACCACAGAATTAAGGTTCCACCAGAAGACCAAATATATTTAAATGCCAACTCATTTGGAAATGAGTGATGCGTTGAGACGCAAATGAATTACAAAATACATACGTTTCTGAGCGTGTCAGATCCGTTGACTAAAACCTCTCCCGTGAGCAAAACATGATAAAGCACCGGAAGGCCAAGGTGTTATATCTTTACATGTGTAAACTAGATTATTGACTCTAGTGCAAGTGGGAGACTGAAGGAGATATGCCCTAGAGGCAATAATAAAGTGATTATTATTTATATCTTTATGTTTATGATAAATGTTTATATATCATGCTATAATTGTATTAACCGAAACATTAGTACATGTGTGATATGTAGACAAACAAGAAGTCCCTAGTATGCCTCTTAAACTAGCTTGTTGATTAATGGATGATTAGTTTCATAATCATGAACATTGGATGTTATTAATAACAAGGTTATGTCATTGTATGAATGATGTAATGGACACACCCAATTAAGCGTAGCATAAGATCTCGTCATTAAGTTATTTGCTATAAGCTTTCGATACATAGTTACCTAGTCCTTATGACCATGAGATCATGTAAATCACTTATACCGGAAAGGTACTTTGATTACACCAAACACCACTGCGTAAATGGGTGGCTATAAAGGTGGGATTAAGTATCCGGAAAGTATGAGTTGAGGCATATGGATCAACAGTGGGATTTGTCCATCCCGATGACGGATAGATATACTCTGGGCCCTCTCGGTGGAATGTCGTCTAATGTCTTGCAAGCATATGAATAAGTTCATAAGAGACCACATACCACGGTACGAGTAAAGAGTACTTGTCAGGAGACGAGGTTGAACAAGGTATAGAGTGATACCGAAGATCAAACCTCGGACAAGTAAAATATCGCGAGACAAAGGGAATTGGTATTGTATGTGAATGGTTCATTCGATCACTAAAGTCATCGTTGAATATGTGGGAGCCATTATGGATCTCCAGATCCCGCTATTGGTTATTGGTCGGAGTGAGTACTCAACCATGTCCGCATAGTTCACGAACCGTAGGGTGACACACTTAAAGTTGGATGTTGAAATGGTAGTACTTGAATATGGAATGGAGTTCGAATATTTGTTCGGAGTCCCGGATGAGATCCCGGACATCACGAGGAGTTCCGGAATGGTCCGGAGAATAAGATTCATATATGGGAAGTCATTTTATGTGAATTAAAATGATCCGGAAGGTTCTACGGAAGGTTCTAGAAGGTTCTAGAAAAGTCCGGAAGAAATAAGGATGGAAGGTGGAGTCCCAAAGGGACTCCACCCACCTTGGCCGGCCAACCTAAGGGAGGAGGAGTCCCAAGTGGACTCCCCACCATGGTGGCCGGCCACCCCACCAAGGAAAGGGGGGAGTCCCACTCCCCCTAGGTTTGGACACTTGGAAGGTTTTGGTTGGGGTCTTATTCGGACTCTTTGACCTAAGCCTTGGGGCTTCCACCTATATAAAGAGGGGGAGAGAGGGGCTGGCCGGCCACTCAAGCCACCACCATGGCCGCACCCCTCAAGGGTGCTCTAGCCGCGCCCTCTCCCCAAACCCTAGCGGTCTCTCTCCTCCACCATATCCCGCACGCTTAAGCGAAGCTCCGCCGGATTTCTCCACCGCCACCGACACCACGCCGTCGTGCTGTCGGATTCAAGAGGAGCTACTACTTCCGCTGCCCGCTGGAACGGGGAGGTGGACGTCGTCTTCATCAACAACCGAACGTGTGACCGAGTACGGAGGTGCTGCCCGTTCGTGGCGCCGGAACCGATCGTGATCAAGATCTTCTACGCGCTTTTGCAAGCGGCAAGTGATCGTCTACCGCAGCAATAAGAGCCTACTCTTATAGGCTTTGGAATCTCTTCAAGGGTTAGTCTTGATCATCCCCTCGTTGCTACCGTCTTCTAGATTGCATCTTGGCTTGGATTGCGTGTTCGCGATAGGAAAATTTTTGTTTTCTATGCAACGTTATCCTACAATTAAACCCTAAACCATAGACCCTAAACACTAGACCCTAAACCCTAGACCCTAAACACCCTAAACACTAAACCCTAGACCCTCTAAACACAGTAAACACTAAACCCTAAACCCTAGACCCTAGCTAAACACCCAAAACACTAAACCCTAAACCCAGCTAGCTAACCCTAAACCCTAATTAAACCCTATATATATAGGCCAACGACACTTAATTGTGCATCAAGCAGGCCAGGGGTGCCTCGCGGTCCTCTAGTTAAATTAAATGTGACATGCATTAACCCTAAACCATATATATATAACTAACCCCTAGCTAATCAAACCCTAGTTAATTAAAACACATAACCCTAAACTATACTAGCTATAACCCGATCTAATAAAAACATGCTCTATATATAGCATGCAGCTAGCTAGCAAAAACGGTAGATTAAAACCAATTAATATATACATGGCCTATATATCGATCATATGTTGTATAACATCTCCCTGAGATTCATTAATTAATTATATAATTATCGATGATAAATTAATTAACTTGAATTTTGACAAGTTCTCTCGAATGAAAACACATTTGATTAAGTTTCCTCATAATATATATATAATTAGTGTGCATGCATGGCCTACCATGCATGCATTAATTCGTGCATATATTTTAATATATATTTGAACATATTCTTGGGGGATTTCAATCTCTCTCTCTCGATCATCTATATGTCGTTGGTGGCCAAAAAACACACACATATACGCATGCACTTTATGCGCAAAGGCGCGTGTGCCTCTAATAATGTGTGTGTGCGCACTCGATCGATGATCCCTAAACCTTAAACCCTAAATAAACCCTAATCCCTAATCCCTAAACCCTAAACACCATAAACATTAAACCCTAAACCCTAACCTCCTAACCCTAAACCCTAAACCCTAATTAAACCCTATATATATAGGCCAATGACACTTAATTATGCATCAAGCAGGCCAGGGGTGCCTCGCGGTCCTCTAATTAAATTAAATGTGCCATGCATATATATGTGTTTAATTTGGGGATTTCAATCGCTCTCTCGTATGTAGCTCTCTCTACCTCTATCTCTCTCTCTCTCTCTCTCTCTCTCTCGTTGGTGGCCAACAACAAACACATGCACTTTGTGCGCAAAGGCATGCGCCTCTAATAATGTGTGCGCAGTCGATCGATCTAGTTTTGATTAATCATAGCACACAAATAAAGAAGTTGTATTTGAATCCACACAACCTAATCTAAAACACATAACCCCTAACATGGCCTAATTAATTAACCCTTCTCGATCTCTACCTAATTAGTGGAAATTGCACAAAATCAAAAGGGGTCCCTCACTAATTATGCATATCTGCTAGATTGTGATAAACTTTTGCCACATATATATTTGGTGGATGGGTGCATCTTGGCATGTAAACAATTAGTGTTTGCAAATGGCGTTGTCAAAATTTATGTACAAATGATTTCTTTCCATCCAAAGTGCATAAAATGGGAGTTTTAATGAAGAAAGTACAAATAAAACAGCTCAACATGCTTCCACACCCCGATTTTCACACGAAGTAGAGCATATTTAAAGGATAATTCCAGAGTTTTACTATTTTTCAAGCAACTTTGCTAATTTTCCCCCACTCACATGACTTTATGTCGATTTAACGAAAATATGGCGAATTTAAACTACATGGGCGGGATAGTTTGAATTGTGCGCGCGGCAAAGGGAACCGCCTATTCCTCAACCTTGTGCACGGCAAATTACACACGCAACTCCATTAAACGCCACCTACCGACCTTAATTATCACCCCGGCGGCCCGGCCGCATGACCCCCCACCCACCCGTACACAACTTATCCCCGTCCGTGCGAAGAGCTTCCCCTCCCCGTCCCGTCCGTGCGAAGAAGAAGCTTCCCCTCCCCGTCGTTCTTCTCGAGACGCACCGGCGGTCAAGTTGATCCACGGTAGGGCTGCTATCTCTAGCTCAATCATGTATCGGGCAAGACAGCCTAACGATTTATATTTTCTTGATGCTGCTAAAAAAATTCGTCAGTATGCTCGAACTAATTGGCACTTTATAGTTTTCCGCTCGATTTGTCATCGATCAATTTGTTCATTTGCGTGGGCATATAGAGTCAGTTCTGCACTCGATCCGTTAATTTGCTGAAATGCCATGGCAGAGTTTTGTACACGATCTGTTTGCTAAAATGTCGATGGGCATTTTTTGTTTTGTACTCGACATGATTGCTGAAATGCATAATCATGTAGTATAGTTTTGTACTCGATGGATATACATTTCCTACTTCGCCTTAAATTAATCACCAACCACTGTATCTCATAATTAAACAGATGGACAGAACTTGGAAACTGCATGGACACTTATGTTCCCCTTCATATATAAATGGTGTTCAACCCTTTATGGGGTTTATTAGAGCTCATGATGGTCACAACCTGGACGTGTATTGCCCGCGCTGCACATGTATGAATGGTGAGAAGAGGCCTCACCCTGTAGTGGCAGATCATTTACACATTTTTGGGATGGACCGCACATATGTTAGGCGGGTTTAGCATGGTGAACCATATAATGATCCTTTAGCAGGAGAAGCAGATCTTGCTCACACTGTATGTGTGCTGGCATATGTAGTTAATTATTTATATTGATGCTGCCGCTGTTTCAATCAATAGTTTGCATTGCTGTGCAAGGTTCTGTACTCAAATTTAACTTGTTGCAGATGGATGGACGGGAAGGAGAGAAAAAGCGCTTGCTTCAGGAAACGGGTTTCAGCTCTGGGACATGTGCTGTGCCAGATGAGAAGGTAAATATGTAAAACGGCATTTGTTCAGGTTGCATCCCTTAGATGTTTGTCTAATCGGTTGATGTACTAATTGCAGAAGCATAGAGTTAAAGAGGTCTCTCAGTTTGATGGGAGATTTGAAGATGAATCTCAGTTTGATGCACCTGTGGATGGTACTGATGACGAGCCTTTCATAGACGAAGGTCCTGCACCTGAGATTATCCAGTCTACAGAAGGAGGCCGTGGACCGAGTACACAGCTTTGCGTTGAAGTGGATGCACGCCCGGAGATCATCACGGGCGTCCGGGTAGTCTCAAGACCACCCAGCCCTGATGCACCTGTGGATGGTACTGATGACGAGCCTCTCATAGACGAAGGTCCTGCACCTGAGATTATCCAGCCTACAGAAGGAGGCCGTGGACCGAGTACACAGCTTTGCGTTGAAGAGGATGCACACCCGGAGATCATCAGGGGCGTCCCGGTAGTCTCAGGACCACCCAGCCCTGATGCAAAATGTTGAGCTACTTTATGATTTGTACTCTTATGTTCTGGTGCTGTAGTATGTTATGATTTGTACGCCTTTGGCGCTAGATTAAGCATTCAGTGGATGATCGCGTTGCAAAATTCGACACCCACACAATCAGTTCATCGTACAAGTAGTAGCACAATTACTTCTACAGCGATTCCTGCCAGCGCATTAGTTGGTAGCATGAAACACTTTCAGGTACTCCCCTCTGATTCATATTAATTGACTCAATTCTGTCTAGATATGGATGTATCTAGATGCATTTGTTAACTAGACTAACAAACTTGAGTCAGTTAATATGAATCCGTGTAAACCGCCCAAGTCCTCGAGCAGCTAGTTTATTGACTCTGGACTCCAAGCCTCTCGCGGCAAGCCATCGACGAAGCTTTGACCAGATCTTGGCCCGCAATTTTTTTTTGTGTGGCGAATAGCAAAGCTTTGACCAGTTCCTCTCGGGATACAGCACGCCGGTGAGCTTGCACGGTTGCCATGAGCACTTTCCGGCGGAACTTCCTCTTCAGCGCCCTCAAGCCGCTGCTGCGAGACAGCACGCAGTGCCTCGAGGTGGACGGAATTCTGGATCTCGGGCGGGTGGTCCGCATCGTCCGGGAACGATCTCCAGCGGGTTAACGAGGACATGCATGGCGGCCAGGGGATTTGTTTTTTGTTTTTTTTTTGGTTTGAGCTTGGGATTTGGGGTTTTTTCGGATAGGGGAGGAGGAACCGAGGAAGAGGAAGGAACAGCCGCGTGCTTGGCGCGTGGCGGTGTGCTTGAATTTCGAATTTTTGTGAAATGTTTCATTTCCCCGCTACAATTCGGGGGTTTCTTGACGCGCCAATGCGTCCCGCCGGGCAGCTTCAAGTAAATTTGGGGTGCCACACTATGGGCCCTAGTTTCAGTGAGACATGTAATGACTAGTCACATCAGTAAGTTCACTGTGTAATAAAATATGTTACCCCTCCCCTTTATGTAGCACCCCTTCTCTCCCGATCGAGTGCCGATTGCCGACGGATGCAAGCCGCTAGCTCGATCCCCTCCTTTCGCCTCCACCGTCCAGGCATCCAGCTTGGAGGGGCAAGCTGCATCTAGCCCAAGCGGATTAGGTAGGACTAGTAATGTTCTCTCCTTTCTCGAGATCGGTTCTTTTTTCCTCTCCTCGATATCTTGCGCATCTCTTTCCTATTCTGGGCGAAGGGGTGTCTTTCTGGTCACCCTCGAGCTGGGAGTGATTGATGGGGGTGGGGGCGGGGGCTACCTTTGCTTGGATTGGGGTGTTCTTCCTTTATTTGTCGACATTTGCAACCTTTGTAGTTTCTGCTGATCCTCACTGTATCTTTTGTCAGCTTGTACAGGAAAGGTAAGACCTCGGCGGTGGGGGCAATGGAGCGTAAGGCCACCACGCATGTGGGCAGTTGGCTGAGCCTGAGCTGCGTCCCCAGCCCCGCGAAGCAGGTACTCCGTTTGCTTATCCACTCTTTACCTTTTAAGTGTCTCTCTGGTCTCTGCATCCTCAATCTGTTCCTGTTCTGGAATATGCTTAAAGTAGCACATGTCTTCAGCTGTTTGTGCGTAAAGCCTCTGTGACACCATGCTCTATATTCTCTGTATCAGGTTGGTACCTCCAGGTTCCGTGCTGAGGCTATGGGGAACGAGAATAGCGCCCCACCTGCTGCAGGAGCATGGCCCGATCTGCAGCACAAGAAGCGAAATGCCACTGCCGAGCTGGGCAGGGACCGCCCAGGGGTAATTTTTTTAACCAACTTACCATGATGTAGTCTGAATCTGATACTCCCTCAGATCCAAATTAATTGACTCAACTATCTGTAGATACGGATGTATCTAGATGTGTTTTAGCTCTAGATACTACTGCCTCCATCCCAAAGCTTTGGGCTTATATTATTTTTAGAAAGTCAAACTATACCATGTTTGACTAAGCTTTTACCAAAAATCAGTAACATGCAAAATACAAAATTAATATCATTAAATAGATAATAAAATATATTTTCCTACGGTATCTACACAGTATTATATTTGTTGATAGAATGTTCTAAAATTTTGGTCAAACTTTGCTTGTTTTGATTTCTCAAAAATAAATAAGGCTTAAGCTTTTGGATGGTGGTAGTACATTCATATCTAGACAAAGCTGAGTTAACTAGTTTTTGTCTGTCCATAGCTAGTGTTCACGCTGCAAAAGGCTAAGAGCATCCACTATATGCATCAGTCTATCTCATACAGTAATTCAATATCACTGCTGAGGTCTGCCTTTTGTTTTGCTATTCATATGCAGACTGAAACTTTAGGGCCTTTACTCAAAAGGAAGATCAAAACTGCGGCTGATCAGGCTGCCAGTATGTTGATGCCGCCCCCATCTTCTAAATGCCTCTACAAGCACAAGGCCACGCACCAGCTGGGTGGTGATCTTTTAATGAATATGGTATATTTTCTTAATCCACAAAACATGCCTTGATTTTTCTCTGTTTATTGTCGGTTTTTTCTATGCTTGCCAAAAGTTTACAACAACAACAACAACCAAGCCTTTCAGTCCCAAACAAGTTGGGGTAGGCTAGAGTTGAAACCCATAAGATCTCGAAGCCAAAAGTTTAGAAACACCAAATTCGTTTGCTTACAATCATCATACAGTAATGTTCATCTACTCCAGTTCCCCTAACCCAACATAAAATGATGTTAATTTCGATTTTTAGATTAAAAGAGCACCATTAGGCGCTGTTAATTACGACTTTGAGATTAAAATGTCATTTGCAATTGTTAATTACAATTTTGAGACAATTGGTTAGTTTAACCTCGATCTCTTCTGCTCTCCATTTTTCCCAACCGAACAAAAATGTAACCATTCCATTCCTCTGAAATGGAACCATTCCATTCCATTCCACGCTGTTTCAGAACCGAACACACCCTTGCATTGTTGTGAACTGTTGTCCATACACGGCCATACCCTTCCACTTACATCTAGCACTATATGCATCAGTCTGTCTCAGAGTCATTCAATATCACTGCTGAGATCTGTTCCCATTCTTATGCAGGCTGAAACTGCTGCGCCTTTACTCAAGTGGATGCAAAATGGGGCTAATGAGGCTGCTGTGAGGACGATGGTGCCGGCACCATCTTCCGAAAACCTCTACAAGCACGAGGCCATGGGCCAGCTGGGTGGTGACCTTTTAATGAATCTGGTATATTTTCTTAATCCACATACATGATTTCATTATTATCTGTTTAATTACTGTTGGCTTTGTCTAATGCTTACCAAAAGTTCAGAAACACTGCGTTTGCTTACAATCATCATACACTAATTTTTCACTTTTCAGTCTGTCTCATCCAGTATATAAACTGTTGATTTCCATTGGCTTCTTTTGTAATCATTTGCATTGTTGTCAACTGTTCTCTATGCACAACCCTATTCTTCCACTTACACCCGCACTATTTGCATCAGTCTATCTCATAGATTTATTAAATATCAATGATGAGTTCTGTTGCTATTCATATGCAGGATGAAACTTCTGTTCCTCTACTCAAATGGATAAAAAATGATCCTGATGAGGCTGCTGTGAAGACGATGGTGCTGCCACCATCTTCTGAAAACCTCCTCAAGCACAAGGCCACGGGCCAGCTGGGTGGTACCCTTTTCAGTAAGCAGGTATATTTTCTTAATCCTCATACATGATTTGATTTTTGTCTGTTTATTGCCGGCTTTGTCTAATTCTTACCAATAGTTCAGAAACACACACACCTATTCTTCCACTTACATCCAGCACTATATGCATCAGTGTCTCATAGATTCATTTTATATATCACTGCTGATGTCTGTTGCTCTTCAATTTTTATATGCAGACTGAAACTGCTAAGCCTTCATTGGTCAAAAGGATTGCAACTGCTGCTGATGAGGCATCTGCAGAGGCTGCCACCAAGTTACTGTCAGCCCCACCTTCTGGATGCTTATATAAGCTCAAGTCCAAGGATCAGCCGGGCCGTAACCATCCAAGGGTTCGGGTATATTTTCTTAAGCCACATATACATGCCATGATTTATGTCTGATATTATCACCGGCTCTGTCTAATGCTTTTTGGAATTCGGAAACACCAAATTAGCATGCTTATATTCATCATACACTAATTTTTCACTGTTCAGTTTGTAACATAGTGTTATGCACTTGCTTGTCAACATTTGCATTGCTCTGAACTATGCACTTTACACAACCTAATTCTTCCACTTACGTTCAGCGCTACGCACCAGTAGTACCTCCCATGTTTCCTTCACCATCCCGATGCCGAGCTTGCGGGAATATGGCGGGCCCATGTACATACCCCGCATATAACACCTCCTATGGCTCTATCTACCTTTCTAGTAGCTCCTTCACAGAGTTACAGGTATGTATTCTCAGTGGTTTAGCATGAATTGGCATATAGTAAAGTCTTGTTTTTAGTCTTCCTGCTTCTTACATTTGTATCAATTTTCACATGCAGACTGTACCTTGTGAACTTCGTCCAATGATTAACCAGATGTGTCCGCATGAAGGATCTTTCACTATGCATGGCAATGGCAAATTGATGAACACCTACACGGTCTATGAGGTGTATGTCTACAAGACGCAGGCCATCACATATTTGTATGGACATGATTGGAGAAAGTTTGCTTTTGACTACGGTCTGAAGAAGGGCGACGAGCTGAGGATCAGAAACTCAAACGGGCAGATATACGTAACTGCTTACAGAGTTGGAGACACTTCCAAATATATAATATGTAACTTTTTTCTACTCATATCTTTTGATAACTGCATTCTGAGCAGTTGTTCTAAACCATTCCCTCTGTTCTAGCTTGCTGGGTTTAACATGATCAAAGCTGCAGATCCCCTGACGGAACAGGAGCGGATGTCACAAAGGGCAACCACACCAGCACCGGCACCGGCTTCCCACTCTCCTGCATCAGCACCGGTTCCTGTACCAGCTCCGTTTACTGCATCTACCCAGCAGTCCCCTACATCACATTGGTTCCTGTAGAGGCCCCATATACTACACATGCCCAAGGCTCCTGCATCAGCCTGGTTCCTCTAGCTGCACCGTTTACTGCACCTGCCCAACTCTCCTCATCAGCACCGGTTCCTCTAGAGGCACCGTTTACGCACCTGCCCAGCAGTCTCCTGCATCAGCACCAGCTCGTGTACCAGCCCAGGCTCATGCTGCCCCAGCCAGATCACCGAGGTCTCAGCTCATTGCTGTGGCCACCCGTGTGGTGACCAGGACGCATCTGAAGGCTATGTTCGTGAGTATATGACAGCATAACTGCTCTTATCTTGATGTCTTCTCTGCTCAAAGTCTCACATGGTTCAGTGCATTGGTGCCATTGACTAATTTTTGGTGGTATCTCTTGCTTTGAATCAGAAATTGCCTAAAAGTATCTCCAAGGATCTCAATGCTGGCCGAAGGGGCAAGATATCCCTCGTCATGGAGAGTGAAGGTCTCACCGTGGAGGGACGGTACTCTGTCAGTCCCACAGATGGCCGCTTGGCTGTTACTTCCAGGTGGAAAAAGTTCATTGACGGTGCCAAACTTCGCATTGGATCAAAGTTGAAGGTCAAGATCTTTCGATGCCGCTGTGACATGCTGGTCATAAAGTTCGCGGTTGTCTAGTTCTGTTGTCCCATGAGCCCTTAGCAAATGCATTTGTAGTTATACTTATATAAGGTTATCTTATCTGAACTGCTAATTAATTGTATGGGTGGTAAAACTCTGGCAAGCTTTTGCTCTTAGCAAGTATGTATGTATGATCAGCTATTATGATAACTAATGTTTGTGTTCATCTTAATTTGCATTTCCCTTTTAGAAAAAAACTTAATTTCTATTTTGGCTGACCTGTTAGAGAACTATCAGATTGAACCCACAACATGATTCATATAGATTCATTACACTGAGCCACATGTCTTGACCTTGCGATACACTACTTCCATTAATTAGTGCAAGAAGGCTTACCTGAGCTGCCTGAACCATGGCAGATTCGAATCCACCTTATCTATCTAGAAATACAACCTTTGCAGAAAGAGGATTTGCAGTATGGGGAGGCTGACATTGGGGACCCATGAGCCAGCAGCGTCGTCAACGTTTTAAAGGTGGCAGGAGATCGAAAGAAAAAATAAGCCAAAAATCAGTTGGTAAACAAATTCAAGAAAAGAAACATTTACCTTTCTGAGAGGATGACATGCGGGACCCATGAGGCAGCAGCATCCTCAACTATTTCAAGGCGGCAGGGGATCAAAATAAAAAAGGAAATAGCCAGAAATTAATTAGGGTAAAAAATAAATCCATCAAAGAAACTTTTATTGTTCATAGAGGATGACATGTGGGACCGACTTGCCAGCTGCGTCGTCATCGTTTCAAAGGGGGCAGGGGATCAAAAGAAAAAGACAAATAGCCAGAAATTAGGGGAAAAAAATAAATCCAACAAAGAAAACTTTTATTGTTCATAGAGGATGACATGCGGGACCCATGAGCCAGCAGCTTCCTCAACGTTTCAAAGTCAACATGAGATTGAAAGAAAAAGTCAAGTGACATAATATCAGAGCCAAAAATAATCCAAGAAAAGAAACTTTATTGTACATAGAGGATGACATGCGGGTCCCATTTTGTAGCAGCGGTCTCAACGCTTCCAAGGCGGCACAGGACCGAAAGAAAAATGAAGTAGCCAGAAATCAGGGTGTGAAAAAATCCAAGAAAAGAAAGATTTTAATTGGGCTGTATCTGGACATCTGGGCCTTCGAACTATCTTCTGGGCCTTTTGACTCGTACAATTTCAGCCCACTCCAAAACAGGAAAGTCCTATGCTTCGCAAAAACAAAAAACAAGGAGATTCAACATATAAGTTTGTTTATGTAGATATAAAGATTTAATTTATCCGTTTGCAATAGCTCAGAGCGAAATACAACGTTTATTGTCTGCAAAATAAAATATCACATGTTTCTTGTACGGGGAGGCTGACATCGGGGACCCATGAGCCAGCAGCGGAGTCAACGTTTCGGCAGGGGATCGAAAATAAAAAAAGCCAAAAATCAGTTGGTAAAAAAATACAAGAAAAGAAAACATTTATCGTTCGAGAGGATGACATGCGGGACCCATGAGGCAGCAGCATCCTCAACGTTTCAAAGTCGGCATGAGATCGAAAGAAAAAAGGCAAGTGACATAATATCAGGAGCCAAAAATAATCCAAGAAAAGAAACTTTATTGTACATAGAGGATGACATGCGGGTCCCATTTTGTAGCAGCGGTCCCAACGTTTCCAAGGCGGCACAGGACCAAAAGAAAAATGAGGCAGCAGCATTCTCAACAATTCCAAGGCGGGGATCAAAAGAAAAATAAAGGAAATAGCCAGAAATTAATTAGGGGTCAAAAATAAATCCAAAGGAAACTTTTATTGTTCATAGAGGATGACATGTGGGACCGACCTGCCAACAGCGTCCTCATCGTTTCAACGGGGGCAGGGGATCAAAAGAAAAAGGCAAATAGCAGAAATTAGGGGTAAAAATAACTCCAAGAAAGGAAACTTTTATTGTTCGTAGAGGATGACATGCGGGACCCATGAGCCGCAGCTTACTCAACGTTTCAAAGGCGGCATGAGATCGAAAGAAAAAGGCAAGTGACCAAATATCAGGAGCCAAAAATAATCCAAGATTTATTGTACATAGAGGATGACATGTGGGTCCCATTTTGCAGCAGCGGTCTCAATGTTTGTAATGCGGCTTGAGATCAAAAGAAAAAGAAAGTAGCTAGTAATTAGGGGGTGAAAAAATCCAAGAAAAGAAAGTTGATGGACATAGAGGATGACATGCGGGTCCCTTGAACCAACAGCTTACTCAACGTTTCAAAGGGCGGGGATCAAAAGAAAAAGGCAAGGCAAAAATCAGAGGGTGAAAAAAATCCAACAAAGGAAACTTTTATAGCACACAGAGGATGACATGCGGGTCCATGAGCCAGCAGGTACCTCAACGTTTCAAACGTGGCATGAGATCGAAAGAAAAAGTCAAGTTACCAAATATGAGGTGCCAAAAAAACTCCAAGAAAAGAAAGTTGATTGCTCATAGAGGATGACATGCGGGTCCCATTTAGCTGCAGCGGTCTCACCGTTTGAGAGGCGGGGATCGAAAGAAAAAGTCAAGTGACCAAATATGAGGTGCCAAAAATAATCCAAAAAATGAAAGTTTTATAGTACATAGAGGATGACATGCGGGTCCCATTTAGCAGCAGCGGTATCACTTTGAGAGGCAGCAGGGGATCGAAAGAAAAAGTCAAGTTACCAAATATGAGGTGCCAAAAAATCCAAGAAAAGAAAGTTTTAAGTACATAGTGGATGACATGCGGGTCCCATTTAGCAGCAGCGGTATCACTGTTTGAGAGGGCAGGGGATCGAAAGAAAAAGTCAAGTGACCAAATATGAGGTGCCAAAAAAATCCAAGAAAAGAAAGTTTTATAGTACATAGAGGATGACATGCGGGTCCCATTTAGCAGCAGCGGTATCACTGTTTGAGAGGCAGCAGGTGATCGAAAGAAAAAGTCAAGTGACCAAATATGAGGTGCCAAAAAAATCCAAGAAAAGAAAGTTTTATAGTACATAGAGGATGACATGCGGGTCCCATTTAGCAGAGCGGTATCACTGTTTGAGAGGCAGCAGGTGATCGAAAGAAAAAGTCAAGTGACCAAATATGAGGTGCCAAAAAATCCAAGAAAAGAAAGTTTTATAGTACATAGAGGATGACATGCGGGTCCCATTTAGCAGCAGCGGTATCACCGTTTGAGAGGCGGCGGGGGATCGAAAGAAAAGGTAAGTGACCAAATATGAGGTGCCAAAAATAATTCAAGAAAAGAAAGTTTTATAGTACATAGAGGATGACATGCGGGTCCCAGTTAGCAGCAGCGGTATCACCGTTTGAGAGGCGGCAGGGGATCGAAAGAAAAAGGCAAGTGACCAAATTTGAGGTGCCAAAAAAACTCCAAGAAAAGAAAGTTGATTGCACATAGAGGATGACATGCGGGTCCCATTTAGCAGCAGCGGTCTCAACGTTTCCAAGGCGGCAAGGGATCAAAAGAAAAAGGAAGTAGCCAGAAATCAGGGGGTCAAAAAAATCCAAGAATAGAAAGAATTTTGGTTCATAGAGGATGACATGCGGGACCCATGATCCTGCATCGTAAACGGCTCGATCGGAGAACGTTGAACGAGATGGCGCGATCTAGAAAAAAACAATGCCAGAGAGGCTGCCATCTGGGCCCTACATCCCTCGGCGGTGCGGATTTGCGTTGACTCGGCCGGCGAACCCGAGATTTCGAGATGCACCACGTCCCGGGCCACCATACGCCACGTTTTGGCCGCTTTCGTCGGGCTAGGTGGCCTCAAAAACGAGAAAAAAAGTTTTGACATGCACCACGGAGGGACCAAAATCGTCGGCCATGGTACACCAGCAACCACGGCGCGACTTCAACTTCGTCGGACATGGCAACTTTTCTTGTAGTACGGGGAAGGAGCCACGGGTGATGCTCAAGCTGGACATAGCTCGCGCGTTTGATTCCGTATCGTGGGGGTTCCTAATGGAGGTCCTCGGGAAGATCGGTTTCGGCCCGAGGTTCTACGAGTTTGTTTCCATCTTGCTTTCCACGGCAAGCACTAGGGTGATGCTCAATGGCGAGCCAGCCCCCCCCCCCATCTGGCATAGGAGGGGCCTGAGACAGGGGGATCCCTTGTCACCGTCGTTGTTTGTCCTGGTGATGGACTCGGTCAACATGCTGCTAGCCAAGGACGTGGAGTTGGGAATACTGAGACGTTTGGCTCGGCAAGATCGCGACGTCAGTTTCGTTGTATGCGGACGATGTGGTGATCTTCTGCCACACAGATGAGACAGAGTTGCGTGCAGTCTGCGTCATCCTGGAGCTCTTTGGGCACGCATCGGGGCTACGCACCAACTTCGCCAAGTGCTCGGTTTCACCCATTGCATGCTCGGACGAGGAGGCCGCTGGCGCCGCTGGGCTCATGGAGTGCCAGCTGGCACAGTTTCCGGTTACCTGGGCATCCGGTTTCTTTGTGCAGGCTGACGGCTGCGTCCTTCTAGCCCTTGGTGGACCGCTTGGCTGACAAACTCCCTACCTGGCGCTGATCCGTGCGGTGCTCGCAGCTATCCCTTTGCACCAGCTGATGGTGCTAGGCCTCGACAAGAAAACTAACAAGATCCTGCGCGGGTTTCTCTGGGCTGGCAGGGCTGATGCCAATGGAGGCCACTGTCACGTGAACTGGTCTAGGGTGTGTCGGTCGCTGCGGTTGGGGGGCCTTGGGATCCCCGGGTTAGCGCGCACTGCGATCAGTCTGAGGGTGCGTTGGATCTGGAGGATGCATACCGACCCCATGCGACCGTGGCGCGGGCTCGATATGCAGTTCTCGAAGGTGGAGCTAGATGCCTTTTCGGCCTCCACCTCTATGGTGGTCGGCAATGGGGAAGCAGCCCTCTTCTGGGAAGATAGATGGCTGGACGGCAGGTCCATCAAGGAGATGGCGCCGGAGGTCTAGGCGCGGGTGCCTAATCGCCGCAGGAAGGCGCGTACGGTCCACGAAGCGCTTGTGGATCGCGCTTGGGTCCTTGACATTGTTGGCGCACCCAGTGCTTTTGCACTTTGGCAGTACGTGCAGCTATGGGGTAGACTCAGAGACATACAGCTGTCGACATACCAATATAGGTTGCTTTAGCGTTGGACGACGGATGGTCAATACTCCTCTAGATCCTGCTATGGCACCCTCTTCTAGGGGGGCATCACCTCGAGATCTTGGAGGCTGAATTGAAAATCCTAGGCGTCGCCGAGGGTGAAGTTCTTCATCTGGTTGGCCTGCCTCGACATGTGTTGGACGGGTGAGAGGCTGGCACGGCGAGGCTTACCACACGCGCCTAGATGCCCGCCCTGTGACCAATCGATGGAGACCATGTTGCACCTGCTCTGACGATTTGGTTTGATGTCCTCTCGTGGATCCAGTCCACCTCTGGTCCTCCCACAGTCGAGGACGACTTCGTGGAGTGGTGGTCACTGGTGGTACGGACCACCCCTCGCCAGTTGCGCAAAGGCACTTCGTCGATAATCATGCTTACGGCGTGGTGGATTTGGAAACACCCTCCCACAGTCGAGGACGACTTCGTGGAGTGGTGGTCACTGGTGGTACGGACCACCCCTCGCCAGTTGCGCAAAGGCACTTCGTCGATAAGATAATCATGCTTACGGCGTGGTGGATTTAGAAACACCAGAACACAGCTGTCTTCGACAACGCGCGCCCCTCGGTGGCGTTCCTGTTCAACGACATTGCGGCCAATGCGAGGTTAAGGGCGGACGCGGGAGCCCAGGGTGTTCGCCAGCTCCTCCGATTAGGCTTTTTTTCTTGGGTCGAGTTGTGTGGCGGGGTGTGGTCCTTCCGGGAACTTGTACATATAACCTTCAAAGCTTTTGCCTTTTTGCAAAAAAAATATACTATCTTTTGAAAAATATAGTTAAGCTTCCAGCAAAACTGTAGTGTATACATACAAAATTGACGAAAAAAACCATCAGGATCTCCTCTCACAAAAAAATCAGGATCTCTATATTCCTCATTTTTATTCAAAACTTCCAACATGTCCACCATCATCTACACATTTTCCATCGATGTGGTGATCCTCAATTTCTACAGATGGGATATTCACAGAGTGGGGGTTGATACACAATGAAAGTCAAACACAAAAAGAAGGCACGGTGACATGAGCTTGCACATATCTCAGTATGTTCCTTGAGATGAAAATCGATCCCGTAATGTATCGATAAGAGCATTCTGTCCCAGAGTAAACTTTAGACGGCTAAATAGCTCATCGCCATTGTTATCAGCCTGTAATGCTGCTGCTTTAGCCTCTTCGTGCATACCGAGACGTTCATATGCCTGGAGAATGATAGCAAGATCATTAGGTGTGCGTTCACATAGGAGAAAAACATAGAAGTGACTATGCGCAGTGTCTCCTTCGATTTTCTTCTTGTACAAACTTTAAACCTGAACTGTTCAAATGTTCTGCCAACTGTCGTCTCGTATATGTTATGCTGATGCAATGCTATATTAAAACGGATGTGCTATTGCTATAAATATACAAACTACCAAAGAGTTCTTAGCAGTCAATCATGTAAAAACCAGGGTTGATATGGAGTATATGTTTTACCCATGTTTCACCTTATCTATTTGCGTCCTCAACAAGCTATATCTTCCAAATGTTTCAGTTCAAAAACAAAATCCTCTTTACCAGTAACTAAAACCTTGATCTGCCAAGCTAAATGAATCAGAAGTAACTGAAAGAGTGAATTCCAATTTTTACACTGTTTGGACATATGTACAGGTTTTACCCAATTTAAGATTTTCTTCGACATTTTATCCTCTAGTTGTCACGTTGTGTCACATTTTACCCATTTAACATGTTTCCTCGATTTCAACTGGCTGACCCCACATGTTGACTATGTGAGGTCCACCTGGCTTGTGAATGGATGCCAAATGGAAAGCGCTAAAATCTCTAGGCATGTCTAAATTGCCCCAAACTCGTCTCTCCTATCATGCTTGCATGCTTGGGCTAGAGCGACGGCGAGCACGAGCGCGAGTGGGTCTGATGCATTAGTTTCGTGGTCTTGCCCGAGGAATTTTACACTTCCCGTTTGGCATTCAGTCACGAGCCATGGACCTGACATGTGGACCCATCCAGTCATAATCAGAAAAGGTGGTAAACGCAGTAAAACTTGACACAATGTAACAACTAGAGGGTAAAATGTGCCAAAAAAAATTAAATGGGGTAAAACCTATCGCAAATGTACAAACATGAGGTATAAAGTGGAATGTGCTCTAATTGAAAAGGACAAGCGCTTCTCTGATATGCATGAAGCTTACTAATATGCTCCCTCATTTCTTAGAAGACCTGTTGATTTTGGTTATACATAATCATACCTCAGATTTTTCAGCACTATTTGTTAATTTCAGGATATATTTGACAGCTTCAAGTTTTTGGCCAGCATCAATACATGCTTCCACGAAAGGTTTAAAGCCTGAAAAGAAATATAAGAACAATAATAACATATTCCAGGATATAATATGACCATGAAGCATTATTACAGGGAACCAATATTTTTATAATGAAAAGTATATTTTACATGAAAGAAACAAGAACTTGATATTTTTTCAGTACAATTTTCCTCATGAAGATCCAAAATCAGATAGATAAACCTACCTCCAGGTGGTTTCTTCTCTTTTGAGAAAGCTTCCAAAGCATCCCAATTACCAACTGTTGCTAAAGCACACGCTTTCAGCCAGTACCACCTTTTATCAGGAACCTAAGCAGCATCATGGGCATTACAAAGTCAGCATTAGAATAATCATCAGCGAAAGAAAAATGGTTAAAGACATTTTCAATACCTTGAACTCTGATTTTACTTTCACTGCAGCTCGCTCATTTCCCATTGCAATACAAGTTTTTATTGTATCACTGACACTAGAGCCCAGAAATATTGCTTGCTTTGTGGAAACTTCTAGGTTATGTTGCACTCTGAGAGTTAAGGAAAAAGAATCAGAAATGGTCAAAGTGGAACCAGAGTTAATTGGTAACATCATGGAAACAGGAAGCAGATGGAGGTTTGTGAGCTAAAAGACGTGTGAAGTGTGAACCTATCCTACAAGCTGGGAAGCAAATAGTGGTTTCATGATGCTTGACTGGATACGTGATATGTAAGTACCTCTAAAGGTAAAATAGGCGATTTAGTTATGCGGTTATGCCTTGTTTTCCTTGCTGTCCCAAAGCTTTAATTCATTTGATGAATCTTTTCACACAAACTGGGCGCCAAGCAGAGTCTAGGGCTCATTTCTGGATATCGCATGATGCTAATGACCAAATTGCCAAAACTTTGTCCTAACAATGATGACTGGATACGTGATATGTAAGTACCTCTAAAGGTAAAATAGGCGATTTAGTTATGCGGTTATGCCTTGTTCTCCTTGCTGTCCCAAAGCTTTGATTCATTTGATGAATCTTTTCACACAAACTGGGCGCCAAGCAGAGTCTAGGGCTCATTTCTGGATATCGCATGATGCTAATGACCAAATTGCCAAAACTTTGTCCTAATAATGATGTGCTAGCGTCCTCAAATCACAAGATATTCTGACAAATCATCGTATACCTTAGCAATTTGGCATGCTCTTCAGCAGATTTGGATTCAAAAAGATGTTCCTTGGTCTCAGCAAAAAGCCTGTAGGCCTGGTCAATGAGCCTCACTTGTGGAACATGGATAGAACCCTTGCTTGCCACTGGATTCCTCTCCAATTCTCTCGACTCTTTCAACAAAAGAAACGCAGCATCCTGCAATTGCTCAGTAGTTAAGGGAAGATTTACAATGTAAATACAAGTCATGATACTGCTGACTGAAGCATGTTAAATTGACCGTGCATCCTTTCCAGCATATCGTACTAACTACTCCCTCCGTTCGGAATACATTGACACGGACTCATGCATGAAGTGCACAGAGCCTGGTAGTGTCCAGTGCAAGGATTACGAGTCCATGAGTCGAGCCGAGTCCGCTAGGGTACCAATGTGGACTAGTCACAACTATTCATGACTAGTCCATGTTTTTGGTTGGAACAAGTACCAACTCATAGACTAGTCGAGCGACTAGTCTTGACTAGTCGAGCGACTAGTCTTGACTAGTCGAGCGACTCTTAATCCTTGGTCCCGCGTCGATTAATTCCGATCGGAGGTAGTATATAGATGAGCTGATTGCTTAGTTATGGAAAGCAAAATATTCACTGAGCTTAGTTAAAAGTTAATCAGCTGAACTAATGTGGAAGATAGTATGTATGACACATTAGAACAATAGACAGTAATCAACACGTTAACACATGCAACCTACTTGGAGTCTCCCTGTTGATAAAAAGAAGTCCTTCAAAGCTTCATGCTTAGAGTGTCTGTGTGCATAATAGACATTGAATGGTCAAGAAAGCTACACATTTAACAGAAGAACCAGAAACAGGATAAATGCATCACCTTGCATAGGTCATAAACAAATCTCTAGCCAAGGGCCTTGCGTTGATTATACCAAAAAAATCCAACGGAGCGTTCTGTAAAATAGAAATTACGTCAACGAAAATCACCAAGAACTTTATGAGTGGAAGCCACTTTCGTTCCATTTCTTAAAAACTAGTAAGAAGATCAACATAACTACATCATGCTCATAGTTGGCTCCTATTGATTCCCAGCAGCAGTGCCTTATTTCGGCGTACCATTCTCAGAGTGAGGGAGATTTAATTTACCTTTTCTACAGCTACCTTCTGCCAGATATGGAAAAGCACAAGGTACACAAGATCAGTATCACCGCTCTCAATTGACTTCTGTAATGCCTTGTCTTGTTCATCGATGCTTAGCAACAGAGGAATCTGCAAAAGTAAAGAAACAATTCAGAGGATGGCATGTAATGCTCAGTTACTTACAAATCTCTCCTATTTCATACACATTCTTACAGCATATTAGCAGCTTGCAAGGTACAGGACTAGCTGCAGCCGTAGGGCAGCCCACAAAATGAAACTATCATCTAAAATGGAGATTGATTGCACCAAAAATGTACACATTTTATCAGCAAAACTCTCGATGCAGTTATTATATCCAAGCCACATCCTCTACTTCTGTTCAAAAGTTAGTCTAAGCAACCATGTTATTTGGCTATACACAATATCACATTTAGCATACCTGAAGCCTTGAGCCCTGACAGCCTAAAATTATAGGGTAGAGTTTACTTTGTTCCCTATGTTCTTTGGACATTCTTTTTTTTTCCCTGTATGCTTCTAGGAAGCTGCCATGTTCATGTTCTTAATCTGATTCATATATATTGAAAAACATGATGTGTAATAAATCATAAGATTCTTATCCCTGTACCACCTACTACCTCCGTCCAAAAATAAGTGTTTTAGTTTTGTCTACATACAGATGTATCTAGACACACTTTAGTTCTAGACACATTCGTATTTAGAAAAAGTTGAGACACTTATTTTTGGACGGAGGGAGTATATGGCTCTTGAAACATTACTCATTCAAGCTAAGATGTTAATGTTGAGCTGAACAATGATTTTAGAAACATTACAAAAGCTATATTATCATATTTGGGAAGAGAGGAAGGATGGTGCAAAATATGAAGATAATGAAGACATGTTACATGAACCATCAAAGCTGTTCCCTAAATTGTGCAAAGCCCAAGAAAGTACTGAAAGGCTAAGTTACATCTATCCACGTTACTCACAAGCCCCCCAAAAAAGATTTCCATCTTGCTCACAAGCCAAAAGAAAACTTGCCTGCTTCGAGGATTGGGACTCATGGTCAACGAGCATGGCAGCCAACTTTCGCCGGCCACTGTTATCTGCATGAGCTGCCACTGCAGCATATGATATACCTTTACATAACCTGAGCTGCAATAGGAAGGAAATGTAAAGCAGAGGCAAAAATACACTTAAATAAGAATTGACATGTAATATCATCAAGCATCGAGTCTGACACTCTGACTATAAGAAAACACAAACCTTGTCAAGCAAACCTTCAAGAAGGACTATATCTGGAATTGCAGTTGAGGCTGCTATCTTCTCACATGCCCAATGCATGATCGCAACCTCCTATAAAATATTTAAGGCACAAATAAAACTGGTATTACTTAACCAAAAAAATTATTGTACTTAGTGCAAGGGTTTCATAACATGCTATCCTCTTTCACAAACAGGTGGCAAGTATTCCCACTGGTACGATTAAGACCACCCACGATTACCACTTACTTTGCAAAATAGCTAGTTCAGACCAGCCTATAGATCAAAACCATGATGTTCTACTAATGACTATTAAAACTCCAACAAGTAATAAAAGAATAAGTTCAGTGTTTGGTATTATCTTCGTCCAAAAAAATTAAAATAGAAAGGTGAAGGGAACTTCATTGTGCATATGGTGAGTTATTAAGAACAAGATTATGTAACGGTTAACACAGTATTTACGCATATCAAACAAACTTACGACAGGAAAAAAGGGAAGGAGAGGAAGAAGGTAGTTACCGGATTCAGGCTAAGGTACTCAGAGATGCGAAGTGCCAAAAGATGCTGATTAGCATTAATTAGACGTCCAACGAGCACAGTTGCAGTAAGCAGCTACGGAACAGAAAAAAAAACATACGATAAAAAGCTAGCAAAGATAAAGGAAATGTTCAATACAGAATCTGAAAGCAATACAAACCTTGTACTGCTGAATGGTAAGTGGCATTCCAATCTCCGGGTCACGAACAGCATTTAGAACTCGCAACATTTTGCACATTTCTTGAATGCGTCCTTGTGGAAATTGACTGCCAAAGCCAACTGGGTATCAATACCAATTTCAAATATCAGCAATAAATTATTCTATACAAAGAAATGCTGGTACCCAAAAGTGTTAGAAATAAAGTAATGATCATATGCCGTATTTTAATAAAATGTTCTAAGTATTGTATAACAAAAATAGCAAACAATAACATTACAATCTTCAAAATGTGACAGTAGCAGCAGTGGGTCATACTATTGCCCAAGTTAAAACATAAGGCATAGCATGTGGTGTTGTCCGCAAGTGTTATCAAAGGAAGTCATACAATAAGCAACATATTTGGCCTAATTTTCCAAAGATGCTTTTGGTTAGACAATTTGGAGAAACTAAGAAAACTTTTGGGCAGCCTCCTAAAAAACCTTAAAGCTTTAATTGTAGTGAAAAGGCAAGGAACTTGGCTCAAATCAAACACATGAGTTCTTGGACTAGAATAATGGGAAGTAGAAAAGAAAAATCATTGAGCATCAGTGTGTCTAAGAACTCCTAGCCCAGCACCTTGTCCATGGTTTAGAACTGGAAATGTTATCGATATTAGTCAAGTTATTCCAGAAGTTTTAGCAATGATAACACCATTCACCAGAAAGTTCTGCCGCCGCAAGGGACCTACATCACCAGATCGGGACACCTCCACCGGTGGAATCGGGCACTCCTTCCACAACGCCATGATCGGAAGCTGCTCAACCCAGAGCCCGCGCTTCCAAGCTCACGGTGGCATCGTCAAGATTCCAGCTGCACTGGGCTGAGGGTTTCTTCTCCTGCTATCTTGAAGGGATCCATGAGCTGCCGCAAGATTGAGCCAAACACCTGCCGCAACCAGCGCTGCCTCACAGCTCCTCCACCTGGCCACTGTCTCCTCTGCCTTCCCACCGCTCTGCCACCTCGACTGTCCGGGCTCCCCCGGTCGCTGTTGATCTCTTCGGCGAATGTCCCTATGCTTCCCGTGAGACTTTGTTAACTTAGGTAAAAGAAAATGTTTGCCCTCTTTTTGTCCATGTTTAGGCCTTATCGATCCACACGTAAGAGGTGTGTTGGTGGAGTATATGTGGATTGCCCAACCTTCTCCATCAGTTCTGACTTTTGGTTCTATTGGTTGGTGCATAAAAACTCATACAATCTACAATTTACCTTCAGTATGCTGTTATTATGGCAGATCATATTAGCTCTGTTGATCAGTTTGGTCAATGATCAGCACTCTAAGCAATCCAACATCGTGCACATATTTAGTTGGCTGTGTTCATCTGTATGCAGCAGGGTAAAGAAGAATTTTCTGGAGGAAATGATGTCACGCATACTATCGAGGCACTGGCTGGAAACTAGGGAACAATCCATCTGAGCGTTTCACAGGGGAATATCTTTTTTTAAATGCACTACGGCTTAAGGGCTTATATTAGACATGAAAAAGTAAAAATTGAGTGCAAAACAACCAATGGACCTCATTCCCATAAAAAAAATATTGATATACAACCTTATTATAGACTCCCAACTTTACATTTTGCAAGGCATTTAAATTTGAGCAGGATTTTTCGTTTTGCAGGGCACACACAGTAGGTAATAAACTGATAACTAATATGTACTGGTTCCACGACAATAAGGTTGAAAGATAAGCATGTGATTTCTTGCAATAACGGAAAAAAAATGATGTAAAAAACCAGCATCCCAAAGACATGCAAAAAATAAAACCTGCAGAAAGGTAAGCCATAAGTAGCGGCATTAAGTAATGCATGTTGGCGTGAAACATCAAACTCATATCCAGCAGCATCAATACAAGCCTCAATCGCCTCAGGCAAGGAAGACGATATTAGCTGATAGTTATCGTAAGCCTGCAAGTGTAGATCATTGTTAATGCCCCATCTTTGGTTTTCACGGGAAAGGGGGCCTATTTATGAGATGACGTAAGAACAATTTCTGAAATTATTAAAATTTAGACATCAAACAGTGCTGATGTAATTCAAAAGTTGCACATGGTGAATGCTATAAAGTGCACTCTAAATAATGCCAACTACAAAATGTCAATAAAGTGTGAAATAAGCAAAGATCCCAAGATGCGGATCTTGCCATGCATCTGTAATATTGCACATAAAAATGAGGGGTGGTATTGTTAAATATAAGTAGTATATGTTGCATGGTACTCCCTCTAGTCAAAATTTACTTGTAGCTATAGCTCCTAACACATACAAAAAAGGACGAAATTTAAGTTTTAGTTTTGGTATAATTCTCCACTATTAACCGAATAGTCATCTCTCTAGCATCACCATCACCAATAACTCAATAAGCAATAAACAGGAGTACTTGATGGAAAATGTTGCCTCCAAAAACAAATGACAAGTATTCCAACCAAACCAACTATTTGAAACAACACCAACATTGGAATGGAGGTAGTAGTGAGGTAGGCACCACAACAAAAAGAATGCACATCATTCAGAACCCTAATTGACACAGTAATACTTTGTGTAGCAAAATGAATTAGTTTGCAAGAGAGTATTGCACTGAGTAAACCACACATGGACCATGTAACTCTTATCTTTGTAAATTAATTAATGGCTTAACTTGCGGGGGTATGAGAGGGGCCGAATGCAGAAGATGGTCTTTAGAGCTACGGTTGGAGAGTAAATAGTAATGTGGAGGCGAATAACCGATCTGCTTGCCGATGGAGCTTGTCCCCATCCGCTGCAAGAGACCCATATAATCTTCTGAATACATTCTTACTGTTTCAACAAGATTACATGGAGTGGGCTTAACTAATACTGCTATGCAATCAGGATAGTATGAGGACTCATCAACAAAATTGAGCTGGATACAGCCTAAACCAGAAGGGCAGGCCTGGCGCAGTGGTAGAGTATCTCCACTTGTGTCCTGGATTCGAATCAGCCTCCTTACACAATAAAAGGCAAGGGAAAGGCTGCCTAGAAATACCCTTCCACAGACCCCAAAATGTGTGGGAGCTTTCAGCACTGGGTACCCGCTCCAAAGAGTCCACAACTTATCACCATGTTAGTACACAGGTGACACTTTCTCAACCTGTGCACATACATTCCAGAACTCAGCACTGGACCATGATCTAGCTCACCTAATTTGTACGTACAAGGGACAATGCCAGCAGCACAATGACCTAGCATAGTATGTACAGTAACTAAAGCAAGTGCATACAGTTCGTGCAGCGGCAGGAGTCCATCAAGCCTATCATGCATGTGTTTGTTCAAGAATCCAGGTCAGCCAGGACATGCACACACATGTTCATCCAACAATACAGGTCCGCATGCATGTGTTCCAGCAATTTAAAGTGGTGTAGTTTTGCAAGAGCTGACCTGAGTTTATTGTCAAATACTGCTTATTGTTTGTATGTCTCATAATTATACTTGTCGAGTATGCTTTGTCACTTTTGTCTTGTGTTCTATTTGGTTTTCAGGTAACACGTGATAGTGGCACGCATGGGACTGGGAGCAGCACCTCGACATGGTTGGATACACACTACTCTCACACATATGTAGACTTAGTACACATCATGTACTGTACTTTAATCTTGCCCATTATAAGTTGTTAGATGCTTATTATTCTACACCGCTGAGACTTGTCATATGTTACTTAGCACTATAGTTAGTTCATACGGAGTTTTATTAGTATAATGCTTAATCTGAGTCATACTGAACATTATAAGCATGTGGACGGATACATTCTTATTTGGTTGTTGCCGATGTCTTTATAAAAAAAAGGCAGACTCTGTCGAAGTTTCTAACTATACCTAGACTAGACTTGCCAGTTTTTACCTTTGTGTGGTAGCATTTGTTAAAGTTCAGGACAGTATTGTGGTATGCATCCAGTCTTGGAAGAGTAAGACAGGAGGATAGTCCAAAAAGGGTAAAACACTAGAGGATACTAATTATGGGAACTAGGAGAGAGCTTGGGTCAGATTTAGTAAGTATTTGGGTTTACTTGGAGTCCTAGTCGCTAACCCTTTGAAGGATCCTAGTATCTTAGTACAGCCAAGCAAGAAGAAATAATTATATCCGCTATTTACTATCTCTCACGTAGTTGTACTGAATCATCGACAACTACTATGGAACGGAGGGAGTAGTTATCAAGGTGTGAATCAAGGACTGTTCACATCATCTCAAAGCGACTACAGTACGCATAAGCACTAAGCTAGCAACAAGTGGAATGGCAGCAGTAAAAGACAGATGTGCTATACCATTAATGGCACAGGTTATCTACTACATAAGAAAGGGAATTAAACGGGGTACCTTAGCACTTTGCTTGTCGTAGTGGTCTCTAGCATCATACAGTAATGCTGCTGGAGACATGCTTCCAATGCCAAAAATTGATGTGGTACAATCTGGAACTCGGTGCAGAAATTCCATACTTGAATTAGAGAGGATTCTTACGCCATCACACTCAGGGATGAGCATTATGGGTTCATCATAATTGTACTGCACGGGATCTCCATTGGGGCCAACCATCAAGAGCACTTCAGGCCAGTAAAGGAGCACGCTGTCCAACCCGCACCAAGCTATTTGATCCGGTGGTAATGCAGACTACAATATTTAGAAGATGATAATACTAGTGAATATTTGTGCAAAAGAGTGCTACTGCTAATCGATGCCTAGACAATGGTCAAAAGCACCAATGTATGCCTAGAACCAGAGACAGATTTTCCAGACTAGACCAGAGATACTTACATCACACTCGTACTCGAAGATGATCCTGGAGAAATCCGTGGGGATTACAAGCAGGCGGCCATCATGCGCGAACGCCGCAAGCAGCTTCCCGTTGGGTGAGACGGCCATTTTCTGCACGGGTCCGATCTCCAGGGCCTCTCCTAGAAGCTGCACGCCATCCTCGTCGACTGACATTACCCGATCGCCGACTGCGAGCAGAACCTCGGGGCTCCCGGACATGACGAACTGCGGCTCCACCACGGCCATGCAGAGCACCTGCTCGTCCTCGGCGACGCCCGGGTCGGCGAGCTCCCGCGGGTGCGGGTCGTCGGCCTCGACGTCGGCGGTGACCACGACCCGGTTGTCCTCTGTGAGGATGGCCACGCCGCCTCCCCAGAAGACGGCGTCGGCGACGCCGCCGGAGGCGGGCGGGAGCAGGGGGGTGGGGTTGGGGTTGGGGATTGGTTTCAGATCGGGGAGGCGGAAGCGGAGGAGGGAGCCGTCGGATAGGAGGGCGAGGAGGTTGAGGGAGCTGGAGAAGGCGAGCGAGTGGAGGCGGGGCAGGTGCGGCGTCCAGGGGGAGGAGGCGAGCGGGTGGCCGGAGGAGGAGAAGAGGAGGAGGCGGCGGCGCGAGGGCTCGGAGTGGAGCTGCACGATCTTGGAGTCGTCGCGCACGGCGGCGATCGGGCCCCCGAAGGGCGCGGCGGCGACGATGTGGGTGGAGAGGTCGAGGCGGCCGGTGGTGGTGGGCGGGGAGGAGGAGGAGGAGGCGGTGGTGGTGGGCGGGGAGGACCAGGGGAGGGGCGAGTAGATGGTGATGCGGCGGTAGAAGCGGTCGGAGAGGAGGTCCCACTCCGCCGCGACGGAGACGGAGGAGGACATCCCCGGCGCCGGCGGCGAGGTCGGAGCGCGGCCGGATCGCGCGCGAGCCGGCGAGGAAGGGGGTTGGAGCTCAACTGTCCGGGTTAGGACGGATTAGCCGCTGACATGAAGGACCCTGCCAGGTCAGGCGGCCGGCCAGGCTTCCTTCATCTTCTTCGTTCGGACTTCCCATGATTCGGCTCGTGCACGGGACACGGCATAGACACACAGGCCACAGCCCACAGCCCACAGCCCACAGCCCACAGCTTTTTTTCCCACAGCTCGGTCCAGGAAAACGGGATGGTGACAACAGCACATGGGCTATTTTTAGAATCCACGGGCCTTTTTATGATCCGCGATCTCCAAAATAAAAATAAAAGGCTTTGCTTCGGCCAAATTTACGAAACTGACCTTGAACTAAAAACTTCAGCACACAAAATGACCAATATTGAAGTTTGCACTGATCTTTTTGCAAACGTCACATGTCCCGGTGTTTGGACGGAACAACAAATAACGCGTCATCCAGGGAGTAGTTGATGTAGCCTCATGGAGCTCTCACAGCGATTTGAGCCTCGCGTCCGCTGGATCTTGCCAGATGTTGAATCTAGAGAGTCCATTCAACCGTTTATTTCTTTTATCGTACCGTATAAAATGCAGCTCCCGCGGTGAAACCCTAGCTACCAGCCACCAATGGCCTCTATTGTTGCGCCTCCTCCAATCTCCTCGCTTCACTCCTCCTCCAATCCTCTTCCTCCTCGTCTCCCCACCACCACATCTACCAACGTCTTTCTCCTACACCCTCTCTTCTCTGTGGGCCTTCTCCTCTCTCGCCATGGCACATCCATCGTGCGAAGCGCAGGCTGCTGGGATGAGTCTCTGTGTGTTGTCTCTCTCTCTCTCTCTCCGTCTCCCTCCATATCCCTCTCTCACACAAGATATCCTTGTTCCTGCAAAAAAAAAAGGGGGGAATAAGAAAAGAAGAAGGTTGCAGGGAGATGAGGTAGACCACATGGATTTGCCTCTAGAAGACATGAATAACCCGATTCAGCTCGGTTGTGGCCGGCCCTTTAGTTCTAGCAAAGTTCGTTGTTTTGGTCATCGTATTCTCTGATGTTGGATATAAACTTTACTCATTTTTAATTTTTTTCACATCTATGCATTGTGACATAGTTGCATACTTCTTATTGTTGCATTAATAACTTCAATATAGGTGAAAAAAAGACTAACAAAGTATATTCCATTTCATTAGGCGTATTACCACGCATATCTTCTAGCATCATTTTGCCAGGGTTCAACTATTTTGATTAAATTATCTATTGTGACTCAGAACTGCAATCCGTTTGCCAAATAACATATGACAGTTGACGTTTTGATGCAGCTTCCAAGCCATCTCTAATCCCCGCATGCCCAAAGCTCGTGAATAAAAGGGTCCTCAATACAGTTAGTCGAATGCACCCCGTTCAGTCAAATCACAATTGCTATCTCTCATAACATAGCCCCATCAAGATACATGATTTACCAGATCAAGTGAGCCATATGTGTTTACCGTAGTCTAGCCAGCCGGTGAAGGCGGGGACGATATGTTGTGTTCTTATATTGTAGGTTCATCAAGTTTGGAAATGTTATGATCAACTAAAATTCTAGGGGGTGATACGTCTCCAACGTATCTACAATTTCTTATGTTCCATGCTAGTTTTATGACAATACCTACATGTTTTGTTCACACTTTATGATGTTTTGATGCATTTTTCGGCACTAACCTATTAACAAGATGCCGAAGCCGTTCTGTTTTCTGCTGTTTTGGTTTGAAATCCTACAGGAAATATTCTCGAATTGGACGAAACAAAAACCCACGGTCTTATTTTTCCACGGAGTTTCCAGAAGACCGAAGAGGATACGAAGTGGGGCCACGAGGAGCGCCACCATAGGGCGGCGCGGCCAGGAGGGCCCGCGCCACCCTATGGGGTGGGCCCTCGAGCCCCCACTCGCCCTTCCGCCTACTTAAACTCTCCGTCGCGAAACCCTAGTACCGAGAGCCACGATACGGAAAAAGTTCCAGAGACGCCGCCGCCGCCAATCCCATCTCGGGGGATTCGGAGATCGCCTCCGGCACCCCGGAGAGGGGAATCATCACGGAGGGCTCTACATCACCATGCCCGCCTCCGGAGATGCGTGAGTAGTTCATCCTTGGACTATGGGTCCATAGGTAGCTAGTTGGTTGTCTTCTCCTCTTGTGCTATCATGTTTAGATCTTGTGAGCTGCCTAACATGATCAAGATCATCTATTTGTAATGCTACATGTTGTGTTTGGTGGGATCCGATGAATATGGAATACTATGTCAAGTTGATTATTGATCTATCATATATGTGTTGTTTATTTTCTTGCATGCTCTCCGTTGCTAGTAGGGGCCAAGTTGATACTTGTAACTCCAAGAGGGAGTATTTATGCTCGATAGTGGGTTCATGCCTCCATTGAATCTGGGACAGTGACAGAAAGTTCTAAGGTTGTGGATGTGTTGTTGCCACTAGGGATAAAACATCAATGCTTTGTCTAAGGATATTTGTGTTGGTTACATTACGCACCACACTTAATGCAATTGTCTGTTGTTTGCAACTTAATACTGGAGGGGGTGCGGATGCTAACCTAAAAATGGACTTTTAGGCATAGATGCATGTTGGATGGCGGTCTATGTTCTTTGTCGTAATGCCCTGATTAAATCTCATAGTGATCATCATGATATGTATATGAATCTTTATTTGTCAATTGCCCACCTGTAATTTGTTCACCCAGCATGTTATTTATCTTATTGGAGAGACACCACTAGTGAACTGTGAACCCCGGTCCATTCTTTTACATCTGAAATACAATCTACTGCAATCTCTATTCTCTGTTGTTATTCGCAAACAAACATCATTCTCCACACCATACGTTTAATCCTTTGTTTTCAGCAAGCCGGTGAGATTGACAACCTCACTGTTAAGTTGGGGCAAAGTTTGTGATTGTGTTGTGCGGGTTCCACGTTGGCGCCGGAATCACTGTTGCCGCACTACACTCCTCCACCAACAACCTTCACGTGGCCTTCATCTCCTACTGGTTCGATAACCTTGGTTTCTTGCTGAGGGAAAACTTGCTGTACGCATCACACCTTCCTCTTGGGGTTCCCAACAGACGTGTGCTTCACGCGTTATCAAGCTCTTTTTGGCGCTGTTGCCGGGGAGATCAAGACACGCTGCAAGGGGAGTCTCTCACATCCAATCTCTTTACTTTGTTTATTGTCTTGCTTTACTTTACTTTATTTTCTGTCTTGTTTGCTTTATATCAAAAACACAAAAAATTAGTTGCTTTACTTTACTTTCTGTCTTGTTTTCTCTATATCAAAAACACACAAAAATTAGTTACTTGTTTTTACTTTATTCTATTCTGTTTGTTTAGTTTACTTTTACTACTGTCAAGATGAATACTCCTGAAAACACTAAGTTGTGTGATTTCACTAGCACAAAAAATAATGATTTTATAAGTACTCCTATTGCTCCACCTGCTACTACAGCAGAATTTATGAAATTAAACCTGCTTTACTGAATCTTGTTATGAGAGAGCAATTTTCTGGTGTTAGTAATTATGATGATGCTGTCCATCTTAATAATTTTGTTGAACTTTGTGAAATGCAAAGGTATAAGGATATAGATGGTGATATTATAAAACTGAAATTGTTTCCTTTCTCCTTAAGAGGAAGAGTTAAAGATTGGTTGCTATCTTTGCCTAAGAATAGTATTGATTCATGGACTAAATGTAAAGATGCTTTTATTAGTAAATATTATCCTCCTGCTAAGATTATATCTTTGAGAAGTAGCATTATGAATTTTAAGCAATTAGATAATGAACATGTTGCTCAAGCATGGGAGAGAATGAAATCTTTGGTAAAGAATTGCCCTACCCATGTACTAACTACTTGGATGATCATCCAAACCTTTTATGCAGGATTGAATTTTTCCTCGAGGAAACTATTGGATTCAGCTGCTGGAGGTACTTTTATGTCCATCACTTTGGGTGCTGCAACAAAGCTTCTTGATGATATGATGATCAATTACTCTGAATGGCATATTGAAAGAACTCCTCAAGGTAAGAAGGTAAATTCTGTTGAAGAAACCTCTTCTTTGAGTGATAACATTGATGTTATTATGTCTATGCTTGTTAATGGTAGATCTCATGTCGATCCTACTAATGTTCCTTTAGCTTCATTGGTTGCTCAAGAAGAGCATGTTGATGTGAATTTCATTAAGAATAATAATTTCAACAACAATGCTTATAGGAATAATTATGGCAACAACAACTATAGGCCATATCCTTCTAATAATGGTAGTGGTTATGGTAATGCCTATGGTAATTCTTACAACAATAATAAGAGTGTACCCTCTGGTCTTGAAGTCATGCTTAAAGAATTTATTAGTACACAAACTGCTTTTAATAAAACTGTTGAGGAAAAGCTTGGTAAAATTGATGTTCTTGCTTCTAAGGTTGATAGTCTTGCTCTTGATGTTGATCTTTTAAAACTGAAAGTTATGCCTGATGAAGTTAAAGATACTAAGTTTGCTAAAACAAATGCTATGCAAGTTCAAATCAATGATAATATTAGAATGTTGGCTGAATTGCATGCTAGGTGGGATAGAGAAGAAAAAGAAAAACTTGCTAAAGAGAATAATGTAGCTAAAGTTTGGACTATTACCACCACTAGTAATGTTGATTCTTCACATGTTGCTAAACCTCCTACTATCAATGGTAAAATAATTGGTGTTGGCAATGTTTCTACTCTTAGTACAAAGCGTGCAAAATTGCCTGAAACTGCTGAAACTGTTTGTGATAATAGTGCTGAAATTTTTCAGAATGCTGTAGATCATAATGGTTTAGATTTTGATAGTTGTCATATTACTGAAGTTATAAAGTTCTTACAAAAACTTGCTAGAAGTCCTAATGCTAGTGCTATAAATTTAGCCTTTACAAAACATATTACAAATGCTCTCATTAAAGCTAGAGAAGAGAAATTAAAACTTGAAGCTTCTATTCCTAGGAAGTTGGAAGATGGTTGGGAGCCCATCATTAAGATGAAATTCAATGATTTTGATTGTAATGCTTTATGTGATCTTGGTGCAAGTATTTCTGTTATGCCCAAGAAAGTTTATGATATGATTGACTTGCCACCATTGAAAAATTGTTATCTGGATGTTAATCTTGCTGATAATTCTATAAAGAAACCTTTGGGGAGGATTGATAATGTTCGCATTAAGGTTAACAATAATCTTGTCCCCGTTGATGTTGTTGTCTTGGATATCGAATGCAATGCATCTTGTCCTATTGTTTTGGGAAGACCCTTTCTTCGAACTGTTGGAGCCATTATTAATATGAAAGAAGGAAATATTAAGTATCAATTCCCTCTCAAGAAAGGTATGGAACACTTCCCTAGAAAGAGAATGAAGTTGCTTTTTGATTCTATTATTAGAACAAATTATGATGTTGATGCTTCTTCTCTTGATGTTACTTGATTTGCACTTTCTGCGCCTAGCTGAAAGGCGTTAAAGAAAAGCACTTCTTGGGAGATAACCCATGGTTTTATTTTACTACTGTATTGTTGAGTCTTGGAAGTTGTTACTATTGTAGCAACCTCTCCTTATCATGTTTTTGTGCCAAGTAAAGTCTCTATAGTAAGGTTGATACTAGATTTGGATTACTGCGCAGAAACGGATTTGCTGTCTGTCACGAATTCGCGTCCTTCTCTCTCTAGAAGAATCAAAAAAATCTGCCAATTTACGTACGTGATCCTCAGATATGTACGCAACTTATATTAGTTTTGATTTTTTCCATCTGAGCAAGTTAAGTGCCTCAGAAAATTCGTCTTTACGGACTGTTCTGTTTTGATAGATTCTGCCTTTTTATTTCGCATTGCCTCTTTTGCTATGTTGAATGGATTTCTTTGTTCCATTAACTTTCAGTAGCTTTGTGCAATGTCCAGAAGTGTTAAGAATGATTATGTCACCTCTGAATATGTGAATTTTTGATTATGCACTAACCCTCTAATGAGTTTGCTTAAAGTTTGGTGTGGAGGAAGTTTTCAAGGGTCAAGAGAAGAGGATGATACAATATGATCAAGAAGAGTGAAAAGTCTAAGCTTGGGGATGCCCCCGTGGTTCATCCCTGCATATTTCAAGAAGACTCAAGCATCTAAGCTTGGGGATGCCCAAGGCATCCTTCTTCATCGACAACTTATAAGGTCAATTCTAGTGAAACTATATTTTTATTCCGTCACATCTTATGTTCTTTACTTGGAGCGTCTTTTTGCTTTTGTTTTTGTTTTTGTTTGAATAAATTCGGATCCCACAATCCTTGTACTGGAGATATACATGCTCCGCTTTTTCATTTGAACACTTGTGTTCTTAGTTATGCTTTAATGTTCATGGCAAAGGCTGAAAACTGCTTCGTTAATTGCTATTTGGTTGGAATCAGAAAATGCTTCATATGGTTTTGAATAAGTTGATACTTGGCAATTGTTTTGAGCTCTCATAGATCATGTTTAAGCTCTTGCATCATGTAGTTTAAATCTATTAGTGGAGAACTACTGTAGAGCTTGTTGAAATTTGGTTTGCATGATTGATCTCTCTAAGGTCTAGATATTTTCTTGTAAAAGTGTTTGAACAACAAGGAAGACAGTGTAGAGTCTTATAATGCTTGCAATATGTTCTTGTGTAAGTTTTGCTGTACCTGTTCATACTTTTGTTTGCTTCAAACAACCTTGCTAGCCAAAGCCTTGTACTGAGAGGAAATGCTTCTCGTGCATCCAAACATCTTGAGCCAAAACCCATGCCATTTGTGTCCACCATAACTACCTATATGTGGTTTTTTCTGCCATTCCAAAGTAAATTACTTGAGTGCTACCTTTAAAATTTCATTCCTTTGTCCTTGCAATATATAGCTCATGGGAAAATAGCTTAAAAACTATTGTGGTGATGAATATGTTGCTATGTATCTTAGTTCTTATAAGTTGCTTGTTGAGCGGTAACCATGTTTCTGGGGACGCCGTCAACTTTTTACACCTTTGTTGAATATCATGTGAGTTGCTATGCATGTTCGTCTTGTCTGAAGTAAGGGTGATTTATCATGATCAAATGGTTTGAGTATGCATATTGTTAGAGAAGAACATTGGGCCGCTAACCAAAGCCATGTATCATGGTGGAAGTTTCAGTTTGGACATTAATCCTCAATCTCTTATGAGAATATTATTTGTTGTTGAATGCTTATGCATTAAAGAGGAGTCCATTATCTGTTTTCTATGTTGTCCGGTATGGATGTCCTTAGTTGAGATCTATCAAAAACGAGAAATCAAATGTGATTTATCTCCTTGGACCTTTGTACAAGCGGCATAGAGGTACCCCTTTGTGACACTTGGTTGAAACATATGGTATGCAATGATAATCCATGTAAATCCAAGCTAATTAGGACAAGGTACGGGCACTATTGGTATTCGATGCATGAGGCTTGCAACTTGTAGGAAGTTTTATGCATAACACATATGAATTATTACTACCGTTGACAAAATTGTTTCTATGTTTTCAAAATAAAAGGCTCTAGCACAAAAATAGTAATCCATGCTTCCATCTGCGAAGGGCCTTTCTTTTACTTTATGTTGAGTCAGTTTACCTACTTCTTTCCATCCTAGAAGCAAACACTTGTGTCAAGTGTGTTCATTGATTCTTACATGATTACTTATTGCACTTGTTATATTACTTTATGTTGACAATTATCCATGAGATATACATGTTACAAGTTGAAAGCAATTGCTGAAACTTAATCATCCTTTGTGTTGCTTCAAAACCTTCTACTTTGAATCTATTGCTTTATGAGTTAGCTCTTATGCAAGTCTTTTTGATACTTGTCTTGAAAGTACTATTCATGAAAAGTTTTGCTATATGATTCAGTTGTTTAGTCATTATCTCTTTGTTAGCAATCTATTGCTTCGAATCACTCCATTCATCTCATATGCTTTACAATAATGTTGATCAAGATTATGATGGTAGCATGTCACTTCAGAAATTATTGTTTTTATCGTTTACCTACTCGAGTAGGAACTAAGCTTGGGGATGCTTGATACGTCTCCAACGTATCTATAATTTCTTATGTTCCATGCTAGTTTTATGACAATACCTACATGTTTTGTTCACACTTTATGATGTTTTGATGCATTTTCCGGCACTAACCTATTAACAAGATGCCGAAGCGCCAGTTCTGTTTTCTGCTGTTTTGGTTTCAGAAATCCTACACAGGAAATATTCTCGGAATTGGACGAAACAAAAGCCCACGGTCTTATTTTCCACGGAGTTTCCAGAAGACCGAAGAGGATACGAAGTGGGGCCACGAGGAGCCGCCACCATAGGCGGCGCGGCCAAGGAGGGCCGCGCCACCCTATGGGGTGGGCCCCTCGAGCCCCTCCGACTACGCCCTTCCGCCTACTTAAACTCTCCGTCGCGAAAACCCTAGTACCGAGAGCGATGACCCACAAGTATAGGGGATCGCAACAGTCTTCGAGGAAGTATTACCCAATTTATTGATTCGACACAAGGGGAGACAAAGAATACTTGTAAGCCTTAACAACGGAGTTGTCAATTCAGCCGCACTGGAAACAGACTTGCTCGCAAGAGTTTATCGGTAGCAACCGTTTTATAGCAGTAGGAGTAGTGAAATAACGGCCGGTGAAATAAAAACAGCAGTAGTGATTATAGTAAACGGCAGGATTAAAATACTGTAGACACAGGGATGGATGAACGGGCGTTGCATGGATGAGAGAATTCATATAACAATCATGGTAGGCCATTTGCAGATAATAATAAAGCGGTATCCAAGTACTAATCAATCCATAGGCATGTGTTCCGTATATAGTCGTACGTGCTCGCAATGAGAAACTTGCACAACATCTTTTGTCCTACCAGCCGGTGTGGCGGGCCTCTAGGGAAACTACTAGAAATTAAGGTACTCCTTTTAATAGAACCGGAGCAAAGCATTAACACTCCGTGAACACATGTGATCCTCACATCACGCCTTCCCCTCCGGTTGTCCCAAATGTCACTTTGGGGCCTCGGGTTCCGGACATCAACGTGTGTATACAACTTGCAGGTAAGATCAATAAACAATGAATATCTTCATGAATCAATAACATGTTCAGATCTGAGATCATGGCACTCGGGCCCTAGTGACAAGCATTGAGCATAACAAGTTGCAACAATATCATAAAAGTAACATCTACGGATACTAGGCACCATGCCCTAACAATCTTATGACTATTACATGACAAATCTCATCCAATCCCTACCATCCCCTTCAGCCTACAGCGGGGGAATTACTCACACATGGATGGGGGAAACATGGTTGGTCGATGGAGAGGCGTCGGTGGTGATGGCGGCGATGATCCCCTCCAATTCCCCGTCCGGGGAGTGCCGAACGAAGTTTCTGGTCCCGAGACGGAGTTTCGCGACAGTGGCGGCCTCTGGATGGTTTCGGCGACTTCGACTTCTCGTCTCGCGTTTTTAGATCGAAACTCTTAAGTAGTCCAAAGGGGGGCGTCGGGAGGCCGAGGCGGCCACACGCTAGGCGGCGCCCCCTACAGGCCGCGCCGGCCTAGTGTCTGGGGGGCCGGGCCTCCCCAGGCCTGCCCTTCGCTCCGTGATTCTTGGAAAAATAACCCCTTCGACATAAATTTCGAGGATTTTCCTAAAAGTTGAATTTCTGCACAAAAACGAGACACCAGAGCAATTCTGCTGAAAACAGCGTTAGTTTGTGTTAGTTGTATCCAAAATACACAAATTAGAGGCAAAACAATAGCAAAAGTGTTCGGGAAAGTAGATACGTTTTGGACGTATCAACTCCCCCAAGCTTAGCTTATTGCAAGCAATCAATTCAACAACTGAGTGCGATAAAAGAACTTTTACGAACACATTTGCTCATATGATGTAAATATTCACATGATATGGCAAGTGCTTAGGCAATTCATAATAAGATACGTGCAAATAAAGTCATCTAATAGCTGCGTCAATCATGAAAGAGATACCAACAAACTAATAACAAGCATCATGAAGCACTTCCATAAGCAGGATTGCAATGTTCATAGAAAGATATGATAAAGTGGTATCTCGCTTGCCTGTATTTGTACAGCAAAACATAAATGCCCAGGCACCTCTGAAGTTCATAGAAAGACTAGAAGTAAAGATTTTCAAAGATAAAAGCATCAAAGTTATACCAGAGTTGATCATATTTTGGGACAAGCATATTATACTAAGAACGACAGTTATGCTCTCAAGAAGGTGCTCAAAGAAAGGATGGTGACTCAACATAAAAGTAAAAGATTGACCCTTCGCAGAGGGAAGCAGGGATTAACATGTGCTAGAGCTTTTCATTTTTTTTCAAAGACAGAAGTAAAATTATTTTGAGAGGTGTTTGTTGTTGTCAACGAATGATAGTGGGTACACTAACCACCTCGCCAACCATAATCTCAAGAGCGGCTCCCATGAAGGACGTCATCTCTACTAGCAAGGTAGATCATCCCTCTTCTCTTTTGTTTACACATGCATTTTAGTTTCATTATGGATGACACTCCCCCAACCTTTGCTTACACAAGCCATGGCTAACCGGATCCTCGGGTGCCTTCCAACATTCACATACCATGGGAAGTGTCTATTTGTAGGTTAAGTTGCTTACTGATGAATTAGAGCAAAACACGTGAAGAGAATTATTAATGAAGGTTAATTAATTGGGGCTGGGAACCCCGTTGCCAGCTCTTTTTGCAAAATTATTGGATAAGCGGATGTTCCACTAGTCCATTTGTGAAAGTCTGTCAGAAGTAAATGACAAGGTTGAAAGATAAAACACCATATACTTCCTCATGAGCTATAAAACATTAACACAAATTGAGAAGTAGTTTGAAGGTTTAAAGGTAGCACATGAGAATTTACTCGGAATGGTTTGAAATGCCATGCATAGGTATTTATGGTGGACACTTTGGAACAACTTGGTTTCAGGTATTTGGAAGCACGAGCAGCGTTCCCGCTCAGTACAAGTGAAGGCTAGCAATAGACTGGGAAGCGACAATCAAGAGAGCAATAACCGTCATAATCATGCTTGCGACAAAATAAAATTAACGGAGGCATAAAAGTGATACAAGAACTCTGAAGCAAAGTAAATCATCGAGGCTTAATTGACTTTTGTTTAGTCATATGCATGCGTGAGCATGTGCCAAGTCGATTCAAGTGAATTATCTTTGTAGCACCCTACCTTTTAATAAAGGCAAGATACATGTGTATAGTGCTATTCCCGGGATCACTGATAGCACACACATTACAAAATATAGTAATCATTGCAATAGTATCAAATTACTACATCTTTGATCCAGAGGGTAAAGTAAAACCTTACAAATTGCATAGTCACATGGACTAGCTCAACAATATTCAGAACATACACAGCGGAAAGTAAATCATCAATGAGCCTTCATCATCTTCATGTGCCACAGGCAGTCATGTTGGAATGTAGACTCGAGATCCTACCACGTACTTCTCCTCAGAAAATCCTGCACGTTTGAATATGCAGCCCCACGAATGGAGGTCAATACAATGATGTACTGGCAAATGACACTTATATGGTGGCAGTTTTGGGCATGACTATCTACATGATATTTGGCAAGTGGAGTTTAGGTAAATTTGCATAAAACCAATTTTATCCTACATTTTATTTAAAACCAAAACATTTGAAAATCTTTGAATGACATTATGAAATCACACCATGGTTAAATCCTCCATGGGTTTTAGAATCACATGGTTACATCTCCCATGAGTTTTCAAAGGTTAATTCCAGTTTTAAATACATTCAGAAAAGATGATGAGATTCTTCCGTACATTCCCTGCCTAGAGGCTCAAATTGTCCATAACCGGGGACACGGCTAAGATCTTAGGTTTTTAAACTCTCGAGAGGTTGCGCTCTTTACCCACAATTAACAACCAAGCCTTTTTGCCAAAATTCTTCATCTTCATTAAGGCCAGGACGAGGTCACTACGAAGCCTTTCTTTAGCAGCCCCTCTACCTACCGGATCCGCCCGTACCCTGAAACTCCACCCTCTGGCGGTACCCTAGGCGAGGTTTCCCACTAAGTACTTAGCTAAGACAGAGCCCATAATGTATTGTGGTTGCACTGGAAGCTATCTAAAAACAAGGACGACATAATAATCTCTCTAATCCTGGGTGGCAACCCCTATTCAACCGCGCACTCTCAGGCACCCACCCGTCCACTGGTCCATCCCCAGGGATCGGAGCCCTAAGCAGCCGCCCACCACTCAAACAATCCACCCAGGTGATTCATTAAGGGTTGTTAATTTTCACTTTTCAAACCATCACAATCGAAATAATGAAACAGCATTTGGCATTTGATGTTGCAGAGCAAAAACAAAGTATCCTATCATTAGGTTCAGGAGTAGCTACACACTACTAGGTTTTGCTAAGCATAGCATAATACTTTTCTTTTGAAAACAAAATCCTACCATGCATACTAGTTTGAAAACACTAATGCATAATAAAAATAAGTAGGAATTGAGCGTCACTTGCCTTTTTGGTAGTCGAAGCGCGTTCACTTCTCTTAATCAAAATACGTGCCTCTCCGTACAAACTATAACATAGAATATAGCACAACATAAACACACCATTCAACAACAACATCATAATCAAACAAGACAACAATCAGAAATCGCTCTATGGTACTAAGGTGTGGCATGAGGTTTGGCTTGCAAGATATGAATTGGACATATTGAATGGATGAGTCAAATACTTGAAAAATGAAATGATTATCTAAGTCAAGTGCTTCGAAGAAAAATGATTGATAAGAACCTATGATCAATGGTTGTTTTCTACTCAAGATTGGGTAATTGAAATGATCCATATGATAAAATCACACGATTCTCAAATGCAGCTCAAAACATTATTTAGTAAAGTGTGACAACACTTACTAAGATAGTATGAGTTACACATAGGCTTAGGTATGGATTTGTGATATGTTGAATTACTCAATCAACTCATTTGTAAATTGAATAGTTCAATATAAGCCAATAGGATTAAATGGTCATGAGGTTGAAAATGTAAGAACGATATGAACAATGTGGGTCAAGGATGCTAATGGATATCAAGGGTTCAAAACATTTGCTATGTAGTATAGTGACTCAACATAACACTTGCACAAGAAAAAATCCATAGCTAAGATTGGTCACCATTTACTCAAATAGCTCAATTGTCATTTGAATAAGGTGAACTAGACAACTAAGAGTAGGATATGCATTATCTATGAACATGATAAACAATTATAACTGATCCTGAAAGATGGGTATGATCATAAGGATTAATTTGGCTAAAGGAGCTATGTTGAAGCCAGTCATGGGACTGCACTTTTCACGAAAAGTCATTAGAAGAAGTTTTCCGGATGGAAGAACTTTCTACACGGAAGTTGTAGAGAATTCCATTACAAGCGTATCGCCAAAAGAATCTCTCGGAAAAAGTTTGTAGAATTTATTTTATAGATGATGTTGCGGATCAAAGGGATACCGCGAAAATAAAGTGGACGAAACTGCCACGCAAAATGTCTAACATGATCTACGAGATTTGCTGATTCCAACGGTATATGGTTTGTCGAAATCCGACGGATAGAACTTAAGATATGAATTTTACAAAACTAGACCTAAGTGGTTACAGTTCTAGTGGTGTACGGAAAGTTGTCCGAACAAGTTGCTCGGATAGAAAAACTTCCTATATAAAAGTTGTAGAGGATCTAATAAGAAACTTAACGGAAGAACCACTATTTTAAACAGAGATGTAGATCTACGGAACTAAAATTGCGAAGTTACGTACGAAAATCTACGTGAAAAGAGCGGAAATAAAATTATTACCGGGTGAGAGATGCGTCGGGTCACGGCGTTTCCCCGTTGCGGATGCTGCGCCACGATTGTGCTTCCCAAATAACGCGTTGCGTCGCGAGCTAGCAAAGAGCAGTTTTGCGCCGTGTTTGGTGCGCTCCGGGGAGAGAGAGGAGGCGCCAGGCGCTGGGTGTGTTTGGGCTGCCCCTTTGGGTGTCATTATATAGGCTTCAGGCTTGAGGAATTTTACTTGACCAGACGATGTGGGACTAAAAGAAGTAAAGGAAAAAGGGCAGCGTCGGGAATTGGAGGCGGCGGCGCGTGTGTGGTGGGCTGGGGACGGGAGCTGGCCAGGTGGGGGCGTTGGGCCGGGGCAAGGCGGGCATTAGGCCGGGGGCGGCCTAGGCGGGTGCTGGCCTCGTGCGTGCTGGGCGCTGGCCTGGGCTGTGGCGTGGGCGTCGCGGCGCTGGGTGCCTGGGTGGGCCGCGCGAGCTGGGCTGGTCGGCCTGGCCGCGCCCTCTCCTTTTTTTCTATATTGAAATTGGAAATACATATTTGGAGGCTCAAAAATAATCGGAAAAATGCAAATGAGGTACCGTTGGATTCGTTATGAAAAATGCTTCAATATGAGATTAAATTTGGAACAAAAATATAAACTTTATAAAATCAAAATTTGACATACATGTCTATGTGGCTATAGTGCCCTTTTAGGGTTTAATGTTTTCTCAAATAAAATATTTTATAAGTTCAAAACCTCCGAAAAAATAGAGCATTGTTGAAAAATCTTTTGAAAACCAAGTTTTATGAAAACTCTATATTTTTGCAAAACCTTTTTAATATCTCTTTGTGAAAATAAAATAATCTTTATATACATTTGGCCTATATGTGTGATTTTGAAAACACTTTAAAACCAAAAGTCTTTGAATACACTATTTTGGAATTAACTTGTAAATAACTTTAAAAAGTTTTAAATCTTTGTGAATTTTCAATCAAGTTCAAACAATCAAGCATTAAATTTATTTTTATTTTATATTTCGAAATTTAGAAAATTTTGGGATGTGACAGACTACCACCCTTAAAAGAAATCTCGTCCTCGAGATTTGAGAAAGGCTAGAAAGAAAAGGTTTTGGGCTCAGGTCTTCTAATAGGTTCATACTCACTATTGCTTCTTTTTGGAACATCTCCGAGGGAATTTCGGAAGTTAACCTTGGGCTTTGAAAACTTGACACTAAACCATATATGGTCATATCATCCACTGTATCCATTCTTATGAGGGTACTCATCCCATGGGTATTATCATGTACTTGAGTATACTCGATCATGGGGAACTCCTTATGATACATTATCCAAATACCATCTCATGCGGCCTCTGATGTAAATCCATAACCCAATGGTATGGCTTCTACCACCCTTAAAAGAAACTTTTGTTAGGTAGTCTTAGGTCTTGGATTTAGGCTAAGCTCATCTTGAATATGACCTGGCACATCCGGGGATATGACTTGGCAACATGTCATATTTGGACAACATCCATGGCTTGGGGCTTCTGAGCTAACATCTAATAGGTGATTGTTTATTCACATATAGTGAACAACATATCTCTCCAAGGTGAGTCGAATAGGTTTCCTTCATTTTTTTCCTTCTTGGTGTCTCCGACCACTTTCCACCACTCTTCTTCTAGTGGCTAGATCTTCAAACTAAACGTAGTCCTACGCTTGGCAGCACTTGCCTACTATAAGGGTATAATAATTCTCCACCCTAAGGTTCAGGCTTATCGGCGTCATCTCTTTCGTAGGTATGTCTCTCTAGATTCGCCATTCCTCATAACAAGAGCGAACAATATGAGTAGTCGTCATGGGGGCCAATCCATGTCGCACCCAATCATTTTCTTGTTTTCAGTTTGGTATATCTCATATTCTAACTCTTGGTCAACCTCACAAGTTTGACAAAAACTTCCATGGAGAATTGAATCAATATTTCAGTCCCCATTATTGAATTGTTTTGAAAACATTTCTGTCGATCCCTAGCTAGGGTTTTGTGTATCTCACATCCTATGCTTCTTCATCTTGATAGGAAACATCAGGGTTGGTTTCACAACTGTTGTCTTCATGGCGAGTTGCCGAGAAAACATTTTTTGGGTTGGGTATAGATGAGAATAGATAGAAAGATTCTAAAGGAGGTTTCCTACCCAAACACATCATATCAAGGCAAAACATCTTACAAACAACATCTAACAAGCATCAAGCAATATGTTTCAAACACAAACAAAAAGGCATGGTCATACCAAATTTTGGTAAGATCAATACTTTCTAATGCTAGCGTTGTTTCAATAAAAAGAGAGCTAATGGTGGTCTGGTCTATTTCTACATTGGCATCATGTTTCTATTCTACTCCTTCGGTGTATCTTCGTGTGTTGTGCAGTCTGCATCGAAGTCTTCCTTCAAGTTCTTCATTGGTCTTCCGTGAAACACTTATTGTGGAGTCGAAGAATATCGCACGAAGCATTAGTCACTCACTTCAGGCACAAGGTCATCATCTTTACTTCCTTGATGGTTTCATAAGTTAGGTCATCTAAAGAAAGAGGAAAACAATTTTGGAGATGAAGTAGATGAGAATACAAGAGGTTTAAAAAGCAAACATATTTTTAATTGAAATAGGATTAGACAAAACTTTCATCCTAGGGTCTTCCTATTTCTAATCCAAACCTAGGGTCTCGATCCTACAGGCAACACTATGCTCGATACCATTCGTAGCACCCTACCTTTTAATAAAGGCAAGATACATGTGTATAGTGCTATTCCCGGGATCACTGATAGCACACACATTACAAAATATAGTAATCATTGCAATAGTATCAAATTACTACATCTTTGATCCAGAGGTACAGTAAAACCTTACAAATTGCATAGTCAAATGGACTAGCTCAACAATATTCAGAACATACACAGCGAAAAGTAAATCATCAATTAGCCTTCATCATCTTCATGTGCCATAGGCAGTCATGTTGGAATGTAGACTCGAGATCCTACCACGTACTTCTCCTCGGAAAATCCTGCACGTTTGAATATGCAGCCCCACGAATGGAGGTCAGTACAATGATGTACTGGCAAATGACACTTATATGGTGGCAGTTTTGGGCATGACTATCTACATGATATTTGGCAAGTGGAGTTTAGGTAAATTTGCATAAAACCAATTTTATCCTACATTTTATTTAAAACAAAACATTTGAAAATCTTTGAATGACATTATGAAATCACACCATGGTTAAATCCTCCATGGGTTTTAGAATCACATGGTTACATCTCCCATGAGTTTTCAAAGGTTAATTCCAGTTTTAAATACATTCAGAAAAGATGATGAGATTCTTCCGTACATTTGCCTAGAGGCTCAAATTGTCCATAACCGGGGACACGGCTAAGATCTTAGGTTTTTAAACTCTCGAGAGGTTGCGCTCTTTACCCACAATTAACAACCAAGCCTTTTTGCCAAAATTCTTCATCTTCATTAAGGCCAGGACGAGGTCACTACGAAGCCTTTCTTTAGCAGCCCCTCTACCTACCGGATCCGCCCGTACCCTGAAACTCCACCCTCTGGCGGTACCCTAGGCGAGGTTTCCCACTAAGTACTTAGCTAAGACAGAGCCCATAATGTATTGTGGTTGCACTGGAAGCTATCTAAAAACAAGGACGACATAATAATCTCTCTAATCCTGGGTGGCAACCCCTATTCAACCGCGCACTCTCAGGCACCCACCCGTCCACTGGTCCATCCCCAGGGATCGGAGCCCTGAGCAGCCGCCCACCACTCAAACAATCCACCCAGGTGATTCATTAAGGGTTGTTAATTTTCACTTTTCAAACCATCACAATCGAAATAATGAAACAGCATTTGGCATTTGATGTTGCAGAGCAAAAACAAAGTATCCTATCATTAGGTTCAGGAGTAGCTACACACTACTAGGTTTTGCTAAGCATAGCATAATACTTTTCTTTTGAAAACAAAATCCTACCATGCATACTAGTTTGAAAACACTAATGCATAATAAAAATAAGTAGGAATTGAGCGTCACTTGCCTTTTTGGTAGTCGAAGCGCGTTCACTTCTCTTAATCAAAATACGTGCCTCTCCGTACAAACTATAACATAGAATATAGCACAACATAAACACACCATTCAACAACAACATCATAATCAAACAAGACAACAATCGAAATCGCTCTATGGTACTAAGGTGTGGCATGAGGTTTGGCTTGCAAGATATGAATTGGACATATTGAATGGATGAGTCAAATACTTGAAAAATGAAATGATTATCTAAGTCAAGTGCTTCGAAGAAAAATGATTGATAAGAACCTATGATCAATGGTTGTTTTCTACTCAAGATTGGGTAATTGAAATGATCCATATGATAAAATCACACGATTCTCAAATGCAGCTCAAAACATTATTTAGTAAAGTGTGACAACACTTACTAAGATAGTATGAGTTACACATAGGCTTAGGTATGGATTTGTGATATGTTGAATTACTCAATCAACTCATTTGTAAATTGAATAGTTCAATATAAGCCAATAGGATTAAATGGTCATGAGGTTGAAAATGTAAGAACGATATGAACAATGTGGGTCAAGGATGCTAATGGATATCAAGGGTTCAAAACATTTGCTATGTAGTATAGTGACTCAACATAACACTTGCACAAGGAAAAATCCATAGCTAAGATTGGTCACCATTTACTCAAATAGCTCAATTGTCATTTGAATAAGGTGAACTAGACAACTAAGAGTAGGATATGCATTATCTATGAACATGATAAACAATTATAACTGATCCTGAAAGATGGGTATGATCATAAGGATTAATTTGGCTAAAGGAGCTATGTTGAAGCCAGTCATAGGACTGCACTTTTCGCGAAAAGTCATTAGAAGAAGTTTTCCGGATGGAAGAACTTTCTACACGGAAGTTGTAGAGAATTCCATTACAAGCGTATCGCCAAAAGAATCTCTCGGAAAAAGTTTGTAGAATTTATTTTATAGATGATGTTGTGGATCAAAGGGATACCGAGAAAATAAAGTGGACGAAACTGCCACGCAAAATGTCTAACATGATCTACGTGATTTGCTGATTCCAACGGTATATGGTTTGTCGAAATCCGACGGATAGAACTTAAGATATGAATTTTACAAAACTAGACCTAAGTGGTTACAGTTCTAATGGTGTACGGAAAGTTGTCCGAACAAGTTGCTCGGATAGAAAAACTTCCTATATAAAAGTTGTAGAGGATCTAATAAGAAACTTAACGGAAGAACCACTATTTTAAACAGAGGTGTAGATCTACGGAACTAAAATTGCGAAGTTACGTACGAAAATCTACGTGAAAAGAGCGGAAATAAAATTATTACCGGGTGAGAGATGCGTCGGGTCACGGCGTTTCCCCGTTGCGGATGCTGCGCCGCGATTGTGCTTCCCAAATAACGCGTTGCGTCGCGAGCTAGCAAAGAGCTTTTGCGCCGTGTTTGGTGGGGGAGAGAAGGCGCCAGGCGCTGGGTGTGTTTGGGCTTTGGGTGTCATTTATAGGCTTCAGGAATTTTACTTGACCAGACGGTGTGGGAGAAAAAATCGTTAAAAAAGGCCAACCTTCGCGAAGGAAGATAACTCGCTCCGCACGCGACAAGTGGCGCGCTGTGATGCCAGAAAATCCCTGGGAAGTGGTCTCCCTGCTCGCCACGTGTCGCAAGGGGAAGCAAGGTGGGGATGGGGGAGGAGAGAGAAGACTGTGTTGTGTCAGTTTTTCCCTTTTTCTTCTAGATTCGTTTTTTCAAAATGAAATATCTTGAGAACCGTAAGTCCAAATTGCGAACCGTTTTCACTTTTGAGATCCTCGCGTCGAGATCTTCAAAACTAGATCCCATGTTGATAGGTTTGGAGATACTTTTTTTCGTACTTCCAATAATATTATGATTGTACGTGATGTGTATCTAACTGTACTCGTGTTTCAACTGATAAGTATTTCTGTTTTTAGTGTATTTGGTGTAATTTTTCCCTTTACTCGCTAACTGTACTCGCCCGTGTGCGGGCAACTGTACTTACTCGCGCGACTGTACCTGCTCGTGTGCGCCACTGTACTTCTGTACATGTACTTGCTCGTGTTCACGACTGTACCTGCCGTATGCGCTTTTGTACCTGCTCGTCTGTGTGTACTTGTACTGCTGTGTGCTCAAGCGTACTCGTGTGTTGTGCGTGTTGTACCTGCTCGTGTGCGACTGCTGCTCGTGTGCGTGAGCTGTACTTGTCTCTGTGTGTTCATGTCTCGTGTGTTGTCGTGACTGCACTGTGTGCACGAATGTACCTGCTTATGTGCGTGACTGTACCTGTACTCGCATGTGTGTTTAACTGTACCCGTGTGTTGTGCGTGACTGTACCTGCTCGTGTATTGTTTTGTACTTGTACTCGCACATATGTGCCACTGTACCTACGCGGCGCGAGTTACGCGCGCGGAGTAATCGCGCGGCGCGGGACCGTGGCTTGCGCGCGAGCAACTTGCGCGGCGTGGGACGTAAGCTGGCTCGGCCGGGTTGCTTCGTTGAACGCACGCGCTGCCAGTCTGCCACGCGTCAAGCGCGGACGAGGGCACTGCCCTTCACGAAGGCAAACCTTTAAATAGTGATACCCTAAAAGAAGTAAAGGAAAAAGGGCAGCGTCGGGAATTGGAGGCGGCGGCGCGTGTGTGGTGGGCTGGGGACGGGGGCTGGCGGGTGGGGGCGTTGGGCCGGGGCAAGGCGGGCATTAGGCCGGGGGCGGCCTAGGCGGGTGCTGGCCTCGTGCGTGCTGGGCGCTGGCTGAGGCTGTGGCGTGGGCGTCGCGGCGCTGGGTGCAGGTGGGCCGCGCGAGCTGGGCTGGTCGGCCTGGCCGCGCCCTCTCCTTTTTTTCTATATTGAAATTGGAAATACATATTTGGAGGCTCAAAAATAATCGGAAAAATGCAAATGAGGTACCGTTGGATTCGTTATGAAAAATGCTTCAATATGAGATTAAATTTGGAACAAAAATATAAACTTTATAAAATCAAAATTTGACATACATGTCTATGTGGCTATAGTGCCCTTTTAGGGTTTAATGTTTTCTCAAATAAAATATTTTATAAGTTCAAAACCTCCGAAAAAAAGAGCATTGTTGAAAAATCTTTTGAAAACCAAGTTTTATGAAAACTCTATATTTTTGCAAAACCTTTTTAATATCTCTTTGTGAAAATAAAATAATCTTTATATACATTTGGCCTATATGTGTGATTTTGAAAACACTTTAAAACCAAAAGTCTTTGAATACACTATTTTGGAATTAACTTGTAAATAACTTTAAAAAGTTTTAAATCTTTGTGAATTTTCAATCAAGTTCAAACAATCAAGCATTAAATTTATTTTTATTTTACATTTCGAAATTTAGAAAATTTCGGGATGTGACAAGGATACCACAATGTCATACCGATCTATGAATAAAGCAATGCAAGCAAATATTCATGTCATGCTACTCATTATTAATAGATTGGAACTAATCATGAGAGATCATGAACTACTAGAATTTCATTAAATGACATATACCTCACATGAACCAACTAAGCATGCTCACATGGATGAGTATATGTACAAAATTAAAACAAATAGAGTTCATACCAGCCTCTCACCACAAATTGTAGTAGATCGTCATTATTGCCTTTTACTTGTGCAGCTTGAATAATAATATGGAATGAAACCAAGCTCCAACCACCGGAGACCGCTGAACTCCCTAATGAACTTTACAAAACCAAAGAAGAACAATAAATATTTTTGGTGTTTTCGGGTTAGAAACAAGAACAAAAGGAAACAAGCAAACAAAGCAAAATCTTTTTGGGTTTTCTCAGCAAACTAACGATAGCAAATAAGGTAAAATCGGAGCAAAGAACCAAATAAACAAATGGTGAAGAGAAACAACAGAAATATTTTTGGTCTTTTTGTGTTTTAGGAAAGAAACAAAGCAAAAACAAGAGAATGCAAACTAAAAGAAACAGAAAAGCATGATGCAGAAATCTGCAAAAACTGACAACAGTACAGAAATCGATTTTTACAAAAATCTTCCATTGCTCAGTTCGAAAAGTGTTCAACTAATGAAAGTTAGATAACAACCTGGGAAACATGCACAAAAAATTTCAACTCAAAATAACGTTCTGGATGTGCGCACGATTTTTTTTTGTAACAGCCCAAAATCTGTTTTTTGACAACACTTCCCCAAATATCATCTCTCTCTCATTAGAAACCACTTTAAGAAGCTAAACAAGTATATACAAGTATCCAGCAATTGTAATATGCAATGAATGAGTGGTGCCGGCATACCTCCCCCCAGCTTAGGCTTTTGGCCTAAGTGGAGGTCCTCGAGTCAGGGTTCCACGCCGGTGGATCGTACATGGCGTGATCATAATAAGGTCCCTGCGCAGAAGAATAGCGTGGAGGCTCCACATGACCATAATGTTGATGTGAGGAGCTCGCTGCATCGGATGACGAGTCGAGGTGTTCCTCGGCCTCCTCCGTGCCGTCCCTTGCATGATGGCCTTCTCCTTCTATGTATGCATTTAGCTCATTTTCTGTGACCGACCAACTTTTCCTGGAATCAAGGTTAAACAAAGCAGGTGCAGGCAATCGTACTAGCTTTTCAGTTTTCTTAGTTGTTCTCCAATTTTTCTTATAGAATGTTATCTTATAAGACATGTTGCTCAAATTAGACGTATCCGAAACAAATTCATGTTTAATCATGGAAACAACATCAAGTTTCTCTATGGAGAGCTGAATATCAAGATGGTGAGGTTGTACACCATGCATAGCTAATAAACGAGAGGCGATGAGACCTTCACAAATTCCTCCCTTCTCACGGTTAGTAGCAAGTCTACAAGCTATCAAAGCACCCAAATTATAAGTCCTATCATGTTGCAATGCAGCAGCTAAGAAAGCCATATCTTGGATAGACAACTTACTTGCATTCCTTCTAGCAAGAACGCACTTTGTGATGAAATAAGCAAAGTAGCGAATAGCTGGGAGTTGAATACTACTGATTTTACCACTATCATCGGAGAAGCTTCTCCCTTGACAAATCATCGTGTATAGACTCAAGAGCTCCCGCGGCAGTCCCCTAACCTTCTCGCATGATCCCCATTGTGGCACTCTAATTGCTGCACAAAAATCTTGAAAAGGCAAGTTGACAGTTTTATTATAAATTTTGTATCGAACCATGGGGTTAGTTTGGGACCGATTGAATTCAAAATCCTGCACCACTGACATGGTTAGTTTTGCATATTGGTAAGGTTCACCAACAACGAAACTTTCCAACCCTGCATTGGAAATCAGTTTTGAACATCTTGCAAGATTCCTGCATTCCGCATAAAATCGTGCATGGGTAATAAGAGGGGTATACTCCCTCTTCGCGGTGAACTCTCATGACTTCTTGCACTTCCAATTCTTATTGATTTGGTTGGTGCCTATTCCACTCCATTTTCTGAAATTTTTCAACAATCATTATAAAATTTGATTTCAAGGTATATAATTGAGAGAAACTACTATAGGAACTTGCTAGAGTACTAAACATGCATCAAAACTAATTTTTACAACTTACAACAAGCATGCAAGCTCACTAAACATGTTACCTACAGCAGCAAAATATTCAACATATACTCAACCAAACAAAATTCTATTTGGATAATCAAAGGAGTCACATACCGGAGAGCAAATGTGCCAAATTTCAGACAGAAATCTGAGCAAAGAGATCGAGAAATCTTGAGCTCTTGAGCAGAAACACGAGTGAGAGAAAGTGAGTACGAGTTTTCGGGAGAGTGAGTGAGATGGGAGAAAGAGATGAGTGAGTGGGGCAAGGAGGGGCCCACACCACGGGTGGCGCGCCCTCCTTCTTTGGCCGCGCCGGCCATGGGGTCCAGCCCACAGGTGCCCCACTGGTCAGCCCCAGTGATCCCAGGTAGCCCTTGAAAAATAAGACTAACGAGTATAATTTTGTAAATTTTTGAGAACTTCGAAAAATGCACATTTCTGGGTGTTAAAGTAATTATTACAGCGCAGGAAAATGATTTCCAAAATCTTAAACAACTAAAGCATCTTGCAAAACAAAAAGTGCTACAGCAAGTAAAACAAGTGGAGGAAGAGAAGAAATGTTGTTTAGCTCTCTCATGCATTTAAAATATACTTGTTAACAAGGTTGATCAAGTCTTGCTACCAAATAAATTTTATATGACATAAGAAGAAATAAACCTCAAATCAATCATGTTACCTTATATTGAATTGATATAGATCCAATCACAAGAGTTTGATATTCTTCTTTAGGCTCAGATATAGGACAATCAAATGATCCCACCTTGATAGTTTTCAAATTAAAAATTGTATTAACTCCATATATTTTATCAATCCTCTTGGGAAAATAGACAGTATGTTCCTTATCTTCGACATTGAAAGTAACTTTTCCTTTATTGCAATCAATAACAGCCCCTGCAGTATTAAGAAAGGTTCTTCCAAGAATAATAGACATATTATCATCTTCAGGCATTTCCAACACAACAAAATCAGTTAATATTAAGCAATTTTGAGTAACTTGAACAGGAACATCTTCACATACACCAACAGGAATAGCATTTATCAGCCATTTGCAAAGATATATCGGTTGGTATCAACTTATCTAAATTAAGTCTCTTGTAAAGAGAAAAAGGCATCACACTAACTCCTGCTCCCAAATCACATAGAGCAGTTCTAACATAATTATTCTTGATGGAACAAGGAATAGTCGGTATACCTGGGTCTCCCAGCTTCTTTGGAACCTTGCCATTGAAAGAGTAATTAGCGAGCATAGTGGAAATCTCCTCATTAGGAATTTTCCTTTTGTTAGAGACAATATCTTTCATGTATTTTGAATAAGGAGGCAATTTAATAGCATCAGTCAAAGGGATTTGCAAAAATAAAGGTTTCATCCAATCAAAAAATTATTATAATGTTCCTCCTCCTTTGATTTTAGTTTCTTAGCAGGAAAAGGCATTTGCTTTTGAACCCAAGGTTCTCTTTCATTACCATGTTTCTTTGTAATAAAATCTTCTTTAGTGTACTTTTTATTTTTAGCATGCTTTTCAGGTTCTTTTTCAATCTCTTCTTTATCAGGAGTATCGTTCTTATCATTATCTTCATCATGTTCATTACCACTTTCAGTTTCAGCATCAGAAATAGAAATACTATTAGGATCATTAACAGGTTTAGAGGATTCTACAACAGTTTTATGTTTCTTCTTGTTTTTCTTAGAAGGAATACTAGTTTCTTTAGTTCGTTGAGAATCTTGTTCAATTCTTTTGGGATGCCCTTCAGGATATAGAGGATCCTGGGTAGAAACACCGCCTCTAGTTGTTACTTCATAAGCATGTTTTTCTTCATGAGTATTTTTTAACAAGTCATTTTGCACTTTAGTAAGTTGATCAATTTGAGTTTGAATCATATTAAAATGTTTAACAAGCATCTTAACATCATTGGAGGTTCTCTCCACAATATCATGCAATTTACTAATAGCTTGAGAATTTTCCATTAGATGATTCTCCACTCTCATATTAAAATTATTTTGCTTAACAATATAATTATCAAATTTATCTAAACATTGATCAGGAGGTTTTGAATAAGGGATATCTCCTCTATCAAAGCGTTGAAGAGAATGTACCTCAATTGTGGATGAAGGGGGAATTATCTTACATAGGTCTTCTATAGGAGGTAAATTCTTCACATCTTCAGATTTAATACCTTTCTCCATAAGAGATTTCTTGGCTTCCCTTATATCTTCATCATTTAATTCAATCATACCCTCTTCTTCAATATTGGTGTCGGGGTTGGTTCATGTGTAGACCAAGCATCATGATTTTTGCTTATCCTAGCCAATAATTCTTCAGCTTCGTCCGGAGTTCTTTTCCTGAAAACACAATCAACACAACTATCCAGGTATGCCCTAGACTCAATAGTTAGTCCACTATAAAATATATCAAGTAAATCATGCTTTTCCAAATCATGTCCAGGCCGAGCTCTAATAAGAGAGCAAAATCTTGCCCAAGCTTCAGGCAATTTCTCTCCATCTTCTTGATCAAAACTATAAATTTTCTGCAGAGCAATATGTTGAGCACTAGCGGGAAAGTATTTCCGAAAGAAAACATCAAGCAAACAATTTGGACTATCAATAGAATCAGGAGGCAAATTATTATACCAAATCTTAGCATCATCCTTTAACGAGAAAGGGAAAATCTTAGCAACAAAATAAGTACGCATCTTAACATCATCGGAAAACAAGCTACTTAAAGTAGAAAGCTCATTCATGTGCTCTACAACACTTTCTTTTTCAGTACCACAGAAAGGTGTTTTCTCAACAATAGATATATGAGATAAATCAAGAGAAAAGTCATAATCTTTATCCTTAATGTTTATAGGAGATGTGGCAAATTTAGGATCAGGAGACAGTTTATATCTAACAGCATGTTGTGCAATAAGCTTTTTAAGGTTACTTGTACTAGTAGTAGCATTGCATTTATCAATAAAATCATCATCAAGTTCCACATAATCTTCATCAAGATCATCGACTCAGGTGAATTAACAGGTGTAACAGTATTTTCATTAGGAGTTTCAGTATTTTCAATTTGTCTAGACCTAGCAATTGTAGCATCTAGAAAAGGACCTAATGAACCAGTATTATCAAGCACAGTAGAAGCATCATCAAAATTATCAGAGGAATTTTCAGATTCAGCAGAAATACCAACACGTGAAGCTTATGGTGGTGAAACAAGTTGACTTATCACAGATGGTGAATCAAGAGCAGCAGAGGTACTCAGAGTTGTACCTTTTCTTGTAGTGGATGGTAATATGGCGACTTTAGCATCGCGAGGTTTACCCATGATGGAGGATTTGCAGCGAACAATATCAATCCAAGTGAACTTGCAAATAAAGTTATGCTCCCCGGCAACGGCGCCAGAAAATAGTCTTGATGACCGACAAGTATAGGGGATCGCAACAGTCTTCGAGGGAAGTATTACCCAATTTATTGATTCGACACAAGGAGACAAAGAATACTTGTAAGCCTTAACAGTGGAGTTGTCAATTCAGCTGGGAAGCAGACTTGCTCGCAAGAGTTTATCGGTAAGCAACAGTTTATAGCGTAGGAGTAGTGAAATAACAGCGGCGGTGAAATAAAGACAGCGGTAGTGATTATAGTAAACAACATGATTAAAATACTGTAGGCACGGGGATGGATGAACGGGCATTGCATGGATGAGAGAATTCATATAACAATCATGGTAGGGCATTTGCAGATAATAATAAAGTGGTATCCAAGTACTAATCAATCCATAGGCATGTGTTCCGTATATAGTCGTACGTGCTCGCAATGAGAAACTTGCACAACATCTTTTGTCCTACCAGCCGGTGGCAGCCGGGCCTCTAGGGAAACTACTAGAAATTAAGGTACTCCTTTTAATAGAGTACCGGAGCAAAGCATTAACACTCCGTGAACACATGTGATCCTCACATCACCGCCTTCCCCTCCGGTTGTCCCAATTTCTGTCACTTTGGGGCCTCGGGTTCCGGACACAACGTGTGTATACAACTTGCAGGTAAGATCAATAAACAATGAATATCTTCATGAATCAATAACATGTTCAGATCTGAGATCATGGCACTCGGGCCCTAGTGACAAGCATTAAGCATAACAAGTTGCAACAATATCATAAAAGTAACATCTACGGATACTAGGCACCATGCCCTAACAATCTTATGACTATTACATGACCAATCTCATCCAATCCCTACCATCCCCTTCAGCCTACAGCGGGGGAATTACTCACACATGGATGGGGAAACATGGCTGGTCGATGGGAGGCGTCGGTGGTGATGGCGGCGATGATCCCCTCCAATTCCCCATCCGGCCAGAACGGAGTTTCTGGTCCCGAGACGGAGTTTCGCGACGGTGGCGGCGTACGGATGGTTTGCGACTTCGAGTTCTCGTCTCACGTTTTTAGATGAAACCCTTAAGTAGTCCCGAGGGGGCGTCGAGGCTGGCCGAGGCGGCCCACGCTAGGGCGGCGCGCGGCCTACGGGCCGGCCGGCCTAGTGTCTGGGGGCTGGGCCTCCCAGGCCTGCCCTTCTGGCTCCGTGATTCTTCTGGAAAAATAAGCCCTTCGACATAAATTCCGAGGATTTTCCTGAAAGTTGAATTTCTGCACAAAAACGTGATACCGGACCAATTCTGCTGAAAACAATGTTAGTTCGTGTTAGTTGTATCAAAATACACAAATTAAAGGCAAAACAATAGCAAAAGTGTTCGGGAAAGTAGATACGTTTTGGACGTATCAAGAGCCACGATACGGAAAAAGTTCCAGAGACGCCGCCGCCGCCAATCCCATCTCGGGGGATTCAGGAGATCGCCTCCGGCACCCTGCCGGAGAGGGGAATCATCACCGGGCTCTACATCACCATGCCCGCCTCCGGAATGATGCATGAGTAGTTCATCCTTGGGCTATGGGTCCATGGTTGTCTTCTCCTCTTGTGCTATCATGTTTAGATCTTGTGAGCTGCCTAACATGATCAAGATCATCTATTTGTAATGCTACATGTTGTGTTTGGTGGGATCGATGAATATGGAATACTATGTCAAGTTGATTATTGATCTATCATATATGTGTTGTTTATGTTCTTGCATGCTCTCCGTTGCTAGTAGAGGCTCTGGCCAAGTTGATACTTGTAACTCAAGAGGGAGTATTTATGCTCGATAGTGGGTTCATGCCTCCATTGAACCTGGGACAGTGAGAGAAAGTTCTAAGGTTGTGGATGTGTTGTTGCCACTAGGGATAAAACATCAATGCTTTGTCTAAGGATATTTGTGTTGATTACATTACGCACCACACTTAATGCAATTGTCTGTTGTTTGCAACTTAATACTGGAGGGTGCGGATGCTAACTGAAAGTGGACTTTTTAGGCATAGATGCATGCTGGATGGCGGTCTATGTTCTTTGTCGTAATGCCCTGATTAAATCTCATAGTGATCATCATGATATGTATATGAATCTTTATTTTTCAATTGCCCACCTGTAATTTGTTCACCCAGCATGTTATTTATCTTATTGGAGAGACACCACTAGTGAACTGTGGACCCCGGTCCATTCTTTTACATCTGAAAGACAATCTACTGCAATCTCATTCTCTGTTGTTCTTCGCAAACAAACATCATTCCCCACACCATACGTTTAATCCTTTGTTTCAGCAAGCCGGTGAGATTGACAAGCTGATGTCTACGGGTGCTTCTAATCTTGTAGACAGTGTTGGGCCTCCAAGAGCATAGGTTTGTAGAACAGCAGCAAGTTTTCCCTTAAGTGGATCACCCAAGGTTTATCGAACTCAGGGAGGAAGAGGTCAAAGATATCCCTCTCATGCAACCCCTGCAATCACAAAGCAAGAAGTCTCTTGTGTCCCCAACACACCTAATAGGTGTACTAGTTCGGCGAAGAGATAGTGAAATACAAGTGGTATGAATGAATATGAGCAGTAGTACGGCGCCAGAAAATAGCTTGCGGCGTGCGGTTGATGGTAGTAATATTGCAGGAAGTAAACAAACAGTAGTAACGCAGTAAAACAGTAAACAAGCAGCGATAGCAGTATTTAGGAACAAGGCCTAGGGATTAGACTTTCACTAGTGGACACTCTCAACTTTGATCACATAACAGAATAGATAAATTCATACTCTACACTCTCTTGTTGGATGATGAACACATTGCGTAGGATTACACGAACCCTCAATGCCGGAGTTAACAAGCTCCACAATTCAATGTTCATATTTAAATAACCTTAGAGTGCATGAAAGATCGACACGACTAAACCAAGTACTAACATAGCATGCACACTGTCACCTTCACACCATGTAGGAGGAATAGATCACATCAATACCATCATAGCAATAGTTAACTTCATAATCTACAAGAGATCATAATCATAGCCTACGCCAAGTACTAACACGGATGCACACACTGTCACCATTACACCGTGCGGGAGGAATAAAACTACTTTAATAACATCACTAGAGTAGCACATAGATAAATTGTGATACAAAACACATTGCAATCATAAAGAGATATGAATAAGCACTTCACTACGCCATTCATAACAGTGAATAAGTATTCTGTGAAATATAGCCTAAGAGACCCACACGGTGCACACACTGTCACCTTTACACACGTGGGACAAGGAGTCTCCGGAGATCACATAAGTAAAACCCACTTGACTAGCATAATGACATCTAGATTACAAGCATCATCATATGAATCTCAATCATGTAAGGCAGCTCATGAGATTATTGTATTGAACTACATAGGAGAGAGATGATCCACATAGCTACCGGTACAGCCCCGAGCCTCGATGGAGAACTACTCCCTCTTCATGGGAGCAGCAGCGGTGATGAAGATGGCGGTGGAGATGGCAGCGGTGTCGATGGAGAAGCCTTCCGGGGGCACTTCCCCGTCGCGTGCGGAACAGAGACTCCTGTCCCCCGGATCTTGGATTCGCGATGGCGGCGGCTCTTTTCTCGTACCGTGGCTTATTCGTTCGGGGTTTTAGGTCAGGGACCTTACATAGCGAAAGGGCAGCCTCGGAGGGTGCGGTGGGGCCGGACACTAGGGCGGCGCGCCTGGCTCCTTGGCCGCGCCGCCACCATGTGTGGGCCCACGTGGCCCCTCTCGGCGGTTCTCGGGTGTTGGATGCTTAGGGCAAAATAGGAACACAGGCGTTGATTTCGTCCAATTCGAGAATATTTCGTTACTAGGATTTACGAAACCAAAAACAGCGAAAAAGAACGGCACTTCGGCATCTCGTCAATAGGTTAGTTCCGGAAAACGCATAAATATGACATATAATGTGTATAAAACATGTAGGTATCATCAATAAAGTAGCATGGAACATAAGAAATTATCGATACGTCGGAGACGTATCAGCATCCCCAAGCTTTGTTCGCTCGTCGGCGGGTAAAACGATAACAAAGATAATTTCTGAAGTGACATGCCATCATAACCTTGATCATACTATTTGTAAACATATGTAATGAATGCAGCGATCAAAACAATGGTAATGACATGAGTAAACAAGTGAATCATAAAGCAAAGACTTTTCATGAATAGTACATTCAAGACAAGCATCAATAAGTCTTGCATAAAAGTTAACTCATAAAGCAATAAATTCAAAGTAAAGGCATTGAAGCAACACAATGGAAGATTAAGTTTTAGCGGTTGCTTTCAACTTGTAACATGTATATCTCATGGATAGTTGTCAATGCAAAGTAATATAATAAGTGCAATATGCAAGTATGTAGGAATCAATGCACAGTTCACACAAGTGTTTGCTTCTTGAGGTGGAGAGAGATAGGTGAACTGACTCAACATAAAAGTAAAAGAAAGGTCCTTCAAAGAGGAAAGCATTGATTGCTATATTTGTGCTAGAGCTTTTATTTTGAAAACATCAAGAGAGTATAAAAGTAAAGTTTTGAGAGGTGTTTGTTGTTGTCGACGAATGGTAGCGGGTACTCTAACCCCCTTGCCAGACAAACCTTCAAAGAGCGGCTCCCATTTTATTTTATTTTTTGGGTGGCACTCCTTCCAACCTTTCTTTCACAAACCATGGCTAACCGAATCCTCGGGTGCCTGCCAACAATCTCATACCATGAAGGAGTGCCTTTTTATTTTAGTTTTATTATGATGACACTCCTCCCCACCTTTGCTTTCTCAAGCCATGGCTAACCGAATCCTTCGGGTGCCGTCCAACAATCACATACCATGGAGGAGTGTCTATTTTTGTTAATTAATTTGGGACTGGGAATCCCATTGCCAGCTCTTTTTGCAAAATTATTGGATAAGCGGATGAAGCCACTAGTCCATTGGTGAAAGTTGCCCAACAAGATTGAAAGATAAACACCACATACTTCCTCATGAGCTATAAAACATTGACACAAATCAGATAAATTTTGAATTGTTTAAAGGTAGCACTCAAGCAATTTACTTTGGAATGGCGGAGAAATACCATGTAGTAGGTAGGTATGGTGGACACAAATGGCATAGTGGTTGGCTCAAGGATTTTGGATGCATGAGAAGTATTCCCTCTCGATACAAGGCTTAGGCTAGCAAGGTTATTTGAAACAAACACAAGGATGAACCGGTGCAGCAAAACTCACATAAAAGACATATTGTAAACATTATAAGACTTTACACCGTCTTCCTTGTTGTTCAAAACTCAATACTAGAAATTATCTAGACTTTAGAGAGACCAAATATGCAAACCAAATTTTAGCAAGCTCTATGTATTTCTTCATTAATGGGTGCAAAGTATATGATGCAAGAGCTTAAACATGAGCACAACAATTGCCAAGTATCACATTATCCAAGACATTATAGAATTACTACATGTAGCATTTTATTTCCAACCATATAACAACAAGTGAAGCGATCAACTTTCGTCCTTGAACATTAAAAGCTAAGAACACATGTGTTCATACGAACCAGCGGAGCGTGTCTCTCTCCAAAACAATCATTTATTCAAACAAAAACAAAAACAAAAACATACAGACGCTCCAAGTAAAGTACATAAGATGTGACCGAATAAAAATATAGTTTCAAGAGAAGGAACCTGATAATTTGTCGATGAAGAAGGGGATGCCTTGGGCATCCCCAAGCTTAGACGCTTGAGTCTTATTAGAATATGCAGGGGTGAACCACCGGGCATCCCCAAGCTTAGAGCTTCACTCCTCTTGATCATAGTATATCATACTCCTCTCTTGACCCTTGAAAACTTCCTTCACACCAAACTTCAAGCAAACTCATTAGAGGGTTAGTGCAAAATAAAAATTTACATGTTCAGAGGTGACACAATCATTCTTTACACTTCTGGACATTGCATAAAGCTACTGGACATTAATGGATCAAAGAAATTCATCCAACATAGCAAAAGAGGCAATGCGAAATAAAAGGCAGAATCTGTCAAAACAGAACAGTTCGTAAAGACGAATTTTAAAATGGCACCAGACTTGCTCAAATGGAAAAACTCAAAACTAATGAAAGTTGCGTACATATCTGTGGATCACGCTCATAAATTGGCAGATTTTTTCGAATTTTCTACAGAGACTTGTGCCAGAATTCGTGACAGACAGCATTGCTGTTTCTGCGCAGCGATCCCAAATATAACATCAACTTTAACATAGAAACTTTACTTGGCACAAAAACATGATAAGGAGAGGTTGCTACAGTAGTAAACAACTTCCAAGACTCAACAAAACAAAAATTTCTGTAGTAAAATAAACACATGGGTTATCTCCCAAGAAGTTCTTTCTTTATAGCCATTAAGATGGGCTCAGCAGTTTTAATGATGCACTCGCAAGAAATAGTATTTGAAGCAAAAGAGAGCATCAAGAGGCAAATTCAAAACACATTTAAGCCTAACCCACTTCCTATGAAAAGGAATCTTGTACACAAATAAATTCATGAAGAACAAAGTGGTAAGCATAGAAAAGCAACACAAGCGCAATTTCAAGATTCTCAACATAAAGAGGGGAAACTTAATATTATTAGGATGCATATAACCATATTTCCCTCTCTCATAATAACTTTCAGTAGCATCATGAGAAAACTCAACAATATAACTATCACATAAAGCATTCTTATCATGAGTCTCATGCATAAAATTATTACTCCCCACATAGGCATAATCAATTTTATTAGTTGTAGTGGGAGCAAATTCAACAAAGTAGCTATCATTATTATTCTCATCATCAAATATGGGAGGCATAGTATCATCAAAGTAAATTTTCTCCTCAATGCTTGGGGGACTAAAAATATCATGCTCATCAAAGCCAGCTTCCCCAAGCTTAGAATTTTCCATAGCATTAGCAACAATAGTGTTCAAAGCATTCATATTAATATGTTCCATGGGTTTTTAATTTTCGCATCAAACCATCCATGTCTTAAATCAGGAAATAGAATAAGAAGGTCATTGTTGTCCATTATGCCTAACTAGTGTAAACAAGAAACCAAATGTCGCAATTGCAGAGTCTAAAGGAAATAGCCGAGTACTTACAACGGGCGGAAAATAGCTTAGTAGCCGAGATCGGTGTGAGTACCTTTTACCTTTCCTCCCGGCAACGGCGCCAGAAAATAGCTTGATGTCTACGGGTGCTTCTATTCTTGTAGACAGTGTTGGGCCTCCAAGAGCAGAGGTTTGTAGAACAGCAGCAAGTTTTCCCTTAAGTGGATCACCCAAGGTTTATCGAACTCGGGGAGGAAGAGGTCAAAGATATCCCTCTCATGCAACCCTGTAATCACAAAGCAAGAAGTCTCTTGTGTCCCCAACACACCTAATAGGTGCACTAGTTCGAGCGAAGAGATAGTGAAATACAAGTGGTATGAATGAATATGAGCAGTAGTACGGCGCCAGAAAATAGCTTGCTGGCGTGCAGTTGATGGTAGTAATATTGTAGGAAGTAAACAAGCAGTAGTAACGCAGTAAAACAGTAAACAAGCAGCGATAGCAGTATTTAGGAACAAGGCCTAGGGATTAGACTTTCACTAGTGGACACTCTCAACTTTGATCACATAACAGAATAGATAAATGCATACTCTACACTCTCTTGTTGGATGATGAACACATTGCGTAGGATTACACGAACCCTCAATGCCGGAGTTAACAAGCACAACAATGTTCATAAATGCATACTCTACACTCTCTTGTTGGATGATGAACACATTGCGTAGGATTACACGAACCCTCAATGCCGGAGTTAACAAGCTCCACAATTCAATGTTCATATTTAAATAACCTTAGAGTGCATGAAAGATCGACACGACTAAACCAAGTACTAACATAGCATGCACTGTCACCTTCACACCATGTAGGAGGAATAGATCACATCAATACCATCATAGCAATAGTTAACTTCATAATCTACAAGAGATCATAATCATAGCCTACGCCAAGTACTAACACGGATGCACACACTGTCACCATTACACCGTGCAGGAGGAATAAAACTACTTTAATAACATCACTAGAGTATCACATAGATAAATTGTGATACAAAACACATTGCAATCATAAAGAGATATGAATAAGCACTTCACTACGCAATTCATAACAGTGAATAAGTATTCTGTGAAATATAGCCTAAGAGACCCACACGGTGCACACACTGTCACCTTTACACACGTGGGACAAGGAGTCTCCGGAGATCACATAAGTAAAACCCACTTGACTAGCATAATGACATCTAGATTACAAGCATCATCATATGAATCTCAATCATGTAAGGCAGCTCATGAGATTATTGTATTGAACTACATAGGAGAGAGATGATCCACATAGCTACCGGTACAGCCCCGAGCCTCGATGGAGAACTACTCCCTCTTCATGGGAGCAGCGGCGGTGATGAAGATGGCGGTGGAGATGGCAGCGGTGTCGATGGAGAAGCCTTCCGGGGGCACTTCCCCGGCGTGCGGAGACTCATGTCCCCCAGATCTTGGATTCGCGATGGCGCGGCTGCGGAACTTTTCTCGTACCGTGGCTTATTCGTTCGGGGTTTTTAGGTCAGGGACCTTATATGGCGAAAGGGCAGCCTCGGAGGGGTCTGGTGGGGCGGACACTAGGGGCGCGCCTGGCTCCTTGGCCGCGCCGCCACCATGTGGGCCCACGTGGCCCCTCTCGCGGTTCTCGGGTGTTACGGATGCTTCGGGCAAAATAGGACACAGGCGTTGATTTCGTCAATTCCGAGAATATTTCGTTACTAGGATTTCTGAAACCAAAAACAGGAACAGGCACTTCGGCATCTCGTCAATAGGTTAGTTAACGCATAAATATGACATATAATGTGTATAAAACATGTAGGTATCATCAATAAAGCATGGAACATAAGTATCGATACGTCGGAGACGTATCAACAACCTCCTTTGTTAAGTTGGGGAAAAGTATTGTGTTTGTGTTGTGCAGGTTCCACGTTGGCGTCGGAATCACTGGTGTTGCGCCGCACTGCACTCCTCCACCAACAACCTTCACGTGGCCTTCAGCTCCTACTGGTTCGATAACCTTGGTTTCTTACTGAGGGAAAACTTGCTGCTATCGCATCACACCTTCCTCTTGGGGTTCCCAACGGACGTGTGCTTCACGCGTTATCAAGCTCTTTTTATGGCGCCGTTGTTGGGGAGATCAAGACACGCTGCAAGGGAGTCTCTCACATCCAATCTCTTTACTTTATTTATTATCTTGCTTTAGTTTACTTTATTTTCTGTCTTGTTTGCTTTATATCAAAAACACACAAAAATTAGTTGCTTTACTTTACTTTATGTCTTGTTTTCTCTATATCAAAAACACAAAAAAATTAGTTACTTGTTTTTACTTTATTCTATTCTGTTTGTTTAGTTTACTTTTACTACTGTCAAGATGAATAATCCTGAAAATACTAAGTTGTGTGATTTCACTAGCACAAATAATAATTATTTTATAAGTACTCCTATTGCTCCACCTGCTACTACGGCAGAATTTTATGAAATTAAACCTGCTTTACTGAATCTTGTTATGAGAGAGCAATTTTCTGGTGTTAGTAATGATGATGTTGCTGCCCATCTTAATAATTTTGTTGAACTTTGTGAAATGCAAAGGTACAAGGATATAGATGGTGATATTATAAAACTGAAATTTTCCTTTCTCCTTAAGAGGAAGAGCTAAAGATTGGTTGTTGTCTTTGCCTAAGAATAGTATTGATTCATGGACTAAATGTAAAGATGCTTTTATTAGTAAATATTATCCTCCTGCTAAGATTATATCTTTGAGAAGTAGCATTATGAATTTTAAGCAATTAGATAATGAACATGTTGCTCAAGCATGGGAGAGAATGAAATCTTTGGTAAAGAATTGCCCTACCCATGGACTAACTACTTGGATGATCATCCAAACCTTTTATGCAGGATTGAATTTTTCCTCGAGGAACCTATTGGATTCAGCTGCTGGAGGTACTTTTATGTCCATCACTTTGGGTGCTGCAACAAAGCTTCTTGATGATATGATGATCAATTACTCTGAATGGCATACTGAAAGAACTCCTCAAGGTAAGAAGGTAAATTCTGTTGAAGAAACCTCTTCTTTGAGTGATAAGATTGATGTTATTATGTCTATGCTTGTTAATGGTAGATCTCATGTTGCTAATAATGTTCCTTTAGCTTCATTGGTTGCTCAAGAAGAGCATGTTGATGTGAATTTCATTAAGAATAATAATTTCAACAACAATGCTTATAGGAATAATTATGGTAACAACAACTATAGGCCATATCCTTCTAATAATGGTAGTGGTTATGGTAATTCCTATGGTAATTCTTACAACAATAATAAGAGTGTACCCTCTGGTCTTGAAGTCATGCTTAAAGAATTTATTAGTACACAAACTGCTTTTAATAAAACTGTTGAGGAAAAGCTTGGTAAAATTGATGTTCTTGCTTCTAAGGTTGATAGTCTTGCTCTTGATGTTGATCTTTTAAAACTGAAAGTTATGCCTGATGAAGTTAAAGATACTAAGTTTGCTAAAACAAATGCTATGCAAGTTCGAATCAATGATAATATTAGAATGTTGGCTGAATTGCATGCTAGGTGGGATAGAGAAGAAAAAGAAAAACTTGCTAAAGAGAATAATGTAGCTAAAGTTTGGACTATTACCACCACTAGTAATGTTGATTCTTCACATGTTGCTAAACCTCCTACTATCAATGGTAAAATAATTGGTGTTGGCAATGTTTCTACTCCTAGTGCAAAGCGTGCAAAATTGCCTGAAACTGCTGAAACTGTTTGTGATAATAGTGCTGAAATTTTTCAGAATGTTGTAGATCATAATGGTTTAGATTTTGATAGTTTTCATATTACTAAAGTTATAAAGTTCTTACAAAAACTTGCTAGAAGTCCTAATGCTAGTGCTATAAATTTAGCCTTTACAAAACATATTACAAATGCTCTCATTAAAGCTAGAAGAGAAATTAAAACTTGAAGCTTCTATTCCTAGGAAGTTGGAAGATGGTTGGGAGCCCATCATTAAGATTAAATTCAATGATTTTGATTGTAATGCTTTATGTGATCTTGGTGCAAGTATTTTGTTATGCCCAAGAAAGTTTATGATATGCTTGACTTGCCACCATTGAAAAATTGTTATTTGGATGTTAATCTTGCTGATAATTCTATAAAGAAACCTTTGGGGAGGATTGATAATGTTCGCATTACGGTTAACAATAATCTTGTCCCCGTTGATTTTGTTGTCTTGGATATCGAATGCAATGCATCTTGTCCTATTGTTTTGGGAAGACCCTTTCTTCGAACTGTTGGAGCCATTATTGATATGAAAGAAGGAAATATTAAGTATCAATTCCCTCTCAAGAAAGGTATGGAACACTTCCCTAGAAAGAGAATGAAGTTGCCTTTTGATTCTATTATTAGAACAAATTATGATGTTGATGCTTCTTCTCTTGATGTTACTTGATTTGCACTTCTGCGCCTAGCTGAAAGGCGTTAAAGAAAAGCACTTCTTGGGAGATAACCCATGGTTTTATTTTTACTACTGTATTGTTGAGTCTTGGAAGTTGTTACTAATGTATCAACCTCTCATTATCATGTTTTTGTGCCAAGTAAAGTCTCTATAGTAAGGTTGATACTAGATTTGGATTACTGCGCAGAAACGGATTTGCTGTCTATCACGAATTCGCGTCCTTCTCTCTCTAGAAGAATCAAAAAAATCTGCCAATTTACGTACGTGATCCTCAGATATGTACGCAACTTTCATTAGTTTTGATTTTTCCATCTGAGCAAGTTAAGTGCCTCAGAAAAATTCGTCTTTACGGACTATTCTGTTTTGATTCTGCCTTTTATTTCGCATTGCCTCTTTTGCTATGTTGAATGGATTTGTTTGTTCCATTAACTTTCAGTAGCTTTGTGCAATGTCCAGAAGTGTTAAGAATGATTATGTCACCTCTGAATATGTGAATTTTTGATTATGCACTAACCCTCTAATGAGTTTGCTTAAAGTTTGGTGTGGAGGAAGTTTTCAAGGGTCAAGAGAAGAGGATGATACAATATGATCAAGAAGAGTGAAAAGTCTAAGCTTGGGGATGCCCCGTGGTTCCTGCATATTTCAAGAAGACTCAAGCATCTAAGCTTGGGGATGCCCAAGGCATCCCCTTCTTCATCGACAACTTATAAGGTCAATTCTAGTGAAATTATATTTTTATTCGTCACATCTTATGTTCTTTACTTGGAGCGTCTTTTTGCTTTTGTTTTTGTTTTTGTTTGAATAAATTCGGATCCCACAATCCTTGTATTGGAGATATACATGCTTCGCTTTTTCATTTTAACACTTGTGTTCTTAGTTATGCTTTAATGTTCATGGCGAAGGCTGAAAACTGCTTCGTTAATTGCTATTTGGTTGGAATCAGAAAATGCTTCATATGGTTTTGAATAATTTGATACTTGGCAATTTTTTTGAGCTCTCATAGATCATTTTTAAGCTCTTGCATCATGTAGTTTAAATCTATTTGTGGAGAACTACTGTAGAGCTTGTTGAAATTTGATTTGCATGATTGATCTCTCTAAGGTCTAGATATTTTCTTGTAAAAGTGTTTGAACAACAAGAAAGACAGTGTAGAGTCTTATAATGCTTGCAATATGTTCTTGTGTAAGTTTTGTTGTACCTGTTCATACTTGTGTTTGCTTCAAACAACCTTGCTAGCCAAAGCCTTGTACTGAGAGGAAATGCTTCTCGTGCATCCAAACATCTTGAGCCAAAACCCATGTCATTTGTGTCCACCATAACTACCTATATGTGGTATTTTTCTGCCATTCCAAAGTAAATTACTTGAGTGCTACCTTTAAAATTTCATTCCTTTGTCCTTGCAATATATAGCTCATGGGAAAATAGCTTAAAAACTATTGTGGTGAAGAATATGTTGATATGTATCTTAGTTCTTATAAGTTGCTTGTTGAGCGGTAACCATGTTTCTGGGGACGCCATCAACTTTTTACACCTTTGTTGAATATCATGTGAGTTGCTATGCATGTTCGTCTTGTCTGAAGTAAGGGTGATTTATCATGATCAAATGGTTTGAGTATGCATATTGTTAGAGAAGAACATTGGGCCGCTAACCAAAGCCATGTATCATGGTGGAAGTTTTCAGTTTGGACATTAATCATCAATCTCTTATGAGAATATTATATGTTGTTGAATGCTTATGCATTAAAGAGGAGTCCATTATCTGTTTTCTATGTTGTCCAGGTATGGATGTCCTTAGTTGAGATATATCAAAAACGAGAAATCAAATGCGATTTATCTCCTTGGACCTTTGTACAGGCGGCATAGAGGTACCCCTTTGTGACACTTGGTTGAAACATATGTTATGCAATGATAATCCATGTAAATCCAAGCTAATTAGGACAAGGTGCGGGCACTATTGGTATTCGATGCATGAGGCTTGCAACTTGTAGGAAGTTTTATGCATAACACATATGAATTATTACTACCATTGACAAATTTTTTTCTATGTTTTCAAAATAAAAAGCTCTAGCACAAAAATAGTAATCCATGCTTCCCTCTGCGAAGGGCCTTTCTTTTACTTTATGTTGAGTCAGTTTACCTACTTATTTCCATCCTAGAAGCAAACACTTGCTGAAACTTAATCATCCTTTGTGTTGCTTCGAAACCTTCTACTTTGAATCTATTGCTTTATGAGTTAGCTCTTATGCAAGTCTTTTTGATACTTGTCTTGAAAGTACTATTCATGAAAAGTTTTGCTATATGATTCGGTTGTTTAGTCATTATCTCTTTGTTAGCAATCTATTGCTTGAATCACTCCATTCATCTCATATGCTTTACAATAATGTTGATCAAGATTATGATGGTAGCATGTCACTTCAGAAATAATTGTTTTTATCGTTTACCTACTCGAGGGCGAGTAGGAACTAAGCTGGGGATGCTTGATACGTCTCCAACGTATCTATAATTGCTTATGTTCCATGCTAGTTTTATGACAATACCTACATGTTTTGTTCACACTTTATGATGTTTTGATGCATTTTCCGGCACTAACCTATTAACAAGATGCGAAGCGCCAGTTCTGTTTTCTGCTGTTTTTGGTTTCAGAAATCCTACACAGGAAATATTCTCGGAATTGGACGAAACAAAAGCCCACGGTCTTATTTTTCCACGGAGTTTAGAAGACCGAAGAGGATACGAAGTGGGGCCACGAGGAGCCGCCACATAGGGCGGCGGCCATGGAGGGACCGCACCACCCTATGGGGTGGGCCCCTCGACCCCCTCCGACTCCCCTTCCACCTACTTAAACTCTCCGTCGTGAAAACCCTAGTACCGAGCCACGATACGGAAAAAGTTCTAGAGCCGCCGCCGCCAATCCCATCTCGGGGGATTCGGGAGATCGCCTCCGGCACCCTGAGGAGGGGAATCACCGGAGGGCTCTACATCACCATGCCCGCCTCGGACTGATGCGTGAGTAGTTCATCCTTGGACTATGAGTCCATAGCAGTAGCTAGTTGGTTGTCTTCTCCTCTTGTGCTATCATGTTTAGATCTTGTGAGCTGCCTAACATGATCAAGATCATCTATTTGTAATGATACATGTTGTGTTTGGTGGGATCCGATGAATATGGAGTACTATGTCAAGTTGATTATTGATCTATCATATATGTGTTGTTTATGTTCTTGCATGCTCTCCGTTGCTAGTAGAGGCTCTGGCCAAGTTGATACTTGTAACTCCAAGAGGGAGTATTTATGCTCGATAGTGGGTTCATGCCTCCATTGAATCTGGGACAGTGACAGAAAGTTCTAAGGTTGTGGATGTCTTTTGCCACTAGGGATAAAACATCAATGCTTTGTCTAAGGATATTTGTGTTGATTACATTACGCACCACACTTAATGCAATTGTCTGTTGTTTGCAACTTAATACTGGAGGGGTGCGGATGCTAACTGAAAGTGGACTTTTTAGACATAGATGCATGCTGGATGGCGGTCTATGTTCTTTGTCGTAATGCCCTGATTAAATCTCATAGTGATCATCATGATATGTATATGAATCTTTATTTGTCAATTGCCCACCTGTAATTTGTTCACCCAACATGTTATTTATCTTATTGGAGAGACACCACTAGTGAACTGTGGACCCCGGTCCATTCTTTTACATCTGAAATACAATCTACTGCAATCTCTGTTCTCTGTTGTTCTTCGCAAACAAACATCATTCTCCACACCATACGTTTAATCCTTTGTTTTCAGCAAGCCGGTGAGATTGACAACCTCACTGTTAAGTTGGGGCAAAGTATTGTGATTGTGTTGTGCATGTTCCACGTTGGCGCGGAATCCTGTTGCGCCGCACTACCTCCTCCACCAACAACCTTCACGTGGCCTTCATCTCCTACTGGTTCGATAACCTTGGTTTCTTACTGAGAGAAAACTTGCTGCTGTACGCATCACACCTTCCTCTTGGGGTTACCAACGGACGTGTGCTTCACGCGTTATCAGGGGGCGACACGGATAATTGGACGATAAGGCGACAAATAGGCAATACTAGTTGCAAACAGGGGCGCGTTGAGCGCCTCAGAGGATCAGAAACATCAATCCTTCGTCTTCCACATCGTTCAATTACACTTCAATTAAACATTTGTGACCATCTAATTCCCTTGTGTGACTCACCACATTTCTCTCACAAGAACGCTTGTTGCTGAAAAAATGTGAAATAAATCACATGCCCCCTCCCCTTCCTAGGAACACAGCCCACATGCCTTGATGGCGGGGCTAGGCCGCCAGACGTAGCCACGACAACCGGTCATCAGAGTTGCGACTGTTGTTGCCGAAGAAGCTCGTTGCAGTTCCAATCACCCTTGTAGCAGCGATGACTGGCTTTTGCAACAAGGGTGAACGTAGGAGATGCAAAGGCTAATGGATAGAGTTTTGAAGTGAAGGTCGATGCAGCAATAGGCACCCTCCATACTGCACACCCCCTCCCCCGCTGCGCCCGCATGATGTCAGCCAGCCAAACCCGCCTCGTTTTGCTCCTGTCATGTTGCCTTGAGGTCATGTTCCTACTGCATCGGTGCTCTGGCTTCGGCATTCTCCACTCCCTGACTCGCTGGTGGCCGCGTAGAGCAGTAGCACCACCACCATTGTGCAATGTTGCATGATTGAACAACAACTCTGTGACCGCATGATTAAACAACACCTCAGTGAAGAGATGAAAGTTAATTACATTGCCAAAACAGGGAGAAAATTAGATTTAAATTCTAATAGCTCTTATTTAGTTATGGGTTCTCATTAAGTTACATTGAGGCGAGGGACAAAGAGTAAGGGGGAGGCGGCACAGATCTTGGATTCTACAGTGTAGCCTTTTGATAGATGCGGGGGATCTAGGGTGGACCGGTGGAGGCAGCACAATGGTGTTGGGGGGGGGGGGTGCTGGACACATGTCTCCGCCACTAAGGATGGGCATCTAGTCGACATAAATCATACACTCATATGTACTCTATTGCTTTATTAATGGCTTCCATTTTAATATACTGTGTCTCACGAATATGATATGCTTATAAGGAAACCCAAACAATAAAATACTAATTAAATTTTGAGATGACATATGCACTTGAGCAATAATTAGCTAATTTTCCATATTCTTGGTTGTATTTGTTTGGTAAAATATTGAAATTTAAGTCTATCCATTTATGGAGCAATTGATACCATTACTCGTTGTACACATTGGCGGATTAAGGATTTCGAATCAGAGAGGTCCACTAAATGTAAGGGTACATTGTCCTTATGTGTGTTTTTTTGGTAACTAATGATAATTCCTATGGAGTAATGTTTCTATTGAGTTTATATGAAGGGATACCCTATAGGTAATTCTTGTAGTCCATGTGTTGGATTCAAGTTTGGATGCCATGAAGATAAAGATAACCTTGAGTCTTGGCATCAAAGTCATCGATCTGAAGAAAAAAATGATATGATCAAGAAGAAGAAATGAAGATGGGGTTCTTATGGGAACTAAATTTAGTCATGCTCTAGCTTATGTGTTAAGAAATGGATGATCAAGATCTTGAGATTTTGATTTCAAGAGTAGAATTCAAGATATGACTCTAAGTCGACATCATGATAGACTCATGAGTTGAGCTATGGTTGACCAAGATTTAGAGCATGCAATCAAATGAAGTGTTCTTTATATGCATAAAAAGCAATATCTCATATAGCCCATGCGAGGATAGCATCAAGTGGTGGTCGTCGTCAAGGCTGAGAAGGGCAAGCTCAAGATGAGCATATCAAGAATACCATGGTTGAAGATTGTCGTCCATTTGGTGATAATGGACACATGAAGATGTGCCTTGATGAAGCTATCCCAAAATGGTGAATGGAGGAGCAAACTATGAGTCTCCACGAAGCAACAATGATCAAGTGAAGCATTCCGTATTGAATGAAGCATGAAGCATCATTATCAAGCTCAAGCGGGATGCGCAAGGCAAATGTATGGTCTTGCTAGGTTATCTTTTAACCGGTCTCAAATAGTGGTTGTTGGGAGAGCAGGTTATAGGATAGATAGATGCACTATCAAGAGGGGATTTTGGTTAGGTAACTTGATAACACCATCTTAGGGATTTCAATCCTTTGCATAATTTGCATCCCCTTATTCTTGTTGCTTCTTGGCGTTTCTCCGTGTGAGGTTCTTGAGCTTGTTGCTATCTATTCAACAATTCATAAAAAATGAAATTTGTATGCATCTTCTTTTGCGTTTTCGAGTTTGGAGGTTTTACCGTTTCTACTTTGAGGGAGGTTTCATACCTCTCCTTATTCTATATTGTACCGCTTGCTCTTTCTTGGGTCTAATAGCCTCTATTAGATATATCTTGTTCTTAGCTTTTCAAAAACCCCAACTTTGCAAAAGTTAGAGTCCGGACACAAAAGTTATCATAGTTTTTGTTAGCCTCAGCGAAACGGGAGTGCAAACCGGAACCGTCGGGCACTCCTGGCTTCCGGTTTATTCCAATATATGCCGAAGAACTATACAATAAGGCATTTTGGCTCTCGATGGTGTCACGTCGGACATCTCGGCATGGAAACCAACACCGCCGATTTGTACGCCAATCGTTCCATCATGGAAACTGGCTACCAGAATTTTGACCAATCTTGACTGGAATGCTTGTTTTTTGGCCAAACGAGCATATGTTCTTTTCCTATAATAGGGTTTTCTTCTCCGTTGTTTAGCTAGGGTTCCTAAGCATGTTTTTGACCACCATTTTTGAACTCCTTGAGTTTGCTTCCTCTCCCTTTCCTCCTATGATTCTTGCATCTTTTGAGGTCTTTGAAAGAGAAGATCTAGATCTACAACCTCCACCAATACATTTCTCCTTTAAGTAAGGGGAACCCTTGGGATCTAGATCTTGGAGTCTTTGGTTGACCTCCAATATTGTTCTTCCTCTCTAATTCCTCCTTAATTAGCACATGTTGCTTTGGTGGAATTCAGGTGTGAAGGATCTGAACACCTTTGGTGTTCTTGCTTTGCATCCTTGCATAATGTTAAACTCTCCGTTACAATTTGTCTGAGTGCGAAACAGTGAGCTTGTTACTCTTGGAGCGTGACCCCCTAGTTGGCTTGGCGGATGGTGCTCAAGTGACCTCTTCGTGGAAGATTGTGAAGAGTCTCAGGCATCTTTTTTGTGGAGCTTGCCATTTCTGAAGTGGAGGAAAAGCTAGCCATAAGAAAATGACATATTTTCTTCATGGAATTGTCTTGGAGAAGAAGTTGATACTTTGTGGCGTTCCGGAGACCTTTGTGGTTACCTGCATCTCTCCAACGTGACTTACCTCACTTCGTGTGAGGGAACCCGAGAATACATGTCCATCTGTATGTGTCTTGGTTATCTCTATACCCGAGTTTACTTTATTGTGATAGCCTTCGTGGTTGAAGTACTTATATCTTGCTTATCACTTACATTATATATATTTTGTGCCTATTTTGCTTAGCTCTAGTTGTTGTTGGTGCGCTTAGTAAAGCCTACCTCATTTACAATTCACTGGCCAACAAGCATCAATAATCAATCAGGCGCAACTTGCCAAAGAAGTAGAGTATTGAATGGAGGCATAAACCTTTACAGCTTATGACTAAAGTGAAAACGACTAAAGGTAAATAAGCCAAAGCATTCATCATGATCTTTTGTGTCTTACGGATTAATAAATAAATGTATGATAAATGGATAATAAACCACAACATCCCACAACATGAAACAAGCAGTAAGTTTCCTTCTGGGCTTGGAAGAGACCTCAACCGCATTTACATAATTATTAGGAAAAGCCTATACGGCAATAAATGGCTACCTAGCAGCTTGGTGTTTCAAATTTTTTCAAAAGTCAAACAATGTAAACTTTGACCAAGTCTTTAGAAAAATGTATCAACAACTATCATGTTTAATAAACATCATTAGATACATCATAACATACGTTTTTATATTGTATCAAGAAGTATATGGTATCATAGTTCTCGATAGGTTTTGGGCGGTCTCGATTCACACTTTTCTTTTCTTCCAAATATACAAGCCCTTTCCTTTAAGCCACAAGTACTAATAAAGAATATTCAGAGCCAAAAGTGGTAGCACAAAGCAAGAAAAACACGGAAACTTACAGTTCTAAGTTCACCACCGAGGCCGATCTCTCCAATAAGAAAAATATTTAAACGGGGAAATGAATAAATCATCAGCTCGTGGAGTAAATCCCTTGCTCACAAACACTAAGAGCATCTTCAACAGGCGCACTAAATTTTGGCGCGCTAAACCTCGCTTCCGTCGTGCTGTAAACGTATAGCGCGTGCTACGCTGAAATTTGCTCCGCCGGATGCTCTATTTTTTAGCGTGTGTTGGCGCGGTAAAAAAGCTTCTCCGCCGGGTGCTCCATTATGCAGCGTGCAACGCGGCGCAAACAATAAACACACACAAGTATGCATCAAAGAAGATCAAACAACCATCTAAATTCACAAATAAATGTACCATACAAATACAACAAATTATTCACAACAAATACAACAAGTACATGAAATTGTTCACACCAAATACAACTAGTTTACGGACCAACATACAATAATACAACATAGTTTTGAGACAATACAACACATAATTTTCAAACAAATACAACACGTATGCAACTATTGTTGTCCATGTCAATTCCACCATTCTTCCATGAGATCTTTTTGGAGCTCATCATAATGAACCGGGCAAAATCCTATGTGCGGACCTCCTCACTTGCACGGGAACCCCATCAACTCGTAGTGGGTATGATCCACATCTTTCCAACGATCATCCTCTATAATCATGTTATGCATGATGACACAAGCGATCATGATATACCAAAGGCACTCTTGGTCCCAAAATCTAGCCGGCCCTCTCACAATGGCAAATTGAGCTTGTAAAATTCCAAATGCTCTCTCTACATCTTTCCTAGCCGCCGCTTGTGCATTGTGGAATTGGGTTTGCTTCTTACCTCATGGTTGAATAACCGGCTTCACAAATGTTTTCCACCTTGGATATATGTCGTCGGCGAGGAAGTAGCCATAGTTGTACTTGTGGTCATTTGCTTCAAACTCCACCAATGGACCTTCCCGCATTGCAAGTCTTGTCATTAGTGGTGATCGTTGAAGAACATTGATGTCATTGCAAGACCTGGACATTCCAAAAAATGCATGCCATATCCAAGTCTCTTGATCGGCGACTGCTTCAAGGACTATGGTGGCATCCTTCTTGTACCCTTTGAATTGTCCATGCCATGCCGATGGACAATTCTTCCAACTCCAATGCATACAATCAATGGAACCAAGCATACCGGGAAACCTCCGGTCGGCGTTGATCTCCAAAAGCCTTGTCGTGTCTTGAGCATTGGGGGCTCTCAAGTATGTGGTCCGAAAACATTCACACTTGCAAAGACAAAGCGCTTCACAGATAAGATAGAAGTGCTCTCTCCCATTGCCAAATGATCATCAACTAGATCCGCCGGTATACCATATGCTAACATACGCAAGGCGGCGGTCACCTTTTGATATGTGCTATGACCAAGTTCTCCGGCGGCATTTCTCCTTTGCTCAAAGAACCGATCATACTTGGTCACCTCCGTTGCGATGTGCTTGAACAAGTTGATGCTCATCCGAAAACACCGCCGAAAATAGCTTTCGAGAAATATCGGATTCTCATTGAAATACGACTGCATCAACTTCTCATGTCCTTCAATCCTTTCTCTCCATGACTTCTGTCTACTGAACACCGATCCACCAATTTTTGGCCTCTTAACGGCATGGTATGCTAATAGTAAGGATATGTTCTCCCCTTTCTCTTGGTCGTACTCGTCATCCGATGAATCGTATGATGAACTTTACAAACATACATATGAAATTACTTAACTACAACTAACTAGTAGCTAAAAGATATAGACAAAATCATGGCAGCCGACCGGCGGAGGCGCATACCTTGCGAGCAAATCGGCGAGCATGTTGGCTGCGCCATGTCGAAGCTCGAAGACGACGACATGGCGACGGTGGCGCGGGTTATGTAGAGGAGAAGGCGCGGGCGAGGCGGGAAGAAGCGCCAGTTTGTGCCCGCCGGTGGCGCAGCCCGGTCGATACACGGAGCGGCCCCGCCGAGGAGGCACGGGCGAGGTGGATCTATATATGGCGCGGCGGCAAGCAACAACGGGGCCGGCGGTGGAATCGACCGGAGGCGACAGGATTTCGCGGCGGCGGCGCGGTGGGAAATGGAGGGCGCGGGAGCGGGGAAATTTTCAAGCCGTTGGGTATTCGCGCATCCGCCGTGCGATGCCGCCCACTGTAGCCGACGTGTCACATCTGGTGCTCGGATTGTGAAAAAGCCATGCGCCCAAAAAATTTACAGCGCCGCGCCGTTTGCCGATTCCGGCTCACGCGCCGAAAATCGGCGGTTTATATAGCGCGTGGCCTGTATAGCGCGTCTGTTGGAATGCTCTAAGGATAAGATTTGCCTGCAGTCCCCCGCGGTACATTCGTGCAGACCCAAGCTTCTCCTCAAATTCTCTGCTATTTTGCGTCTGCTATTGCTGCCGTCTCCCCAAACTGAAAGGATAATAGGGAGGAGCAGGATGCGTCCAGCGTGCGCCGGCCGTGGGACGTTGCAGCCGCTGCTCATTAGAGGATCCGACGCGGTGGAGCGTGTGGTCCCGTTGCGCGCGGCCGGCCGTGGCTCAAGAGGGCATAGGACGCGGTGGTAGCGTTGTCCGGTCGCACGCTGGCTAGAAGGCGAACGTCCTGCGGCGAGTATGTGTCAGGAGCTCCGCTAGTAGCCTTGGCGAGCAGCGCCGCCTCGGCCACATCCACAGAAGAAGGATCTAGGTGATGTAATCAGCCGGCCTGGAGGATTCGCCGACCTTTGACGAACGAAAGAAGCACTGGCAAGTGAGCTGCTCTCCGGCGAAGCCAAGTTGATCGACGGCCCGCGCCGCGGACGGATCAAGTAAGAGGATGGCGCGGATCAAGTAAGAGGATGGCGCGGATCAAGAAGATGGATGTAATTTTTGGTCTGACGAGGTCTATTTTCCCAGCAGCGAGTCTAGGATGGATGGAACGTTTTGACAAATAACGTCGAATTCAGATAAAACAAGGCAAAATTCGTTTAAACATAAGCGAAATTTAAAGATATTTAACATATAAAGGCGAGTTTGTACATATATTTGAATTCGACCAGATGGAAACATAAATTAAAATTGAAAAAACGGGTGCCGAACCGCCGCCGGTGCCGACGGCGGCATCCCCAGGACGGGGGAGTTGCCGGCCTCGATGTGCGCGAGCACATTGGCGAGCGTGCGGCTCGGCGCACCCCACCAGCGGCGGCAGCCGGCGACATTGTTACGCGCTGGAGGAAGGGGAGGACTATCGTACGCTGCGAGTTCCCGTTCGTGCCGAAGATGGAAGAACTCGTTCCAGGCGTCGTAATTGTCGGGGAGGTACCGCTCCTCCGCGCGCTACTCCTCGCTGAGGGTGCACAACATCGATAGCGGCGTCGAGCTCGTCGCCTCCCACCAGAAGCGGCGGGATCAGGACGCCCCTCGCGCTCAGGCGCCATCCTCCGGGCACGCGGAAGTCCGGCGGCGCCGGGTAGCCCGCCATGTGCAGAAGTCCCGCCTCCCATTGGTGTAGGGAACGTCGGCCGAAGCCGTTGTTCGCCGCGCCTTCGCCGTGGCCCGCCATTGCTCGCTGGAGGCGGATTGGGGAGAGAAGACAGGGCTGGGGAGAGAAGGGAGACGGCGGTGCTGCGATAAATAGAGGAGCCGCGCGTGAATCCGACGGCATTAACTCGCCGCGTGGAAGCTACACGTCCAGCGAAGACTGACCGGCGGCAGGCTTTTGAAGCGCTGACGTGGGCATAACCCTTTGGGTACTCGACATTGCCATACCCGGTGCAAACTATGAAGCTGGACCAGCACAAGGACTCAACAAGCTAGACCTGCACGCGCCTCAACTTGGACTACAAGGAAAGAAGACTCCAATATGAATCCTACTAGGACTCTTGTAAACCCTAGCTTGGCTGATATATAAAGCCAGAAGGGGCAATAGAAAACACAATCAGAAACATAATTTTAGAGGCAACACGCCTAGACACCGCAACCAGCGGATTAGAACTAGACTAGATCCAACAACTCACCTATGGCGGCCCTGTATACATATATTCATATAGTGGATTGTTAGCGAACGTGCGACCCTCCACCGCGGGCGCGAACCTGGATACGTCGCGTACCGCCTCGCTCCCGGAACTTCGTCGTCGCCTTTCTCTAAAACCCAAGCCTCATGGTGGGCATTGCCGAGGAACCGCCTCGTCAATTGGCGCGTCTGTGGGAAGCGCGACGATCGGATTTTGTCATCTGGGCGGGACTCATCGTCAAGACAACGTTTATACTGCATCCGAATAAAAGATCTACGCCAGCAAGTTCATCAATTGAAGATTAGAAGAAAAAAAAAATCAGATCCGATCTACACATGGTATAGCCGCCGTGTTCGCTCCGATAGAAAAAAGCGTCTGTACAGCCGGCGCACTATTCAGGCAATCATCAAGATTGATCGGATGAAGACAGGAAAGAATGAATCAGCTAACGGGATTCAAGTTTTAAGAAGAAGAAAAAGAATTTGCCCAAAGCGGTCAGCTAGTCTGCTCGTCAAAACTACCGACTATACTAACAAAATAACAAGTGCAAAGACGATTGGAGAGACGTGCAGCATGACCACTACTGCGGGCTTGCGTGCAGCCGAATCAAAGCATGTATGCGCTCAAAATATATGAACTAGAAGACAAGAACCGGATCAATTCTTGCGAGGAGCAATGCCGAAGATGGAAAGTTACGTCTGTTTCTTTATGGTTCGGGAGCATTACGAGTGGAAAACTTCACGGCCTTCCGAAACAAGGACCAGGTGCTATATTTCCGATTACGTAAAATTTATTTTTTGGCAAATATTTTTTCTCCCATACTATTATTTGCGCGCAAATTTGTGCACTATAATATAACAGATCAGAACAAAGCTTCGACTACTCTGCTCGGACGACCGCGCCCGCCATCGCGCACTCTTCTTACTCGGGGGCTCGCCTGCCGCGGACCCGACATTACGGACCCGATATATTCGGATGCTCACCCGCAGCGGATCGGCTATGTCAACCGCGTCCTCTTCATCGGCCACGTCAGCCAGGTGCCGCATGGACTATCTTGGATGGCGGGATTATTTCGGCTGCGCCCGCCGGCATGAATTATCTTGGATGGCGGGATTATTTCGGCTGCGCCCGCCGGCATGAATTATCTTGGATGGCGGGATTATTTCGGCTGCGCCCGCCGACATGAATTATCTTGGATGGCGGGATTATTTTGGCTGCGCCCGCTGATGTCTACTCACGCTTCTTTTCCTGTAGACAGTGTTGGGCCTCCAAGAGCAGAGGTTTGTAGAACAACAGCAAGTTTTCCCTTAAGTGGATCACCCAAGGTTTATCGAACTCAGGGAGGAAGAGGTCAAAGATATCCCTCTCAACCAACCCTGCAATCACGATACAAGAAGTCTCTTGTGTCCCCAACACACCTAATACACTTGTCGGATGTATAGGTGCACTAGTTCGGTGAAGAGATAGTGAAATACAAGTAATATGGAGGATTATAAGTAGTAATTGCAATCTGAAATAAAAATGGCAGCAAGCGAACATGTAGCAGAACTTGTTGGAAACGGTGTTTCAATGCTTAGAAACAAGGCCTAGAGATCATACTTTCACTAGTGGACACTCTCAACAATGATCACATAATTGGATAATTAGATAACTTCTCTTCACTTGTGCTACTCTGAATTACTCTCCTATTGGAATCACTAATCATCACATAGTGGCTACAAAAGCTCCACTCAAAGTTCATCAAGTACTTGACAAACACCACTCATAGGGATATCCTCATCAAATCATAATCCAAGATAATACCGTTGCAATTTAGACCGAGTACTAACATAGCATACACACTGTCAACAATAGCTATGAAAGGGGAATAGATCACATCAATACTATCATAGTAATAGTTAACTCCATAATCCACAAGAGATTACAATCATAGCCTACGCCAAGTACTACATGATGCACACACTGTCCTCTTTACATCATGGAGGAGGAATAGACTACTTTAATAACATCACTAGAGTAGCACATAGATTAATAGTGATACAAAGCTCATGATCACATAAAGATCACACCATGGGAGAGAGATGAACCACATAGCTACCGGTAGAGCCCTTAGCCTCGGGGGAGAACTACTCCCTCCTCATCATGGGAGACAGCAACGGCGATGAAGATGGCGGTGGTGTCGATGGAGATGACTCCGGGGCAATTCCCCGTCGGCGGTGAACAGTAGTAACAACTTCCAAGACTCAACAAAACAGTAGCAAATTAAACACATGGGTTATCTCCCAAGAAGTTCTTTCTTTATAGCCATTAAGATGGGCTCATCAATTTTAATGATACTCTCGCAAGAAATAAGAGTTGAAGCAAAAGAGAACACCAAGAAGCAAATTCAAAACATATTTAAGCCTAAACCACTTCCTATGAAAAGGAATCTTGTACACAAATAAATTCATGAAGAACAAAGTGGCAAGCATAGAAAAGCAACACAAGTGCAATTTCAAGATTCTCAACATAAAGAGGGGAAACTTAATATTATTAAGATGCATATAACCATGTTTCCCTCTCTCATAATAACTTTCGGTAGCATCATGAACAAACTCAACAATATAACTATCACATAAAACATTCTTGTCATGAGCTACATGCATAAAATTATTACTCTCCACATAAGCATAATCAATTTTATTAGTTGTAGTGGGAGCAAATTCAACAAAGTAGCTATCATTATTATTCTCATCAAGTGTAGGAGGCATAGTATAATCATAATAAAATTTACTCTCCATAGTAGGCGGCACCAAAAGACCACTATCATTATAATCATCATAAATAGGAGGCAAAGTATCATCAAAGAAAATTTTCTCCTCAATGCTTGGGGGACTAAAAATGTCATGCTCATCGAAACCAGCTTCCCCAAGCTTAGAATTTTCCATATCATTAGCAACAATGGTGTTCAAAGCGTTCATACTAATATCATTGCTACTAGCATTCAAATAAGATTCCATAGGTTTTTTAATTTTCCCAGCAAACAATCCATGTCTTAACTCGGGAAATAGAATAAGAAGCTCCTTGTTGCTTTCCATTATGCCTAACTAGTGTAAACAAGAAACCAAAAGATGCAATTGCAGGATCTGAAGGAAATAGCTTCGAGCACTTACAACGGCAACAAAAAATAACTTAGTTACCTGGGACCGGAGTGTGAGTGCCTTTTACCTTTCCTCCCGGCAACGGCGCCAGAAAATAGCTTGATGTCTACTCACGCTTCTTTTCCTGTAGACAATGTTGGGCCTCCAAGAGCAGAGGTTTGTAGAACAGCAGCAAGTTTTCCCTTAAGTGGATCACCCAAGGTTTATCGAACTCAGGGAGGAAGAGGTCAAAGATATCCCTCTCAAGCAACCTGCAATCACGATACAAGAAGTCTCTTGTGTCCCCAACACACCTAATACACTTGTCGGATGTATAGGTGCACTAATTGAAGAGATAGTGAAATACAAGTAGTATGGATGTATATGAGTGGTAATAGCAATCTGAATAAAATATGGCAGCAAGTAAACATGGAGTAGAACAGTAAGTAAACGGTGTTTGCAGTATTGGAAACAAGGCCTAGGGATCATACTTTCACTAGTGGACACTCTCAACATTGATCGCATAATAAATAATAACTTCTCTCATTTATGCTACATACACTCTTTTGTTGGATGACAAACACCATTCGTTGTGTAGGGCTACAAGAGCTCCCTCAAGCCGGAGTTAACAAGCGCCACAACATTCAGCATTCATATTTAAGTAACCTTAGAGCATAATAGATCTTTGCAAAATAAACCGAGTACTAACATAGCATACACAGTGTCACCATTACACTATGAAAGGGGAATAGATCACATCAATACTATCATAGCGATAATTAACTCCATAACCTACAAGAGATTATGATCATAATCTACGACAAGAACCACACGATGCACACACTGTCACCTTTACACCATGCGGGAGGAATAGACTACTTTAATAACATCACATGAGTAGCACATAGACTAGTAGCGATACAAAGCTCATCATATGGATCTCAATTATGCAAAGCAATTCACGAGATCATTATATTAGTACGAGAGAGAGATTAACCACATAGCTACCGGTACAGCCCTTAGCCTCGAGGGAGAACTACTCCCTCCTCATCATGGGAGCAGCGGCGTTGATGGAGATGGCGGTGGTGTCGATGGAGAAGCCTTCCGGGGGCACTTCCCGTCCGGCGGCGTGCGGGAACAGAGACTCTGTCCCCAGATCTTGGCTTCGCGATGGCGGCTCTGGAACTTTCTCGTACCGTGGCTTTTCGTATCGAAGATTTAGGTCGGGAGGCTTAAATGGCGAAGAGGCGGAGTCGAAAGGGCTATGAGGGGCCCACGATGGCGGCGCCCCCTGCGGCCGCGCGGTGTGGGGCCCCTGTGGCCCCCTACGGTTCCTCTCGGGTGTTGGAAGCTTCGTGGAATTTTAAGATGTTGGGCGTTGATTTCGTCCATTTAGAGAATATTTCCTTACTAGGATTTCAAAAGCAAAAACAGGCGGCACCGGCATCTTGTCAATAGGTTAGTTAAAACGCATCAAAACGATATAAAGTGTGAACAAAACATGTAGGTATTGTCATAAAACAAGCATTGAACATCGAAATTATAGATACGTTTGAGACGTATCAGCATTCCCAAGCTTAGTTCCTACTCGCCCTGGAGTAGGTAAACGATAACAACAAATAGTTTCTGAAGTGACATGCTACCAACATAATCTTGATCAACATTATTGTAAAACATTTGAGATGAATGCAGCGATTCGAAGCAATGATGAAGACAATGAAACAACTGAATCATATAGCAAAGACTTTTCATGAATAGTACTTTCAAGACAAGCATCAATAAGACTTGCATAAGAGCTAACTCATAAGCAATAAATTCTTAGTAAAAAGCTTTGAAACAACACAAAGGAATATATAAGTTTCAGCGGTTGCTTTCAACTTCAACATGTATATCTCATGGATAATTGTCAACACAAAGTAATATAACAAGTGCAATAGGTAAACATGTAAGAATCAATGCACACAGTTTACACAAGTGTTTGCTTCTAAGATAGAAAGAAGTAGGTAGACTGACTCAACATAAAGTAAAAGAATGGCCCTTCGCAGAGGAAGCATGGATTACTATTTTTGTGCTAGAGCTTTTATTTTGAAAACATAGAAACAATTTTGTCAACGGTAGTAATAATTCATATGTGCTATGCATAATACTTCCTACAAGTTGCAAGTCTCATGCATAGAGTACTAATAGTGCTCGCACCTTGTCCTAATCAGCTCGGATAACACGGATTATCATTGCATGACATATGTTTCAACCAAGTGTCACAAAGGGGCACCTCTATGCCGCCTGTACAAAGGTCTAAGGAGAAAGCACGCATTGGATTTCTCGCTTTTGATTATTCTCAACTTAGACATCCATGCCGGGACAACATAGACAACAGATAATGGACTCCTCTTTTAATGCTTAAGCATTCAACAACAAATAATATTCTCATAAGAGATTGAGGTTGTATGTCCAAACTGAAACTTCCACCATGATACATGGCTTTAGTTAGCGGCCCAATGTTCTTCTCTAACAATATGCATACTCAAACCATTTGATCATGAAATCGCACTTACTTCAGACAAGACGAACATGCATAGCATCTCACATGATATCCAACAAAGGTAAAAAGTTGATGGCGTCCCCGAAACATGGTTACCGCTCAACAAGCAACTTATAAGAACTAAGACACATAACTACATATTCATCACCACAATAGTTTTTAAGCTATTTGTCCCATGAGCTATATATTGCAAAGATAAAGGAATGAAAATTTAAAGGTAGCACTCAAGTAATTTACTTTGGAATGGCAGAAAAATACCACATAGTAGGTAGATATGGTGGACACAAATGGCATGGGTTTTGGCTCAAGGTGTTTGGATGCACGAGAAGCATTTCCTCTCGGTACAAGGTTTGGGCTAGCAAGGTTGTTTGAAGCAAACACAAGTATGAACAGGTACAGCAAAACTTACACAAGAACATATTGCAAGCATTTTAAGACTCTACACTGTCTTCCTTGTTGCTCAAACACTTTTACCAGAAAATATCTAGACCTTAGAGAGACCAATCATGCAAACCAAATTTCAACAAGCTCTACATTAGTTCTCCACTACTAGATTTAAACTTCATGATGCAAGAGCTTAAACATGATCTATGAGAGCTCAAAACAATTTCCAAGTATCAAATTATTCAAGACCATATGAAGCATTTTCTGATTCCAACAAAATAGCAACAAGTGAAGCGATCAACTTTCGCCCTTGAACATTAAAAGCAAAAATGAAGAACACTAGTGTTCATATGAAAAAGCGGAGCGTGTCTCTCTCCCAAACATGAGCATGAATTTATTCAAAGAATGAAAATAACAAAACTAAAATAAAAGCACACAGACGCTCCAAGTAAAGTACATAAGATGTGATGGAATAAAAATATAGTTTCACTAGAAGTGACCTGATAAGTTGTCGATGAAGAAGGGGATGCCTTGGGCATCCCCAAACTTAGATGCTTGAGTCTTCTTAAAATATGCAGGGATGAACCACCGGGGCATCCCCAAGCTTAGACCTTTCACTCTTCTTGATCATAGTATATCATCCTCTTCTCTTGACCCTTGAAAACTTCCTCCACACCAAACTTCAAGCAAACTCATTAGAGGGTTAGTGCATAATAAAAATTCACATGTTCAGAGGTGACAAAATCATTCTTAACACTTCTGGACATTGCACAAAGCTTCTGAAAGTTAATGGAACAAAGAAACTCATTCAACATAGCAAAAGCGGCAATGCGAAATAAAAGACAGAATCTGTCAAAAACAAAACAGTCCGTAAAGACGAATTTTGCAGGGCACTTAACTTGCTCAAATGGAAAAACTCAAAACTAATGAAAGTTGCGTACATATCTGAGGATCACGCATGTAACTTTTCAGATTTTTTTGACTCTTCTACAGAGAGATCTGTGCGAATTCGTGACAGACAGCAATACTGTTTCTGCGCAGCAATCCAAATCTAGCATCAACTTTACCATAAAGACTTTACTTGGCACAAAAACATGATAAGAAGAGGTTGCTACAGTAGTAGCAACTTCCAAGACTCAACAAAACAGTAGCAAAATAAACACATGGGTTATCTCCCAAGAAGTTCTTTCTTTATAGCCATTAAGATGGGCTCAGCAATTTTAATGATACTCTCGCAAGAAATAAGAGTTGAAGCAAAAGAGAACATCAAGAAGCAAATTCAAAACATATTTAAGCCTAAACCACTTCCTATGAAAAGGAATCTTGTACACAAATAAATTCATGAAGAACAAAGTGGCAAGCATAGAAAAGCAACACAAGCGCAATTTCAAGATTCTCAATATAAAGAGGGAAACTTAATATTATTAAGATGCATATAACCATGTTTCCCTCTCTCATAATAACTTTCAGTAGCATCATGAACAAACTCAAAAATATAACTATCACATAAAACATTCTTGTCATGAGCTACATGCATAAAATTATTACTCTCCACATAAGCATAATCAATTTTATTAGTTGTAGTGGGAGCAAATTCAACAAAGTAGCTATCATTATTATTCTCATCAAGTGTAGGAGGCATAGTATAATCATAATAAAATTTACTCTCCATAGTAGGCGGCACCAAAAGACCACTATCATTATAATCATCATAAATAGGAGGCAAAGTATCATCAAAGAAAATTTTCTCCTCAATGCTTGGGGGACTAAAAATGTCATGCTCATCAAAACCAGCTTCCCCAAGCTTAGAATTTTCCATATCATTAGCAACAATGGTGTTCAAAGCGTTCATACTAATATCATTGCTACTAGCATGCAAATAAGATTCCATAGGTTTTTAATTTTCCCAGCAAACAATCCATGTCTTAACTCGGAAATAGAATAAGAAGCTCATTGTTGCTTTCCATTATGCCTAACTAGTGTAAACAAGAAACCAAAAGATGCAATTGCAGGATCTGAAGGAAATAGCTTCGAGCACTTACAACGGCAACAGAAAATAACTTAGTTACACAGGACCGGAGTGTGAGTTCCTTTACCTTTCCTCCCCGAGCAACGGCGCAGAAAATAGCTTGATGTCTACTCACGCTTCTTTTCCTGTAGACAGTGTTGGGCCTCCAAGAGCAGAGGTTTGTAGAACAGCAGCAAGTTTTCCCTTAAGTGGATCACCCAAGGTTTATCGAACTCGGGGAGGAAGAGGTCAAAGATATCCCTCTCAAGCAACCCTGCAATCACGATACAAGAAGTCTCTTGTGTCCCCAACACACCTAATACACTTGTCAGATGTATAGGTGCACTAGGTCGGCGAAGAGATAGTGAAATACAAGTAGTATGGATGTATATGAGTGGTAATAGCAATCTGAATAAAATATGGCAGCAAGTAAACATGCAGTAGAACAGTAAGTAAGTAGTTTTAGGAAACAAGGCCTAGGGATCATACTTTCACTAGTGGACACTCTCAACATTGATCGCATAGTAAATAATAACTTCTCTCATTTGTGCTACATACACTCTTTTGTTGGATGACAAACACCATTTGTTGTGTAGGGCTACAAGAGCTCCCTCAAGCCGGAGTTAACAAGCGCCACAACATTCAGCATTCATATTTAAGTAACCTTAGAGCATAATAGATCTTTGCAAAATAAACCGAGTACTAACATAGCATACACACTGTCACCATTACACTATGAAAGGGGAATAGATCACATCAATACTATCATAGCGATAATTAACTCCATAACCTACAAGAGATTATGATCATAATCTACAACAAGAACCACACGATGCACACACTGTCACCTTTACACCATGCGGGAGGAATAGACTACTTTAATAACATCACATGAGCAGCACATAGACTAGTAGCGATACAAAGCTCATCATATGGATCTCAATTATGCAAAGCAATTCACGAGATCATTATATTGGAGTACGAGAGAGATTAACCACATAGCTACCGGTACAGCCCTTAGCCTCGAGGAGAACTACTCCCTCCTCATCATGGAGAACAGCAGTGTTGATGGAGATGGCGGTGGTGTCGATGGAGAAGCCTTCCGGGGGCACTTCCCGTCGGCAGCGTGCGGGAACAGAGACTCCTGTCCCCCGAGATCTTGGCTTCGCGATGGCGACGGCTGGAACTTTTCTCGTACCGTGGCTTTTCCGTATCGAAGATTTAGGTCGGGGAGGCTTAAAAAGGCGAAGGCGGAGTCGGGAAGGGCTACGGGGCCCACACGGTGGGCGGCGCGCCCCTGGCCGTGCCGCCTGTTGTGTGGGGCCCCTGCCCCCTCTGGTTCCTCTTGGGTGTTGGAAGCTTCGTGGAATTCTAAGATCTTTGGGCGTTGATTTCGTCCAATTCCGAGAATATTTCCTTACTAGGATTTCTGAAACCAAAAACAGAGGCGGCACGGCATCTTGTCAATAGGTTAGTTCCAGAAAACGCATCAAAACGATATAAAGTGTGAACAAAACATGTAGGTATTGTCATAAAACAAGCATGGAACATCAGAAATTATAGATACGTTTGAGACGTATCAACCGCCGGCATGAATTATCTTGAATGGCGGGATTATTTCGGCTGCGCCCGCCGCATGAATTATCTTGGATGGCGCAATTATTTCGGCTGCGCCCACCGCACGGACTATCTTTGGCCGTGCAACTATTTCGACTGCGCCTGCAGAACTAAGTGTTCCTCTTTCTTTCGCCACACCCGATGATTGGGGAGGCGCCATTACATCGTTACCTCCAGTACTCTTGATTACTCGGTGGATTTATTTTCCCCGAATCAGTGGATTTATTTTCTCCATCATCTATGATTACTCGATGGACTTATCTTCTTCGGCTCTGGATATATCTCCTCCCGATGCACTCTCGGGTTGGTGGATTCATCATCTGGAATATTCAATGGATATCATCTTATTTAATATCGACCCGATGCGATCCCATCGGGAGCGCTGGAATTACTCGGGGGCTCCTGGAATATCTTCGAGCTATTGCGGTTACTCCCATCGGGAGCGCCTGGAATTATTACTCCCATCGGGAGCGCTGGTGTATTGGAATTCAAGAGGAAATGAAGACTTCTTATACCTGAAGTTATCATCTAAAAGCCTCTGAAAATACGAGTGCTGCAATGGATGGTAATCAACGGGGACATTGCTCTTTTCCTTTGCTATAGATGCCTCAAAGAGTGCCGCAAATAGCAAGGATCATGAAGCAATGAAGACCTTGCTCTTTTCCTTTGCTATAGATGCCTCAAAGAGTGCCACAAATAGCAAGGATCATGAAGCAACAAAGACCTTGCTCTTTTCCTTTGCTATAGATGCCTCAAAGAGTGCCGCAAATAGCAAGGATCATGAAGCAACGGGGACCTTGCTCTTTTCCTTTGCTATAGATGCCTCAAAGAGTGCCGCAGATAGCAAGGATCATGAAACACGTACAAAAACGACCCACGTTCGGTACTTTACTTATGGAAGTATCAAAGAGCAACGGAGTCATCGGCAGAGCTAGTGCTTCCGATACATTCGGGAGGCTGTCAGAACATACATCGGTTGAAAGCAAAGTTGCACATACAACGGGTTTAGCAAGACCTGCAACACGAGCTGATCACTCAAACAATTTGCTGACCAACGAATACACATACGCTTAAACGGGCAATTAAGATTTGCTCATTCAAAATTTTCCAACGACATTAACACGGTAAAAGTGCATATATATGTACCTACCGAAAAACTTACAAACAATGGCATCAACGATGCTCAAAGGTGCATTGAGGATTGCCCCTTGAGATAAACAACAATGTGTCAACGGCACCTGAAGGAAACTGTAAACGTCGGGTTGCTCGATTTGAGTCTACTCACGGTTGCAAGCATCAGTGCCCAGACTCGGGAACTACTTCCATCGGGAGCGCTGGACACGCACCCGATAAAATTATCGGCTCCTCCTGGGTATCATCCGAATCATCGGCTCCTCTGGGCCATCATCCAAATCATCAGCTCCACTGGGCCATCATCTCAATCATCGTCTTCTCAGGGCCATCATCTCAATCATCGGCTCTTCTGGGCCATCATCCAAATCATCAGCTCCACTGGGCCATCATCTCAATCATCGTCTTCTCAGGGCCATCATCTCAATCATCGGCTCTTCTGGGATATCATCTGAATCATCAACTCCTCTATCTATGGCATCATCAGAGTCATCGGCATCAAGTTCTCGAAACTTGAAAAAGTTTACGGTGTTTGACTTAGCATTTTTTACACCCTATACATAACTATTTCATATTTATCTACAGGCTCGGGGGCTACTCCCATCGGGAGCGCTTGCCGCGCACCCGATAAAAAATACGGCAACCTCGTCAACAAAGAAGAATAAAGTTGAAGACATCGACATCAACAATCAAGATCTTCGAGTAGTACAACTTGAGTCTATGCAAGGCTGCAAGCAGCCGCCCATAGACTCGGGGGCTACTCCCATCGGGAGCGCTTCGCGCACCCGACAGAAAGCAACTTCGACTCTACATCAAGCACAAGATTCAACAGATGATCAAGACATTCGGCAAAGACAACTTTAGTCTCTGCCCGAAGCTTCACTTCGGCCAGACACTCGGGGGCTACTGACGTGGGCATAACCCTTCGGGTACTCGACATTGCCATACCCGGTGCAAACTATGAAGCTGGACCAGCACAAGGACTCAACAAGCTAGACCTGCACGCGCCTCAACTTGGACTACAAGGAAAGAAGACTCCAATATGAATTCTACTAGGACTCTTGTAAACCCTAGCTTGGCTGATATATAAAGCCAAGCAGGGGCACCCCTTAGGGAAACACAATCAGAAACATAATTTTAGAGGCAACACGCCTAGACACCGCAACCCACGGATTAGAACTAGACTAGATCCAACAACTCCGCCTATGGCGGCCCCCTGTATACATATATTCATATAGTGGATTGCTAGCAGGACGTAGCGACCCTCCACCGCGGGGGCGTGAACCTGGGTACGTCGTGTACCGCCTCGCTCCCGGAACTTCCGTCGTCGCCTTTCTCTAAAAACCCAAGCCCCTCATGGTGGGCATTGCCGAGGAACCGCCTCGTCACGCGCAGAAGACGATTGGCCTTTGTCGACGACAAGTCGGGGCCACCATCCGCGCGAGAAGTTTTCTCGACGCTTCCCGTGCTTTCGTTTCGTCCGGACTCCCCGAGCGCTCCCCGGGGGGCCGGGGATGACCTGGGCTCACCGGACGGACGAAAGCCCAAATCCAGGTGAAAACGAGGTTCCGGTGGCGCGACTGGGCCGTTTTCATCCATCCGGGTGAAAAAAGGGGTCCTGGTGGACTTCCCGGGGAGACAGCTGGAGATGCTCTAAGCTAGTTGGTAGACAAATTCCGACGAAATCATGCGGGACAAATTCCAATTAGCAGGAAAATATCCCATAGTTGTGTGATGCGCGTAGATGTACACGTCCGTTGGGAACCCCAAGAGGAAGGTGTGATGCGCACAGCAGCAAGTTTTCCCTCAGAAAGAAACCAAGGTTATCGAACCAGTAGGAGCCAAGAAGCACGTGAAGGTTGTTGGTGGAGGAATGTAGTGCGGCGCAACACCAGTGAAACCGGCGCCAATGTGGAACCTGCATAACACAATCAAAGTACTTTGCCCCAACGTAACAGTGAGGTTGTCAATCTCACCGGCTTGCTGAAAACAAAGGATTAAGCGTATCGAGTGGAAGATGGCGGTTGTTTGCAAAGAACAGTAAAAGTAGTAGAATGTATTCAGATGTAAAGAATGGACCGGGGTCCACAGTTCACTAGTGGTGTCTCTCCAATAAGATAACTAACATGCTGGGTGAACAAATTACAGGTGAGCAATTGACAAATAAAGATTCAATACATATCAACGATGATTACTATGTGATTTAATCAGGGCATTACGACAAAGTACATAGACCGCTATCATGCATCTATGCCTAAATAATCCACCTTCGGGTTATCATCCGAACCCCTTCCGGTATTAAGTTGCGAACAACAGATAATTGCATTAAGTATGGCGCGTAATGTAATCAACACAAATATCCTTAGACAAAGCATCAATGTTTTATCCCTAGTAGCAACAACACATCCACAACCTTAGAACCTACTGTCACGATCCCAGATTTAATGGAGGCATGAACCCACTATCGAGCATAATTACTCCCTCTTGGAGTTACAAGTATCAACTTGGCCAGAGCCTCTACTAGCAACGGAGAGCATGCAAGAACATAAACAACACATATATGATAGATTGATAATCAACTTAACATAATATTCTATATTCATCGGATCTCACCAAACACAACATGTAGCATTACAAATAGATGATCTTGATCATGTTAGGCAGCTCACAAGATCTAATACAATGAAAGCACAAGCGGAGAAGACAACCATCTAGCTCTGCTATGGACCCATAGTCCAAGGATGAACTACTCACGCATCAATCCGGAGGCGGGCATGATGATGTAGAGCCCCTCCCGTGATGATTCCCCTCTCCGGCAGGGTGCCGGAGGCGATCTCCTGAATCCCCGAGATGGGATTCGCGGCGGCGGCCTCTCGGTAATGTTTTCCGTATCGTGGCTCTCGGTACGGGGGTTTCGCGACGGAGGCTTTAAGTAGGCGGAAGGGTAGGTCAAAGGGCGGCACGGGGCCCCACACACCGGGCGGCGCCCCACCACAGCCGCGCGGTCTGGTGTGGCGCGCCTCGTCGCCCACTTCGTTATCCTTCGGTCTTACGGAAGCTTCGTGCAAAAATAGGACCCTGGGCATTGATTTCGTCCAATTTCGAGAATATTTCCTTACTAGGATTTCTGAAACCAAAAACAGCGAAAAAACAGCAACCGGCACTTCGGCATCTTGTTAATAGGTTAGTGCGGAAAATGTAAAATAATGCTGTAAAGTATGTATAAAACATTCAAGTATTGTAATAAAAGTAGCATGGAACATAAGAAATTATAGATACGTTTGCGATGTATCAAGCATCCCCAAGCTTAGTTCCTACTCGTCCTCGAGTAGGTAAACGATAATACAAATAATTTCTGAAGTGACATGCTACCAACATAATCTTGATCAACATTATTGTAAAGCATATGAGATGAATGGAGTGATCTGAACAAAAGATTGCTAACAAAGATAATGACTAAGCAAATGAATCATATAGAAAAACTTTTCATGAATAATACTTTCAAGACAAGTATCAATAAGACTTGCATAAGAGATAACTCATAAGCAATAAATTCAAAGTAGAATGCATTGAAGCAACACAAAGGATGATTAAGTTTCAGCAATTGCTTTCAACTTGTAACATGTATATCTCATGGATATTTGTCAACATAGAGTAATATAACAAGTGCAATAAGTAAACATGTAAGAATCAATGCACACGGTTAACACAAGTGTTTGCTTCTAAGATAGGAATGGGTAAACTGACTCAACAATAAAGTAAAAGATTGGCCCTTCGCAGAGGGAAGCATTGATTACTATTTTTGTGCTAGAGCTTTTGTTTTGAAAACATAGAAACAATTTTGTCAAGGTAGTAATAATTCATATGTGCTATGCATAATACTTCCTACAAGTTGCATGCCTCATGCATAGAGTACCAATAGTGCTCGCACCTTGTCCTACTATCTCGGAAAACACGGATTCTCATCGCATAACATATGTTTCAACCAAGTGTCACAAAGGGGTATCTCTATGCCGCCTTTACAAGTGTCTAAGGAGAAAGCACGCATTGGATTTCTCGCTTTTGATTATTCTCAACTTAGACATCCATACCGGGACAACATAGACAACAGATAATGGACTCCTCTTTTTAATGCTTAAGCATTCAACAATAGTTAATATTCTCATAAGAGATTGAGGTTGTATGTCCAAACTGAAACTTCCACCATGATACATGGCTTTAGTTAGCGGCCCAATGTTCTTCTCTAACATATGCATACTCAAACCATTTGATCATGAAATCCACTACTTCAGACAAGACGAACATGCATAGCATCTCACATGATATCCAACAAAGATAAAGTTGATGGCGTCCCCATAAAACATGGTTACCGCTCAACAAGCAACTTATAAAAATTAAGACACATAACTACATATTCATCACCACAATAGTTTTTAAGCTATTTGTCCCATGAGCTATATATTGTAAAGGTAGAGGAATGAAATTTAAAGGTAGCACTCAAGTAATTTACTTTGGAATGGCGGAAATACCACATAGTAGGTAGATATGGTGGACACAAATGACATGGAGTTTGGCTCAAGGTGTTTGGATGCACGAGAAGCATTTCCTCTCGGTACAAGGTTTGGGCTAGCAAGGTTGTTTGAAGCAAACACAAGTATGAACAGGTACAACAAAACTCACACAAGAACATATTGCAAGCATTATAAGGCTCTACACTGTCTTCCTTGTTGTTCAAACACTTTACCCGAAAATATCTAGACTTAGAGATCAATCATGCAAACCAAATTAAACAAGCTCTACAGTAGTTCTTCATTAATAGATTAAACTACATGATGCAAGAGCTTAAACATGATCTGAGAGCTCAAACAATTGCCAAATTGTCAAACCATATGCATCATTTTCCAATTCCAACCATATAGCAATTTAACGAAGCAATAAGCTTTCGCCATGAACATTAAAGCACAATTAAGAACACAAGTGTTCCATAAGAAAAAGCGGAGCGTAATATCTCCAATATAAGAATGGCGAGATCCAACTTTATTCAAAACAAAACAAAAATAAAAAACAAACCGACGCTCCAAGTAAAGAACATAAGGATGTGACGGAATAAAAATATAGTTTCACTAGAAGTGACCTGATAATGTTGTCGATGAAGAAGGGGATGCCTTGGGCATCCCAAGCTTAGATGCTTGAATCTTCTTAAAATATGCAGGGATGAACCAGGGGCATCCCCAAGCTTAGACCTTTCACTCTTCTTGATCATAGTATATCATCCTCTTCTCTTGACCCTTGAAAACTTCCTTCACACAAACTTCAAGCAAACTCATGAGAGGGTTAGTGCATAACCAAAATTCATATATTCAGAGGTGACACAATCATTCTTAACACTTCTGGACATTGCACAAAGCTTCTGAAAGTTAATGGAACAAAGAAACTCATTCAACATAGCAAAGCGGCAATGCGAAATAAAAGACAGAATCTGTCAAAAACAGAACAGTCCGTAAAGATGCTTCCGGACTGGGCACTTAACTTGCTCAAATGGAAAAACTCAAAACTAATGAAAGTTGCGTACATATCTGAGGATCACGCTCGTAATTTTTCAGATTTTTCGATTTTTTTACAGAGACTTATGCCAGAATTCGTGACAGACAGCAATGCTGTTTCTGCGCAGCGATCCCAATATAACATCAACTTTAACATAGAAACTTTACTTGGCACAAAAATATGATAAGGAGAGGTTGCTACAGTAGTAAACAACTTCCAAGACTCAACAAAACAAAAATTTCTGTAGTAAAATAAACACATGGGTTATCTCCCAAGAAGTGCTTTTCTTTAACGCCTTTCAGCTAGGCGCAAAAAGTGCAAATCAAGTAACATCAAGTGATGGAGAATCAACATTATCTCCAAGGGCGTGGGAAGTTTTTTCCACAATGCATGTTATCTTATCTATGTAAGTTTCAGAGGCTCCTTTTTCATTATTCTTAGGCTTGCTATTCTCATCAAACAAATTTTCAGGAACAAGCCAACCATAGTTATTTTCTAGAGCTTCATGCATTCCTAGGAGTTTACAAGGTATTGTTGTCTTAATCTCCCCACCATCATTAACATTATTGGTGTACTTTATTCTATCAATGTCCATTTTTTCAAGGGTACTAACAAAGTTGGTGTAAGAACCAAGCATTTTATATTTAGTAAAGACTTTTCTAGCCTCTCTTGCTACACCACCAAATTCTTTAAGAAGGGTTTCTAAAACAAAATCTTTCTTTTCTCCTTCCTCCATATCACCAAGTGTGAGAAACATGTGTTGGATAATAGGATTAAGATTAACAAATTTAGTTTCCAGCATGTGTACTAAAGAAGCAACAGCAATTTCATAAGTAGGAGCAAGTTCCGCCAAGTGTCTATCTTCAAAATCTCAGTGGTACTAACATGAGTGAAAAAATCTTCTATATTATCTCTTCCAATTATAGAACCTCGGCCTACCGGTATGTCTTTTAGAGCGTACTTAGGAGGAAACATAATGGAGTAAAAAAAAGAAAACTAGGCAAATAAAGTAAAGACAAGTAACTAATTTTTTGTGTTTTTGATATAGAGAACAAGATAGTAAATAAAGTAAAGCTAGCAACTAATTTTTGTGTTTTGTTTAAGTGCAACAAACAAAGTAGTAAATAAAATAAATCAAGACAAAAACAAAGTAAAGAGATTGGAAGTGGAGACTCCCCTTGCAGCGTGTCTTGATCTCCCGGCAACGGCGCCAGAAAAAGGGCTTGATGCGCGTAGATGTACACGTCCGTTGGGAACCCCAAGAGGAAGGTGTGATGCGCACAGCAGCAAGTTTTCCCTCAGAAAGAAACCAAGGTTATCGAACCAGTAGGAGCCAAGAAGCACGTGAAGGTTGTTGGTGGAGGAATGTAGTGCCGCGCCACCAATGAAACCAGCCAACGTGGAACCTGCGCTACAATCAAAGTACTTTGCTACGTAACGATGGTTGTCAATCTCAGCTTGCTGAAAACAAAGGATTAAGCGTATCGAGTGGAAGATGGTGGTTGTTTGCAAAGAACAGTAAAAGCAGTAGAATGTATTCAGATGTAAAAGAATGGACCGGGGTCCACAGTTCACTAGTTGTGTCTCTCCAATAAGATAACTAACATGCTGGGTGAACAAATTACAAGGAGAGCAATTGACAAATAAAAATTCAATACATATCAACGATGATTACTATGTGATTTAATCAGGGCATTACGACAAAGTACATAGACCGCTATCCATCATGCATCTATGCCTAAATAATCCACCTTCAGGTTATCATCCGAACCCCTTCCAGTATTAAGTTGTAAACAACGATAATTGCATTAAGTATGGTGCGTAATGTAATCAACACAAATATCCTTAGACAAAGCATCAATGTTTTATCCCTATTGCAGCAGCACATCCACAACCTTAAGGGTACTATCACGATCCCAGATTCAATGGAGGCATGAACCCACTATCGAGCATAATTACTCCCTCTTGGAGTTACAAGTATCTACTTGGCCAGAGCCTCTACTAGCAACGGAGAGCATGCAAGAACAAACAACATATATGATAGATTGATAATCAACTTAACATAATATTCTATATTCATCGGATCTCACCAAACACAACATGTAGCATTACAAATAGATGATCTTGATCATGTTGGTAAGCAGCTCACAAGATCTAATACAATGAAAGCACAAGCGGAGAAGACAACCATCTAGCTCTGCTATGGACCCATAGTCCAACGATGAACTACTCACCGCATCAATCCGGAGCGGGCATGATGATGTAGGGCCCCTCCGGTGATGATTCCCCTCTCGGGCAGGGTGGCGATCTCCTGAATCCCCGAGATGGGATTCGCGGCGCGCCTCTCGGTAATGTTTTCCGTATCGTGGCTCTCGGTACATGGGGTGTGACGGAGGCTTTAAGTAGGCGGAAGGGTAGGTCAAAGGGCGGCACGAGGGCCCCCACACACACCGGGCGGCGCGGGCCCTGTCCACCCCGCGGCCCTGGTGTGGCGGCGCCTCGTGGCCGCGTCTCTCTTTCGGTCTTCTGGAAGCTCCGTGCAAAATAGGACCCTAGGCGTTGATTTTGTCCAATTAGAATATTTCCTTACTAGGATTTACAGAGCAAAAGCAGCGGAAAAACAGCAAGCTGGCACTTTTGCATCTTGTTAAGCTAGGTTAGTCTTAGGAAAATGTAAAATAATTCTATAAAGTATGTATAAAACATTCAAGTATTGTAATAAAAGTAGCATGGAACATAAGAAATTATAGATACGTTTGCGACGTATCATTGTGCAGGACAAATTCCAATAGAAATCCTCATCGGAGGAATGAGGATAGATCGAGGGGAGGCGTGATCGTTTCAAACATATCTACTTAATTTTTAATGCTCCATGCTTGTTTTACCCCAATATATGTTTTGTTTATACTTCGTTGCACTTTTACATGATTTCCGGCACTAACCTATTAACAGATGCCTGCTTTCAGTTCTGTTTTGTTGTTTTTATATTTAGTTGTGCAGTATTCACGGGTGGAGCTGAACAAAAGCCGAAGTAAATATTTTACCGAAACAAAGACGAAGTCCAGAGGGGGGCGAAGAAGTGCGCGGAGCGGCTAGACCTATGACACGCGTGAAGCACACGTCCGGTGAACCACAAGTGGAAGGTGTGATGCGTATAGAAGCAAGTTTCCCTACATTATGAAACCAAGGTTATCGAACCGGTAGGAGTCAAGGAACACGTGAAGGTTGTTGGTGGAGGAGTGTCGTGCGGCGCAACACCGGTGAAATCGCGCCAACGTGGAACTGCACAACACAATCAAGATACTTTGCCCCAACGTAACGATGAGGTTGTCAATCTCACCGGCTTACTGAAAACAAAGTTAAACGTATGGTGTGGAAAGTGATGTTTGTTTGCAAAGAACAGGAAAATGATTGCAGTAGAGTGTATTCAGATGTAAAAGAATGGACCGGGGTCCACGGTCACTAGTAGTGTCTCTCCAATAAGATAAATATCGTTGGGTGAACAAATTACAAGCGGGCAATTGACAAATAAAGATTCATATACATATCATGATGATCACTATGAGATTTAATCAGGGCATTACGACAAAGAACATATATAGACCGCCATCCAGCATGCATCTATGCCTAAAAAGTCCACCTTCAGGTTAGCATCCGCACCCCTTCCAGTATTAAGTTGCAAACAACAGACAATTGCATTAAGTATGGTGCGTAATTTAATCAACACAAATATCCTTAGACAAAGCATTGATGTTTATCCCTAGTAACAACTCATCCACAACCTTAGAACTTACTGTCACTGCCCAGGTTCAATGGAGGCATGAACCCACTACCGAAGCATAAATACCCCTCTTGGAGTTACAAGTATCACTTGGCCGGAGCCTCTACTAGCAACGGAGAGCATGCAAGAACATAAACAATACATATATGATAGATTGATAATCAACTTGACATAATATTCTATATTCATCGGATCCGCCAAACACAACATGTAGCATTACAAATAGATGATCTTGATCATGTTAGGCAGCTCACAGATCTAAACATGATAGCACAAGAGGAGAAGACAACCAACTAGCTATTGCTATGGACCCATAGTCCAAGGATGAACTACTCACGCATCAATCCGGAGGCGGGCATGGTGATGTAGAGCCCTCCGGTGATGATTCCCTCTGGCGGGGGTGCGGACGTCTCTGATCCAGAGATGGGATTGGCGCGCGGCGTCTCTGGAAGTATTTCCGTATCGTGGCTCTCGGTACGAGGGTTTTCGCGACCGAGCTATAAGTAAGGCGGAAGGGTAGGGTTGGAGGGGCACATGGGACCCACACCATGACGGCGCAGCCAGGGACAGACGCGCGCCTGTAATTAGCGACTCCTCGTGGCCCCACTTAAGTGTCCTCTTCGGTCTTTTGGAAACTCCGTGGAAAAATAAGACCGTGTGCTTTTGTTTCGTCAATTCCGGGAATATTTCCTTTGTAGGATTTATGAAACCAAAAACAGGAACCGGCGCTTCGGCATCTTGTTAATAGGTTGAGCGGAAATGCATAATAATGATGTAAAGTATGTATAAAACATGTGAGTATTGTCATAAAAGTAGCATGGAACATAAGAAATTATAGATACGTTGAGACGTATCAAGCATCCCCAAGCTTAGTTCCTACTCGCCCTCGAGTAGGTAAACGATAACAACAAATAATTTCCGAAGTGACATGCTACCAACATAATCTTGATCAACATTATTGTAAAGCATATGAGATGAATGGTGTGATTCAAAGCAATAGATTGCTAACAAAGATAATGACTAAACAACTGAATCATATAGCAAAACTTTTCATGAATAGTACTTTCAAGACAAGTATCCAACAAGACTTGCATAAGAGCTAACTCATAAAACAATAGATTCAAAGTAGAAGGCATTGAAGCAACACAAAGGATGATTAAGTTTCAGCAATTGCTTTCAACTTGTAACAATATATCTCATGGATAATTGTCATCACGAGTAATATAACAAGTGCAATAGTAATCATGTAAGAATCCAATGAACACAGTTAACTTACAAGTTTTGCTTCTAGATAGAAAAAGTAGGTAAACTGACTCAACATAAGGTAAAAGAAAGGCCCTTCGAGAGGAAGCATGGATTACTATTTTGTGCTAGAGCTTTTATTTTGAAAACATAGAAACAATTTTGTCATCGGTAGTAATAATTCATATGTGCTATGCATAATACTTCCTACAAGTTGCAAGCCTCATGCATAGAATACCAATAGTGCCTGCACCCTGTCCTAATTAGCTTGGATTTACATGGATTATCATTGCATAACATATGTGTCAACCAAGTGTCACAAAGGGGTACCTCCCGCCTGTACAAAGGTCCAAGGAGATCAATCGCATTTGATTTCTCATTTTTAATAGATCTCAATTTAGGACATCCATACCGGGACAACATAGACAACAGATAATGGACTCCTCTTTAATGCATAAGCATTCAACAAAAGATAATATTCTCATAAGAGATTGAGGATGAATGTCAAACCGAAAACTTCCACCATGATACATGGCTTTGGTTAGCGGCCCAATGTTCTTCTCTAACATATGCATACTCAAACCATTTGATCATGATAAATCACCCTTACTTGAGACAAGACGAACATGCATAGCAACTCACATGATATTCAACAAAGGGTAAAGTTGATGGCGTCCCCGGAAGCATGGTTATCAACAAGCAACTTATAAGAACTAAGACACATAGCTACATATTCATCACCACAATAGTTTTTAAGCTATTTCCCACATGAGCTATATATTGCAAAGACAAAGGAATGAAATTCTAAAGGTAGCACTCTCAAGTAATTTACTTTGGAATGGCGAGAAAAATACCACATAGTAGGTAGATATGGTGGACACAAATGGCATGGGTTTTGGATCAAGGTGTTTGGATGCACGAGAAGCATTTCCTCTCAGTACAAGGCTTTGGCTAGCAAGGTTGTTTGAAGCAAACACAAGTATGAACAGGTACAACAAAAATTACACAAGAACATATTGCAAGCATTATAAGACTCTACACTGTCTTCCTTGTTGTTCAAACACTTCACGAGAAAATATCTAGACCTTAGAGAGACCAATCATGCAAACCAAATTTCAACAAGCTCTACAGGTAGTTCTCCACTAATAGATTAAACTACATGATGCAAGAGCTTAAACATGATCTATGAGAGCTCAAAACAATTGCCAAGTATCAAGTTATTCAAAATCATATAAAGCATTTTCTGATTCCAACCAAATAGCAATCAACGAAGCAATTTTCAGCCTTCGCCATGAACATTAAAGCATAACTAAGAACACAAGTGTTCCATATGAAATAGCGGAGCGTAATATCTCCAATACAAGGATGGTGGGATCCAACTTTATTCAAACTAAAACAAAAATAAAAGCGAACAGAAGCTCCAAGTAAGAACATAAGATGTGATGGAATAAAAATATAGTTTCACTAAGTGACCTGATAAGTTGTCGATGAAGGATGCCTTGGGCATCCCAAGCTTAGATGCTTGAGTCTTCTTAAAATATGCAGGTATGAACCACCGGGGCATCCCAAGCTATAGACTTTTCACTCTTCTTGATCATATTGTATCATCCTCTTCTCTTGACCCTTGAAAACTTCCTCCACACCAAACTTAAAGCAAACTCATTGGAGGGTTAGTACTCAAAAAACTTTAATCACTTTGGTCCTGTAGTGACACATTGCAAGAACTCAATAAAACATTAGCTACAGCTCTCCACATCTAAAGCCTCACTTAGAGTCCACAAGAGACAATGCAAAAAACAGAGACAGAATCTGTCAAAACAGAACAACCAGTAAAGACGAATTTTAAAGATACTTCCGTTGCTCAAATCAGAAAACTCAAAACTAATGAAAGTTGCGTACATATCTGAGGAACACTTACGTAAATTGGCAGATTTTTCTGAGTTACCTACAGAGAATCCTACCCAAATTCGTGACAGCAAGAAATCTGTTTCTGCGCAATAATCCAAATCTAGTATCAACCTTCTATTAGAGACTTCACTTGGCACAAAATTGCAATAAAATAAAGATAAGGAGGTTGCTACAGTAGTAACAACTTCCAAGACACAACAAAACAGTAGCAAAATAAAAACATAGGTTATCTCCCAGAAGTGCTTTCTTTATAGCCATTAAGATGGGCTCAGCAATTTTAATGATGCTCATATAAGGATGAGAGTTGAAGCAAGGAGAGCATCAAAAGCAAGTATGAAACAAATTTAAGTCTCACCCACTTCCTATGCATAGGAATCTTGTACACAAATAAATTCATGAAGAACAAAGTGACAAGCATAAGAAAATAAAAAACAAGAGTAACTTCAAAATTTTCAGCATATAGAGAGGTGTTTTAGTACCATGCAAATTTCTACAACCATATTTTCCTCTCTCATAATAATTTTCAGTAGCTTCATGGATAAACTCAACAATATAACTATCACATAAAGCATGCTTCTCATGATTCACAAAAACATAATTTTTATCAAGCTCATAAATAATAGGATTAAAACTTTCAAACCCACTTTTATCAATAATATAACAAGATGATTGATCAATATCAAAAGATATGGGACTCATAGATAAAGTTAACACTTCTTCAATCCCATTTTCATTAGTAGTACAATTAATATTATCAAGTAACATAGGACCATCATCAAGAGATTTATCATAAATATTTGCTAAGCAAAACTCTTTAGTACCATGCATTTCGACATCATCAGGCACAAACAAAGCATTATCATAACATTTATCAAAATAGCATGG